>OU343125.1:11236666-12463333 GCA_910594945.2 Amphipyra berbera
AAGCGTATGGCGAGTTTTAAAAATTGCATTTGGCTCCATACCAACTTTGTGTAATGCAATCACAGCGATTCGGTTCTCTTTATCACCCCACTCCATTTTAATATCGCAAAATACTGTACAATGTATTGGCGCCAAAATTAGAAAACTCAATGAACAATCGTATAAAAATGACAGATTCCAAATTCAAATGTAATATCTTTCTTATTTTTAATTGTAACAGTATTTATGGCCAGACTAGGTACAGGCTGAACTTGAATTCGACGTATGTCCCTGACTAAACAGAGGTCATGGCAGTGGCATGGCGTAGCGAGGGTGTCGGCTGCCCGGGGCGGAAGAAATTTTGCCGCCCTCTTATTTAGGATATCTTATTTAATATAAAATGGTTCAAATATTTACAAAATATTTTTATTATTTATTGTTAAACTTTGCCGCCCCCTAAAAAGTGCCGCCAGGGGCGGGCCGCCCCTGCCGCCCACTACGCTACGCCACTGCGTCATGGTTTTGCAAAAAAACCTAAAAATATTACGCTATTGTTAGATGGTGGTTGCCGCTTTGTTGACGTACTTTCAAAGCAATAATTTTGTAAAATTTACTTAAAATTTAAGAGACAGCCTAAATAAAACTCTTTTAAAAATAAAGACCTGTTTTAGAGAGGAATCTGAAAAAATAATCGCGCTCGCTTTGTTTATGCTGCCTTGAATGTCTTATGCTGCTGCAACTAGTGTTGCAAAGGACTCGAGTTGTCGAGTCATAATTTTAAAAACTAGGTAGGTGGGTGATTCTTCGAATTTTTTTTACATTATTTTAACAAATCATTCTTCTCCCGGGTTGTTAACGTTATAGTATTGTCAGATTGTTTTTATTCTTGTCTTATTGCTTGACGGCAGCGGTATAGTTTCAGTTTTCATTATCATAATTATAGTATTAAACATCTGCATTCTTAATTTTGGGATGATGCTAATGACGTTCTCAATTTTTGTTAATATTTTTCGAAGAATGCCCCAGGTACTTAATTATGCAAGACTCTGGTGTGCTAAAAAGGCTAGTCTAGAGTCAAGCCGAGCCCGAGTCATTTAACAGCCACTCGAGTCTTACAAAGCACTCGAGTCTTACAAAGCACTCGAGTCTTAAAATGAACTCGAGTCTTCAAGAAAAATTAGGAGCATGACTTGAAGCTCATCATTCGAAAAGACTCTAATAGGCGATAAGTTTAAATTCGTGGTTATGGAACTATGCCTACGGAAAAATCTGATACGTCAAAATCATTACAAATCAGCTTAAAACTCACTTCTAAGAAAGTAAAAATGTGAAGGTAAACTGTCTTTATATTTTGAGATATTAAATGTAACAATTTAATTGCTAGACTCTTAAACGAATAGGACTCGAGTGCGACTCGCCGCATAAAAAGGACTCGAGCGCACTAAGAGACTCGAGCTCTCATGTAACATTTAAGAGCTCTTAGAGAATTTAGTTCTCTAGTCTTGGAGTCCTGTTATAATGAGTCGTGTCCTGTAATTCATCATCCGAGTCCATTTATATAGGACTCAAAGACTCGAGTTCTTTGCAACACTAGCTGCAACTCTGTTGTCAATTTCGTGATACTCAAATTATTAAACTCACTTTATCGTACCTACCTATATCAACTCCCAATATTGCACGAAATAGTCAACAAGTGGCGGAAAACTGAATGGGTAGCTTGGGTCTACACTAGGCACATAAAGGGCACCATGTTTAGATCTCGCTCCATCTAAAATAACATTGTTTCCTGATATAATTTAAGGTAAAAATCTTGACGACTCTTGAAAGGACATTTTCAGTCAGTCTGTTCTGAGAAATCCTACCGGCCACCGTGAAGGATTGACTGAGTTGGCGTCCATCCACCACAAAATAGATAGAGGATGTTATAATAGATTTGTTCGCTCATTATGCTATCTTACTAAAGAAATCTAGTATCACACAGAGTTATAATACTGGTCTAGTATCTAAATCTCGAAAAATCTAAACTTTTGTACCTACCTACGTAAAATGAGGTTATTAGGGTTGCTATACACATCGGGTATACACAATACACATGTCGGGTCGGGTTTTGTTTAATAGAAATTGCCGAACCAAATGAGCCGACCCGAATATGTGTGTAGTAAACCCTGGCTAATTGGAATTACGTTTAAAGAATATGCTTCTTAAACTCTTACGGCCACGGGTGCTGTGTATTTACGATATCAATGTTACCGTATAAGTAAGTACTTACCTATTTCAATAATTGAAAATTGTATATAGTATAAAAAATATGTAGGTACCTATGTAAGACTTTCCTATGCCATGTTAATGTCAATTAGCTCCTTGGTTCCCGAATAACGCCAGTGATGGGCCGAATAAGGGTTTCACCGAATACGAATATTCGGCCGAATGTTCAGTTAAAAGTTTACCGAACCGAACATTCGGCCGAATATTCGGCGGGATATGCAGTTCCGTCTTTACCATAAGGGCACATGGGGCACCAGCCCAGGGCCCCCGGTCTGAAGGGGGCCTTAAAATGCCGAAACCCAGTGCAACCATGTATTTTTCAATAAATCAATTTAAAAAAACACGTCGGTTTCTTAGTTCAACGCATCATTAATAAAGCACCCAGATAACTAGGGTTGCACAGCAAAAGGTAGCTCAGCAGAAGTTTTCTTTAATTTGAGACAAATTGCTGCTAACGTCAGACTTTGTAACTTTTCACTACCATATTAAAACAACTTGAACTACGAGTTAGTGTCACTGTAATAACCAATTATGTCACTGAACAAAAGTACATTCTGATGTTATTCACGTTCTTTTTGGCTTTCCAAAAGGGGCCCAAATTCTCTGTGCCCAAGGGCCCCTGCATAGCCTAAGACGGCTCTGGGGATATGTCGCGCTTTATCGTGCATTGCAAAAATTCAAGTTTAGGTATGCATGTCGGAATGTTATTGCGTCATCTAGCTAGCAACAAAACATTGGGACGTGCATTTGTTTTTGTGTACAAAATCGTTTTAACTTAGTAAATTGCCAAAAAAACAATGAAATAAGTGGAAGGAAGAGGTCGAACATTTGGACATTTTTCTGTGAAACTGACGATAAATGTTAAGACACACTTGATATGAATACAATTATGTAATTATACTACTTCATACAAGCAAAGAGGCAACTTTTTAACTCAAGATTATTCGGTAGAATGTTCGGCATTTTTGCCGAATATAATATATAAAATATAAATAAATGTTCGGTAAACCTGCCGAATACCGAACATAAAACGAATATTCGGCTCATCCCTAAATAACGCTCTAATTTATCTGATAGGTATCTACTAAAATATTTTTTTTACCGGTAGCGCTCAACCAAATATATAATAGACAAAAAATGAAGCCGCAGAAACTCATTTTGTAAAAAAATACTGGCCGATGCAAACCAAAGAGTGCCGACGAGTTGCGAAGATCTGTCGTCGTGTGTCTGCCATCGCGAGCGTCGCCACGCAACAGCCGCTCTCACACCCGTACCGCCGCATTAGATGTTACACATCAAAAAGCAAAACAACCTACCTACGAGTACGACCAAGTTATCTGTGAATTGACGAGTGTCTCTTTGTTCGCTCCTGTGTTGCCATTCTATGAATAGTGATAAATTATGAGGGATGTCTAATTTGACATGACACACATTTTATATTATGTCCCATTTTCTACCACTCTGCAGATGGATTGGTTGCTCAGATAGCTCTTTCCGTTAAATCATCCTTTTTTTGCCAGATGCGGGAAGTTTTGACGAAACAAGTCTTGATAAGGCCGACTGCACACTTTGGAGCCAAATTTTTTCCCGATCGTTGAGATAATATCATTTTCAAGCATTATTGTAAAGGCACAAATTCCCTATTAAATATTTAGTAAATACATGGAAAAGATTTTCGTTTTCCTGGCAATTCACTTAAACTGTCAATGTCACTAGTTTCGTCAATTTATCGTTTCACAGAAGAGTTGGTCGAACATTAGATAACATAATCTATATTCCAAATCCATAATTCAGATAATTTATGTAAACAAAAAAACGTCAAGAAATGTCACTATCAAAATGACGGGACAGTGGTACAAAACATTTTATCATTAATTTTTACTACCAGTAATCTATATAATTAAAGTTGATTAATTATAAGAAGTATGCAAACAAAATATCGCAGCTAAACAATGTTTGCGGCATTCATATCTAGCTCCAATTAGGATTAAGAAATATTTTTTCATTATGTGTTGGAATCTGAATAATTAGGTAACTATCGGTTTTGGAATCGGATTCATTCTGTCATAAATGTAACGTCATCAATTATTCTCAACTTTGTAAAAGTAGGTGCCTCATTTCTGCGAAAAAACTGGTGTACGATTCGTCTTATTGCAGACAGGGTAAAATCGTCCACTCTTTGGACCTTCTTACTTGGGAGAACTGAGGGTAAGGGTTGTTTTCTATTCTTTTACAATTCAACTGTTTTGGCAGCACAGTCTCCGAAAGACCAATATTTGCCCTCAACCCAAGTCTTGTATGTCTGCTTGTAGGCATTCATCACCATGAGTTGTTCTGTGGCACTCATACTTTCGAGGCCGCTTTTTGACAGGGAACAAACTGTCGCGGGCGGTGGCCTTCGAGGGACCCGGTTGAGGCTCCATTTGTCAATTAACAAATGAAACTTAACAAGAAACAACAAACACGCAGCAAAAAACATTTAAGTTCGATCGGGGAAAAGTAAACGAATTAATTGAAATAACGCGACTTTGACATAGATACTTACTATCAAACGAAATTTGAAAATGTTTGGAACTCCTGCAGTGCTACCAGTATCATAAAATATTTTATACCAGAAACCCTCCTTTTTTAATAACTTTGTTTAAAACCGAAAATTTATAAAAATAATCACGGCATAAGAGATTTATAATAATTATTTCTAAAGTCAGTAAGTACTTAAAAGAAAATCTAGCATTTTTTTCGCAATTTTTTGTGAATTACCATTAATGAGACATTTTTTTGATCTATTATCTCCTTTGTTTACATAAATTATCTGAATTAGGGATTCAGGGTATACCTACCTATATATTTTACTGAATATGTAAAATATACAAGAATTTATTCACAAAATATGGGGGTCTGGCCATGTCATAATTTTCTTATGTTATTGTACTTATCTTTAATAATATCAAGGCTCATTATAGCCAAAGTTCGTTCTGCCTAGCTTTTTCCCAATTGTGTTGGGGTTAGCTTCCAGTCTAACCCGGGTCATTCACATGCGCGCAAACATTCGTACATTGTACGAATGTTTTCCGTTTTGTATGGAAAATGTTCGCATAGTCATTGCGAATGACAGTCCCACACTTGTAGGTTCGCGTATTCGTGCGTATGTGAGTGACCCGTATAACCCGAATCAGAGATATTTATGTTGAATGGACATGAATGTCGCTTTTGCTTTGAAGATGTGAAAGTTTTTGTGGCAGATTCTGTGAATCATGGACGGATTGGCTCTCAAGTCTGGACTCAAAATTTGGTATATCGTGAAGTCCTATAGGTGATTTTTAGATGTGTGTAGTTTAATTACCTGCCTAGGTGATTTTTAGATGTGTGTAGTTTAATTTTTCTTTGCAGGGTTACATGGCTAGTTTGTTAAAGTCTCTTTAGACTTTATTTGTTTACGCGGAACTAATTCCTCGCCGCGACTCAAGGGCAAAAAAGAGGACACGGGCAGAGCAGGTTACCCAAAAACTCTAACATTTGAGAAAAGTTGATGGTTCCTGAGATGTTGCCGATGGGAAACTCCATCGGACACTCTTGTGTGCCACTTGGGATGGGCAGCACAAATATCTGCGGCCGCTGACGAAGCAGTTCATTCCCGTTGCAAGTGGACTTCATAGCTCTGCGAGTATCTAGGCCTCAAGCCCAGTGTGCCGACCACGGGCTCTTCTTTCCTTTACTATTAAAGGCCTAACCAGGTTGGACTACGGCGATAGATCGGCGTCTGACTTGTGTCATATTAGTGTAATGTATCATGTTACGAAACGAAAATATGGACAGTGAGTACCTACAGCGAGCACAGAGTTCGGGACGATCATATAACAAGGGTTTTAGCAGGCGGCGCGGCGAAACGTACCAAGCTTGCTCCGAATGTTACCTAAAATCCGATCGGATGATCAAGCCAGTCGCCACCGTTAACTTGATACCTTTAAATCACAGATTTATACTCCCTATAATTTAGAGAAGATAGTATATTTCCATCTCTAAATTAAAGACAATTATTATTCTCTAGGTACCTATTTCTAGAGAATGATGATCATACACATAATAGTACATTACTGCCGCGGTCTGTAATGACTGCGTTGCTGGCAGCACTGATGATGGCCGAAACCGCAGTGTAGCGCAGCTCCAGGCCATCACAGCGCGGTCAGCATTGCAGCTCTTGATGGACAAGCTGGAATAAAGGCCGAGACCGGAGGTCGAGACCTTTATAGCGCGGACAGCAAGGGCTGCAATGATGACCAAGCTTGAAGGCCGAAAGCGTAGCTAACCTAAGCTCGAGGCCATCATAGTGTGGCCAGCAGGGCAGTCATTGCGGACCAAGGCTTGTATAGTGCTTTACTCAAACAATGCGAGTAATTTAAATAAAACCAGCTTAGTAGGTATAGTAAGAATTTATTTAAAGTAACGATTTGTTTCTTCCCCGAGCTTTACCTTTTTTTAAATGAGTCTAATGATTGAGCTGCCTGTACCTATACAGCCAAATTATGAATAAAAACTTTTTGCACCAGACTATTTTTGAAACAAAACTCGACAATAATGGAAAAAGGAAATTACTGGTGGCTAAAACTCACCAGCAATGAAATTCCATATATGTAACTTTGCTGGCGCCTATTCAAGTAGCGCGGCAACGTCGACTTTGCTCAAAGAAGGTTGTCAAAATAATGACCACATTACAAGCATTTTTGAGTAAATATCTTTAGATTATCTTTATTTTACATAGAATACAAAATGATATAGTTTTATAAAACAAAAATGTATCTAATAAATAACATTGAGACAAATGATTCAATAAGGCTCAATAACACCAACTATAACTAGGTTGACTGCCTTGTTGGTCCAGTGGTCGCAAGCGCGACTGCTAAGCATAGGGTCCTGGGTTCGATCCCCAGGTCGGGCAAAAGTGATATTGGGTTTTTCCATTAGGAATTTTTCAGTAACAGCCCGGAGTCTGGATTTGTGCCCGGTTAATGGCAGTAGGCTCGCCCCCTATTACATGGGACCATAACGGGTGAAACAAGGGTGTTACTAAGACACCTCTGCCGAACCCTTCGGGGAATACAAGGCGTGATGTTATGTTATGTTTATAACTAGGTAGAACCCATACAATATTTATGACAAACCTTGATGAAAGAAATTTTGTTACGGTTAGGTATAGTTAGTTTATACAACTGATCCTTAGACATAATAATATACATTCATTTGCGTCCTCGTCGATAGCCTCCCGTCAGACATAAACCTATATGGTGGAACCAATTCTTGCGTTTGAGTTCGTGTTCATACTTGGCATTACGACGGAACTCATGCCATTCTTCACGCTTCTCGGGGATACTGGGTCCATAGGTTTTCTTTGGTCTAAACGAACGTTTCACGGTCTGTAAATAAAGATTATTTAAATTACAATGTTATTATGCAGGATTTTATTCCACTTTGGTATTAAGAACCTATTGTTAATAATATACATACCTCAATAAAGTTACTAGATTTATATTTCCAGAGTGTAGCTAGCATAAATATGGGTATCAGTGCAATTCCAAAATATTGCAGAACGGTACCAGCAACTGAAAAATAAGATATAGATAAGATTGTTAAATCCAAAATGTAATCTATTGACATAACTCTTAATTTAATATCATCATCTCCCTGCCCTTATCCCACACTAGATGGGGTCGGCACAACATGTAATTCGTAAATCCATGTTGTTAGAGGGTTTGGCATAATGTTTTATGACCGGCCGCCTGCCTGACATCAACCCTCCTTGGGAACTGTTAATTTAATATGAAAGCTCATAATACTTACCATAGGCACCCGCCGGATATTCATACGTTCCACCGAATAACAGTTCATCTGTTGTTATTAAAGAATAAAAGAATACAACCATCATCATGAATGGTGTAATAATACCCCAACACATGCGCCAGTAAAACGAACTCTTCAAACCCAACATGAATTCAATGTCCAGACACATGTTTTCTAAACCTGCAATGACAATGAAGATAAGTATTACATATTTTTTCTATCATATTCAGTAGGTAAACACCCACTATGTACCTACCTACCACACAACGTTGTAAGTACAAAAAATGTGGCATGCTTGGCTTCAAACAATTTGTGAATCTTGCGTTATCTCTTCACTCTATATCTGTGGTAGTTAGCTATACTTTTTCATAAATTATATTATAGGCAACATAATTCGCCTTCAACAAAAAAAAATCTATTGGTTTCTCTGTAGGTTGGTATAATACCTATAGATATTGTTAGAGGTAGCTTCTTGTCCTCTAGTGTCGGCACGAGCTATTTTGAGAATAGCGCGTGCTGGTGAGAACATTAGCCAGTCAGCAAGTTATAGTAGCGGCGCTCACTGTCTAGGGGGCGCCGGATGTACCTATTTAAGGGAACGTACCCATACTACGTGACCTGTTCAGGGGGGGGGGGGTCTTCAAAATATCACGCTTGGTCACAGGGACACTTGGTCATATACTACGGGTGGTCACCGAGGGGGGGAGGGGGTAAATAAAAAAAAAATGGGTCACGTAGTATGGGTACGTTCCCTAAGTACCGTCGCTTGTGGAGGCTCTTCTAACGCACATTTACATTACATTACCCCATAGGAGGTTGCTGCTAACAGTTCTTTTGACATGTCCATAAGACATAACTAAAATTACTAATGAAGAAGTCTCCGTTTACGACATCTAACCTGCTGACCTATGGTTGGATGGAGGGTGGTTTATTTGTAACGGGTTAGAGCAAGGCGTTACTTTAAAGTAGCCTAAAACCACACGCTAGACATTTATATTATAAGTACTTCGATAATTTTTCATAAAGCATCACAAATTCAGTTCTAACCGTAAATCCAGGATACACCCAATGTCTCAACGATTGCAGCGAATAATCTCATGAAAGTTCCACCGTAGTAATCGACGAGCTCCAGAATATACTGCCCGCCCTGCAATATGCAATAAATATAAAACTAATGACAAAAATGTATACAATGTTCTATTCTAGTTAAGCCAGAACTAATAATTATTTGTTTTAAACGAGGTTATTGTAGACTTTTATCAAAAATTTAAATCTTGATCACCAGACTCATACTTGTTCAAATACACATTCCTATGTTATGTAATACCAATATATAGAATAACTAATTTGTCGCAGTGGCTCTACTGGCCGAACGCTTGAATTTTTGCGCTACGAGCCTAAGGCGCGGGTTCAAGTTCCGCACGGAATTTTATGTAGAGCATTTAGTAAATTGTTCTAGGCGTGTATGCATATGAGATTTTTAATCTATAATTATATTATCCAAGATGCCGGAGAACTGCTGGAGTGGGGAAGCGTTTAAAGAAGAACTTACCGGGGTGACGTACACTAGTCCAATTAAAAAGCAACATGAGCATGTGATTGCGGACATGAAAATAGTAGGCACTCTGGGGAAAGCGTCCAGGAATATTGTGTTTACTGTTGAAAATAAGGCCACTCCTGAACCGACACCGAGCACTGCCATCATCAAGAAGAATAGGGCGGCAAAGAGCTGCAAAAATAAACATGACTTGGTTTATTAATCTACGAATTGAATAACCGATCATCAGATAGAAAAATCGAAGGTATCTGATACCTTTGACCTACCTACCTTTACCTAGGAATCCTCTGAGTTGGAAAGATAACTTGTGAATATCTACTTACTTGTGGTACAAATGGAGATTGTGCAATAGCGTCAGGATAAGAGATGAAAGCAAGACTGGAGCCACCAGAACCGATAACATCATTAATGTTGTCATAGCCAAGTTGAAACGCGAGATTCCCAAGAATCCCGAATATAGTAATACCAGAGATCAGACTAGTGAATGTGTCCAATGTGGTAACAATTAACGAATCTCTGAAAAAAGTAGAAAATAGTATTTAGACTAAGTACTTGGTTCAACGTCAACCTTCACGTTAGAAGTAAACTGAACTCAATCTGTCAATACGCACCGTGTTGCGCTGAATGCAATAATACACCTTGAGTTTGGGTCGTACAAAAGCTAAGTAATTAGTTAACAATAGCACAACATACTGCAGCTGTTTTATCAATAGGTAGATAATAGCTGTAGTATTGTACGTGTAGACGCTAAGGGATATGGAGTTTGCATATTGTATATAAACTAACTTCATAACGTGTATGATGTTATCATGTAACAGTCTCAGATTTATTACAAAGATATTTGAATATTATTACCTGTAAACATTTTGCGAAAATTTATTGAAAGAGGAAAACATGATGAGAGCTCCAGAGCAAGCGGAGAGTGAAAAGAATACTTGTGTAACTGCTGCATACCACACCTAAAAATAAAAAGGAAGTTTGTTAATGTACTTAGAATAATTTACATGTGATTCATTATTAAACGCCTTCATTAATAATTGTAGGTAATTATCATTCCCGAAACATGACCAGGTACATACTTTTGGCGGTAATAAATACTTACTCTAAGTTCCATGATTTTTTGCCATTGTGGGGTTATAAAAAATAATATTCCCATTCCAGCGCCGGGTAAAGTGACAGCCCTAGAAAAAAACGTATTATTTTTAAAAACCATAAAAACTTTGTGCTTTGCCGCATTGTAACTACTACGCCACGGTATAATAACTTTTATAACTTTTGTCATCAATTGGTTTTAGCTCGATAAAGATAAGTATAAGATAATCATTATATTACGGCCAATATTTTTTTTAGTAGATCTCTTTTGGATGCTGTTTCTTTATTGTATCATTCATACTAACCTGATCAGCAAAATAAACATAATGACATATGGGAACAAGGCCAGGAAATACGCTGCTTTTCCAGAACTCTTGACGCCTCGAGCAACAATCACGAAGATAATTAACCAGGATACGAATAAACTTAGTGTAAGATCCCACAATGGCGTACCTGTGAAGAAAAATAAATATGCTTTACTGATACTGACTATTAAAAATAAATTTAGATTAATCCACCGTTCTATTTATTTTTGTTCGTTTGAATTATTTTATTAATTTGCTTACCGATTCCATCATCGATCCCATCTGACTGCCGCAGAATTGTTCTCCTGTTAAAAATAACAAAAACGTAAAAAATTAAAAGTTAACCACGTTTTAATCTACACATGAACATATTAGGTACAAAAATAGTACAAAACTCGGTAATCTCCAGTCTGGATACTAGACTGTTAGGTCGACTTGTGCAACACCGTTGGCCTCCTGGCCTACCAAATAAATGCTTGTCTCAACCAAACAAAGTTCTTTGGGCTATCGCTCTAGCCCTGGGCTAAAAGGTGTAGCACTTTGTTGGCGTTAGTTTCCCATCCAATAAATTACCAATCCATTCTTATTTTTCCTAAAAATTACCGGCAAAGTGTGTGTTGGAGCACGCTCATTTTAGGGTTGAAAGATATTTTTAACCGACTTCTAAAAAAGGAGGAGGTTATCAATTCGGCAGTTTTTTTTAATGTTTGTTACCTCACGACACCGTCATTTATAAACCGATTTGGAAATTTCTTGTTTTGTATGAAAGAGTATTCTTTCGAAGTGGTCCCATTTAAATTTGGTGAAGATCTGATGAAGAACTTCGGAGATAGACAATGGAACTCCTCAATAACGAACAGTACGCATATTGTGATGATGTGATTATGTTACGAGCAGCGTTTTTAGTAGGTCCAACCATGTTTTAATTAAGGCCACTAAAATGAAAAAATAAAAAACATTTTATCAAAAATAAAACCGACTTCAAAAATACGAAAACAAGAATCAAATAATTACCATATGATAAAATTAACAGTTTCAGAAGTCGGTGCCTTCAATTTGGTTTCTTTTTTTTGGATTCTTTTTTTCGTATTTTTGAAGTCGGTTTTATTTTTGATAAAATGTTTTTTATAGTACCTATATACTTTTTAAATATAAAGTTATTTATGCACTGGATTTAAGTCACTTTGTATAAAGTTTCTATGAACCTTGTACAGACCCAACTATATGTCACTATTTGGTGGACTATTACTCGTAAAGAAGTAGAGTCTACTTAGTTATGATAATTTTTCTTTTAATTTCGTTATATTTTATCGAATCTGTATGAAAATAATAATTTGCCAGTTGATTTAAGTTTTAACGTTTCTTAAGTACCTACGTACTACCTGTAATCTGGTTATTAGAAAAAAAAATGATTCATTGATAAATTACCCAAATATAACAATTTACCAACAATAAAATTCATTCGGTATAATAAAGAATTGAATCCTGCTATATTTGGAATTTCCGCTATTGTGCTATGAGTTATGACTGCTATTTCGTGTAGCGGGCGCGATCTTTAATTGCAAATCTATAAACTTACTTAAAATATTTTAATTAGGAAGAGATTATAAATTGTTGCTCAAATCGTGGTTGTAGTACAGTTTAATCAATGAGCCACAAGCTATCCCAAATGTAGCTTTCTTCCATACGAATATAACCTGATTTTGCCCGATTTGTATAATACGAGTACTCACGATCATTCTAGTAAACTAGCTAAACAATATTAGCGACAGTCGTGATTGTGATGAACGTACAAAAGATTAAGACCAATATATAAATGAATCCGTAACGCCGTAGTGCGTCACGCCGCGACGTTCTTTCAAGATGCGCAAACTAATAGTTTACCATTATGTAAATGGCCTCCTGATATGGATAGGATACTATAAATATGGCTCCCAAATAGGCTTAGGGTTAGGGTTGTAAAAGTATACTTCTTCTTCTCTCGATGTTGGCACGAACTATATGAGAACAGTTCATACCGTGATGAAAGATTAGCCAGTCGGCACGGTTGATGATAGGCTGATAGCGAGGCTGACTGCCCAGGGTACTTGAGTATCGTCACTCGTGGAGGCTCTTTTAATGCACCCCCGACGTAGGTAGGTATACCATTACACGTGCGTTCTTTCACATTATGCAGCTAATGTTATCAAGATTATAACAGATTGTCGACACCTTTATGAGTAGGATAAGACTTATCGTATCTTATCTGTACACGTCGAAATTATCCGTAGATATAATCTACAACGACGTTGACACGTCACACATAATCGGGGCATAATTATATTTTATCTGTAATTTGATAGATAAATGATAATCATTATTTTATGGATTCCTTAAGAGGAAACGCGGGCTGCAAAATATGAAAAATTTGAATAGGTTTTTAAGCGATCTATTTCCGTCCCACCCTTCACGCAAACATTCCCAATTGAGCGCGAAAGAGACAACTGCAATTCGGACTGAATTCTCCTGTGCAATATTAGCGAAATCGTACTTTCGTATTCCCTGTTTCCTTCTTCAAATCTGGACCGATTTTAATATTTTTTTCTGTAATAATTTAAGAAAGACTTTGGTTATGTCTGTATGTTTTTCTTTTATTTTTTATATTCGTCAAATTTGTTTGCCAGATGTTTGAAAACGATGGTAAAACCGGTCGATTTTTGTAAAATTTAAACGTTTCTAGTACTTTTAATAATTAATTTATTGACAAAAACAAAACATAGGGACATAGTGGTGATATCATATAGTAAAATATATTTGCCCTAGTGACATTATCCAAGGAGGAAACTGAGGAATACGTTTGTATGGACTAAATGCCGACCGCATTTTCTCTTAAAATCTAACATAATATTATCATAAATAAAACTTTCCAATTATCTTATTAGTAGGTACCTACACGTGCACTGCATTGTTTCAAGACCATACGTTATCGTACCTACTTAAACAGCGCTGACTAATAAGATTATTTAAATTGATGTTGGAAAACCACGTTTTTTTCCCGAACTTATAAAGCGATATGAACCTCTTTTCAGGATTTTATTTATTTGTCGGTCGTTTGATGTTATCATTTTTTTTACGAGAAGGTAGGTAAATTCCATTACAATCATTGTTTAATGTTTTATGTGAGAAAGCCTGAACGCTCAATAAATAATGATTACCTATTGTTTGTGTGAAGTATAATATTTTTTGATTTCCGTATTCAGCACAGAATTTATTTGTAATCAGTCCAATCACAGGCCTAGGGTCAGGTTCGCACTAGGTCACAATCTCAGATACGACGCCGGTTAAAACCTCGCGAGTCTTATTTATTTATTGTATAATTTTTATTTTTTGTTTACACCTATACCTAAGTCAACTCTAATAACAAAATTGTAATCGAAGCGCAGCTCAATCGCGGCCGTTTGACCATGACGGTCACTCCATAAGAAAATAAGTCAAACGGCTGTGTTTTGAGCTGCCGTTCGATTGCGGTTTTATTTATAATAGTCTCCTATCCATGCGGATCTTTTGGACCGCTGAAATAGTATTGACAAGATGTTGCCTGGTTCTAGTACAGTAGGGGAATGAAAAGGTTCATCAGTTTTCAAATTCATTCCTTGGCCACATCGTGAGCACATGTTACTTTTACAAACTGTTGAACGAAGCAGACCAATGTATGGAAAATTATGTTTAATTATTTGGTAGTAAAGATCAAAATTGCCTGTTGTCTCCATATGACGTAGTAGTGGCATGTCATGTATTTGATTTATTAAAGTTTTGTTGTAAAAACCATGACATCAATCAAATTGACGATTTAATAAATTGATATTTCTTCTGTCTATCACCATGTCACCATAATATCCTGTCATAAAATACTTGTATTTTCATTTCTATAACGTTGGCAACACGTAGTCTGTAAAGTAGTTCTTTTCTTGTACTGTGCAAGCAAAAAAATAGACCTTAAGGTGCATAACATTTTTATTCCTCTACTGTACATCTGCATATAGGATGTTAAATTACGAGGCGGGTAGCAGGGGAGCGATATGAAGATTCGAATGACGTTATTGCTACGCACGGTATTTCGAAAATCTTTACGAGTGGTATGCCAGTTCGAAAACACATTGAGTTGAAAACCGCTACATCGAATGACGTTATTGCGACGCACGCTATTTCGAAAATCCTTACGAGTGGTACGCCAGTTCGAAAACACATTGAGTTGAAAACCGCTATATCGAATGACATTATTGCGACGCACGCTATTTCGAAAATCTTTATGAGTGATACGCCAATTCGAAAACTATTTCGAAAAACTTTACGAGTGGTACGTCAGTGTAAACCAAATGATTCACCAACAATAGAGGGGATCTGGCGCTCGGCGGCCGCTGCCGCGACACGCTAACTTCGCTCGCTCGCCTTCGCGCGTTAATGGTCACTGTTCTAACCTAACCTAACCCGAATGATTCTGGCGTACCACTCGTAAAGTTTTTTAAAATAGCGTGCGTCGCAATAATGTCATTCGATATAGTGGTTTTCAACTCAATGTGTTTTCGAACTGGCGTCCCACTCGTAAAGTTTTTCGAAATAGTGTGCGTCGCAATAACGCCATTTGAATCTTCATATCACTCCTGGGTAGCAGCCATGCGTTTCTGTTTGATTTGAAGTAAAGTTTAAATTTAATTCTCATTTAATTAAATTGATTAATTAATTAACTTTCGCTGTTTCTGAATGAATGTTTTAACGTTTCTTGTTTCATCGCAGACTTAGGTATTAATAAATGTAAAACGTGTGATTATTGTGTATATTATTAGATAAGCATGTGTAATTGTGTACTCACGTGAAATATAGTTCAGCACTGCTGACTGGTTCCCCAGTCATCGCAGACAAATTAGCAGTCTGTCCAGATGGAACGCAATTCTCCCATTCTGGTTGGCAGAGAGCCCAGGGTAGCGTGCTTTGAAAACTCATGACTAAATAATACA
The DNA here is from genome assembly GCA_910594945.2 of Amphipyra berbera. Taxonomy (NCBI): domain Eukaryota; kingdom Metazoa; phylum Arthropoda; class Insecta; order Lepidoptera; family Noctuidae; genus Amphipyra; species Amphipyra berbera. The sequence continues at coordinate 11,252,695 of OU343125.1, forward strand.
GACAAAGACCCACGATCGACATATAGTAAGAAACTACGTAGAGAGCGCTAAGAGCTTGTGCGTAGCCAGTTCCTGAAAATGAAATGAGTTGCGAATAAGATCATTTAATTGCATGTTTTAAATCAATTTTTTATAATATACCTAACTGACGAAGGCTTACCTTTCATTGCTGGTGACAAAGCCCATACTTTAACACAATTACTACTACTGAACTGTCCGAGAGATGTTTCCAGGTAATACATAGGTTTTCCTATGAGTACAAGTACAATGATGTAAGGTATAAGGAAGGCGCCGCCTCCGTTCTGGTAGGCCACGAAGGGGAACCGCCACACGTTGCCCAGACCGACTGATGTGGCGATACATGACATAAGAAACTGGTACTGGTTATCCCATTGAGGTCGTTCATTTTGTGGTTTGGATTCATACTGTAATTAAAACTACGTGGTTATTGACATTGAGAATAGAACTAATCAATGTTTTACGTATGCGATATGAGAAATTAGGACAGTTTTGTTTCTCAGTTTAGATAAGGGTTAGTTGGTTTAATAATAGTAAGTATTCTGTTATGAACTTGTGTATTTATAACTTATACTATTTGCCGTTACCTTGTTATTGTTGCTATTTGCCATACTAAAGCGCAGACCACACCGCCAGCTAGCGAGTGAGCGAGCGAGCAACGTTTCACCGAGCCTAGCTACTTTAGCGACTCAAACGATGTGAACCGAAGTATGAAAAAGCTTGCTCGCCCGTCCGCCCGCCAGCTGGTTGTGTAGCCTGCGCTTGATAGTCCGTTCTCAATAATTCGTAAGTTGTACCTAGGTATATCTTTTAACGAAAATAAACTAGTGCACCATGTTCTTATACACATGTAAGTTATGCCTTTACTTCTTATACTCTAAACGCAAAAAAGGCATTTTGTTTACCTCCTACCGGTCAAAAATTACAGTATTATAAAAAGGACAAATGTCCAGTAACTTGGATTGTAATGCATATTTTTTGTCGCTAGACGTTCCACCGGAAGGTAAAATATTTGTTTCAACAAATAGCTTTCGTTCTACGAGTTTTAAAATCATCATGTAATAATCCTCCTTTGTATGGAAATATGAAATTTTCCTATTGCCAACACCTATTTAACTTAACCAGTTTACGTAAAAATGCTCTTATGTGTTCGGAGTTTCAAATAATATTATAATAATATATTCAAGGAATGAAAAGGCTATGTAAAGCATAGTTGATTGGTAGATCAGAGTGGAACGGTAAAAATCGGCGGCTTTTTCGCTTTAGGTCTCAAACAATACCTATTGTCAGGTAATTATATTTACATGTTAACGTTATCAAAGGCCTTTTGTATCACTGCGTAATACGCATATTTAGCCTATGTTCTGTGTACTATCATTATGTTTTTTTTATCATTTTGTTGATGATACCACCGCGATTACCAACAGTGTAACTATTGGTACAGTACAGATATAAATGTGCAGGAGCCAATGGGTACACCAAAAACACCTCCATTAAAAGGATGACAATATTTATAGAAACTTCCAGCACACACTGGATAGATACACGGCTATCGACTTTTTTCTTTATTTTTAATATTAGGTACACGCACCCACGATGCCAAAAAAATCCCAGCGTGGGTGGTGTAGATTTTCTCCTCTATCATGGGTTAACAGACAAATCTCACCTAAAACATCAGACCCAGAATGTGTATCTGTACACCATATTTGTTTCGTGCGGAAATTTAACGCACGAACCGTAGCGCAGAAGCCAATCGCACAGCCACTGCGCGAATCAAAGTCCCGCAAATATGCGTCTCTGCGAATGAGGCCCGACGGTTAAAGGCGACAGCGGCGTGTGCAGTGTGCGGTATGGTGTTGTATGGAAGTACATTTCACATTTTGTGTGCTTCTGTGCAACGCCATGCCGTACTGCTGCCTGTACACTGCTATGGCATAAATGCAGCCTTACTATGACCGGCATTTCCTGATTGGGTAATGATTCTGGCAATTGTTTACTGCTGAATTTAATGTTGCTCAGTTTTATTTGGCAAAGTTTTAGAGATTAGATAATACAGAATTTTTATTGTGATTATTGTACATTGTACCCTTGCCCTTGGGTAGTATAATTGACGAAGGCGTCGCGAAATAAATGTATTTAATTTTATTCTATATTTTTATAATATGTAGGTACCTACTGTCATTTTAAACGAACACCAGTAGAAAGTAAACAAAATTATATACAAGGTACAGACACAACCTGCACGATGTACAGTCACGAGCAATTATATAGAAACGACCTTAAAATTCAAATTCATGTAGCAATATTAAATCGCAAAAATAAGTATGCTAACTGTGTCCAATAATTATATAAACGTTAAATTGTGTCAAAATTATCTACTCATTTTTATCAAATTGTCGTTAACAATAGATCATCAAAAATAATATAACTTTTAGTTACATAATTATGTACCCAAGGAAATTTCAAAAACATGTAAACAGTACCGTTTCGAAATTATGTAAACAATTACAAAGCAGCAGTTTCAAGCAGCTTGAGCTCGGAAATAAGTCGCAATTTGTTTTTTTTTTACCTAATTGACAAAATCAGTGTACATACATAAATATAGGATCTTACTAAATTATTTATATTAAGATTTTTTATCATTAATTTGTGTTATTAAATATTAGTACCTGGATGACCAAGCTTTGCTCGTTCGTTTTCTAAAAATGAAACCTAGCTAGATCGATTTATCGCCCCCGAAACCCCCTGCATACTAAACTTCATGAAAATCGATGGAGCCGTTTCCGAGATTCAGATTATATAAATAAATATATACAACGTGTTACATAATTCGCCACGAAAAAGAAAATATTCATTAAACCGAAAAAAAGTGCCAACCCTAATAGCATGTCACGTCAATGAAACTAAATTTTCATAGATTATTTTAACAGAAGATAATACTGTTTATTGCCTATTTTAATAATATTTAAAAAGGTTTGCAATTTCAGTAAAAGGAAATCAAACCGCTTTAAGTACTGGCGTCTTAAAAACACAGAAGAAAAAATATAGTGTCAATCACAAGTCATATCAATAAATCACAGAGTACTTTTTAGTATCTAAGGACATTAAATCTTCATCAACATAATTATTACATTGTGATTATAGATTATAGGGATAGAATCCGAAATAAAAAATACAGTAAAGAACAAAAGTATCCAACATGGCTTGGACTATTAGCAGTAGACTGATACAGGCTGATGATGATTGTATTAATCATCATCGCTGAATTCGTCCAATTCAGAAACCATTGTATTATACAATGAATAAACTTAAAAAAAAAACAGGAAAAAGTAGGTATACACTATCAATGTCATTTTAATGTATCCATGACAATTTCAATAACACTTAGACAATTTCTATTACATGTATACATTTTGTATACATGTTTTTGAAATTGTCATGGATACTTAAAAATTACATTGGAAGTGTAAACTTTTTACTGATTTTGTTTCGTTTATATTACTGTGAAAGCAATGTTTACCCAGTTTTGACACAGTTTGATGGTTAGGTAATTTAGAAAAAAATGTCGTACACATATTCTTTGAATGGTAGAAGTTAAGATATTTTAGAAAATGTGTAAATGTATATATATTATTGCTCGTGACAAAGAACGAATAGCCCTAGTGCACTAGTTTATTTTCATAAACAGTCTATAAGTTAGGTCCAACAGTAAACAAATATTTACCCTTCCGACAGTTAGCCTAGCAAAAAATAGCAGACAAAAAATATGCATTGCATTCCAAAGTCGCTGGACATTTGTCCAGCGACTGGAAATGCAAATTACAAACGCAAATGGATGTTGCAGTTTCAAAATATTATATTTTTCAACACACTTGATCGTAAAGTGGCTCTTATCGCAGCGCTTTTAGATTCATAATGCAGCTTATTAAACACGCGTGCTTTTAACTGTACATTACCGCACTAGTGCATTATACTGTAATTTTTTTTAAATCTTAGCTAAGCGTTTTTATGTCAAAAAAATAATAAACTTTCTTGTGAATAAATTAACTGTGTTAATTAGAATATGATAACTAAACATTTCATTTCATTAAATTATTTATTTTGTCAGCAAATTAACATTAACTAATTTAGGCGACGCTTAAAATTATTATAGGTATAGTTTTATGTGTGACGATGGGCGACCAGCAGGGAGGTTGTTTAGGGCGACGGTCGCGCCACCCCGCGGCATTGTTGTCACATTTGGTACTGTCACATTTTTCACTGACTTTTTTGCACGCACTTTTCTTTCGCTCGTCTATTTTCTACCATTCATTGCATACTGCGGTTTTCCTTATACCTCGCTTACAATTAACTTGTGTTATAACACAAAAATATTCAGTTTTTTTTTTAATATTATGCTGTTTGCGCGCGCATAGCTAACTCGGCCACAGGCACCACCGATTAATGATATGTCTACAAAGAAATCCACGCGCCATTTTTCACAAATACTTTTGTATTAGAGACTTAGTCTGTTATTTTCCTCGCAAGTGTGTTGAAAAACGTCGTATGAAACGCGTGTGCATTCATCATTACACGCTCGGGTCCCTTATCGCGCTCGCCTGCGACTCGCACGCATAATACCGCCTCGAGTGTAATGACCAACAAAGCACACTTGTGTCATAATGTACTATAATAAACATAATATTATAATCAAGTTGAAAAATTATATGTTTGATATTAATCACTTAAACATACAATATAATCAAATATCCAAACAGCACTGCGTGATTCATTTTCACAATAAATAATCTCGTGTTCTATATTATTATCAAACAATTTCAAAATATTTGTTTACTTGTTGTGTACTTTGTTTGTCTTTTTTATAATATTAAGTCACAACTACAGATTTGTAATTAAATAAACAGACGTCAAATACTTGGGTAAAAACTGTGCCCCAGAGGTCGCAAGCCCACGAGCCTCGCTTATAGGTTCCGGTGGAAAATAAGAAATGGTGTTTTGCAGCATTTTAAATTCTTTGTCAATTAATAGCTAATATTTTTTTCGTAAACAAGCATTACTGCACATCTGAGAGTGATCCAAATAGTTCCCGATAGTGTGTGTAGTCTGCCAACCAGCACCAGACTAGCGTGGTGGATTATAAGGCTTAAACCCTTCTCATTCAGAGAAGAAGCCCGTGCCCAGCATGGAGACGGTAATGGGCTGATTATGCCCTATTAAGTAATTGATGTTATTTTAAGTTTGCCTTGTTGATTTGGTACCAACAATTGTTTGGCCACCACACTGTCCAAATGACCAGATTACTGTGGTCACCACACTGTCCGCACTGTCATTTTAGTTTCGAAGATCCCTACCAATGACGCTGTTTGTAGTGGGTTAGCTTTGGGCAAGCAGATTTTACAAATTTTATTACTCCTTGCAAGCGAGGTTAGCGTTGGAGATTGTCAAATTTTGTGCGCTTAAATCTTTACTTATATCTGCTCTGAAGATTGCTGAATTTTGTGCGGGTAACCCTTGCAACGCTTCTTTTTATTCACATTGTTAGCGTAATTCTTGACTACTTGTTTTATTTTTTATAATAGTCTCTTAAGATCTTATTCGTCTACTGTATCTTTGTGAAAATGTTTATTATTACAAATACTTACAAGATGACCGAGATTTAGTTCTACTTACTGTTGTTTTTGCGGGTAAATCCGGTGACAATTCTGGGTCCTTTTGATCAGGGAGTCCTGATGAACTCTTCTCTGGGGATGATGCTTCTACATTTTCAGGTGAAGGGTCAAACGCTAGATTTGCACGATCTCCGTTCTCAACCACATTTACGTTGTTTGATTCCTAAGTAAGAAGAGAAAATGATTAAGTTAAGCTCATTAGTTTAGTTAGTAATTTAAAATCTAATAACTATTAAACAAACTTTTTTTTACCATTTGACAATATTTGTGGTGTACCTAAAAAATATACGCACACCACAACATGAGCCGTTGGAGTGACCAGTTGTTTAATCCTTATTCCTAATAAAATATACCTATCATAGAGATAAATTTAATGTGATACGGCTATCTTAATAACTATCAATAGATTAAGTATCTAAATCGCATAATGGCACTATCAATGATGTTTTATGGTCTCCGCACGTATTCAAATTTTTATTTCTGAGAATCGTCACTATCCAATCAGCTAACTGCTTAAGATTGAATATGAACTTGGTGTTTATTTCAGTATTTTTATAATTTATTGGACTCAGCAACACAATCTAGTATTTTTAATCAAAATTGTTTTGACGTTATTCAAATTAGTGGCATGATGGGCACGTATTAACAAAAGGTGTTCAAGCTTTCCTTTTTGTCTGCAATATGCATATGACGTCTTTTCTACGCGCAGAAGACGCACGGTAACGCAACCATGACGAGTTGGAAACACGATACCGTCGCAGCCTGTCTAGTTTTTCACAAATTTTTTAAACTTGACGGCGTAGATGAGACATTTTCGTTAAACGCACGTCGTCTGCGCGTAGAAAAGGCGTCGTGCGCCTACGCCCTAAATGCTGTGATAGTCGCCGTTTAAGGTACGCACAATTAACAAACATTTCCCAGTAGCCATTCATTTTTCTGTTCCTTGGGTATAAGCTCTTGTTTCGTAGTAGGCACTTAGTTATTATTTTTATATCAAACCCTTCTTATATAAAAGTAGGAATGCAGATACATTACAGGTTCAATTCGCGCGCCCAATTGCCAATCTAGGTGCTTCCGGTAGTATTAAACTAAGTATCCCTATGTTAAAATTCACGCTCCATTCATTTTTAGCACATTTTTTTAATTGCCAGCCTATAACAATAACAAACCTACTGTTAGAAAATGGTATCTTTTGGAAGCATACTACTTAATACATAAATGATAATTATATTACTTACTTACATAAATGATGATTATATTTAATTCAAGGTGTATATTAGCATGTGACTAACATATTTATATTAGGTATGTAGGTAGACTACGTGTTTTTGTTAGACGCGCCAGTTAGTGTTTTAAAGAAAGCCTCTGAAACCAATGTTACTGAACATACCTAAACGTATATATAAATAATCACAATTTTAGGACAATACTTAATAAGAACAATGTCTCAATAGACATTCGGCCTCCTAATTTTTTTTCTTGCTGTCTCTGATCGATGAAGTTTTACCACCGGTTTTACCCTCGGCAGGGTCCCAGATAACAGTCACAATGGTCAGCTCAAATATCTGCGGCCACTGACGGTGCAACGCCTTTCCGGTCCAAGTGGACTGCATGGCTCTGCGAGTAGGTAATAAAATAAATACCTATATCTTAAGTTTATTTTAATTTTAAATAGAATACAAAATGACACAGTTTTATACAGCAAAAAATTTATAAATAATATCGAGATAAAAGATTCAAGTAGATATATTATACATTCATTTGCGTCCTCGTCGATAGCCTCCTGTCAGACTTAAACCTATATGGTGGAACCAATTCTTGCGTTTGAGGGTGCGTTCATACTTGGCATTACGACGGAACTCACGCCATTCTTCACGCTTCTCGGGGATACTGGGTCCATATGTTTTCTTTGGTCTAAACGAACGTTTCACGGTCTGTAAATAATGATTATTTACATTAGAATGTTATTATGCAAGATTTTATTCAATTTTGGTATTAAGTATCGATGTTAATAATTATACATACCTCAATAAAGTTATCAGATTTGTATTTCCAGAGTGTAGCTAACATGAATATGGGTATCAGTGCAATTCCAAAATATTGCAGAACGGCACCAGCAACTGAAAAATAAGATATAGATAAGATTGTTAAATCCAAAATGTAATCTATTGACATAACTCTTAATTTAATATGAAAGCTCATAATACTTACCATAGGCACCCGCCGGATATTCATACGTTCCACCGAATAACAGTTCATCTGTTGTTATTAAAGAATAAAAGAATACAACCATCATCATGAATGGTGTAATAATACCCCAACACATGCGCCAGTAAAACGAACTCTTCAAGCCCAGCATGAATTCAATGTCCAGACACAAGTTTTCTAAACCTGCAATGACAATGAAGATATTAGAAAATTATGCTATCATAATCAGTATCAGCCCTTAAACGCCACTTCTGAAGCATGAGGGCCGTCTTATGGGGTTAGCTAAAATAATGATGCTGCAAATGAGTACCTACATTGTTGACGAATTGAAATTATTCGCAATCGTCTTTTCGTTACTAGGTAAAACGTTTCAGTTTCCTATCCACGAAACAAAAGTAAAAGAAAATGCATTGGTGAACCACTGCCGTCTATTTTCCATATAAACTTTACCATAATTCGACTTCTATAAAAATCTTTCTGATTGGTGATCTCTGTAGGTAGGTATATTGGAGGATACTGCTTCTCGTCCTATAGACATGACCATAAGACGTAACTAATTCCAAATAAAGTAGTCGACGTTTAAGGTCTACGAGATAGATGGCTTATTGGTATTAGGGAACCGCACGCTCGACATTTACATAATAGTAGGAAAATCATAAAGCATCACAAATTCAGTTCTAACCGTAAATCCAGGATACACCCATCGTCTCAATAATTGCAGCAAATAATCTCATGAAAGTTCCACCATAGTAATCTACCAGCTCCAGAATATACTGCCCGCCCTGTAAATGACAAAATAAAACAAAATACAATTTCTGTCCTTGATAAAAACGCTAGGTTTTAGGTTTATTTAAAAACAAGTAATTAAGCCGGGACGGGTGATTATAAGATGTTAAACGAGGTTAGCTAGTCAATCTTGATCACCAGACTCGTAGGTACTAGTTCAAATACTTTTGGTATAAACATATTTTCTGTAAGTAATGTAAGGCTTTATTTGTTTTGGATCCGGGTGTATTGTATGGGAGATTCTTTGTCAGTAAACGTATCTATATTGCAGCAGGACCTGGTCCTGGCCACGTGGTTCAACCGCATAGTCTGATACACTGGCTACAGGACAATAAGCAAGAAGCGAATTTTCGTTTTGTATCTAAAATAAATGCATAGAAATGCAAGTGGCCACGTGACCCCTGGCGCGGCCTTTGGCGCGGTAGTTCGGGCGACAAAATCGGGAAAACATTTTTTTGGACGCTTTCCTTGCTGATTGATGGATACTGAGATTCTATAATCAAAGGTTTCAACGCTCATTCGGGCTTATTCATAACACGTATCTGGGTATTTTCTATTTTTTACATATTTCTTGTCAAATTCTCCATCTAGAACTCTATCCTTATTCACATCGTGTACTCCATAATCTCTATGGAAAGAAAAAAATACTACTCTCCAAGCAACCATAGAATAACTTTTATAAGAAATCTCCGTATCTATATCGATCGCGACGGTGATTGAAACTAACCGTCGCATGGCTGTCTTAAAGCGATTTACGCTTCGATGGTAGTGCGTAGCTAGGCAGTTAGGTGGAAAGCGTATAAAAAAAGAACTTACCGGAGTGACGTACACTAGCCCAATTAAAAAGCAAGATGAGCATGTGATTGCGGACATGTAAATAGTAGGCACTCTGGGGAAAGCGTCCAGGAATATTGTGTTTACTGTTGAAAGTAAGGCCACTCCTGAACCGAACCCAAGCACTGCCATCATCATGAAGAAAAGGGCGGCAAAGAGCTGCAAAAATAAATATGATATTCTTACTCTGCGGATTGAATAACAATTCGTCAGATAGAAAAATTAAAGGTACGTGATACCGCTATTTGTGTTTACAAGCGCACCTTTACAACAAGAAAGGCTACAAACAAACCGAAGAATCCTAGAGTTTGCACTAAATATTTTTGTACAAAATAAAATGTACCCAAAAATTGGAATGATAACTTGCGAATACTTACTTGTGGTACAAATGGAGATTGTGCAATAGCGTCAGGATAAGAGATGAAAGCAAGACTGGAGCCACCAGAACCGATAACATCATTAATGTTGTCATAGCCAAGTTGAAACGCGAGATTCCCAAGAATCCCGAATATAGTAATACCAGAGATCAGACTTGTGAATGTGTCCAATGTGGTAACAATTAACGAATCTCTGAAAAGAGGAGAAAATAGTATTTAGACTAAGTATTACCTAGCTGTTTAAACTATCTGCGTTGGGTTCCACATCACCCTTCACGTCAGAAGTAATCTGAACTCAAACTGTCAATACGCACCGTGTTACGCTGAATGCAATGTAGATATTATGTACATAATTCAACATTGCAGCTGTAACGTGCAACTCAACGCGCGTCATGTATCGCAACTTGTGCCCTAGAAAAATGTTGCGGCACATGTCTCGCGTCGCGTCATGTATGATACAAGTTGCGGGGCATGTAACGCAACATGTGCCCTGTATGGACGAGGCATAAGAATTTGAACTCTTGTAAAAGTAAACAAATTTTTGTCTGTCAGCCGTCTAATTATTTGTACGATGTGAGCCATCAAATAGTCACGGATAGATTACAAAGAGTTTGAATATTTACCTGTAAACATTTTGAGAAAAGTTATTGAAAGAGGCAAACATGACAAGAGCTCCAGAACAAGCAGAGAGTGAAAAGAATACTTGGGTAACCGCCGCATACCACACCTGAAAAAATAATGTTATAGATAGAATAATAAACATTTGTTTCACCGCATAAACACTAGGAACCGGTGAAAAGCGAGGTTTTTGAGAGCTGTCTTTTGTAACATTGACGTCCAAAAGAACTAAGTAATTCCAGTTTATTTTAAATAAATGAGTATTGAGTTGTGTTGAGTGATAAACGACTTCATTATTAGTAATTATAAATTTATAATTCCTAAGTTGCTACTGTTGTCGAATAGAAAACTAAGCTGTTTATATATAAATACTTACTCTAATTTCCAAGATTTTTGCCCATTGCGGTGTAATAAAGAATAATATACCCATTTCTGCACCGGGTAAAGTGACAGCCCTGAAAATAAAAACAAAAAATAATTTAAAAAATCCTTTAAGCTTGTGCGTTCGATAAAATATATACTGTACCTATACGTCTGCTACAATAATACTACGACAGCTACAAATTTACTACGACCGCTACGAAAATACTACGACAGCTATGATAATACTACGACAGCTACGATAATACTATGACAGCTACGATAATACTACTAATGCTACGTTCTGCTATACATATATAAACTGTTTTTCGTCCAATCCGTAATGTATCGTAGTCAAATGTTGTGGTAATTTATTAATAGATTACTCCTTTGTCTTTAAAAGGTAACAAATAAATTTTTATATTTGTATTTATAATGCAACTAGCGGCCCGCCCCGGCTTCGCACGGGTGGACATCTTTCCCGTTTTTGCAACATTTTTAATTTTTGCTCCGCTCCTATTGGTCGTAGCGTGATGTTATATAGCCTATAACCTTCCTCGATAAATGAACTATCCAACACAACAATATTTTTTCAATTCCAACCAGTAGTTCTTGAGATTAGCGCGTTCAAACAAACAAACAAACTCTTCAGCTTTATAATATTAGTATAGATGTAAATTTTCCGTAGCCTCCTCTCACGAAAATAACGAGTGCAATGGGGTGAGTTTCAGTTCATAACAAAATAGATAACTAAGGCTTTTAATGAAATTAGTAAGCAGAGATATTTTTTAACTTTAAATGTACACAATCTAAAAAATTATATATTTGGAAAACGCACAGGAAAAGTATTTGTTTTTTAATATTTTCATATTATTTTGCTAGACAGATTGGATTTCCTTCTGTATGTTTTATTGTCGGCTACCATCGTGAGTGGGCTCGAGTCCCATGACAGCAGCGATACGCGGTCATAATGGTTACAAAGATTTGGATTGTCCTAAATGAAAAATAAACGTACGGTGTGTATGTGTATGGGCCATCCGTATGTAGTAATATAACTTAAAACGTTCGCATTCTGATGTGTACTTAAAAAAACTTTTTTATTTTAAGTTGGTGTATAATATTTTTGTATTGTTCGGATATTCGGACTAACCTGATCAGCAATATAAACATGACTACATATGGGAACAAGGCGAGGAAATACGCTGCTTTTCCAGAACTCTTGACGCCTCGAGCAACAATCACGAAGATAATTAACCAGGATACGAATAAACTTAGTGTAAGATCCCACAATGGCGTACCTGTGAAGAAAAATAAATATGCTTTAAATACATACAATAGTTTTGAAAACTTTAGAACTTCTTAACTATATTGTTGTGTTTTCTATTTACACAATAGAAAATAAATGTAGGTAAATATTGACTATCCTCTGTTCTAACTTCTAACAAATTTTAGAGCAGAAATTATTTTGTAAGTTTGCTTACCAATTCCATCATCAATCCCATCTGACTGTCGCAGAATTGTTCTCCTGTAAATAAATTTAAAAAAATTACAAATTAAAAAATAATAACTTTCTTTCTATTTAGAAAGTAAACTATATTCAAACCAATCGTGATCGTCGGTTCTTCGTTCTATTTATCGGGCATTATAAGTACCTATATACAGGTTATTTCATTATTTTAATCGTTACTTGAAATGGGAATCGTGTTGTGGCCCCAGAATCGAAGCTGGACTTCTGCCCACTAAATAAGGCAAGCATTTTTATTCAGGCAAGTATATAAAATAAAATATGTAACAGTTTTTTTCCATCACGTTATGTAATGAGTGGATTTTATAAAATTAAAACACCATAATAAAATACCTATACAGTGTAATGTAAGTAGAATAGTCTTAGTAAAAAGAAAAATTGTTATAGTTATATATTCCTTCATGTTACGGTAAATGTGATAAATTTTGTTAGTATTGAAATGAAAGTAACCCCAGCGATTGGTGATGTCATGAATCATACATAAATTTTTTTCGAGGATCTCTTTCTTTTCATAATACCAATTGTCATAACAGCACGCTTCCTATAAGCAGTACGAACCATAATTGTATTCGAATCTTATAATTTTCGTTTTTAAAACCAGTGTTAGCCTGGGGCGGTTGAACGCTTACCTTCCATGCAGGAGGGTCTAAGTTCGATATCACTGACTTTTCAAATTTAGGTGCGGGCCACAATTTGATTACCAATTGTGTTGACGGTATACCAAAAAATTAATTTATTTATTTATGGTTTATCAACAGCTGTTACACCGATATATTCAAACAGCTTATTAAAATTACGATCTTAGTACTACTGCCCATCTAATTAAGGTAAACACCACTTGCAATGTGTTTAACAAAAGCATTCAAAAGTAATATATTAAATGAAAGATGACATTTATAATCTTAATAGCTACTTACTAATCTTTTAAACTTCATTCTTATCTAATTTAATTGATTCATTAATTAATTTTAGCTATTTCTGAAACTTTGAATGGCTTCATGTTTCTTGATTTATCGCCGACTTTTTAATACGAAATGTTTGAATACGAATGAACATCCAGAGTCAACAGTGATCTAACAAATACATATCACGAAATAACTGGTATTTGGGTCGCGATAATATCAATAAGTATTGATTGTCTGTTAGGTTTCTTTATTAAGCCAACGCAGCGCATTTTAGCCTAATTAATTTAAATGATATTAGATAAGCATGTGTTATCGTGTACTCACGTGAAATATAGTTCAGCACTACTGACTGGATCTCCAGTTATCGCAGACAAATTAGCAGCCTGTCCAGATGGAACGCAATTCTCCCAGTCTGGTTGGCAGAGAGCCCACGGTAACGTGCTTTGAAAACTCATTACCAAATAATACAGACAGAGACCCACGATTGACATATAGTAAGAAACTACGTAGAGAGCGCCAAGAGCTTGTGCGTAGCCAGTTCCTGAAAATTAAATGAGTTGCGTATAAGATTATTGAAATGCATGTTTTAAATCAAATCTTTATAATATACTTAACTGACGAAGGCTTACCTTTCATTGCTGGTGACAAAGCCCATACTTTAACACAATTACTACTACTGAACTGTCCGAGAGATGTTTCCAGGTAATACATAGGTTTTCCTATGAGTACAAGTACAATGATGTAAGGTATAAGGAAGGCGCCGCCTCCGTTCTGGTAGGCCACGAAGGGGAACCGCCACACGTTGCCCAGACCGACTGATGTGGCGATACATGACATAAGAAACTGGTACTGGTTATCCCATTGAGGTCGTTCATTTTGTGGTTTGGATTCATCCTGTAATTAAAACTACGTTGTTAGTGTCATTGAGAGTACAACGAATCATTTTTTTACGTTTTAATAGAACGAATAAATGCTCGGAATTTTCCGAAATTGCTGGAAATATCTTATTTGCCTAAGTTTATTGTATTTTAATTAACGTAGCGTGTAAAATGCGTTCCAAGGACAGATTACCAAAATGTAAACATTGAATTCAGTACATTATTTTAAACTGAAAATCAGTGGGAAGTTCCCGAGAGTTTTAATTTATTTATTTTTTAAATTATTTGCGGTGTGCATAATTTATTTTTCAACACACTTGCTCGTAAAGTGGCTCTTATTGCACTGCTGTTAACGTTCATAATGCAGCTTATTATACACGCGTGCTGTTTACTTTACATTACCGCACCGGCGTGCGTGTATGACAAGATGTATGAATGTGGATGAAGCGAAAGGGGTATGTAAGAGTCGTAGCATGTGGCGTTCTATAGTTTCTGCATACCCCCATGGGAAAAAGGCGTGAGTTTATGTATGTATGTATGTATGTACCGCACTAGTACATTTTAATTTACTTTTTTAAAATCTTAGTAAGGCGTTCTTCTGTCTAAAAATAGTAAATTCTTTTGTGAATGAATAAAAACATTTCATTTCATTAAACTATTTATTTTTGTTATCAAACTAACATTAATTTATTTGTGTTATAAACACAAAAATATTCAGTTATTTTTTTTGTATTAGGCTGTTTGCTCTTTGGTCTTTCATCTGCGCGCGCATTGCTATTTCGGCCAACGGCACGGTGCGCGAAAAAAGAAATCGACACTTTTTTTTATAATTACTTATCAAAATAACCAACTTAGCTTGTAGTATGTACTATTATTGTATTAGATCCCTAAAACCTGCTTTTTCCTCGCAAGTGTGTTGTAAAACGTCGTATGGAACGCGTGTGCATTGATCATTACACTCTCGGCTCACTTATCGCGCTCGCCGGCGGCTCGTGCGCATAATACTGCCTCAAGTGTATCTACCAACATAACACACTTGTATCATAATGTACTATTTATTATATAAGAGAACAGTAAAATCGTTGAAAAAAAAAGCAAATGTGAATCGATTCGTGCCGCACGCTACTAATTATCGTAACTATTTAATTCATTTTGAGGCAATATATAATCTTAGCAATTTGTTTGTTAAGATTTGTAAATGCTTAATTATTTTATTTATTTATGTACCTACCTACTTCAAAAAACTTATTGAACAAAATTTCAAGAAAATAACGTTATTCTACCTATTCTATTGTATTCTTAGGATCTGGATACGAAGTAGGTACCTATGGGTTTTATTACCCTCGGAACTGTAGCAGCGTGAGTGACATTTTTCCTTGTGTCCAGCTGTGTCCAACAGTTTACACGGGCTACCTATGTTCTAAAGCGAACCAGAGAGCAGTTGAATTGAATTATTTTGTTTATACGCCGACACTAAGATTTAGGCCGGTCATAAAACAATAAGCCAAAACCTCTAACAACATGGATTTATGAAATACATGTTGTGCCAACCCCACCTAGTGTGGGATAAGGGCAGGAAGAAGAAGATACGCCGACACTAAGGAGGTTTATTGTAAATAATTAAGATATCACTATCACCCTATTTTTAGGTGAGCGTTAATCCTATAAGGCCTGTTCTTCTTCTTTTCTCGTGTCGGCAAGTGCTATAAGCGTATGCTAGCCATGGTGAAATTCTTTTTCAATCAGCTAGAACTTGGTTGGACAAGGTCGCGGTTTTATTTACCGCACAGAACAGTAGGTATGGCCTACAGATAGTTGTTCCGGATCTCGGTGTTTGTGCATGTGAGATTTGTCTGTGAACTCACCCACTATACAGAAGAAACCCTTATCCCACACTGGGATGTTCCAAGAACAGTGGGTGATTAACAATTTAAAAAAGCTTGGTAACGGGGTTGACGTCCCTGATTCCGTTGAACGTTCAGTCGTGAAGGCTCTTTACGAAAATTATCTGACCGACTATACTTCATTTCATTTTAACACTAGCGACCCGCCACGGCTTCGCACGGGTGCAATGTAGATACTAATGTGGGGCACATAAACCTTCCTCTTGAATCACTCTATCTATTGTTGAAAACTGCATTAAAATTCGTTTCGTAGTTTAAAAGATCTAAGCGTAGAGACAGCGGGAGCGCCTTTGTTTTATATTATGTAAAGATTAGACAAAAGTGGCCCCACCAAGACACCGAGTATCTTTTTGAACGATTTCTTCAAGTGAGTTTTTATGATTGGCCGTTAAGGTTCATAAAAGCATAATACTGTGTTGAATCCCTGCTGGAAGCAAACATTTTGCTAATTCTATCCAGTTCCTTGTTAAAATAGGTCTTATTTGGTTAATGTTATATTAAATAGTTTATCACCATGATTTGGTTAATAATTACAAAAATATTACCCATCGAATATTGTTAAAACCTGTTAAATGATTGTAGTGTTGAAACAGTAAATACAACAACGATATTGCCGATTGGTGAATATTGAGGTAACTTCAAAACTTTCAAAGGATTTCGAGGAAATTTTCAAAACTATGAACGTGGCTAGGTTGGACTGGGTTAATCGCCAATTTCATAGATAAAAGTCACCTCCACAGGAAGTAGCATGCAAAGTTCGTCGTGTAAAATTGTGCTCTAGAGGACGCAAACGCACGAGCCGTGGTTATAGGTTCCGGTAGAAATACGTGAAATTTTATGGTGCTTACAAGTATTATAAAAAAAAAATGTTTAAACTTGCGTTGAATTACGTGCATGTAAATACACCGCCTCTTTCTTTTTACATTGTTGGGTAATTTTATATGAATATGATTATTTCGATTTGCGCTATACCAGAACTTTACCATAAACTCTGTAATCTACTGCATCTTTATAAAAAATGTAATACACAGCAGTTTATTATTAGAAATACGTACAATAAAATTGTATAACAGAGATTTATTATCTACTCACTGTTATTTTTGTGGGTAAATCCGATGACAGATCTGGTACCTTTTGTTCAGGGAGTCCTGATGAACTTTTGTCTGAGGTTGAACCTTCTACATTTTCAGGTGAAGGGTCAAACGCGAGATTCACACGATCTCCGTTCTCAACCACATTTACGTTGTTCGATTCCTAAGTAAAAAGAGAACATAATTAAATTAAACTTAATAGCATAATCAGCTTATTGCGGTCAGACTGCTGGGCACAGCCCTCTTCTCAAAATGAGAAGGGTTTAGGCCATCAAACTGGCCTGCTTTGGTCGACCACACACACCATCGAGAACTTTTTGGAGCCCCTCAGATGTGCAGATTTCCTCGCGATGTTTTCCTTTACCGTTAACGCAATTGATAATCAAATTAGATCCACAAATAAATTCGAAAAGCCAGAGGTGCATGCCTTTTTGAATATAGACCCTCCTGAAGGAAGGCAAGCGTTTAACCGCTATGTTATCAATACATTTTAGAAGGTTATTAGTTATTTATAATCTGATATAAAATAATATTTATTTACCATTGGACAATATTTATGGTGTGCCTAAAAATATATGCACACCACAACATGAGCCTTTGGACTGACCGGTTGTTAAATTCTTATTCCTAATGAAATACCTTTCCTATATCATAGAGATTAATTTAGTGAGATACGGTTATCTTAATATCTATCATAGATTAATTATATAAATCGTAGAATTACACTATCAATTATGTTTTATGGTCTCCGTATGTTTATAAATGTGTTTTATTTCTGAGATTCGTCGTGATCTTGTCAGCTACCTGCTGAACACCTGAAGGATCTCAATTTTTTTGCAAGTAGTTTATCCATGGATTTCAATAAAAGTTGTACCTACTGAACTTCTACGGCAATAAAGTCGGCATCAAAGGTAGCCGATCAAATAAAGTGAGCATCAAGGGCGTTCTGATAGCAATTGTTTATTTGGGGTGACTCCGTACATGTAGTACCTATACGTTTATTTGTTTATATTTAATAGTAAGAAAGCATAGGTCAACTGGTTGGAATACATCCAAACCAATTTTAGTATAGTTGAAAGTAGTTAGAATCAATGTTTATTATCAGTTTATTTTTGATTCATAGTTAAAAACTTAAAAAGACTCACCGCGCTATGCAAATGGAGGGACAGATAGACGGTTTTTTTATGTACTAGATTGGCAAACTAGCCGTCGGCCCATCTGATGGAAATTGTGTACCACCGCCTATATACACCTACAATACCAAGAGGATAGCTGATGCGTTGCCAATCTTAGAGACAAAGTTAGAAAGTCCTTGTACGGACCTTACAAAGTACCTTTCAAACCACAAACCACAAACCACAGCAACGCTACTTTGCGGCAGAATTAGGCAATAGGATACGACGATACTAATATAGGCATTCAGTTTTTTCCATTCTCCAACGGAACTCTAAAAAGGTGATGATGTGATAACAATGATTATGTAGCACTTTAACGTCTGGCGTAGCTGTAGATAAGTTTTTCTAAATACACGATGACACGAACGTTTCCAAATAATCTGTCTGAAAGAATTAGTACAATCAAGTGCGATTAAGTGGAAACAATGGTAGGTATAATGCAGCTTGTAGTGGTAGAACAGTACCTATATATACAAATAAAGTTGACATTGTTAATGTTGCACAATATTATAAAAATACAATAACATTTTTTTCAAGAGGCCGGCCATTTCGGCCTGTTTGTTTAAAACTAGCCGAAGACGGGTTGGGTTATTAAAAGTAAACTTTGGAAAACTAAGGTCCGCTTGTACAACCACTCGCTAAATACATTTACCTAATGCTAATATATTGAAAAAGTCATTATATTTCAGTCAATTAATTGAAGTTGATAGAGATGGTATGATGTTTTTATTATGTTTAACACTAATAAAATTGTATTTAGTGAATGATCGTGCAAGTAGGCTTTTGTATTTTTCATTAATGAACTTATTCCTATGTATATTTTATCAAATAAACTAATACTATCAATATTATCTATACTCTAGTTAATACAACATTACGTTGCTGCGCCTAAAAAATCCACTGTGTTTTTTTTTTATTTCGGTTTTTGATGCTATGTTATAGTACTTCTCAAGCCACGTAAGCCTGTGATATCTATTTTCTAATAATTTATTTGGTTAAGGAGATAGCAAAATCAGCTATGTAATTTTGGCCAAAAACGGCTTCAAAAATCCTCTGTGTGCAAAGAAACTCGCCTCTTAGAATTGCGCTTCAATATACACATAGCGGGTTTATAATTTTCAAATAGTGTGGAAAATCCGCTAAGTGTTCTAGGACGACCAACAGTGAAAATTATCGCGGTATTTACGACCCAAAAAAATACGCTATGTGACCAAATTCACTTTAAAAAAATCCTAGCACCTGTTATATCGTAGAAAAAAGCAAAAATATTATATTTTATGATGTCTCGACATAAAGTCTTATTTTCTGCATACTGTTTTTAAATGTTGTTATCAGTTTGGAAAAAAAATGATTTTTGCTTCTCCTGTAAAGTTGGGTTTTTTCACATAGCGGATTTTGCAAGCGCAGCGACGATTAGACCTATGACCCATTTTAGCAAGGAATTGTTTAGAAATAAGCAAGCAATATGTTTGTTTCCAACAGGGATTCAACACAGTATTATGCTTTTATGAATCTTAACGGTCAATCAAGTTCACCTGGAACTCTACTTGAAGAAATGGTTCAAAAGATATTCGCTTCTTGGTGAGCCACTTTTGTCTATTGCTATATGAAATGGAGCATAGATCTTTCTTTTTAGTACCTACCTGTATCAAGCCCACTTCAACTTGTAGTCTCTTGAAGTCTCTGTCACCAAAGACTCGGCAACTTGCGGCGTAGGCAGTGCTCACGCAGTTCTCTCTTTTGAAAATTGTTTTTCTGTGTGAAAGAAAATATGACTGCACCTTTTACTGTACTTCAGTCCACTGCTGGTTATAGGCCTCTCCAATAGCACGCCATTGAACTAGATCCTCGGCTTCTCTCATCTAGCTGCTACTTTGCGAAGATGCGAAGGTCATTTCACTTAGCCTGAGGGCGTTCTACACTGGGTTTGCCGATTCGCAGTCGCCACTCAAACACACATCTTCCCCAACGGTCATCGGTTCAGCGGCTAATATGGCCGGCGAAGGCCACTTCAGCTTGCTTTATGTCGAATTTTCTTCTCTGTGTAGGTATTTAACGTAATCATTTTTGTATGTACCTACCTACTTAGGACTTTCACCAAGTATTAAGTTATAGTAAGTACCTATCCAAGTAGTTTTACTTAAATTACCGTTGCACTCCCTATTAGGGGTAGATTTGGACAATCGATACATAAGTATAAGTAGGTATTTACGCCAAGTTCCAAGTTTATAAACACAGGGCTTTTTATTAAGCTTTCTTAGCCAAACGGCAAAAACGGAACCGTTATAAATTCGTCATGTCCGTGCGTCCGTTGTCCGTTCGTCAAATCGTATTCACAGCGATTTTACTTGGAAACTATTGCATATTTTATTTGGAACATGATTGCAGGTAGGTGCCTTCTGTGAACCATCATAAAAGTTTGTAAAGAATCTACGAAAAAAAATCGGGTGGCCCTCCATACACACATGAAAGTCATGAAACTGAAGGATGAAAAATACGTGCACAACGTCGTCTGAAAGATAGGTTTTTAAAAATTACATGAAGGTTCCTAAGTGTTTTTTTTATTTAGGTGAATATTTGGTGAGATTAGAACTCCGAAAGTCGTTAGCAATACCTATGTGTCTACCCTCTAACTGTCCAGCCACCTCATCAAATATTCCGAAAAAAATCAAACTTGTAGCATCTAATCGACACTTTCAATGAAAACATGACACGGTTGGTGGAGTGTCTGAGTACTTCGCTTCTGCGCCGCGGGTTGTGGGTTCGATTCCCGCACGAAACAAATATTTGTATGGCCTACAGATAGTTATTCCGGGTCTGGGTGTTTGTTAGGGCTACCGGATGTGTTGGGAAAGAACCGTAATTTTTTTTTTTCGTTACGTTTTACCGACATTTTTTTGACCGAACAGACATAAAGGAAACTGGTCTGTCCGGTCGATAACCGGACTGTCCGCTCGATAAACGGATATCATACTCGATCAACGGATACATATCTGGCAACCCTATTTGTGCCTGTGAAGATTTGTGTCTGTAAACGCACCCACGATACAGGAGAAACAAAAGTGTGGAGCAGTGCTTTAAAAAAATATGTTTTAAACAATATATGTTTTTGAAATATCCGCTATTTTCAGTTGAATGCTATTTTAAGTTTATCGGACTTTGCCGATCGCAAAAACAATTCTATATTCAGTGACACCAAAAAAGTGCGTGAGGATGTTTCCGTTTAGTGGAAACTGGCCCAAAGATGACAACAGGTACATTATGCGGTGACATTTTTGATAATTCAAGTTTTTGTCCAAGCTGTTTTATGCGTTGTGTTGATATTCCGATAAGTGACATTTCTTATTTCAGATAGGACGGTAATTAAAATGTAGGTATTGAGACTAGTCTCAAGAGAAACCCGGTATTTATTCTGATAGGTATAGACTGAAGGTTACCATTTTTGGTCACCGATAACAGTAATTAAATTATCATAATTACTATGATTGTGTATTTCAACGCTTTGCGCAAAAGGAACTACAAACATGCGCGTCTCACGCAGCGCTGCTTGATGTATACACTGCACAGCTCACGTAAGCCATAAGTAGTGTAGACAGCAAATAGTCAAATAGTTGTCGACGCCACGCAACGCGTAACTCGCTGCGCAGCTAGGACTGCGGCTGCCGGCTAGGACGAAACGAAACGGTTCATTAAACTGACTAAACTAATTTCACCTGGAGGCCATTCTACTAACAATATTGTTTAAAATTGCAATCGATCTGCAGCGTAGCTGAACCACGGCTGTATGACTTTTTTTGTTATAGAGATTACTCTTAAACGGCCGTGTTGAGGCTGCGATAAGATTCCGATTACACGCAATTTTTTTAGAATGAGCGTCGTGTTATAGTGAATCACGTCTTTTGAATCCTTATATTTCTTCAGCTTCTGTACAGTACTGTTCAGTACACTGATTTTACCTATTCAACAAGCTGAAGTTTTTCTGTAGGTTAATTTCATAGGGACATTGCTTATTACAAACAATCTTTCTTTCCTAACGGTTAAGTTGAGTTTAAGAACCGCTTGCTTTAATAATTAACAAATTATATAACACGATGACAGTTTATCAAACATGTGATTGCAGCAGGCAGGGTCTTTTTCTGACCATTTTTTAATTATTCTAAATGAAATACTTAAGCTATGATACAAAAACCTGCCAATCATGTGTTTAGCTACTTATCAAACTCGGATTCATTACGTCATCACTTGTATGAATTGTTATGAGAACGAGATCCTCAAACACTATGTCAAAGTTAATTATGCAGTCGCCCGAAAACATTTTGCATTTTTTTGAAGCCAACTATTTCTCCAGTTATGCTAGAAGACGTATCATTAATCTATGTCTAGTTCGTAAAAAAAAAGGATCGTTTTACTTAGCAATTGTCCAAACACATCATCAAATATTCTGAAAAAATCAAACCTAATCGACGCTTTCATTGAAAATACAACACAGCTGGTGCAGTGGCCGAGTACTTGGCTTCCGCGCCGCCAGTTGTGGGTTTGATTCCCGCACAGAAAAATATTTGTATGGCCTACAGATAGTTGTTCTGGGGTTGGGTGTTTGTGCATGTGAAGATTTGTGTCTGTAATCGCACCCACGATACAGGAGAAATACAAGTGAGGGCTAAAGTGCTTTTAAAAAAATATTTTTAAACAATATTTATGTTTTTGAAATATCCGCTATTTTCAGTTACATGCTATTTTGAGTTTATCAGACTTGTCAGACTGTCCCACTGCTGGGCCCGGGCCTCTTCTCAGATTAAGAAGGGTTTTAGGCCTTAGTCCACCACGTTGGCCTGTGCGGGTTGGCAGATTACACACACCATCGAGAACTTTATGGAGCCTTCTCAGGTTTCCTTACTATGTTTTCCTTCACCGTTAACGCAAGTAATAATGAAATTCTGATCCACACAAGAATTCGAAGTCAGAGGTACGGGCCGAGATCGAACTCAAACCCTCCTACATGGAAGGCAAACGTTCAACCGCTAGGCCATCACTGCTAATCTATATCTTTACATTTAATATAAAACAAAGTCGTGTTAGTTACAACATTTATAACTCAAGAACGGCTGGACCTATTTTGTATGATCTTTGACTTGTTGGATTTGTCTCCGCCCCGAATAGCAGAATAACTATTAAAATATTGGAAAAACTCACGAAAAAAATATTTATGAAGATAATTTTCATTTTGTCATAGATTTTGTATGGAACGGCATTCTTGATAATATCTCGAGAATGCATAGGATAGGTAGATAATAGGTAGGTAGGGTAGCTAGGTAGATAGGTAGGGTAGGTGGGTAGGTAGGTAGGCAGGTAGGGTAGGTAGGGTAGGTAGGTAGGTAGGTAGGTAGGTAGGTAGGTAGGGTAGGTAGGTAGGTAGGTAGGGTAGGTAGGTAGGTAGAATAGGTAGGTAGGGTAGGTAGGTAGGTAGATAGGTAGGTAGATAGGTAGGTAGGAAGGTAGGTAGGTAGGTGCGCCGTAGATACTTAGTGTTACACGTGCGAAGCCGAGACGAGTAAAGCAAGTTCTACATAAAATAAATAATTTGATGCATGCCTTTTTTTACCGAATTCAGAATAGTCGATCATGTTTTGTATAGATGCTTAATTTATGACAGATAATGTTTATCTAGTGCTTATCAAGTCAGATTGAACTCGATGCGATCAAAAACATACTTTAGGTACACCGACTTGTGCTCAATCTACTTGCTAATTCTTTTGATTGTAGGTAATGGATAATTGGGCCGTGTGCTATGTGAATAATTTCCACCAACCAAACAGAAATATCAATGTGTTTGTCGTAACTTCCGTTACTATTATAGTCAATTTCAGCTGTGATTGCAATTTCAATTGCAGCAGGCAGGGTTTTTTTGCCACATGGGAAAAATGTCAAGGACCATTTTTTTAATTACTCTAAATGAAATACCTAAGCTACGATACAAACATCTGCCAATCATGTGTTTAACATAACATAACATCACGCCTGTATTCCCCGAAGGGTTGGCAGAGTATTACCACCCTAATTTCGCCGTTATGTTTAAGTCCCATGTAGTAGGGGGCGAGCCTATTGCCATCAATCGGGCACAAATCCAAACTCCGGGCTGCTACTGAGGAATTCCACACGGAAAAACACAATAACACTTTGGCCGACCTGGGAATTGAACCCAGGATCTCACGATCAGCAGTCGCGGTTGCCACCACTAGACCAACGAGACAGTTCATGTGTTTAACTACTCACTAAACTCGGTTTCCTTATTTCATCACTTGTATGAATTGTTATTAGAACGAGATCCTCAAATACCATGCCAAAGTTAGTTATGTAGTCGCTCAAAAACAATTTGTATGACAACAATTTCTCCAGTTATGCTAAAAGGCATATCTATGTTGAGTTCCTTTAAAAAAATAGTGTTTTTTTCTTACCAAATGGTATTGGGATGGGTCTTATGTTAAGCTATGAAGTTTACCTGAGCTTTATTATAGGTAAAATACGAATATTAATTAAATTTTTACTATTAAAAATTATACTGTTTTCGCGTCATTAATCTTTATAAATATACGTAAGTGCGTATTGACGTAACAAGAGCTTTCAATTGAAATTGGAGTTTGATATTACCGACGCTGACATTGAATATTGCCGACTATGGTACAAAGCGGCGGTCTTGAGAATTATTCTAACCAGAACCATGCTACAATGAGCCGTTTCTATAATTATCTACTATAGTAAAAATCCGTGGCATCTGAAAATAATGTTCATCAGAACGATCTGTTTTTTTAAAAATAAATCTCCCATGTTGCATGTTAGTTTATGTTTCGTTAAGTTTCCCAGTAGATTACGTAATGCGTGAGGTGTGTCATGCAGGGATCGTCTAATTCATGGAAACTCATCGAATCGATCGTCTCAAGCCTCAAGGTATCTATTCGCGGTCCATTGATATACGTAGAAACCTATTGAATTCAAGTTAAACATAAACTTATTCTTTGAAAAAAAAAATTACGGGATTAAAACTAACCAATCGATTTAGCTGGTGATTCTGAACAAACTACATAGTTTCAGGTTTATACTAAAAATAACCTTGTATGATAAAATAAAATGAAAATATTTATGATCAGTTAAATCATACCTGTATAACAAACATCTTCGAATAGCTTACTTTTTTCTGCCAGATCTACAGTAAATATTGAAAACGTTAAGCCTAGCTATTAGCCAAATATCTTTCCGTAAAGACATTTATCGTGCTAGGCATTCAGTTTTCATTTGTCCTCAAAATCTCTCGTCAGCTCTTACTAGGATATTCTTAGAATGTGTGTTGGGTCCTTTGATTGCATAGAGAACTCTGTGAGATCACAAAATCCTCTTTTTGTTGGAGTTTAAGGTAATGGTGAGGCGTAAAACTACGTATCAAGAACAGCCTCACCTCAATAATTCCATTTCTAAGTCGCACGGCGACGTTAAGCGTCCACTTAGACTAACCCGTTGGGAAACGTATTGTGAGGAAGACGGGAGTAAGGGATATCGTGTATTGGTAGCATGTATCGACTACTCCGAATTCTATATGTTGCAGAAGTATAGCGGAAACCGCTGCAGAGTCTCTATTGTGATTTTCGGCAAGGAATAGGTCACCGCTTACCGCGATATTTTTACGAATATATTTCGGTAAGTGGACTCGGGGATTACGTAAAGAAGATGGGTCGCAGCGTCCTCCCAAGTATATGCTAATAACAACAAGCTGCGATTACCAATCTGTCCGTTAAGTATGGTGATTAATCGACTCAGGAGATTCTCAGTTTGAGCTGTATGTATGTTCCCAATATTCTCTAGAACTGTTGGTCATTTTCGATGCAGTTTTTACTAATCAAATAAGCTACTCCAAGGAAGGTGCTTACATATGAAATATTTCAAAAATGTTGCTCAATTAATAATTCATTATACATGTGTATCTTCTGCATTACTGAGCCGATTTTTTTTTAACAATAGAAGCCTTATGACCGTTATGATCATTCATCGTAGCGGTCTTTAGGAAGGACCCGTGTTCGTGGAGGGTTTACTGATAAGAATACGCAAATGCGTATAACCGGACCGTATGTTAAATTCGCATTTGTCTGCCAGTAAAACACCGTAGAGTATTTATATTTTTTCACTTAAAATATATTTTCGGTGATATAAAATATTTTCAACATTTACTTACATAGGTACTTAAAATTGGCTTAACGTATACCCTAACATATAATACAACATTATAAAATAATAATTTATTACGAAATAACTTATCATTTTGGTGATTAGTTTCGAAGACTATAATTGGATGACCTGTTAGAGATCGTCATTTAGGTACGTAGTTTCAGATAGGTAACTATACAGCGGATTCTTTATAATTACTTTTAAATATTATGACTACTGTTATAATTAACTCTAGGTCTAATGCTAATGACTGGTGGCTCATATTCCTCTCCTGTAGCCGCCCGTAAGACTGAGCCATATATGCTTGGGCCATGACGTCTTAAGCAGCGCCCGTCGCTCCTTCGCTTCCACCTTGAACTGTAGCCACCCGCTCTTCTCGTTAGCACAGTGGGGTCCCCACGATGCCTTCGGACGGAACGCCTGCTTAATCGTCTGTGGACATAATTATTTCGCGCTACAGTATTTTGCATCAATTTGTTTAGTTGTGATCATCTATTTTCCCAAAAGATATTTGTATGTATTACACCTCGAGGTTTTTTTTATTTACTTTTTCGGAATAGTTTTTCAGTTATTTTTTCAATTTATGTTACAAAGTATTAATTCTGTAAGTACTTAGATTAAATTTTCTTCTTTCAAACGATCAAAATCTTACCTCCAAGAAGTTTCCGGTTTTATTGCTGTACATTGTTAATGTGATAGAAATTGGTACGAATATAATACCAAGGATGAGCATCATGTATCCTGACACTGAAAACAAAAAAAACAATTTGACGAGTTTTCTTATAATTCCAGACAAGTTCAGAAATAAAATTCCTGCGCAGTTGACAACGATATCATTTTGATTAATCACATGACATAGTGTGCATATTGCAATTTTATTGGGAGACCAGTAACTACATTGTAATTGTTGTATACCCGCGCAACAAAAGACCTCAATCTTGAATGTTAACAACTAACAATCCATCTTAAGAGTCCACTAACCATATCCAGCTGTCGGGTAGTAATAGTAGCCACCGAACAGCAGAGCTTCGTAAGATGCCAAAGCGTAGACGAACACGGTGATCATCATAGCAGGCATGATAATGCCCCAGCAGAATCTCCAGTAAAAGCTAGTCTTGACGCCCAACATATATTCGATGTCCAAACACAAGTTCTCCAAACCTGTGGAATAACAGAACCACAATTAGCTTAGCTGGAAAAAATAGCAAAAATATTAGCAATGTGCATATATGCATATTGCTAAGATTTTTGCTATTGCGTTGCCAGTTTTTAAATAATGCTAAATTTAGGCCAAAATTTTCCTTTTAATTTAGGCTCCTGTAATCTATCTTTAATAGCCAGAAAACTTCGTAAATAAAATTATTATTTTTGTAAAACTTACCGTAAATCCAGACGACTCCAATAATTTCAGCGATAGCACAGAAAAGAATGAGGAAAGTTCCACCATAGTAATCAACCAACTCTAGAACATATTGACCACCCTGTAAAATAAAAACATAATTTCATGTCAACTGAATCCGCTGTCTTATTTATGAGGGTTTAGTTTGCTCATCATTTTGTAAGCTAAGTACATACTTTACTGAGAACTGAGAACAAGGTAGTCAATTAGCCAAAGTTCTCAGTAATGTAATTTCAAAATGATTTAGTTAGTAGGTATAGCATCATGCTGAGCGTCGTCGTTTTTTACGCACAGATGCGACGTACTTAGAAATGCGTTTTTATTCTTTCTTGATACCTATATTTGGTATCGTCGTTTTTACTGTTATTATGTTGGTAACGTGTTATACTATTTTGTCTATTGTTGTTTTGACCACCTTGTTGCCAATAACATTTTTGAAGGTCCAATATTTTCTTTTTGTTATTATTTTAATTTTTGTATGTGCATCGTGTCTCTAGGCGTAAATAATCATTTTTTCGTTCTTTCTTCTTTCATTTACAAACTTCATTCAAAATCATCTTCATTTATTAATTTCAAAAGAGAGTCATGATTCATTACGAATCGTCATTTCTTGTCGTGCCTTATGAATATAATACAAGCGAGTTGACACTCACATACGGATTATTATTAGATTAATAACGATTAGTCAAAGACGGTGTGAACGAGCATTAATGGTCTACTTACAGGTGTAACATAAATCAGTCCGATTGCGAACCCTACGGTGCAACAGAAAGCAGACATGAAGACTGTGCGTATGCGCGGGAAGGCGTCCATCATGACCGTGTTGATAGTCGACAGCAGTGCCACCGACGAACCGATACCCAGCACCGTCATCATCAAGAAGAATAACACTGAGAACAACTAGAAACATTTTCGTTGATTAGCTTTTAGTTATAACAGCTGCGAATAGAATTAAAATGAATGAATTACACCACCAACAACAACTTATTTTGAAACTACCGAACCGCCCCGGCTTCGCACGGGTGCAATGTAGATACTAATGTGGGGCATATACCTAAACCTTCCGCTTGAATCAATCTATCTATTGCTGAAAACTGCATTAAAATCCGTTGCGTAGTTTAAAAGATCTAAGCGTACAGACAACGGGAGCGACTTTGTTTTATATTATGTAAATATGTCAATTAA
Organism: Amphipyra berbera; assembly: GCA_910594945.2. Classification (NCBI taxonomy): domain Eukaryota; kingdom Metazoa; phylum Arthropoda; class Insecta; order Lepidoptera; family Noctuidae; genus Amphipyra; species Amphipyra berbera. The sequence continues at coordinate 11,281,841 of OU343125.1, forward strand.
CAAAACAAAATATTTTTTTCCATGGTTTGCTAGCTCTCTGAGGGCTCATATTTTGCAATTGACAAGGGACACATTTATTTCAATAAGATATCGTCAGTGGAAAGGTAAAAAGACTAAAGCGCCAATATACCTACTTTACAGTAGAGAGATTCAAAATATTTTTTTAAATAAATAAACAGTTATTTTTCTTAGAATATACATATTAAATAGATATTAAATTATCTATTTAATATGTATTCTCTAAGAAACTTTCCACTAACGATATTATTTAAAAGAGTACACAACACTAACACTATTTTATATTGACATTAATTTGCCTTAAAATTAATTATGTGTAATCATTGGTTTCAAAATTTACCTGAGGCAAGAAGGTTTTGGATATGGCATCAGGGTAAGAAATGAAGGCGAGTCCGGTTCCACCAGAGCCAATGACATCTTTGACATCCTTCTGCAGCTCGTACGCCAAGTTACCGAGGATACCGAAGATCGTGATACCCGACAGCAAACTCGTGAAGGTGTCCAATGTCGTCACGATCATGGCATCTCTAGAATTGAATTTAAGCGATTCAGAATATTGGATCTGGTGAGTTATCTATGTAATTGATAAACAGTTATTTAGAGAACTTATATTTTAACCAATTGATACGAATACGTAATTACCTAATAAATCAATTTACTTAGTATTGGTCTTTGACAAAAATGAACTGGGATAGACTGGAACGAGTGTTTTGTCTTTGTGATGCAGCTTGAGAAAGCCGATAAACTGTGACATACTGTGTTGATTGATTGTTTGGCCTTTAAGGCTCAGCTAAGCTAATTTGCCGTTAAATTAATGTTTTTATACATACCTGTAAATGTTTTGCCTGAAGCCATTGTACGAAGAGAACATAATAATAGCACCGGTGCATACGGAGAGAGAGAAGAACACTTGAGTTACAGCAGAATACCACACCTGAAAACGAAATACACATATTAAATAAATATACTGATACCTGGGTGCAAGTACAGATGAACACTATTGATTTGAACTACACATTGAAAAACATTTAGTAACACGCTCTATTTTACTTATTTAATTTTCTGATATTTAAGATCACTTTTCAGGAACAACACATCTTAATAATCCGTCTAACTTTTAACTTTATTGTGTAGGTATTTGTCATCTTCTAGGTTTTATTGTCCAATAGATCGGTTAGATACTTACTTCAAGTTCCAGAAGTTTGTCCCACTGGGGTGTCAGGAAGAAAAGAACACCGTCACCGGCTCCAGGCAGAATCACGGTACTGAAATTGTTAAACGTTTATGAATTACATATTTAATATATTTTGCAATTTTGATCATACCTTTCTGAGTAATAACATTTTATTAAGGTATTTTCTGAAGGATAGTGTATTTTTGGTGGTTAAAAATGATTTAAAAGGCAAATTTGTTTTCCGCAATGGGTGAATGGGTGAACATGTAGGAATCATTATAATCAAATAAGAAACTTACGTTATAAGCAAAATAATCATCACAACGTAGGGGAACAGAGCCAAGAAGTAGGCGGCTTTGCCGGAACTCTTGACACCCTGTGCCACAATGACGAAGATCATCAGCCACGAGGCCAGGAGACACAACACCAAGTACCAGATAGGGAGACCTGTAAAACGAAATAGAATTATTATATTTTATAACATCAACATTTTTCAAAGTCTTCTATTCTACTAACAAGATGAAAGAAAATTGACCAAAAAGTTAATTGTGGGTAGTCTTTTGGTGAGTAACCGGTGGGGTTTGTCTTCAAGGGTATGCTCGGTTGACATGTTTGTTAGTACTATGTGGAACATGACTGATTGACTAACCAATGGAATATCGAGATGAGCGCACCAGTTAGACTATCGAGAGTTTACTCGCCAAAAGAAACAGAGTCAGAGGCTTTAGATTTACTGTTTGAATCAGGAACACTTGCAAAATAAATTATCAAAAATACCAACTTACCAAGTCCACCTTCAAGGCCATCTTTCTGTTGGAGCACTGTCTTGCTGGAAAAATATTGTAAAAATAATCTTAGTAAATGTCTGTACTGCTGGTCTGTACGTTATAGAAATTTTCAAATCGTGTGTAACGTACGTATATATGTGTTATTACGTATTATTATTATATTACAAAGGATATAAATGGAAGTAAGTGAAATGTAGCATTTATGTGACTGAATAGGCAGTGAGTGTAGTAGAAATAGTGTAGAAAAATTACATGAAATATAGCTCAGCGCTACTACTGGCGTTTGCTGTAACTTCGCCGACTTCCTGGTTAGGGTCGGACGGCACGCAGTCAATCCATTCCGGCTCGCAAATCCCCCACGGCAGCGTGGACTGGAAGCTCATGGACAGGTAATACAGACATAGTGCGACGATCGAAACATAGTAAGACAGAATGTACCCGCAACCCAGGGCTGTGGCATAGCCGGTGCCTGAAATGAATAAAAAGATAATTAATTGCAAGTTACTACCTATTATTCAAATCAAATGCTATAATCATTAGGTACTTTTGATTTTTGGATGAGAATTTATTTCCTAAAGTAGGTTGTGTAAAAACTTTATCTATCTTGCGTAATTATGCTTGTACGTTATAACAATAAATATATTCTTTGGATGTAACGCGTTTCATTTAATTTGTAGTTATTAGCTAAACCTAAACTCTATCCTAATAACCTGATATGAAAATGGTATAAAACTCACCTTTCATAGCCGGCGACAAAGACCAAACTTTGACAGAGTTCCTGGAACTGAATTGTCCTAATACACACTCGAGGTAGTACATAGGTTTTCCAATGAGGAACAGTACTATAATGTAGGGGATGAGGAAAGCTCCACCTCCGTTCTGGTAGGCGATGAAGGGAAACCGCCACACGTTTCCCAGACCGACCGATGTGGCGATACATGACATGAGGAACTCAATTTGGTTGCCCCATACTGCACGCTGTGGCTCATCGCTTTCTGCGTCGAGCTGGAAGTTAGAATGTATATTTTGTTAAATTAGGTCTGTCTCTACTGACTATACTGCTACTCGATATTGTTTCTATAACATCACTGTTGTGTCCGTTGCGTTCGTTTGGTATAATGTTAGATCTTCATGACGCGCATGTAATTCGTAATTTTTTTATGCCTTTGGTACGGAACACCTCAGGATTTTGTTTATCGTGTGCGGTATAGTTTAAAAGATTACATACAAGTATTTAAAAATATTGATAAATTGTTGATAAAAATATAGCCCAAAATGTGCGAAAAACTTTGTTCTTCCAGGTTTCTAAAACTAAGTTTTTGATATCATCATGGTTTGTAGATATTGAGTACCGCAAGAAAACTGCCGCTTTTTTTAATCAATCTTATTTGCTGATTCCGTCAGCCTGACATTTTAACGTAATCACATTGACTTTGTAAGGACATGTTTATGTATTTGCATAGGCATACAAGGCAAGGTGTTTCACCCTATTATTGTTCATCCTGAAGAATGCAAAAAAGATTACATTATCTTATCTAGCAATGTCAATATCGGTTAGGTTGCAGTAAACCAAACCAATCCTAACTGTCTATTTGCTTATAAGGATAATAGATAAAGCAAAAATACAATATACAATATTTTTATTACTTATGAAATATTACCTATACACAGAATTTCCACAGTATGTGAAATTGTTATTAAATTGAAAACATACAATTTAGGCAGTAGATAATATACTCTTTGGAGTGGGGCCACCTTGGAAGTAATTTCATAATTGAAATCTTTTGTTTTTGATGCTCTAATATCGCGGTGGAGTATCGTCTGTATCCTATACCATACACTCTACAAGACTTATACTCAAAATATTCAAATCGATCATTTCATGTTAATTAGACAAATTTATTTTGAAAGGAACTTCAACTCTTTATAGTATGTGTATCGCCGGCTTTATAATTCTTCGTCTAATACGGAATCCGATACTTACTTTTTTTTCGCTAGTTCCATTGGATTTATCATATGGAACTTTCTCAGGCAGTGGCAAGGTCGACTGTGAAGAAGGCGCTAGTGCTCGCTTGGCCTTCGGGGAGCCTTGTTGCTCCGGCTCACTTGAGTCCAACGTCGCAGGGCTCGGTGGCCGCACGGGCTCCGATGATTCTGGGGGATTCGCAAGCCGCTTTGACGAAGGATCTTCCGGTGATATGTCGAAGGCATTGTTGTCTTCGCCGCTCTGAAAACATATTGAAACAATTTAAAAGATGCGTAGTATTTATCTATTCCAAATGTGCACAATTATAATGTATTACAGGATTAGGTATAGATATGGTTTCTTTGTGAAATAGCCTCAGACTATTTCATTATAGTGACTGGATGAATGTAATTAGCTAAGTACAGAAATGTCGTGGTGCCCGGAGGTTACAGACCCGCTTGTTAAGCATCGGGTTGCGGGTTCAAACCTAGAAATGTACTAATGTGTTTTTTTTTAAATGTAGACTGTCATACGGTGAAATAAAACGTCGTGTCGAAACCTGGACTCAATGGTCTGAAATCGCCAACCCGCTGTGAGCAAGTCAAGTTACCAACCAAATAAGTGTATAAATACATAAGCCATCATAAATCTTAATTAGCTCTAACGATTAGTAAAGTGCTTATTAAGGAATTATTTTATTATCTTTAATACACCCGTGCAATGACTTTAGATGATTCACTTAAAATAGAACGCAGGCGATTGATAAAAATTAGATTAATTATTAAAAAAAATATTATCATTCACGTTTTTAAATCCTCACGTGTTTACTTAGGTTCCTAGTTCTAAAGGTATTTTTCAGATCCTTTATTGCCATTAGGGCAACACGAGTAGGTATATTAATCATAATTTTGCAAGAGATAGTAGATATTTTAACAAAGTTGATTTTGAAAGCTAATTTTGCCAAATATTTTGAATGAAGTAATCGCTGTCGATTTGAATTCTTAGAAATCAAGAATTACTTTAACCCAGATATCTAACGTATAAATACCAATTAGAAACGTAATTACCGCGACCTTATTGATTTCAATTCAATGCAGCATTTCAAGAACAACTTTTAATGACATGAATAATTTTCATGTCTTTTATATCTAGCTGTACCTACCTGATAGGTCAGATAACGACGACCTTGCTTTTTTAAAATTGTGAGCAGTAGTTACTCTACGTTCTTTATTGTATACACAAATTGTGAGCAGTAGTTACTGTACGTTCTTTATTGTATACACAAATTGTGAGCAGTAGTTACTGTACGTTCTTTATTGTATACACAAATTGTGAGCAGTAGTTACTGTACGTTCTTTATTGTATACACAAATTGTGAGCAGTAGTTACTGTACGTTCTTTATTGTATACACAAATTGTGAGCAGTAGTTACTCTACGTTCTTTATTGTATACACAAATTGTGAGCAGTAGTTACTGTACGTTCTTTATTGTATACACAAATTGTGAGCAATAGTTACTCTACGTTCTTTATTGTATACACAAATTGTGAGCAGTAGTTACTCTACGTTCTTTATTGTATACACAAATTGTGAGCAGTAGTTACTCTACGTTCTTTATTGTATACACAAATTGTGAGCAGTAGTTACTCTACGTTCTTTATTGTATACCTACACAAATTGTGAGCAGTAGTTACTGTACGTTCTTTATTGTATACACAAATTGTGAGCAGTAGTTACTCTATGTTCTTTATTGTATAGACAAATTGTGAGCAGTAGTTACTCTACGTTCTTTATTGTATACACAAATTGTGAGCAGTAGTTACTCTACGTTCTTTATTGTATACACAAATTGTGAGCAGTAGTTACTCTACGTTCTTTATTGTATACACAAATTGTGAGCAGTAGTTACTCTACGTTCTTTATTGTATACACAAATTGTGAGCAATAGTTACTCTACGTTCTTTATTGTATACACAAATTACAATAATGATGTAATTTTGGTTGAGGATACTTTGGCTTAACTGAAATCAAAGTTTGTTTCAGTATACGTTTTAGTGATAGAAATATGAATAGGTAATAGAAAGATTAGGTAAGTGTTACTAAGAAATACCCGCGACAGATCACTCACGTTTTTCAGAAAAGGCATCATCAGTGCGAATTAAGAGGCAAACCTCATAATTACAGAAGAAAATAAATTATTCGATGGGGTTCCTGGGTAGATTTTAAAAATTAACTTAAATAAAGGTATTACTAAAGTCCAGTACAACCCGTACTGTAGGAAGTTTTTAATCCATGAAAAATCGTATAATACCAGGTATTTTAGCAATACGATTACAACGCTGTATCCAGGATGGAAGCCAGGTTCACGAAGAATAAACAAAAACAAATAATTTGGAAAATACAATACCTGCAAATAATGTCGTTAGAAGAGCATATTATGTTACCTGACACATATTTTTAAAGGTGATAAACTATAATAACATTTCTATGAAAATCATATCATATCAATTAAACATTATATTGGCTAATTAAAGTCACGTGCCACAGTAACCATAAAACCTTAATAGCTATCTATCTATTCATAAAAAATACATATTGAGAGTGACTCCGTATCTTTGTAAACGATAATATATTCATAATCTAATCCATTTTCATTATTTATGCGATTAAGATAACTTGAAAGAAGGTACCTAATCATAAAAATGAATAGTATCTAATCATATAATTCTACTATGGATTACGTAAACAAATTAATAACTGACTAAGTACATACATGTGTGATCGAAAGCTATAGATCTATATTTTATCAACAAAAACTTATAATCACTAAGGCGTGTAAAGCCGGGGTCGCGTGGTTTGCTCTACACTGTACAAAATACATTGCTGCAAATATTTTGCTACATATTTTAATGATATCAACAATGTTTAGGTTGCCGTGGGTAAAGGGGCAGAGTACCTACCGATCATTTTGTTAGCCACTCCCGCTCTGATTCAGAATACAATGAAGAATATATTCGAATCTTTAATTGTTGAAAAATATTAAATTTCAAGACAGTTAAGTACCTAGTAGGGTCTTATCCAGAATCTAGGCTTCTCGATATCTTTGTAATTGCTAAAACTTAAAGCATTTTTCTTTTTTTATAATGCGTTTGTCGTCCAAATTCATTGTATTTTTACATTGATAGCTTGATATAATTTTTAAACATCAATTAATAATACGTAAGGAGGAGACTGTGTAAGTATAGCAACAAATATGTTTTGTGTATAATATGTTCTTGTGTAATATGTAAAGCAAAACGAGCGAAGAAGACAGCTTGTCAAGGCATTCATTATAATAATAATTATTAATTTCTTTATGTGCCGTTTCTCACGTTTGTTGTGTACTTTAAGTACTATCATATGAGGTATGTAGATGATTATCATAATCAAAGATACATCAAGATAAAGAAATTCTGATCTTTAGTTGTTATTTAGTACGATTAATAATCTGATGATAAAAATACTATCAAGGAATTTTAAATTCTAAACATTTATTCCATGTTAAACCGTATCAAAAGAAAATAAAATAAAACATGTAGGTATCAACTTTTCAATTACAGTGAAGTCCGCTTATAACGACAACAAAGGGACGGCGATATTTGGTCGTACTAAACTGATGTCGTTATAAGAGTCAGTAATACCAGATAAGAAAACCTAACTAGAGGATGTTCTTAAGTCACTATAAGCGGCAGGTCTTCATAAGCGAAGTCGTAATAAACGGATTCTACTATATTTAGTATGGGTTGCAATAACGGTTGCATATTAATTATATATGAATAAATCTTTCCTTTCGAATTACAAAAAAAATACTTTGTCAAAATAAATCTTCTAATATAAATGTAGATAGATAGGTATTTCAATTATCCTATAGGTACTCATCATCATCAGCCTTGCCGTTTAACAACTACGTTGGGGTCAGCTTCCAGTCTTACCAGATGTGGCTCATCCTCATATTCTCAAGTGGCACCAAATAACTAAATCCGCAACCATAACCGTACCATTTTTGTCGATGCAAAACGCCGAAAGACAAACCGTGATGCGTCCACCGAATTCAGTCAAAAATTAGCAGTTAAAGTTATTGTTAATCAAGTGACAGATGTAACTTTTTTTTTATTAGAACCGCTTACATTATATACAATTTGGTGCAACTTTAGCCGAATATTTGAAAAAACAGATTAAACACCACCTAAATACATTTTTTTTATTATTATAATACTATTATTCCGTTAATTCATTTTTACTCCTATTGTTTTACATTTTTTAATATTCCTGAGTAATTAAATAAAAAACGTATTTAAATATAAAAAAATAGGGGTACACCGACTAGGGAACAGGATCCAAGCTAAAGGTGTTTAGGGCTCCAGAGAAAGCGGAACCTCTTCACAATACGAGCTGTGTCGACGAGAACTGGTATCAGTATCAGGCCTATGATCGAGGCTCTTGGTAATTAGGCCATTGGCCGTCACAACTATCGACACAATGATTTCTGGATCCACGTCCCACATGTCAAGAACCCAGTGTGCTAAATCAAGATATTTATTTTACTTATCTTTGTCAGCTTTTACTAAATTCTCGTCATGCGGGATGGTGACATAGACAATCACTGTGCGGCGCTCTAATCAATCTATCACCACTATATCAGGTTTATTTGTGATGATAGATCGATTCCAGTACAAAGTAGTGGTATGATTATATTCGAGATATCCGTCGAGCGCATACTTTTAGTACCACGCGGTACCTCCAAATCTACAAGGTTGTATTTGAAAGCAAGTTGCTGATAAATAATCCTGGCGACTTTGTTATGCTTGTTTAAGTACTCATTGTTATCAAGCCAAAAACAACCTGAAATAATCAGCCTGAGAGAGTCAACTGCATGGTAGTATGCGCGACATAGTAATTCATCACGATGACTTCGTCCATAATTGCACGGACAGAACCTTCAGTTTTCCAAAATAAGTCGGTGAACCGTAATCAAGATTCGGATGCAAAGAAGTCTACGTCAGGCCTCCTTGCCCTGCCATACCTCCCTGCGGTCATTGATACTGAGTACAACAGGTTTGCGCAAATTCTCTTTAGCGAAGGAGGGTGGAGTTCTACGTCAGCGTGGAGAAAATACTCGCTCAGATTCTCGATTGTGGAGAGTCTTAGCAATTAAAATGCCTATACATACAGCTCCGTTATCAATAATCGTGGATAATACTTACATCCAATTTTCGGTAACCAAATTCGGATATAAAAAGCTGCTTAGTCTTAACCTTTGTATGTCGCTGAGGCATAAGGGCTGCCCTAATTAATATACGAGTGGAAATATTATCAGATTTTCAATCCGAACCAATATTGTTCGATTATTATTATCTATTTCTTGATCGACCTTTGTTACCTTGACTAATGTTTTTGTTTGATATAATCAATGTTATGAAGTATTTTCAGAGGGTTTATATTGAAGCAGAGAAAGCGCGGGCGCAAGCGCAAGGCGTTTGGAACGATAAGACACAATCATAATTACGTAGGTTTGATAAACACACCAGTGTATACTGTCTTCCAAACTTTTATAAGTTATTGTCTATAACTAGTTATTAATCTAAAACACAAGTTAAATCTTACTTTGCGTACCAGTGTTCAACTAAATTTGTATACCTACCTGTATTAGTGCATAGTGTTTTGTTTCTACAGTGTAGGTACTTTTATATGGACAATAAAATATATTCTATTCTATTTCTAAATAAAACTGAAGTTAACTGAACTATAAATAAAAAGAAACAAAGTAACAAAGAAAAACTATTTCCGCATAATGGTCGATGCTGATAAACGAAGAATAAGCAATTTATACTAACAAGTGCATTATGGATGTTACTATATGTGCATGAAATGACTTCTTGTATAAAAATAATAATGTCTTGTAGGTATATTAACTTAAAGCAATTGAGTTAGTTTATTACAAATCCTAAGTAGAGCTACTCTTTAGCGATTTTAGGTGTAAGGTATTCGAAATGTCCCAGTGAGGACAATCGTTTTATTTATCCGTTTGTAGACAAGAAGCAGTGACTAACACATCTGATAGGGTGTCCTGCGTAGGCGACAAACGCGACGAGATGCGACGCGACGCGATGCAACAACAAGCGATTAAAAGTACACATTACGTAGCCATCTCTAATATAAGTTCAGAAAATTACGTGAATGTCTTTTATAGTTTATATTTGACAAAAGTAAAATTCTCTATGGCCTCTATAATAATTTCAACTTCTGCGTACAGGCCGTTGTATTCGACCATGATAATGACAAGTAAGTCATTACCAAGGCCGGGCTGGCCCTTATGAATTGCGCGCATTGTAATTATCTGTATAATGACTTATTAATTAATTTTCGTGCCAGTAGTATGTATTAGAGTTTCCGTTACTTCAATTCATATATACGTTTATTTTTGCTTCGAGTAATCATAATTATAGTTTTAAAAACTGCAAAGTTGCAAAGTATTTTTTTTTAAGACTGCTGTTTTGAAACCCCTCAAATATTAACGTATACCACGTGAATTCTACTCGCACCTTAAAAGACGATATGCATGAGAATCTGTTTTCTATTTAAAGATATGGTGAGTAATGTATCTTATTTACTTTGTTTATTATACATTTCACTATGTCAGCCACAACTAAGGTATAGAGTGACCGCTGCAAAGAATATAAAAATTAGTCCATTAACATTTTACATTTGTTTCCTTTTCATTGTTATGTTGTTTTTTTGTTGTTTGTTTGCAAACAAAGGCCTCATACAAAATTATATTTTAAATCAACTTAATTAAAATGCTGTTACATCGAACCGTTTGAGGATTGATAAATTATAATTATCGCAATATCGCATAGGTATCTCAGATAATTATTTACCGAAGGAATGAGCTTTACGGAAATGATATACTATTGCAGTAGGCGGGTTCAAAAAGAATGTAATGGATAAATTCCCGTAAAAAATAATTGTTAAAAAAATGCATTCAATGTATTTTTTTACTAATTTCTTGAAATAAACATTATACCTGGTTCTATTCCACCGCGTCTGATGAGCTGAATTCCAAGGGCTGTCAACAACAATTAAATAAATAAAAAATCTTCTCACCATTTTCACAGAATCACAAGATTTATTTTGTTTACAAAACAATCAGCTGATCACTAAAATAACAGGTTGTGGACAGGCAGACAGCTAGGCTACGCACACCTGCCGCACGCGAGTGGAACGTCGCCGCGCCTCTTCGCCAGTTTTATACAAATACGTATCAAACGTCGAGCACCGACCGTCCTCGATGACAGATTTATTTTATAATCTACAATTAAATAAAAAATGCCAGTACACTTAACGATCATAAATATGTACATTAATAGACTGCACCACTTAACCCGACGCAACCTTGCACACTGATCTAAGTTTGAGAGTTAAGCTAACCGTCTAATTTAGTTTTAGACTAGTTACCTTGAAATAACTTGACTGGTAATAAATACAAATGAAATGTTTAATAACATAACATATAGACTACCATTCCACGTCATTCAACCTATGAATATTTTATGCAATCATGTGCCCATTCATAAGGTCGCACCATTTACCTATTTAATTGGATAATATAGTTAATTAGATTCCTAAGAATATTTGTGATTATTTAATTCAGTCTAAATTAGTAACTAACATAAATTGATTGCACAAGAAATCTGTCATCAGCTATTTTTTGACGTCAAGTAGTACAAAGGAATTTTAATTCACCGATAACTTAAAAAATGCAACGACTTAATTTAAATTTAAATTCATGTATCTTTACATAATATTAACTGACATTTACCCAATAACTAATTGAGTCAAAATTGTGCGTAAAAAATTCGTATTTTTGCTCGTATTCTAGGGCCGTTTATTTGCGGATCATCCTCTTCCAGCTTACGTCATGAGGAAACAAGGATCAACGATATCTATAGATATACAGGTAGGAACATCAGACAAACATACGACGAAGTTTTGTTTGTGTCACTAATCAGTAATAAAACATTCGTAGAAATTGTTAATCATATCATAATCCTGAGTAACTACTAACTTTTCGTACCTATAACTATTGGTGCACTCAAGGTAAAATAATTTGAAATTATGTTCGGTTTAACTTTTTCACTCACAATCCAGGGGGTCTACTCCGAAAAACGAAAGTCGAAGTTTCGAATCGAAATGAAACAACGACGAACATCGAACTTATATGAATATACGAAAGTAAGTCAAACAACGAACTACTAGATTTTAATTAACATCTGGGAGTAGGGTGAACGAAAAACAAAATGTTAAATCGCGAAAATCGCATCGATTTTCGGATCCGAAACACTTTCGTGGTTGGAAAACGTGCGATCCGTCAGCCAAAACCTCGTAGTTCGATTTTCGGAGTAGGTCGTATCCTCGAGGCTCGCGGGTTCTACTTCTCATCACCTCCGTCCAGGTTGAATCACTAAAAATATTTTGTGGCATCTGACGTTTACACCTATTTTCTGTTGATTAGACTGGGTGTTGACATGTCAGTCATTCGAATTATCTTTTTAATAGATGAGATAATATATCACTGGGTTTACGCAAAGCGACCATTGTCCTTTATGTTTTGACCCTTATACTTAGTATAATTATTTAGTCCCGTTATGATAACCTGTAATATCTCTTGAAACATCGTTGATTCATTTGGTGCTCCTCAAATCATATCATATGATAACCAGCTCATAAATATCAATTGCTGTAGAGCCTTCGTTATAGCCCCATATAAATCATCATCTGTTTATTTTATAGTTCGTTTCATAAGCTTGGGTTTCCTTAGACAGCGGTGCCGCTATCTAGCGATCATAAAAACACTTCACTATGATGAAAGTAAGTACTTAGGTAGGTAACAGAAGTGAACTAGAAACTTTAGCATTCATTATTTTTATTAAGATTTGAAAACACTTTTGAACTCAAATAGCTCTTAAAAATTACATTAAAGATGCACAATTTTGTTTATTTGTTTTCATTTATTGCCAAGTGCAGTGAAATGTTACATAATAATGCTAAACCTGAGGTTCGAACCCAAGGTCCAAGACCTCACAAATCTAGTAAAAAACAAGAATATATTGTGGTGATGACTTCATAGTTCTTGAATTTTAAAACAGTACGTGATCCTTTTAAATTCTTACTACATTGAAGTTGACAGTAAATCGTGGAGAAGAACAATATTGTAAAACGTGGAATCGGACAATGTATTGAAACGTAGGTACAATAGGATTACGTAAATCATGCAAACATAGATCTGACTAACTTTCTAAGATTTCTTTTGAATCGTACACTTAATATAAAATAAAGGCACCATTGTTAAAAAAAAAATATAGGTATGACGCATCATCCTAAACGTGGGAGCGTTTACACTTTACATACATAAATGTTACATGCACATACAACTAGACAATTACAGAACCAGAACAATTAATTTACAGGCTATAAAAATATTTGTTCTGTGAGGAGATCTAACCTGCGACCCTTAGCGAATCCGTAGACTGAAACTAGATTATGAAAACCGGCGCGGCGTCGTGCTTCTTACTGGTTGAATAGACTTATGGCCTGCGCAGACTGGCGGGCGGGAGAGGCAGAGCATTTTAAATTAATCAATTGAATTTAATAGTTATCCAATCGAAATAAGGTTTATATTTCAATGCTCGGTGATCGGCCTCGGAGCATCGCAGCGCAGTTTTCTTTGGAGCATCAAAGAGCTCGCTGGAGGATACCGCGGCGGGTGGTGGCGGTATGCGCGGGTATGCGCCGACATGCGCCGGTATGAGCCGGCATGCGCTGGCATGCGACGGTATGCGCCGGCATGCGATGGTATGCGCTGGCATACGCCGGTGTGCGCTGGATTCTGCCAGGCGCTAGTGGAATAATCAAATCCCGGCGAGCGGTGGCTACTCGGTGGATACCGCGGCATACCGGCGGATGCTCCGATAAGCTGGGAGAAGCTCGCACTATCGCAGAAGATTTTACTTGTCAGTGTGCGCTGGCGGGTAGAGGAATCCTCCTCGATGCTCTCCCCCGCCGTCCGCCAGTGTGCGCAGGTCATTACTGTCCGACCGGCTTCTGACCTCTTGGTTAATAGGACCTAAATATAGCAAAAAAAACATCTATGCAATGCAACTATGTGAACCCTATTTGCACTGTTTGAAGGTTCTTCCGATAAAATTTCCTTACGCAGCAGATAAATAATAATACAGGTGGACCGGTGGCGACGCGCGCGCGTTCAATAGTAATGATTATCTGGTTTTTGCATAGTAACTAAACTATACATTGAAATAATCGATGTCACCTCGTTAGCCTTATATCCATAGTAACTACATATATACATAGTAACGATTTAATACGATAGATACATTTTCCGGGAGCAATTAAATACTCTATTATTTATTAATGTTTTGCCAATATTTGATAAAAATCTTTATAAAAACCGATTAATAGATAACGACGAACTTACGAAACGTTTTTTATAATTATTTACCTTATTTTTTACAGGATGTTATTGAAAAGAGCGCTTGTAACTGTTCTGTTTTTATCTATTTTTCGATAAGCGATGGTACCTAGTAGGGATGTTACGGAGGTGGTTATATCGGAACCGGAGTTGGAGCCGGAGCCGGAGGCGGAGGCGGAGTAGAAGACAGATTATGTTAACTTATGGGCAGGCCTCCTTTTCTAGAATGTTTTCTCACAAATTTTACGCTTTGCCGTATTTATGTCAACTTCACTAAAGTACCTAGTTCTTGGCTTCATTTTTTATCCTTTAAATGTAATTGTCATGTCAAAATACTGAATACACTGCTAATAATTTTTAATTCACAACTCATAAGTTCAACAGAGGCTCGACAAAACGCATCTGACACACAAATGAAAAAAACAATTGAACGGGAAAAGCGAGCAGAAACGGATACGTTCGCAAGCGACTGTACGGAGCCTATCGTATGCGTCGATAACCTGATGGACGCGTTCTGCTGTCGCCGCATCTGTTTGTATCCTTTCCGATTCGATGCGATGCGAGCCGTTTGGTTGAAATCATCCTTAAGTCAAGACAAGTCAAATCTTGTATGTACCTACGCGTTCTGGCCGCGGTCGCTCGCTGCGTTTCGATAGATATTCGTTATAACCCCCGATTCAAAATTATCGGAGCCGAAGCCGAAGTCGGAGGTGATAAATGATTTTTATTTCTGTAAATAAATCTGTTACAGACACTTTTACAAGTCAATGTAATGTTTTTTTTTTAAGACTAGATGGCGCCGGCATTTTCTATCCGACTAGCTCTGAGAAGAAAAGCCGAAACAAACTCAGAGATCAAAGTCTCTTTTAAAGTCCAGACATTGTAGTATACAAACTATGCGAGTGAAACGATGTAGGGCTAGGATGTGTAAAATCAATCGTAAGTTCCGACCTTTCGGAGTCGGAGTCGAAGCTCCGTAACATCCCTGGTACCTAGCAATGACGATGTAGTGGTGTCATTATCGTATTTAAAACAGTTTGGTTAACTACTAATTCGTTTACAACTCAATTTTCCTTATGGCGTTAGGGTCTATTGAAGTTTAAAGTTTATTGTGGTGTGGTGGGATAGTTGCAGTTTCACAAAAAAAATTGCGGCACCAATCGGTACACTAAAAACACCATACCGGTATCACCAATTAAATAGCACGCTAACTGTAGAAGTCTATGAATATTTTGGTATTTTGAAAATAAATAACGTAGTAACCAATCGTCGCTCTAAACTTATAATAACATACTGGTTTTTACAGTTTCATTTACTTTATTATATTTAATATTTATATATAAGGTTCAACCAAAATACCTGGACAAACTTTTACACAGTAAACAAACAGTAAATAAACATATCTATGCAAAAAAAACGAGATCTAAGTCATTTTTTTCTGAACAAAAAATAATAACGTTTTAAATTGCTTGTACTCTCTAATAATAAACTCATCAATTTTTATGCGTCGACCGTTGTCGGGGCGCGCGCTACTTCCGCGCCGTGTTTTACCTAATAGGCGAAGTGAAAAATGTTAAAAAAAAATATAATTATATTAAATTAATGATGAAAAACATTTTTTGGTTAGAAAAAAAAACACTTGGGTCTCGTTTTTTTTGCATAGATATGTTTAGTTAAACGTACCGAACACTGTGTAAAAGTTTGTCCAGGTATTTTGGTTAGACCTTATATATATATATATATATATTTGCGAGTTTTCATTCATAAAACATTTTTTGAAACTTTGAACCATCATCTCTACTTTTGGTGTTGATTGTACCTACTTACTGTAAAGCCTTCTAAGATATTTTGTTACATAATTTACAGGGGAGGAAAAAATGGTTAAAAAAAGCCGCCCCATATTGAATTTAATTACGAGACATCCTACTTTAAAAAAAACTCTTTTGCCACTTAGCCCCCTGTATACAAGGTTAGTCGGAAAGGGGGTACTAAGCCGAAAGGGTGTTAAAGTACCCATAATAATAGATAACTTTTTTCTACAACTTTCCCCAAAAGTCAATAGATCAAGAGAAATAGCTGTTCAAAGATTTCATAAAAAATACCCTAAATTCTATCTATCCTCAGCTATGATCAGACGTGTTTACATTTTACGTCATATTTGGGGTCACAGATTAGAAAATCCATTTTCTGAATTCATAACTAAAGCAGGGATGAAGAATTTTTGAAAAAACTAAAATAATAATAATTTTTCATGGAAAAAAACAATAATCGAATTTTTTAATTTTAACACTTTCTTTAAAACAATCATCTGTGATACATTGAGTGGCCCGCGGCTTAGTACCCCCTTTCCGACTAACCTTGTACATCGTAATGGAAATATAGGCCAATACTGTATGTTAATCGTTTCAAAATTATGTATTGATAAGTTCATGTCTTAGAAACTGTATTTATCTATTCACTAGCTGTGCCCGCAACTTCGTCTGCGAAGTCGGAGAACAACATTACTTGCTAAACTGAAATTAGGTAGTTAGGTACTTTGTAAATCTTTCTTTATTCTAACAACTATGAAAAAATAAAACAAAATAAAAACAGTGAAATATGTATTATCATTTATCTATATATATAATCTTATTTTTTTTTTTATACTTATAAAAGGAGAAGCTGACTGACTGATTGACTGACTGACTGATCTATCAACGCACAGCCTAAACGGCTGGGGTTAGAAACTTGAAATTTTGACAGTAGGTTCATTTTGTGACGCAAACATCCACTAAGAAGGGATTTCTCGAAATTCAACCCCTAAGGGGGTGAAATAGGGTTTTTAAATTTGTATGTAAGTCCGTCATTTTTGAAGTAAGAAGCTTGAAATTAAATATTAAGGTTTTTGGTTATAAATAAACGTACACGTGTTTGAGCATTTTTGGAAATTCAACCCTTAAAGGGGTGAAATAAGTGTTGAAAGTTTGTATGAGAAATCTGGTATTTTTGAAGTGAGAAACATGGAATTAAATATTTAGGCTTTTGGAAAGAAATAAACGTATAGGTGTTTGAGGGTTTTTGGAGATTCCACCCCTAAGAGGGTGAAATGGGGGGTTGAAGTTTGTATGTAAGTCCGTCGTTTTTGAAGTAAGAAAGATGAAATTAAATATTAAGGTTTCTGGTTAGGAATAAACATACATACATAAACTTACGCCTTTTTCCCATGGGGGTAGGCAGAAACTAAAGAACGCCACATGCTACGACCCTTACATACCCCTTTCGCTTCATCCACATTCATACATCTTGTCATACACACACACCGGTTGAGAGTACTACGCACCTGACCTTTGTGAAGAATATCACCAATAACATCGATGTATGTCCTTCTAGCACGTCCTCTACCGGCGTTCCCATTGACATCCGCCTTATAAATTCCTTTTGTTAATCGCCGTTCACTCATTCTTTCAACACGACCAAACCACCGAAGCATACTCCTTTCAATTTTTGTCACTACATCATCTTTTAAACCGCAACTTTGTCTAATCTCTTCATTTCTCAATCTATCATTCAAAGTTACACCACACATACTTCGCAAGGAACGCATTTCCACGGCATTTATTCTACTTTCATGCCTCTTCTGCTACGACCAACATTCACTTCCATACATAAGCGTAGGTACCAGCACACCATTATGGACAGCCAGTCGTGCCTTTTTGGATATCGACTGGCTAGCCACAACCGCATGCACAGCACCATTTACTTTATTTCCCGCATTTGCTCTTCTTTCCACATCTTCGTCAATCTTACCATCTCTTGTAAACATACTTCCCAAATAAACAAACTCATTCACCTGTTCAATACTTTCATCTTCTATCTTTACTTTACACTCAGATACATCTACATCTCTTTTAAAAACCATTACTTTCGTCTTGCTTACATTAATTTTCATCCCTTTCATATTATATGCTCCATTCATCATAGTTACCATGTCTTGCAACTCTTCCGCCGACGATGCAAGCAAAACTTGATCATCTGCGTAGAGAAGACATTTGACAGGCAACTCATTCATTTTCAATCCACACTCACTCCCTTTTAAATCTGTCAAACAACTATCCATGTATAGGTTGAACAGCCATGGAGACGCTACACAACCCTGTCTAACACCTCTGGAGATTCCAAACCAGTCTGTGAACGCCCCATTTATCCTAATACAAGCACTGGAATCCCTGTACAGCGATTTCAGTGCCCGTATCAAGCGCCAGTCCACCCCGTACAAAGATAGTGTCGACCACAATTCTTCCCTCCACACACTATCATAGGCCTTCTCCAAATCAATGAAAGCGCAGTACACTTTCTTGTGCTTTGCCAGATGTTTTTCGGCTATGCACCTCAAGGAGAATATCTGATCCATACAGCCCATCCCCTCTCTGAACCCTGCTTGAACATCCCATAATTTCTCATCTGTTATTCTTATCACTCTGTTAATTAAAACTTTCGCATATAGTTTGCCGACCACACTCAAAAGAGTAATGCCGCGGTAGTTTTTACACTCCTGCTGTGAACCTTTTCCCTTATATAGTGGTACGATTACAGCTTTGCACCAGTCGCCCGGCACTTGGCCGAATCTCCAACACATATTAAAGACTAGCAGTGCCCACAACTTCGTATGCGTAGAAGTCGTAGAACAACATTACTTGCTTAACTGAAATTATTATTATGTAGGTATAGATTAGGTGGGTTTTAAAAAATCTTTGTTTGTTCTAACCATGAAAAAATACATAAAAAAACGGAAACCTCACATAGATTCGGGTGCTTTATGTTTTTACCAATGGTTTAGGCTGAGTAGATGTTTAGTTGTTAGATTAAAAAATTAGAATTTTTACCAAACAAAATATGTTGTATTTCTATCAGTAGTCAGGTCCATTATAAAAAGGTTTCCCTGTGAACAATGTTAGCAGTAGAAACACCAAGGATGTGTGCATGTGGCTGGAGAGGCATCATGCCGCCCTCAGCTTTCAGCTGATGCAGGTACTCTCGGGACATGGCTGTTTCGGGAAATACCTGTGTCGTATAGGCCGGGAGCAGACACCTGGTTGTCACCACTGTGTGGACTGTCAGGAGGACACGGCGCAGCACACCCTGCAAGTGTGCGGTGCATGTAATAGCGAATCCCGTGACCCCGGCTTTAGGTTAGAAGGAGGTACACCGTTCGTTTTTAGCCGGTAAGAGTCCGGCAGACCCCCTTGCCTTCCCCGGGCGAGGGACTTCCATGAGCATTTACCAACGATATACAAAAAAAAGGGATTTGTGCATAAAGATAGCTCAGGTTGCTTAGGTACACGGGATAGAGCCACATAGAGCTAATCGTGCGAGAAGCAGCTTCATAGCATAACATAAGCTAATCGGAAACTGTACCTACACGTTTAAACCTGAACGGAAAACAGATTACGTAATTTAGTATACACGCAACGCCATCTATTGAGCAATTATGCTACAACAAATGATGCTAATTTTTTTCTTAATGACTTTAAATTCTAATAACTTTAGATTGAGTGAACCGATTTGGATGAAACAGAAACTAAATGTTACTCCGAGATACGCACAATATTGTCTATAAAAGTCAATCACACTGAGTCAAACAAACCAACAGACACAAAGTCCAAAAATTATCGAAATGGTTTTTTTCTTATCTTTTAACCATCCCCACTATTATTTTAAAAATATTTTCAATTTTCAAACACGGCAAGTCTACAGATTTATGATAATATTAATAAAATATATGAGTATTTCAAATTAATCTACCATATTGCCTTGCACAATTAAAAATTTAGAATACACTCACTTATGAAATTGAGTGTATTTCTCTTCCACTGCCATTCAGATAGATAGGTACCTAATAAATTCTGAATAACAATATCTTCGATTTTTTTTGATCAAAGCTTCTTCGTGAGGATAGCATTTCAATAGACCTTTCGTAGACTGAGAATAGGTACCAATTCAACAATTAATATTAATATAATTAATAGTAATTTGTGGATTTATTCGTTGTAATATATTTTCTCACAACGTGATTTGATACACGTAACGCACTCTATTGAAATGAAATGGTATAAACGAATACATGCTAACTTCTTCTAGGGAACTTAAAATTCGCATATCTTTTAATTGCGTGAACCGATTGCGATGAAACAAAAACGACATGTTACATGGAGATAAGCACAATATTTTTTTATAAAAGTCAACAACATTGGATCAGTTGTTTTTACGTGATGCTTGCACAAACAAACAGATAAACATACAAACAGACAAAAATTCCAAAAATGATAAATATGGGTTCTATTGATTATCGTTTAACACCCAAACCAGGTTTTTTCAAAATATTTGCTATGTACAGACACACCAAGTCTACAGATTTATTATATGTATATAGATCCGGTACAGCAGGCTTGCTACCACCCCGTCACCGCCCTTAAGCATTTCGACAGACACTCTGTCACACCCAGCAGCTTTTCCAACTTTCATACATTTCAGCGCTTTCACGATTTCATCCATTTCAATCAGATTTTCCTCATCTTCATCCAAGTCAATGTCTGACTCACTCGCTTCCACCCAGTTACCCACTCTTTGCACACTATCCTGCCAACTAAATAAACTTTTAAAATATACCTTCCAGCGTTCCAACACCTTGCATTCTTCACTTAACAAGCATCCATCTCCTCCTCTAACTGTATTCATATTTGATGTCCCCGAAACTCCACGAGCCAACCTTACTTGTTGCCAGAACAGCTTAACATTGACCCTGAAGTTGTCGGAGAACTTCCTATTATACTTATCTTCCATTTCATTCTTCTTCATCTTTACGATCTCTTTTACTTCCGCCTTTATTTCGGTGTATCTTTTCTTCACTCTTTCCAAATCGTCAATCATACTCGTTGCCTGATTCATCCTTATTCTAGATTTAAAGGCTAATGAATTAAGCCAAGCTTCTTTCTTCTTCCGTACGACCTCTTTAACTTCATCATCTATCCAACAATCATTCGTTCTCCTGTTATTTTTCCTCTTCGCCACACCGCATACTTTTGTTTTTTACAAAATTCCATGCTTCTTCTAAACTATAATCATTCATTCCTTTTAAAATCTCATTCGTCTTCTCTTTTACTTCCCTCTTATATTCCTCTTTCACTTTTAATTCTTGCAACCTTTCTTCTTTTATTCTCTCAAGTGCAGTCACAGGAACCCGAACCCGATGGCACCAACGTTTAAACAGACCATGTATCCGGCACATGACAAGACCACATTGGCACCCCGATACACTCTTGTATCTGTGACCTTACTCTTCAGTCTTTCATCAACAACCACAATGTCAATCATGCTTCTACTATCTTGCCTTTCCCACGCATACATGTGAATCTCTCTATAATTAAACATAGTGTTCATTATAGAAAGATTCTTCTCCACGCATATTTCTAACAAACTCATTCCATTCTCATTCACCCTTTTATCCCCAAACGCACCTAGTGTACTTTCATATCCTTTCCTCTTCACACCTACTCAACCATTGAAATCACCAAGCATAACAATCTTCTCATTTATTCTACACTCATTCACAATACCTCTTATACTATCCCAGAATGCATCTCTCTCCGAAGGGTTAGGTTAGGAATAAATGTACACATATTTGGAAATTCAACCTCTAAGGTAAAATAAAAATAAGTGTTGAACGTTTGTATGAGAAATCTGGTACTTTTGAAGTAAGAAGCATGGGGAGAAACTGACCGACTGGCTGACTAATCTAGCAACGCACAGCCTAAACCGCTGGGGGTGATATAAGACGGACGTTTTGGATTTTAAAATGTCACTTTAAAATGGGCTTAACGAGGATTTCAAACTTCACGCAAGCGAAGCTGCGGGCAAAAGCTAGTTTATAATAAAAGGAGAAGCTGACTGACTGATCTATCAATGCACAGCCTAAACGGCTGGGGTTAGAAACTTGAAATTTTGACAGTAGGTTCATTTTGTGACGCAAACATCCACTAAGAAGGGATTTTCCGAAATTCAACCCCTAAGGGGGTGAAATAGGGTTTTTAAGTTTTTACGTAAGTCCGTCATTTTTGAAGTAAGAAGCTTGAAATTAAATATTAAGGCTTTTGGTTAGAAATAAACGTACACATGTTTGAGCATTTTTGGAAATTCAACCCTTAAAGGGGTGAAATAAGTGTTGAAAGTTTGTATGAGAAATCTGGTACTTTTGAAGTAAGAAGCATGGGGAGAAACTGACCGACTGGCTGACTAATCTAGCAACGCACAGCCTAAACCGCTGGGGGTGATAAAAGACAGACGTTTTGGATTTTAAAATGTCACTTTAAAATGGGCTTAACGAGGATTTCAAACTTCACGCAAGCGAAGCTGCGGGCAAAAGCTAGTTTATTTATAAAGAAACCTCATATAGCTTCGGGTGCCCTATGTTTTTGACAACAGTTTAGGCTGAGTAAGTTTTTAGTTGTTAGATTTGAAACTAAGGATTTTTAGTAAACAAAATATGTTGTATTTCCATCAGTAGTCCGGTCCATTATAATAAGGTTACACTGTAAACAATGTTAGCAGTAGAAATACCGGGGATGTGTGAATAAAGATTGCTCAGGTTGCTTAGGTACACGGGAGAGAGCCACATAGAGCTAACCGTGGGCAAAGCAGCTGACACTAAGGTTTACACCTACAACCCATAGTGCCTGGCCCTGCTTTTTTTTCCTATTCGACTGCTTGTAGATGGTCTTGCGGACCTTTTCTACGTAACCGGGCAGCCTGGCCCTCTGCGCCTTGTTAATGGTAGATAACATAAGCTGACCGGAAACAATACACGTTTAAAATTAAACGGAAAATTAATTATGCGATTTAACTTTACACGTAACGCCATCTATTTAGAAAATATGGTACAACAAATAGACGGTCCCTACGAATAATCCCGTAACTACAAATGACACATTTTACAGGAGAGCGTTTCAAAGTTTCAAACACGTGTACATCATGTTCTACTTAACGTAATGTCGTGAAATTTGGCATAGATATTTAATATGTCATTAGTATTATAAAAAATAAAAAGATAGGTCATAAAAATCACTTTTAGTGTATTATTCGTCACTTACTTATACTTCGGAATTATCCGTATTGCAAATACCTTAAGTGGTACTTACTAACTTTTATGTTACTTATACATCGGAATTATTCGGAATCTTCCCTATTGCAAGTGGTACTTATTGAATTTTACGTGGTAGTCTTTAAATTAAACAAAGTCGTAATATGAAATTGTACGTGGAGTATTATGTATACCATGCACCCACCACTTAAATACTGCTTACAACATAAGTGTAAGTGATTGACGCATTCATAAAATTGAGGAACTTCCCCACAAGAGCATGGATCTGGAAATGTCAAAACAATCTGGTTGTCTCATTTAAAATGGCGCAGCAGTGTAGGTAATTAGTATTAAACGTATAAAAAGTAAAATCCAAAGTAAAATTACTGGACTGCCACTGGTGTGGTTCTACGTTACTAGAAAATTTTGTAGTTATGGGAAATGTCGTGTGTGGATTTAAAAGTCCCTTTGCCAAGTTAGACTTATTTTTGTTAAACTAAACGATAGTCTAGGGTAGCCGGTAGGGTCACGAAAACAAACATGCAAATAACGTATCTACCACATAGGGGATTGTACGTAGGGAGGGACCGTCGAAATGATGATTTTATTTCTTGATTACTTTCAAATTTTAATTAGGTAATATCTTTTGATTGAGCGAACCGATTACGATGAAATAAAAACTAAATGTTACTTTGAGATACGCACAATATTTGTCTATATAAGTCAACAGCATTGAGTCAGTAGGTACTTTTTACGTGCGTCGCGCACCAACAAACCGACAAACAGATAGACAAATATTCCAAAAATAATCGAAATGTATTCTTTTGGTTATCTTTTAACCAACCCGCTATTTTTTTTAATATGATTTTATTTACAGACTCACCAAGTCATAGATTTATTATACATTATTATACTGGGTGTAAAAATACCCTTAACGAAGCCGAAGTCTACGCATACTGTACATTAAACTAAGTAACATACAGCAAAAATAATTGCTGGGAAACGAATTTTATTTTTTGGTATTAAATAACAGCCTCTAATTGTAGCGCGCAATGTAAGTGCGCGCGCCGCAGACTGCGCCTACATTTCTAAAATGTTGATAATGTTTGTATAGAAGAATGTTTAATAATAACATTTAAACTTAGTTTTCATGAAAAACGTTCAAACATAATATATGATGACTTTGTTTGACCTTCAATATCTCCATAACCAGTCGGTTCCCAAGTATGGCCCAATACCAAAAAATCTTCGTAATGATGGGAAGAATACCTACGTGGCTCTCGGCTTCGTGGGTATTTTTACACCCGATATGTATAGATTATTTCGTATTCCTTTGTAAACTAATATATTTGTATGCTGTTTTTGTAGTAAGTACCTACTCGGTGTGGTAAATTACGAAATATTTTCCTACAATATAATTTTGACATAATAAATATACATATTTTTAAGAATATCTGAAAAAATATTTATTATTTTTAGATATTTTATGTGGCCACTAGACAGCTGACAACGCACTCTTTTAAGTTTTGTGTGGCGGGGAATTCAAACCCGTAATGAATCCACTTCTACCGTTGGCTTACGTCAGACTACAGCCACAGTTATGATTGGCTGCAGAGCTCGAAAGCCTACTGCGTTACCTGGCTTATACCTATATATTCTATAGCTACAGTCACAGTAAACGACTGATAATGTGATAGTTGAAATAAGCTTACGATAAAATAAAGATATAGACTTACGTAGTTTATCGACGTTCGATGATAAAGTGATACTCTTACACGATACGATTTGATAAAATAATTATTCAATGCATAATCATGACAAGTAAGTAGGTAACTACATTAATTAGATCCGTGAATTCTTTAGTCTATTATTTTTATCAAATAGATTGTAAATTTCATTGAAAACTTGATACAAATAAGAAATAATGTTGAGAACTAATACACACACACATAGGTATTACTTACTTAACTTACTTGTATCTTTTTACCCTGGTATTCATGAGCATATTCTCTTAAAGCTCGTAACCGACACCAGAGAAGAAGACAAAACGAATTTCTGATGGCATATCAACCGCGTCACCTCGAACTTCTTTCGAAATAGATAATCCTTGGGGTTTTACAATGTTACTGATGAGAAAAGATAAAGCAAGTATAAAAAAATACTTTCCGCAGGTATTATCTAGGTAGACATACCTACTAATGAATCATGATAGATGATCAATCATTTAATTATAATGAATGTAGTTAAAGCTCATTTGGTTTCTAAGTTGAAAAGATCACCCTTCCCCTTCGCGTTTGATCGTACATGGCGAACATGGCGACTTATGCCCGGTTCCTATAAACAAAAACGAATCGTTTTGCTTACCAATCGTAGCATTTTTTATTGCCAAACTGAGAATATAAATAGTGACTTGCGATATCTACTTCCATATGCTTCGCTTGGGCCCATGTCAAGGGCCTGGCCCCCTGGCACGCGCGCCCACCCGACGCCAAGCGCTTCCCGCGCGACTTAGTCGCGGACACCGAGGCCCCAACCACCGGACATGACGCCTCATTAGGTCGCAATCACACTACACGCGACCTACTCACACAATAAGACTCCACAAAACTTACGTTTTACACGCACCCACCGCGCATGTAGCTACTAGTTAACAGCTAGGCGCTGCAATGCGCGGCACATACAAGCCACCGCTCTACATAACCTAAGTGGGATTGACACGTTGTACGCGGCACGGGCGGGTGAGCGTACATACATAGCGTCTACATAGGGCGACGTATACACACCTCAAGTCGCCCTACACACTCATAACGTCCTACGCATTGCAACGTAATCGGCTAGCTCTGATTGCGTTGTAATCGTAGGTCAATCACCATCTATAGGCGGGCGCCAACCAAAGTCGCCACCCTGTTGCTAGTATCGACCTCCGTCGGGCCTCCCCCTGGAAACTGGGGGTCTCACCTGACTGGGGTCTGGTCGCACGGGTGGCGTGAAACACATAGGGCGCCCCTATAGAAACACCAAATTACAAAAACTCACCAGTTGCCGCGGACGTGGTCCGCGGCCTAGTAAATACATGAATGGTCTAACAAACCAGCCCCAACGGCCGACCCGTATTAACGGGCCGCGACTGATACTACGGGAAGGGGGCCCACAAGCCCCTACCCCGTTTCCTCGCGCCCCTTGCGGGGCGCGCAGAAGACACGAGTCTACTTCCATATGAGAGGGTCTATTATACAAAGCCATGGAGGTCTTTGCTTCATTATTGGTAAAAATACAACAGTCCCAATTTTAACCTATAATGCTCCATAAATTATAGGAATCAGCCATTAGAGGTTATGTCAAGAGCGTGGGCAGCAGCATTTAAATAAATTACTGCGATTATCAATCTATTATATATATTATCCTTGACTGCTGGGCTTTTGGAGAAACTCAGAGTCACCCAGCGGGCAATGGAGAGAGCTATACTCGGAGTTTCTTTGCGCGATAAAATCCGGAACGAGGATATTCGCCGAAGAACTAAAGTCACCGACATAGCTGTCAGGGTTTGCAAGCTAAAGTGGCAATGGGCAGGCCACATCGCTCGAGGGACCGATAACCGATGGGGAAGAAAGGTTCTTGAGTGGCGACCACGAATCGGAAAGCGCAGCGTAGGTAGGCCTCCCACTAGGTGGATCGACGACATTGTGGAAGTCGCGGGCAACCGATGTATGCAAATGGCGGATTGTCGTTCGATGTGGCGGTCTAAGGGGGAGGCCTTTGTTCAGCAGTGGACGTCTTCAGGCTGATGATGATGATTGTCAATCTGGTTGACAAGCGAAGTGAACCGTGAATATTATTTCTTCGTGAACGTTCAATGTTCACTCTAGGGGTAAGAATAGCCATGTTCAGTAGTAGCACTTCATGAACATGGAAAAATATTTTCAATATGCTAGTATCACTATTAGTTCGATATGATTATCGAACTTTTCTGGATACAATTTCTTGATCATCTCTCATATTAACGTCTCCATCAAATCTACTTGGTTTAGGCCTTTTAATACAAAACATACCAGGGTTGTAGCTACTACTGGGGCAGTTGGGATGAAGCCCCGGAGCCCCCAAGCATATGAGGCCCCTGAACAAGAAAATATAGGGGTTCCTGGTCCCTTGCTGTCAAGGGGCCCCAGAGCCTCTAGCTATGACCCTGCGCTTGATAGATCCAAAATTGTAAATGAAGCATATACAATACAATTAATAAAATTTATATTATGTTGTAGGTATGTAGTTTTTACTCTGCTTAACCGAGGTGCAGATACGATTGTCCAGTATATCTCGTAGTAAACCCGAAGTCACATGCTTTCAGTGCTTAAGTACCTACGCGGTGCTCTCGTGCGTGACACGTGCAAATCTGGATTAAAATATAGCATGTATGCATACTTTCAGGATGTTTTTAATTTTTTTTTTAATTTATATATACTGTCTGAACGTTCGTTTCATCTGTTCTGTCTAACTTTTTCCCAACTATGTTGGGGTCAGCTTCCAGTCTAACCAGATGTGGCTGAGTACCAGTATTTTACACGGAGCGACTGCCATCAGACCTCCGCAACCTAGTTACTGGGCGATGCCGATATCCCAAGGCTAACCTGACAACCAGTCCAAACTGGTTGTCAGACTTTCGGGCTTCTGACTACCCGTAACGACTGTCATAGGTATTCGTATGACACCCGGGACCAACGGTTTAACGTGCTCTCCGAGGTACGGACGAGTCTCAATGTGTACCTAACGAATGGCCACCTATCCACGGACCGACCTTGCAAATCATATGACCCGCGCGGTTGGTAATTAGCCACGAACCCGTCTAACGTTCGTTTTGTCATTAAATTTAATAAATTTACACGGATCGGTGGTCGCTGTATATATCTTATTCAGGCACGAGAGGAAGCAGCTACGGTTTACTAATGATAAGCATAAAATATATTGTCATAATTTACATTGGGTTAACGAAATTCAGCATAATGATCATTATGCATAATATTATTAGGCATAAATATTTTGCCATAGTGTTTATTGCCATAAATACTGTTGGCATAACAATAATGAAGCATAATTTTATAAACGCATAATGATATTTACACATAATGTTCTTTGGAATAAACATAATAAACCCTAATAAATAACTCCTAACGGTTGTAGACCCTATTTCGCATTATTATTTCGATTATTGCTCCAATGTAATGCGTAAAAAAAACAAATACCAAATCACAACCATGAATCTAATGCTTCTCAAGAACAGGTAAGTTTTTCATTTTTACTTTTTGCGTTGATATAACTCATATAAAAAAAAACATGTTCGCGGCTCAGGAGTGGCCCAAGGGCCACCCCCGCCGCACCTTAACCTATTCCAATAGAGTAATTTCCAAATTATAATAGATAATGTAAGTACATAACAACTGTATTTCATTACCTAGTACCTAACATTCAACATAAAATTATTGGCTACATACACCCAATTATGACTTTATATTTATGGCTCGTGATTATTAGACGAATAAATATTATGCCTTAAAAATTTATGCAACTCCAAATAATGCCAAAACAAATTAGACCGAATGATAGTTATACTAACCTTTGTATTATGCCAAAGTATTACTATGCCACAGTATTCTTATGCTAATAAAAGTTATGCGAAAACGTTATGCCAAACAATATTATGCCTTAAAATTTTATGCCAAGGGGGGATTCCCTGCTGCTACATACCCTTGGCATACTCTCCTAATCACCCTTTACAACATCCACGGAAAGAAAGGCGCTTATCGATTTTTGACCACACGCCGCGATTTCCAAGATTGTGCTTTAGTTTTGTAGATATCCCACTATTACCCACTGTATACCTGCAAGATATTGTTTGTATAACAATACTTCATGGCATGATGTCGTGGTGACCCAGAGGTTATTTACCCGCTTGTTAAGCATCGGATTACCGATTCAAGTCCAGGCATATACCAATGTATATAGGTATAAGTTTTTCAATCTCATAATTATAAATCACATCTCGTAACAGAGGAAAACATATTGCGCCGACCCCAAATAAGTTGGGATAACGGTAGGAGGAGAAATGAGGATGATGATGAATCCAAGACAATGTGGTGTCTCATATATGTCAGTACATACGGTGAAGGAAAACATAGTGACTAAACCTGGATTTAATGGTCTGAAATCAACAACCCGCAGTGGGCAAGCGTGCTTGGTGATATTTTTTCAACACACTTGCTCGTATAGTGGCTCTTATTGCACCGCTTTTAGGTTCATATCATAATGTAGCTTATTACACACTTGTGCATTTTACAACAGATTAATATTATAATTATGTTATCTTAGCAGTGTTTTTATGCTTAAAAAATTGTAAACTTTTTTATTATAAAAATAGAATAAATAAACTGTGTTAATTAAAATAATTATGATAAATAAACATTTCATTTAATTAAATTATTTATTTTTGTCAACAAATTAAAATTAATTAATT
Organism: Amphipyra berbera; assembly: GCA_910594945.2. Taxonomy (NCBI): domain Eukaryota; kingdom Metazoa; phylum Arthropoda; class Insecta; order Lepidoptera; family Noctuidae; genus Amphipyra; species Amphipyra berbera. The sequence goes on from OU343125.1 coordinate 11,311,926, forward strand.
TGTGTTATAAACACACAAATATTCAGGTTTTTTTAAATATTAGGCTGTTTGCCATTTTGTCTTTCATCTGCGCGCGCATACAACCCGGCCACAAGCACGGAACGCGAAAAAAGAAAGCCACGCGTCATTTTTCACAAATACTTATCAAAATAACCAACTTAGCTTTTTAGTATTATTGTATTAAATACCTAAAATCTGTTTTTATCCTCGCAAGTGTGTTGAAAAACCTCATATGAAAGCGTGTATGTGCATTGATCATTACACTAAGTGTGTAATGACCAACATAGCACACTTGTATCATAATGTAAGTAGGTACCTACTATTATGTCATCTATACTAATATTATAAAGCTGAAGAGTTTGTTTGTTTGTTTGAACGCGCTAATCACAGGAACTATAGGTTGGAATTGAAAAAATATTTTTGTGTTGAATAGTTCATTTATCGAGGAAGGTTATAGGCTATATAAGATATATAAGATCACGCTACTATATAAGATATATAAGCGATATAAGATCACGCTACGACCAATAGGAGCCGAGCATAAATGAAAAATGTTGTAAAAACGGGAAAAATGTCCACCCGTGCGAAGCCGGGACGGGCCGTAGTTACTGATAAAACCTAGATTTCTGTGGTTATTATAATGTTCAAGTTTCTGCATACTTTTGTTTTTCTTTGAATTACCTCGTGAAATTGATTAACGCAATTATTTCAAAAATTTATAACATCCTGTAACTAATATGTAATTGACATCCGCTAATAATCAAAAGAATATTGCTGATAATGGATAATTTCGTAATAAGCATATCTTTTCCTGACAAAAAATTCCATTAATATTTTAATGGCTGATCCTCATCAAATGAACCGTGTCCAGAAGTACCGCTTACTGTATTAGGCCCTTGACCCAGCCACCCAACGAGAGCCTCATCAGATGTTGTTCGAGGCTCTTGGCTATTAAGCCATTGGCCGTAACGACTATCGGCACAACAACTGCTGAGTTAACCTCCCATTCACATATCGACAACCTCGTGTGCCAAGTCTTGATACTTTATTTCAAACAAAAGTAATATTGCTGATAATGGATAATTTCGCAGTAGGTATGTCAATTCCTCCCCCCCGGTGGGTTCCCGCATTGTCGTTGCGGGGGGGCTTAGTAGCCGTGGCTTCGAGCCCCACGGTGAAGCGAAGAGGAACCCGAGGAGGGGCTGCTCGTCGGGGCTTGGGCCTGGAAGCCCTCGACGTAGCGGCCAAGTAGGTTGCGGTGTCGCCTGGGCGACATCGCAACTGAGGAGGGCCGCGATGTCTTATGGGAGGCATTGCGGCTGAAGGGTGGAGGCCGCGGCGGGAGAGGAGTGCCGGTATTACGGTGCGCCGTTCTCCCTACCTTCCGCGGCCTGACGGGGCCGCCACCGTCAGATGGCGGACGCGGTGGGGCCGCAGGGGGAGAGGAGTGTCGGTGTTTAGTTGGCCGCTCTCCCTATCCTCTGCGGCCGAAAAGTGGTAGGCGACGGGGCCACTAACCTGACCCGTCGCAGGGGGACCAGGGGTGCCCAGACACGGGGTAGTCTGGCGCCCATGTACTTGTTTGGTCCCCGGGGTGGTCACGGCGTGCCATGTGTTCTGGTGCGCCGGTGATGTGGGGTGCCCCCTGCGCCTCTCAGGAGGTCGTGGTGTGGGGCCCTACAGTGGAGAGGTCCACCAGTAATTGGTGGACCAAGACCTGCCGGGGTTGCGGTGCATGCAATAGCGAATCCCGCGACCCCGGCCTTAGGTCAGAAGGAGGGACACCGTGGTGGTTTTAGCCGGTAAGAGTCCGGCACACCCCCCCGTCTTCCCCAGACGGGGGATAGTCCATGAGGATTTCCCAACGATAAAAAAAAAAAAAAGGTTTGTCAATTCCTGTCAAAATATTCCATTAATATTTTAATGGCTGACCCTCACCAAATGAAGCTAATGACCTGCAGCTAGTGTGCAGATGATACAACCTACATTTGTACTCCAACAGGGGCTGATATTACACCATCACTAATCTGTGATTACATTGAATCAATATACCTAGTATAGGTCTACCAGAATCTGATGGCTAATAGGGAAATTAAATGTTTTTGTGGGTAACACAAGGGTAATTTGAATAAAAAGTTTTGATACTTGTATTTTTTTTCTTTAATTTCTTCTCCTTCTTCTTCCTGCCCTTATCCCACACTAGATGGGGTCGGCACAACATGTATTTCATAAATCCATGTTGTTAGATGTTTTGGCTTATTGTTTTATATGACCCAATGTGCTTGCTGATATTATGCACTGGGTCCCAAAATGATTGCTGATATATGGTTTTTTGCAATTTTATTGTAATGGAAAAGGAAACCTTGTTAAAATAAGTATGTTTATTAAAAATGTTTGAAAAAGAAAACATTAATCTGAACTGGAAAATGTATCAACTACAGTCATACTCGTTTTGACAACTGACATTGCCATATAAAAACCACTACTAATTTGTTATTCATTTTTAATGCCATGAGATTCTGGTTGACCTATAGTTTGGATCATTTGAACCGTGTGCAGCACCACGCCTGCGCGGTGTGAACCACTACAAAACGCGCTGTCTCATGAAATGCGCTGTAACCGTGCTGCATTATTTGTGGCCAAATCGCAGATTTGTTTTTCTCGTAGGAGTGAAACTCGAATCCACCTGGCTTCGTCCATTCTCACGTGTCGACTGTGCTTACCTCACTTTTTTTAAGGTAATGATGCAGACCTAATCTTTATTCTCTATAAACAGCATTTAATTTTTTAAACGGTAACTCAATTTTTATAGTCCTAAGTACCGTTTAAAAAATAAGGAGCTTATTAAAAAAACAGTTTTCGCCATCAGTAACACGTTCACGGCTTCACGAAAAAAACACAATAGGCAATACTTAGTATGCCAATGTTACTAATTTTTAACCGACTTCCAAAAAAGGAGGAGGTTCTCAATTCGTCTGTATGTTTTTTTTTTAATGTTTGTTACCTCGTAACTCCGCCATTTATAGACCTATTTAGATTTTTTTTTTATTTGAAAGGATATACTTACGGGTGTCATACGAATACCTATGACAGTCGTTACGGGTAGTCAGAAGCCCGAAAGTCTGACAAACGGTTTAACCTTAGGATATCGGCATTGCCCAGTTACTGGGTTGCGGAGGTCTGATGGCAGTCGCTCCGTGTAAAATACTGGTATTCAGCCGCATCTGGTTAGACTGGAAGCTGACCCCAAGATAATTGGGAAAAGGCTAAGACTACATACTTCCAGATTGGTCCTATTTAAATTTGGTGAAGATCTGATGAAGAACTTCGGAGATAGACAATAGAACTCCTCAATGACGAACAGTACGCATAATGTGATGATGTTACGAACAGCGTCTTTAGTAGGTCCAACCATATTTTATAATTAAGGCCACTAAAACGAAAAAAATAAAAAACATTTTAACAAAAATAAAACCGCCTTCAAAAAAACGATGAAAAGAATAAAATAATTACCATATTATAAAATTAACAGTTTCAGAAGTCGGTGCCTTCAATTTGGTTCAGCGTGGATTAGCACCGACTTCTAAAACTGTTAATTTTATAATATGGTAATTATTTTATTCTTTTCGTCGTTTTTTTGAAGTCGGTTTTATTTTTGTTAAAATGTTTTTTTAGTAGAACACATTAGTAATGGCAATCGTCTTTGTTTATAAGAAAACGATGAACAGCGGGTGCTATAATACGATACAACATAATACTTGATTTGCCACAAAGCATGTTCGGGTAAGATAATAAATCCGCCGCAAAACCTGTGAACCCCGAATAATAGGCTTACTGGAGTTACTTAATCAACTGCATCTAGTAGACTGGTATACCTACTATAATGGTGGATCTACTATAGCTGGGTAATATTTATTTATTGGTATGGCACTTCAACGACTTACTCACTAAAACATACACAAGCAAGAATAATAAACAGTTTTATGTGTAGTGAACTCGTCACTTACAGAAGTGCACAGCACTAGCATAAAATTTATTATTGTGTTATTTTGTAATTTAACTAAGGTGTAAGGTACCGTTAGTTAAACTACAAAATAAAGCAAAAAAAAATAGCAATGTTTACAAAATTTTTTACAATGGGGAGTAAACAAAAATTAACTTAATTTATTTATATGATATAAAAGCTTGTCGCGAGATTTACAATATTATGAAATACATAATTTTTTTCTTAGAATTACTTGAGTCAAGATCAAGTTACATAATTATTGTATTCTCGTTTAATTAATATCTCGCGACAAGCTTTTATATTATAAATAAATTAATTGTATAATGCAATGAATTGATGGATTTGATTGAATTTAAAGTTTATTTTCTTCTTTTCTTAGCATTTAAATAAAAGCTTGTTTTTAAAAATGTTTTTTTTTTTACTATTAATTTCATTTTTAGTATGTCATGGTGAAACTTAGAACGAACTTTCACAATTGAATGCCTAATTGCATATACAACATTTCATGTGTGTGCCCTTGAGGAGTTCCCTAGTCAGGATCCAACCTTGAGTGCAGCACCCATGTCACGGTAAAACTAAATACCGTCTATCATAATAAACTGCGTACCCAAAATTTCGTGTCTGTGCTGTTGACCGTTGATTCAGGTCATGCTGACCATAAAAATGCATTGTCATCGGAACTGAACGGACATGTAAAAATTCAACTCCGTAGGATAAGGCGAAGTGGTTCAAAATTCAGTTGCAATATTTTAACCGAACATAATACATACAAACATTGCAAGTTAAATAAAAGCTTGTTTCCACCGTTCTTTACGAAACACCATATAAATGTTTCAATAGAAATTATGTGTCGGGGGTTTTGCCGTCTATAACATGTTAGTAGTGTTTACCGCGACATGTATAATCGTTTCAGAAACACGTTTCTTCTTTTAGTTTTCATACAAATGTTTCCAAGAGAATGCTTACCTACATGGCTTAATAGTCTTGTCTGGTCGTCATGTCCGTCGGTCAGTACCTATAAGGCTGCCCGTTGGTCTGTCCGCTGTCTGTCACAAAAATGTGCCAGACAAACAAACGACCACCGTCTGTAATTTTCTCCTTTTTTACAAATAGGTAAAACATAACATAACATCACGCCTTGTATTCCCCGAAGGGTTCGGCAAAGGTGTTTTTAGTACAACCTCGTTTCGCCAGTTATGTTCAAGTCCCATGTAATAGGGGGCGAGCCTATTGCCATTAACCGGGCACAAATAAAGATTCCAAGCTGCTACTGAGAAATTCCTAATGGAAAAACCCAATAACACTTTGCCCGACCTGGGGATCGAACCCAGGACCTCATGCTCAGTATTGCTCAACAGTCGTGCTTGCGACCACTAGACCAACAGGACAAGGCAGTTAAAACAATTAGGTCATAAAACTTGTATAAACTATAAATATATGTAGGGTAAGGTTGTTCTATTAGATATTAATCTGGGAATATACTTAATTATACGTAAGTACATAGAAAATAGATGCCTAGATGTATATAATTGATTACAAGCTTATCCATATCAGCATTATCGTTCGAAATCTGCATAAGGCCCTGACAAGAATGGATAAGAACTAATCACTTAGAAGATATGTACGAATAGGTATTTATAATTCCAAACCAACTTCAATAATTTTTACCTTGTCCTAAGTAAGTAATCAGTGTGAGACATCTACGGGTTACTATCATTATTAACCTTTTAAACGCTATAGACGGCTATAGACGTCAAACGAAAATGTCCTCGGACCGCCAACGACGTCGATAGCCGTCACAAAAGTACGATGAATTTGTATCGTGGCGTGGAGGGAAGTGCTTACACGTCTTAGGACCACTTGCATCATAAAGGGTTAGCGTGATTAACTCAAGTTAAGTAGTAACTCAGAGTTAAATCGTTAACTTGTTTTGCGCCATCGTGAGTTTAGACGTTAACTCTAGTTTAAAAGTGTAAATGGGTGAATATTCGAAATTTTTTAACATTATTTTAACAAATCATTCTTCTCCCGGGTTGTTAACGTTATGGTACTGTCAGATTGTTTTATTCTTGTCTTATTGCTTGACGGCAGCGGTATAGTTTCAGTTTTCATTATCATAATTATAGTATTAAACATCTGCATTCTTAACTTTGGGATGATGCTAATGACGTTCTCAATTTTTGTTAATATTTTTCGAAGAATGGCCCAAATATTTAACTCGCCGGTTTTGGTGGGTTAAGTTAGTAGCCCCAAGATAACTTTGACTTTAACGTCTAATTTTGAGGTTGACTGTTTGTATTACAATATGAAATTAATTTATGATGATAAATGACGATGATTTCTTTAAAGAATTCTTTAATGGTTTAATTTATGGGTATTTTATTTACGTCACAACAAAACACGAATATCCGAATATCCTCACGAATGAAGTACCTATTCCCATTTGAGCATACATTTTTTGGGCACCTATGCATTGAGCACCAATCAAAATAATAGCTTGGTGCTCATTTGGGAACAATAAAAAATGTTCGACTTTATTCCCTTTTGAGCACCTACGGTGCGGTAGCTTCTAGTGATGGGGTGTATATTAAATCATATCGATAAAAATCAGCAGTTTTATTGCAGAATGTTATAAATTAATAAAAACATATCATCATTATCATAAAAGTTGACTTTTTTTTTCTTAAAAAAAAACGTTGCCCCGCACTAAAATTTGTCCTGTTTCGTGGTGGGTGCGTTTACAAACACAAATTTTTACATGCACAGACGCCCACTAACTTACCACTTAATCATTTATTGTTAATATCATAATAAGTTTCCTCAACTTTAATTTTATCTATCCCCTAACAAATTGTAGGCTGTAATATTAACAAAAGAAATCGGTGTTTTCATATTATTATGAAGAGTAGTTAAGTTGAGAGGGCCGTAAACGGGCAGCGCGCACGCCGCTTTTACCGCTCGTCGGCATATCTCGAGTAAACCGAACTTGTTACAATTAGCTTAGCTTAGAACAGCTGCGATTTTAAAATAGTAAATTGGTGTTTTGATTAATGTGGCATTTTTTGTAACAACTTCAAATAGAACTGATTATGATATTAAAAAATAAAACCGACATCAAAAAACCGAAAAAAGAATAAAATAATTACCATAATTATTATATGTATAATTAACAGTTTCAGAATTCGGTGCTAATCCACGCTGAACCACCAAATCGAAGGCACCGACTTCTGAAACTGTTAATTTTATAATAATTATGATAATTATTTTATTCTTTTTTTCCGGTTTTTTGAAGTAGGTTTTATTTTTATTAAAATATTTTTTATTTTTTTCATTTTAGTGGCTTTCATTAAAATTCAAAACATAATTGGACCTACTAAAGACGCTGCTCGTAACATAAACACATCATCACATTATGCGTACTGTTCGTCATTGAGGAGTTCCATTGTCTATCTCCGAAGTTCTTCACCAGATCTTCACCATGGGACCATTTCAAAAGAATACTCTTTCAAGAAAAATATTTTTTCAAATCGGTTTATAAATGAGGTGTAACTGAGGTAACAAATAATAAATAAAATTTAAAAAAAAAGAAATTGAGAACCTCCTCCTTTTTTCGAAGTCGGTTAAAAAAAGTCTGTTTATCATACTAAGAATTTGTAAACGAAACCATACAAGTTCAGTTATTAGTCGTTCTATGAACTCTACTTCAGTTATAGAAACGATTGGAAGTAGTATTTTTTTTTCATGAAAATTAAAATTATTTGTTTAACTCGAAAAATTGAAAACAGAACGGTTCTGCTTAGAAGGCTTGTAAGAAATACTGTATTTACTAGTTTCATGTGGCTATAAGATTAATAAGCATAGCGTTATTAATCTATTTTCGAGTTAAATGGTGATAATTTAAATTTTAGAAAAATATATATTTATTTTTTAATATATTACTACTACCAAAAGTTTCTATAACTGATATAGAGTTCATATTTTTCGTTTCTAAAACAACTTAAAATTTTATTAAGAAATATTATTTAACTAAAAACAATAAGCATAAAGACTACTGTTTTTACGAGGAATATGAGTTCTTTTATTTATTTAAGCAGATGAGGTACCTAGAAAATAACATAAGGCTGATTGTGATATTATTATAATAATAATTACTTAGTTTCTTAAAATTAATAATTATGATAATAAAAGTACTGCCTGAATTTTTATCGATGTGTTTTACTATACACCCCATCACTAGAAGCTACCACGCCGTAGGTGCTTAAAAGGGAATAAAATCGAATATTTTTTATTGTTCCCAATTGAGCACCAAGCTATTATTTTGATTGGTGCTCAAATGGGAATATCTTTGGTGCTCAATGCATAGGTGCCCATAAAATTGGTGCTCAAATGGGAATACTTCTCACGAATAACCTACAAACTTTTACAATAATTTGCACGTCAAAATATGACGCATTAAAACATGGAGCGAATGCAGATCCTCAGAACATGAGACAGCTACACAAAAAGTACGGAAGTGTAAGATGTAATGAAATTTAATGTAAGTGAGATGCGTACATTATATTCATCTTTTACATTTTGTTGTTTTGTTCAAGAACGAATAATTGGAACGAAAAATTGTTGTTAGTCTGTGGTGAATCTCATTCTTTTGACGACCGGAGTGGGTTACTTAAGTACTTACTTACTTAGGTAGTTACTTACTTACTTAGGTACTGGGTGCCTTAGATACCGTGGCGTTCAAAAGGTTAATAGAACCCAAAAAATACTGCCTCGAACTGATAAATCAGACATTATTCTTGCCTCCATCGCGCTCTACTATCACTAGAATGGCTAGTAAAAACTTAACTTTCAGTTGTTAAAAGTAAGATTTTTCTTTATGAAAATATCTCATAGTCATATTGTTATAATTATATTGTAATATGTGTAAGTACCTACAAAATAAAGAAAATTTTATTAATTTTCACACTAAATGATCTTGTCAGAAGCAAATATTTAACACAATCTAGGGAATGTTGTAGCCGATTAGTTTTCCACATCCATGAGTTGAAAACTGTTCTTATCATAACATAAAAGCTATGTCCAATAATTTAAATAATATCTACTTCTGATAATGGACCTGTAAACTGGTTATCGGAAGGCAAGGTCTGGTCGGCACTGGTGTCATTAATATCTACACTTATCGAAAAATCGTACGACGTACTGAATTTATCTATAATAGGTGATTACAATTAGGTACTGAAAGAACTTCTATGGTAGATATAATACTTTTATAAAATACTAGCTATTGCCTGCGGTTTCAATCGCATTCGTATAGAAACTACTTCACGTATCGGGCTAAAAAGTATCCTATGTTAATCCAGGACATGGTCTATTTGTGTATCAAATTTCATTCAAATCCGTTCAGCCGTTTATGCGTGATTTAGTAACAAACATCCATCCATCCATCTTCACAAACTTTTACATACCATAACATAACATCCGCTATCTCCTAAACTCTTCACAGCAACACTAGAAGAGGTTTTCAGGAAGCTTGCACATTGCTGGGGTGAGAGGGGCATTGTTATCGGAGAGAGAAGGTTGACAAATCTCCGCTTCGCCGACGACATCGTGCTTTTCTCCTCCTCGGCATCTGAACTAGGCACCATGATCTTTGAACTCAACCGAGCAAGCCTCGAGGTCGGACTGAAGATGAATATGTCGAAGACCAAGCTGATGACTAATAGCACGAAACGTAGGTTAGAAGTCGATGGTGCAGAAATTGAATACGTCCAAGAGTACGTCTATCTGGGCCAATTAGTCTCCTTCCAGGCGAGACAAGAAAAAGAAGTTGCAAGACGCACCGAAAACGCCTGGAAGAGCTATTGGTCCATGAAAGAATTAATGAAAGGTAACCTCCCTCTCACACTCAAAAAAAAGCTCATGGACGTATGTATACTGCCTATCCTCACCTACGGTGCTCAGATTTGGTCTTTGACAAAACATCAGAAGTCCGCACTCGGGGTTTGCCAGCGAGCCATGGAGCGCAGTATCTTAGGATTTCGGTTATCAGACCGTATAAGGAATAGTGGACTGCGCTCCAAAACTTAGATCGCCGACGTTGGTCAGAAAGCCGCAAGCTTAAAATGGAACTGGGCTGGACACGTCTACCGCATGTCGGACGAGCTGTAGGCAAAACTCATCACTGAGTGGAACCCACACAACGTCAGACGACGTCGCGGCAGGCCCAGAAGGAGATGGCGGGACGAACTAGACACCTATTGGAAGGACTAGCCGCAGAAAACCTTAAACCGAGAGAAGTGGAAGGAGGGTAGGGAGGCCTTTGCCCTGCAGTGGGATGATCATGGCTAAATAATAATAATAATAAAAAACATAACATCACGCCTGTATTCCCCGTAGAGTTGGGCAGAGATGTATAGTAACATCCTCATTTCGCCGTTATTTTTATAAGTCCCATGTAATAGGGGACGAGCCTATTGCCATCAACCGGGCACAAATCCAAACTCCGGGCTGCTACTGAGGCATTCCGCACGGAAAAACCCAATAACACTTTGTACCTACGACCTGGGGATCGAACCCAGGACCTCACGATCAGCAGTCGCGCTTACCACCACTAGACCAACTAGGCAGAAACTTTTATTTTTATAATAATTTCCCTATTTACTAGGATTACTTTTAAATGCGGATATTAAGAGAGTTAATTAAAACAGCTACCTACCTATATTACAGAAAGGATAAATTAAAATCTAATAACTAGTTACCTACCTTGTGATGTTGCTGTCTACTGTCTACTGCTGGATAAAGGAATTTTCCAAAAAGCAGGCAGTACTCTTACACACGCTGACAAAGCGGTTTACAGTCCGCAGAATTGAAATAATCTAATAAATACCTTTGGAAACCAAACAATTGTTCAAATACTTTCAAAGAAAACTCATTTATTTAAATATTAGTTAATGTACATAAGCTGTTATATAAAAAAAACATAATTATTCAAACTATTCATTGCTAATTCATGCGCACTGAAGTGTATTACTAGGTTAGCTTAAAAGAAAATTCCGAAGTTTCATGAAATCATTAGTTGGCTTTTAAGCACTATGTATTAGCGATGATGATTATACTGACATACAAAATGTTAATGAGGACAATAAGTCATTTACATAAATTGGGCATTCGCTGTTTCAGAATCGTCAAAATAACAACGTTTCTAAAAACATTACAGAAAGGCGTTGCGTCACATCCAACATACGTTACTGACATTCTAATCATAATATATAACGTTACTGCTAATATCACAAAACGATAATGGATTTAACCATTAAGTAGTAGAACCATAGAAATTATGGTCATTAAATGTCTTGGTAGTGTGACTGAAGCATGTCCAGTTCTGGTCAATGTGACGGGCGCTGGAGTCAGGGGCTCCAAACTTTGCAGAAGTAATGTGTCCATAGCTGCATACGCTTCATGGACAACACGCTGTAAACAAAAGTTAAATTAAAACGTTTTCGAAGATTTTACACATTTAAATACGAAAGAAATAAATAGTTTGGTTTGGAGTCGTAGGCTCATTTATGTAGATTCGTATCAAAGACTTTCAATAGTACCTAATCTCTTTGCTCTATCTATACCTATTTAATCTCTTTGATTCGTATTGATGTCGGTGTAATGTGCAATCTTATATTTTGACGGTCCCTACGTATACTATCGAAACTACAAAATCTCAGTTTTTTTTTTATTATGTATGTACATACACCGATTACGCTGAGATTTATGATCCGATTTACGTGATTCTTCTTTAGTTTGATGCGGAATAGTTGCCATTTGTTCCCATAAAAAAATATTATTTTATAATCTTTAAGATAACATAATTTCACACATTTTAAGTAGATAAAATAAAAACTGAGGCTTTGTAGTTTCGATAGTATACGTAGGGACCGTCGATTTTAGTTATTACTAGACATATTGCAGTCTCTGTATCTATCCACAGAACTTGGTCATAAAGTGGCTCTTATTGGACCGCTTTTAGGTCCGTAATGTAGCTTATTGCGGACTAGTCCGGTAAAATGTACCACAGATTAATGATATACTCATATGTGTGCAAATTTAATTTACTTTTTTTTTCAATCCTAGCAAAGCGTTTTTATGAGTAAAAAATAGTTAACTTTTTTGTAAAAAAAGAATAAATAAACTGTATGAATTAAAATATGATAATAAACATTTAATTTTATCAAATTATTCATAATTCACAATAAGTTGTGTTATAACGAAAATATTCGCTGTATTATATTTTTAATATTGGCTGTATGTCGATGTTGTTCGTGCCCTTGCTCCAAACTGTGCGCGCATCGCTGGCGCGGCACGAAAAGAAAAATAAACCCAAGAAACATGCACGAATGCACGCCATTTTCCATATTTCCATAAATATTTGTTAACGTTTTCGCTGTGTGGTTGATTATTATCAAAAATGTCGACTTTAAGTAGGGAAGAAGAGCAAAACGTAGATTTGACGCCGCCGTAAATACTAATCGAGGCACGAAGCGATGTGAGAGCCTGTTACCACCAAAATCTAGAGAGAAATACCTAGCGGCTTACAAAACTTTCATACAATGCAAAATCAGCAAAAATACCCATTCATTTTCTGAGAACGTATTTTTGGCTTACATCAATGAACTGGTAAATAAATACAAACCCAGCTTGCTTTGGTGTATCTATTCCATGTTAAAAAGCACAGCTAAGACCAAAAATTATATTGATATACCAATACCATAACACAAACTGTAAAAATGCCAACAAAAACTGTTCGGTATCACTTTGAGAATTGTACTTTCACTAATTTGTTTCAATAATTTAAAGTTAATAACAATACAAGTCTGTTTTTTTCCTTTTGAAAAACGTCGTATGATACGCGTGTGCATTGGTCATTACAGTCTCGGCTCACTTATCGCATTCGCTTGCGGCTCGCGCGCATAATACCGCCTTGACCGTAAAGACCAACATAGCACACTTATATCATAATGTACTATTTTTTACGTGCATCCGTACATCTATAATAATTTCAGAGACGCAAGTGCTAACGACTTGACCGCCCGTACAACAATGATTGCAAATGTTTTTTGGTTCAAATCGCCCTTGCAACTGTTGTGCTGTTTAGGTCACACTTCTTATAACAATTTCTCCCATAATTCGAATCTGTGTACGAATACTCGTACGTATTACGTGTGTAGTTTTTTATTTTTTAATAATTAAAAAAAAACTCATCATCACACCACAGAGTAACAGTAAATAAATACATTTTAAATAGAGACTGGTGTCTGAGATAGGTAACCTGTGTTACAGATCACCAGGCTGCCCTCTGACGAGACGAATTACATTACTATATTGACGTTTCGTAGTTTATTCATTGAATACAAATATTAGACAAAGAAAAAAAAAAGAGATTAACAAATTATTAATTGTGAATTTTAATATATTAAGAATGTTGGACATAATAATTATGGACATAATGTAAGTGATTAGAGTGATCAGTGAGTATGAATGAGTTGTAATGTAAGTGAGTGTGAATGTGTGATTGTGAGTGTAAATGTTAATTTGATGTGTTGGAAGACATGTAAAACACAATAATTTACGACTGCGGTTTTAATAAACATTCCGTGGTAGTATAATCCAGGCTTTGGAGCCATGGACCGACCTTTTCTTTACATTTGGCTTTGGGAAGTGGATAGATTAATAATTCTTTATTTATTATATTATATAAACATGAGCCCAAGAAGGCAAAAAAAAATTGGGATAGGTTATTATTACAACGAATTTGTGTACATACAGCAGTGTTTCTTCTCTTATCTCAGAGTGTTTTCGGGTCGAATTTTAAATCTGAGTGCTTTTTAAGAATAATTGCGAGGGTAAATAGTTGGCGTACTGTAAGTATTTTTAAGCGTTGAAATAGTTCAAATGTCGGGTAACGAATGAGGAGAAATAGGCAAACTTTAAGTATAGCCCTCTGAGCGCGTTCTAAATTCAAAAAGTAGGTTTTACCAGCTCCACCCCAGGATGTTATGCAGTATGCAGTATGACAGTAGCGATTGACATAACGCGTAATAAACTGATTTTATTACTGGGGGATCAGCTACGTGCCGAGGGGTCTATGAAGATAAAGATTAGTTTGCGTGTTCTACTAACTAAGACTTCAATATGACGTTGAAAGTTGAGTCTGTCATCAATAATTACACCCAAATACTTAATAGAGCTGGTACTTGATAATTTAGGGCAGTTGCACAAATCAGTGGAGTACATGTCACAGGCATGGGCAATTATAGGTAAATCAGGTTGTTTATTTTTCCTGTAACTGTATGACATAAACTTAGTTTTATCAACGTTGAGGGTTAATATGTTTTTATAGAGCCATTTGGATATTTGATCAAATCCTTTTTGAGCAAGGTGATTTACTCCCTCCCAAGTATCAGCATGAAATAGCAGTGCAGTATCATCGGCGAATGTTATAATTTTACCGTTTGTGAGCCTGGTGTTACATAAATCATTTATATACACCAAGAACAATGTTGGGCCAAGGATACTGCCCTGCGGAACACCATATTCGTTAGGAAGCTCATCACTTACCCAATTTTCAACTTTTACAACCTGTCTTCGCCCTTTGAGAAAATCTGTAAATAACTGAAGTGGTAATCCTCTGATTCCCAAGTGCTCGAGTTTACTAATTAGGATAGGGACAGATACTGTGTCAAATGCTTTGGCTAAGTCTAGATATAAAGCCAAGGTCTTTTTCTTCTTGTCCATGTCTGAGACAATGTATTCAGTGAGTTGGTGCACAGCGTCTGAAATTGATCTTCCAGAGCGAAAGCCAAATTCAGACGGCGATAACAACTCATTATTTTATAAAATTCTATAAGTTTCGAGTTCATTAGGCGTTCCAAAATTTTGGATATAGTTGGAAGAATAGAAATAGGTCGATAGTTGTTGACACAGCATCTGTCCCCACTCTTAAATATGGGTGTTATTCTTGAATTTTTAAATGCAAGAGGAAAAACTCCCGTTTCAAAAGACAGGTTGCAAATAAAGGTTAGTGGTGGGACGACAACCTCAATATACTGTTTTAAGAAAGCTTCTGATATGTTGTTTAAGCCAACTGCACAATTATTCTTTAAGTTTAGAATAAGGGATTTGATTTCACGTTCAGTGGTTGGTAAAAGTACTATTGATTTATGAAAAGAGTTTGTTTGTTTGTTGTCTTATGCAACACATTTTTTTCGGCCAATTTTTTACCTATATTTGCAAAAAATGAATTTATTTTATTAATGGAATCAATGGGATTGTTATTACAAATTAATTGTGAAGAATGTTCTTTGGATTTTTTTGTATACGTTATATTTTTAATAACTTCCCAAAGTTTTTTGTTATTATTACCTGCTTTCTTAATTAAGTCTTTTTCATAATTGATTTTAATTTTTTTTAGAAGATTGTTACAGAACAGTCTGTATCGTTTATATGTGCACTGAGTAATTTCGCAAGAAGGATTTTTTTTTGATTTAACGTATAACTTGTCACGGCATAAATATACGTAGCATAAATTGTAATATAGGAAGTTTTCAAACATTATTGATTAGGTCGAGAATTCAGCGGGACATCATAGTATTAACTGAGTGTTGGTTAACTACTAATTCTACCATCCCCTATATGGACGGATACAATTCATTAGCTACTCTCAAGAATAAGTCACAAAATGAGGGTGTGGTTATCTATTGTAAAGATGACACCCAGTTCACAGTGGTAGAACCGGAACTTTTAGATGCAAATTGCCTTATTTTAAAAATAAACTCTGACAACATAGTAATTGCTATTTACCGTTCACCTAGCCACAGAAACGTGGATAGTTTCTTAAATTCATTAGACGAATGCTTACGCACACATTCATCATTTCGAAACATAATTTTAATTGGCGACATCAATATACTATGGAATTGATATAGCAACACCAAAGGCCAGACGTCAGTGTAAAAAAATTAAAAAACAGTTTCTATTTAACTGTGTGTTTATTGATGCAAATTCAACATAATTATCATGGTGTGAGTATTAGTTTTATTGTTGTATTTTCTATCAATATTACTGTTTCTGTATATTAAAACAATATTTAAACGATGCAATATATTTATTAGAGTAATAATTCAGTCAGAAATCTAATATAACTTGTCAAAAAATTTACTACAAAATACGTCTAGCCTTAGTCGGTGTTATAAGACCGTATTTCATCGGGAATTTCTGGTGTTCCGTTGGCGGAAACCTAGATTTATATATTATAATTATTAAATTATGATAATCACATTAATAAAAACATTACATTGATTTGTAAAAGTGTCTGTAAACGATTCATTTACAGAAATAAAAATCATTTATCATTTATCTACTGTTACGCGGGCAATATGATTCCTTTCATTAAGGTAACTCGCTCACTTGGCTTGGGCGATAGTGGTGTCGATTCTGTTGCACACTTTGACAGGACTAATCTAAACTAAGGGCGTTTGTCTCTTTTCTGTTTCAATAGAAAAAGAAAGTGACAGTTGCGTTTAGTCTAGTTTAATACTGTCAAAATGTGCTACAGAATCGACATCAGTGGCTATTTTGCTAAATATTTCTGTTTATATTTCAGTGGTTTTCTGGTTTGATTATTTTTGTTGTGTGGAATGTAATTTATTGAATGTTGTTGTTATTTTTTTATATATTTTTTATTTTTCCAAAATATGTATTGACACCACAGCGCCGGGCGTAGTGTAAGAGTAACCTAATGTTGGCGGCCATCTTGTCTCTCTAAGGCTGGACATCCACCAAAGCAGTGCGAGGAAAATGTGCGGTGCGAAAATGTGTAGCGAGGATGTGAAACGGTGTGACCCTTTCAACCAGAGCTGTGCGATGAAAATGTGCGGTGCGAAAATGTGTAGCGAGGATGTGAAACGGTGTGACCCTTTCCACCAGAGCTGTGCGAGGAATGGGTAATGTGTAATGCGTAATGTGTTAATGTGTACACATCTACCTCTTCCAAACACCATCTATTGATTGATTGGTAGGCGCATATTTTCAAATCCTCGCACACATTCCTAGCAACACATTCCTCGAGACACATTCCTCGCAACACATTCCTCGCAACACACCCTTGCAACACATCCCTCACTCGCATTTCTCGCTTGTTTTGCATGAACAAAAATCTCGCTCCGCTAAGCCCATATCCACCAGAGCAGCGCAGAGCGAAGCTAGGTAAATGAAGTGATTCTATTGGTGCTTACAAAACACATTCCTCGCTACGCAGCTTAGCACAGCTCTGGTGGATGCTCAGCCTAAGTGCGGAATGCGGAAGGCAATTTCGAAGAAAACTAATATTTTGTCATGTTTCATCACATAGGTAATGTTATTTTTCACACCAGAATGAATGACATAAATCTTTTGTTCTATTATCTGATAATATTAACTAATTATGTGGTACCTAGTTAAAGTACTTAGTTAATTGGCTTGAAAATCGGAACCTTATCTACTCATAAAAAATGATGCAATATTGTTTGGAAAATAATTTTGTGAACTGAGTATCTTTCTCAACTCACTTTTTCTTCTTGATTACTTATCAAAGATTATACATTTATGTTACCAGTAGCACTTATATTTTTAGTCTAAATATTCAGAATGCTGATAAAAATGAATTTGAACATCCCGCTCGGTGAAGGGCGCGTTAATCATTGAGTGGTAAATTTTCGTAATTTTCTTGATTTTATTCTTGTAATTATTCTTACAAAAGTTGTCAATAGTGGAGCGCCGTAAGATTTATACCTCGGAATCCAGGGCAACGAATCTTTATATAAACTTTGGAAATGTGTTTTTAATAGTATATAGAAAAATGTTAAAACAAAAATTTTGTGCGATATCAATTTTTTTATTATTATTATAACTAATTATTAATTTTTCGGAATTTTCCTTTATTTATATTAGTTTAAAGTTATATTTTAAAAAGGAGAACTATTACAAACTTGATTTGGGTCTCAAGGGGCTGCAGGTATAAAGATGAAGGGTGGGGAGGGGACTAGAGGATACGACAGCAGCTGCTGCTGTTCGGTGTTGTTAACGCGAGCCCTATCAGAATAGTACACGTCACAACTTGCTATGCTCAATACGTAGCTGTTTTTGTGTGCTCTGAAAAAAAAATATTTCTGATTTTTGTTTATTTGCAATTAATTTATATATTAAGAGAAGAATACAAGAATACAAGCCAGAGAACCAATTGAACGTTTAGATAAGATTCCAACAGAGACTACCATTTCTGAACAAGGTCATATACCCCTTCAAATATATCCTGCTTCTGCTGGTGAAGGATTGAAAAAACTTCAAATCAAAATTTCGGAGCAAGAACCTAATTTAACCCCCACAGTTTTTTCAAAATTAAACATTCTCTGGATGTATCTAAAATTCACAACCAATAATGACTTTCCGGGATGGAACGGATTTATGAATCTGTTAACAAGTACACATGGTTTTGATGCTTCGTCAATAATATTCTTACCATTCATTAACGCATCTCCAAGTGATTATAATACTTTATATACGGCGATGAAAACATCAGTAGAAAACGCAAAGACGTTAAATATGAAGACATGTATCGTAACATTTGATCAACTCCTCTATATAAAATAGCGTGATATAACTTCAGCGATATGTTTATCAGATGAAATGTTTACTGTTGTCCGATTGGGTTCTTTCCATATGCTAATGTCATATATGGAATCTATTGGTTATATAATGGCCGGAAGTCGAATTAAAGAAGCCCTCTCTACGGTTTATGCTGAAAATACAATCGATCATATCATGTCTGGACGTGCATATGCTAGAGCGGTACGTGCACAATATATACTTCTGCAGCTAGCTTTATCAAGATTAATTTTCGAAGATCTATTGAAAAATAATTCGGAATTTCGAACTTTAATTGCTGATGTGGAAAAAGTGGATTAACTGCACTGCTGCTTGCTTAGAATGCAATGGTGACACCTGTACCTACTAATCCTTTACCTACAATCTACATCAACGAGATCGACGAGGACGACAATAATGTATATAGTTGATGATATTTTTTTTTTTGTAAATCGTTATTTTTTGCGAAAATCGAATAAATTAACATTAAAGTTACTACGCAAATATAATTTATTAAATATATAATTGAAATCTTTACTATAAACATTTTGTTCCCCCTTCCACCTCTCATTTTCCAGTAAATTGTTGTTAAAAATTGTTGTAAGCGAGATCGGGCAATTTTTTTTTTAACTTTTTTATTTGAGCTTTTAATAATGCAGTCAAACACTCGTTATACAGATTCATTGACTGGCCCTGGGTTCCGAGATTTTACAATTTTCATGCCTTACGGCGCTCCACTACAATATTTTAATGTCAGAGGAAAGATATTTATATAAGTACCTAATCTTGTGAATTTTATAAAAATAAGTTTATATTACTTATAGCGTACATAATGAAAATAAAAGATTTTTTTTAAAACGATCTTATTTTTTGTAAGCAACATTTTTAACGAATATTGTTTATTATTTTACTACAGTACATTTTACAATGGTTTTAAAAATATTCTTTAATAATGAAACTCCAGGAAACAGTCACTCTTTTTGGTATTCTCCTTTCCAGTGAGGCACAGGAATCAATTTTATAAACCTCGGCGCGGACGACCGCTCCTTCAATTTTCGAGGGGGATTTGCCCGTGCAACAGAATTGCGCAGGCGCTCGAGTCGTCTAACAAGGAGTTTTAAATTTGTTCCATCTAAAAAGAAACTCCCAGTTGCTTAAAAGTTAAAAGCTTAAGTATATAGGTAATTACCTCAGTAATTTCTTTAGAATTGTGATAATCCGAGGGTCGAAACATCATTATAGTGAACGTGTTGTCGATGCCTAAGTGGCCATCCACCCAGTCCTCTATTCCACCGGCGTATAATGCTGAAATTAAAATATCAGCCGGATTAGAAAAATGATTTTACAAAAGGTAAGTTGTTCAAAACTTATTTTAATTTTTACCTAAGATTCTGAATCCCCAAACGTAAACCATACCAATCAGTATTAGATGCACCCCGCCACTAACCCGAGAAAGCTCTGATGATTGTCAGCCAGTAGTTAGTAGTAGTATTTTCCAACATTGAATGTAAATATGAGGACAGCGTTACAGCACAATCGCCTATAAGTTCTGCACGGTCACCAATCTGCTCACCAGCGAGACCACGGGTATTAGAGATTTTTTGGAAAGGTATTATATCCAGCTGCCAACTGCACAGGTCGAATTGATTGTCTAATAAAGGTAGTAACGATAATTTTTTGAACAATTTTAGAGTAAACGCTTGGAAAAGAATAAACCTCACGTAAGAACTCTGATGTCTGTCCAGCAACGTACAGCCGATTGCCGATGCTGTAGGCTGCTGACGCCGCCCTTGTGGCCCGTTGTCTCTGCAAAGTACGTAGAATAAACAATTTAATAGTTAGTTAATAGTTTTGTATATAGTTTTTTTTACCTGTAGGTACTGACATTATTATTTAAGGCGGATAGTGTTATTCTAATTCTGTTTTTGACCAAATTAAATAATTCCCATAATTTGTAAGTAACGATTTTTGGGAAATTATTGACAATAAAGAGACAATTTTATTGGTTTTTTGTTTTGCGATGGAGATACCTACTTTTACTCATATCATACAGAATCAAAAAATTATACTAACATAAACATAATCGAAAGCACGTTTCTTCCTAGTGTGCGAATGTGGATACATAATACCCTGAAAAAGAACGATTTTATTTAGAGTCAGGTATGAAAATTTTATGGATGGTATATTAGATGTCATCCTTAAAGTAATCAATTATGCTATCAATTTCAATGCCAATCTGAGTAAAATAAACCGTGGATAATCATAAATGAAAAGACGATTGACTTAGCGGGTAACCATAAGTTCTTAACATGTCTCAAAAAATATTTTGTCTTGAAACAATGAGCCCCAAATATGTTGAATTTCCTGTCAAACGTGAGGCGCCTGATTAGTATAGTCTTATAATATTGATGAATATATTATGTTTAAGGCTTACCAGAACATCTCCCTCTTTAAAAGCTATAAAGGTGTAGATTGGCGTGTGCTGTTGATGCATGAAGTGCGTGAGCGCACGCGTCTCCGACTCACTGAGTTGCCGCGTGCCTGCGTACAGGCTGCCACACGGACGCTCCGCGCGCAGCTCCTCCGCTGCAATCAACAACTTGCAGTAGGTACTTCACAAGTTGCATCACCGACTTTAGAAAATACTTTGAATAATTGAGTAACTGTGAGGATAAGAGTCTCTTGTACTTTTCGCTCATTGTCGCAGTTAGGAACCGGTTTCAGAATGTGTTAAACTTAATGGTTCAGAGGAACTTGTCAAAAACAAAAATAAACGGTGTAAAAAGACCCTTAAGGCGACGCAGTGATAAACAAATAATTTCAAATCGGCCCCCGTGCCCCGCAATCCTCGCACACTCCAATAATCTTTACGTAGTGCGATGGACCGGCGCAAGGCAGCCCGCGCAATCTAAGGGCGGTCACTCACGGCGAATTTTTGCAGCAATGCAGAGACGCGCGTTTTGTGAGCGCGCCTCTGCATCGCTACTTTTGGCCGTTGGTTGCATTTGCAACGCGTGATTGTAGCGATTCAGCATCACGTCTGCATCGATGCATAGGCGCGACATTATCAATGCAAACGCGCAACTGTGTCGATTAAGCGTCACTTCTATATTATGTTGCCCACGGTTACACTGTGAGACTGTGACTGCTTCTGTAAAAGCAGCAACAAAGACAACGCGACCAATGTCGTGTCGACCGAGTCCATCTTACAACAGTAGCGTCCACAGGCATTTACAGGTCGTTACTACAGCGTATCGAATCGCGACTGTAGCGATGCTACATCGCGTCTGTATCGCTACTGTATTGCGTTAGTCGCGATGCAGAATCATAATTACGTGGGCGATTGTATAAGACCCGCGATAGCATAGCGACGGTATCGCGTTTTTTTTGCGACTGTATCGTATCTGCATCGTTGTTAAATGTCGCCGTGGGCGACCGCCCTAACTCGCGCTCTTGTCAGCCACGCTCGGGAACATAGACGTCATAGAGTCTCCATTCGGTTTTTTTGTAGGAATATTATTTTAAATATTTTTTAAGAAGTGTATTCAGAGTGTAGGATATTTAATATGGGAAAAATGTCACAATCTAGACACGCGGCAGCGTGTCAATTCGAGTTCAAAGAAAAAGGAACTGGCGACGCAGCAGCCGTGTGTTATATTACACGAACCATTTGAAGCCACTTTTGAGCCCTCAATAACTCAAAATCTATTCAACATAAACAGATAAAATTTGGTTTATTTATTAAAACCCCTGTGATTAATTATAATCCCAAATTTCATAAATACAGCTCAAACGCTTATTGAGATATTAACGTCTAACAATCGGCATTTTTAACACTGACTGACATTAAGGTAGATCAAAAACCTAACCCACTTCCAGATGACCTACAAAGTTGAAATTTGGTGTCCAGCTGGGTAATTGTGTGTATACAAAGGAAACAGCCCGAAAACAGTGAATTGTAACGATTTGAAATATTTTTCAAAAATCGATTTTTATTCAGATTCAGATTCATTTATTTGCCAATAATGTAGGTCAAGTATAAGATGTTACATCACTAAGTGCTTCTGCTACATTCTACCTTACGGCATGCAAAGTCAAAGATACAACTCAAATATAAATAACAGCTAATATGTCATTCTAATAATTATATGTATATAAATTCTAACATATTATGTCATTTACAATATATTTTTTATTATTATATATTTTTATCATTTAAAAAGTCTTTTATACAATAATAACATTTTTCTAATAATAATGCAGTCAACTTAGATTTAAATATTCGTATAGGGTGATCTTTAAAATTGTGCGGAAGTTTATTGTATATTATAGGCCCCATTGACATAATATTATTTCTTAATAGTGCAGTTTTGTAATTGCCTGTATGTAATAAATTTTGATATTGTATTCTCATAGGACCTGAACGAGATCTAACATCGGCTAGTGACGGAAATAAATTTAAATTCGTTCTAACAAAATTAGCAACTTCCAATATATACAAAGACAGGAAGGTTAGAATTTTCAGCGACTTAAACACAGGCTCACATACAAGTTATCTTATATTTGGCTAATCAACTTATCTTCTATATATTATAACATACAATAGCGTATACGCAAGTTACTGTTTTTATATTGTAAGGTCAACATAATTATCTTACTTTTCTAAAAAATCGGTTTGCTGGTAAAAACTAGCCAAGTCAAACTTGAGCTTCAATTTATCCTAAGTTATCATTATTGTTGCCTATCCCAATGCGATAAAATAAACACACAAATATCACCTAATACAGCAATGAAAATCAAACTTAAAAAGTGCTCGGGATATCAGCTATTTTGCTAAAGTTCACGAGCCGAGTATACCGCATTACAGTAGGCACTAGTCACTGAGCAAGCGCTACTACTTTGTCTACTATCTCGCTCACTCAAAGTAGCCGACATACCGCTGTGCCGCTGGGAAATTTCGACAAAGCTATAGCGGCCAGTCCCTATGTATATAACAGATCCGTTATTAGGATGCGTTATTTAGACTAGTACTAGATTCATACCATGTACACATAAATACCCTTCCAAAGAATCGACTGACATTGCTTTATTTTTACCTAAGCCCAAAGACGACTCCATGGATTGACTCTGTTCTGACGACTATTTTCTAAAATATTATTTACGTTGTATGTTTTTATTTTTATTTTGTAGCTATACACACATAGGTACGTAGCCATAATTTTAATAGTTTTTTTCCCCATTTTTAATAACTATATATCACTCAGATCAAGATACAATTACTGTCGATAACGCGCGGGAAATCCAATGACACAGACCCGTCGCTGACACTAGTCAGCAGCGGACTGAGGGGGAATTGATTGCATACAAAAATGCACGCGAACTAGCTTGTGCCGTAAGGTCGTAACCGCCAAAACAGTATTTTTCGTTTAAAATAAAGACTATCGCTAATTTTATAAAATCGAATTATTATTTTGAAGTGTATGCTTAGACTAAACTATATACAAAATATTGAGGTTGAAATCTGTCTCGTTTCCCTGTAAAATGAAAATCTATGTTTTTGAAGAGCAGTTTTTGATATTTTTTTTCTGTGCTGTAAAAGTTATTAAATCATGTAAAGCAATTACAAAATTGATCTTAAATACATGATAAATGAAGTGTATAAATATAAGTTCAGAATGTTTTGTAATTGCTGAGAAATATTAAAATCCCTGCCGCCAATATTTTCAATTCGTCGTCTTAACGAAGCCGAAAGGCACTTATTCTCCACGTCATTGCGAACATTTTTTTTGGTCTGGACTATGCCTGGGAACCTTCTAGTTACGGAGATATTGGAGGCCAAAGTTCCAACTTTTCACAACTTTTTTTTAATACTATTTTTGAAGGTTGCAAATGTACTTGAAATACCTCCATTACCCATTTACTACTCATTGCATTTATCAGCACAGTGTTTTGAGTGCGTTACAATTAGCTTTACAGTAAAACGAAATTTTACACCCAAAAAAAAAGTCGTTTCCCAGCGATAATTTTTGCGTAGGGTTACTTAGTTTGATGTAGGTACTGAATGCATGGTTGACGGCTTGGTGAAGGGTCTTTTTACACCTTGTATAGTGAAGAGTAGGTATAGTCGCCGGCACGTAAATTGGCAGGATAGAGAAGAGAATTCCTCTTCTTTGTTTCTTCCTTTTAAACAGACATGTTTAAAAATACATTATGGCAATAACCATAGAATAATGACAAGGAATAAAAGCGATTTTCTTGTTGCACTAAGTGTAAAATGCGCAATACTTCAAGTATACTCCACCAAGAAGAACATAGTCTGCTTAGTTGTTGGCAACAAGATTGACGAGCATATAATTTTGGGACCCAGTGCATAATATCAGCAAGCAAATTTGGTCACCCGCACGACGGCGCAACGAGTATTTCCAAGATATCAGGCAGGCGGCCGGTCATAAAACAATAAGCCAAAACCTCTAACAACATGGATTTACGAATTACATGTTATGCCGACCCCATCTAGTGAGGGATAAGGGCAGGAAGAAGAAGAAGTGTAAATTCGCAAACTTAACTCCCACTACACCAAAACCTCGCCAAGTTACGTGCCGGCAACAAATTACTTTATGATATAAATATTTTTATTCTCACCAGGTATCCACTGATATTCAAAATTTCTATCAAGATTAACACCATAGCACGGATGAATTGTACATCGTAAGCCATGGGTCTCACAGGATTTACATGAATCACGGCCTTTACATGTGTCCCATAATTGACGCAAGTTCTTAGACCATTCTCGTCTCTATAATGAATATAAGAAATAAATAATGACGAAATACATAATTATAAAGTATGAAAAACTCAGAAACATACGTGAGGAAATGTCATAGAATAGTCATATCCATCCGGGTTAAATACTGGAATAACCCAGAAGCGATATTTAGTGAGCAGATCTGTATGAGCTCCACTTCGTTCTATCAGTTGATACAAAACATACATAGCGGCAGCTACCGCATGGTGGTCTCGGCCCTGCATACCTGTAAATTATGCTTTATGAAATAGAGTAAATATGTTTTTGTTGTGAAAATTAAGGCATAAGTACAGTAATGAGTCAACTTGTTACAACTAACTTATTCTGATATTAAAAATCCCACTTACAATTTGATTAATTACCTTAAAAACCTTACGACCTTAAATTGATATCGACGAACGAATACATTTGTTTGTCACATACGTTATAATCATGTGTCATTAATAAAGTATTAGATACCTTAGTTTTATATGCAGTTAACTGAACATAAATATTTAAACCTTACCTGCTACGATCATTACAGTCTGTTTAGCAGAAACAATTTGCCCACTACTCGGGTCATCCACTATCATCATATAAATGGGATTTTCCATGGTGGTGTAATTTGAATCAGTTATGTCTACCCATTTGGCCACAGGACTGTCTTCTGCCCACTGCTTCATCTGATTAATTATCTATAAAATAATTATAATTGTCAAATAAGAAGTTCATCACCTGTGTTATTTGATAATGAAAAAATTATATACCTCTGGTAACGTTAGTGGTGAGTTAAAATTTAATTGTCTCAGTTTAAGTAAACTGCAAAACGGGTGACGTTTATCCCTGAGTTTGTCTTTTATAGGCTTTATCGTTACCATTTCTGAACCAGGAATGTCCATAGCAGCTTTAGATGAAATTTTAGCAGTAACGTTGTCGAAATCATAGTCGTCCGCGTCAAGGCGTAACTCTT
The DNA here is from genome assembly GCA_910594945.2 of Amphipyra berbera. Classification (NCBI taxonomy): domain Eukaryota; kingdom Metazoa; phylum Arthropoda; class Insecta; order Lepidoptera; family Noctuidae; genus Amphipyra; species Amphipyra berbera. The sequence continues at coordinate 11,338,353 of OU343125.1, forward strand.
TTATAAGGGTAGCGTTTTTATTATCAGTGTACTCAATGTCGTTTTCCTTGGTGTCAGGAAAATCTTTATCTGTTGTATCATTGTCTTTTTTGTCGTAATAGGTATCACTTATTTCTTGATCATCTTTTTTATTAGAACTAATTTCTTTGTCGTCTTCACTATAAAACATTAAATTATAGGAAGATTCAGAGTCTTTTTCGGCAAGTTTTTTGATTTCTTCCTCACTTCTCGGTTCGAAAATTCTTCGTTTGGTCGTCGGTTCAACTCCGGGATCTAATTCATTAGTTACTGTAAATTCAAATGGGGTACTTGCTCTGTCCGTAATTAACGAAGTCACCCGAGTTAACAATTTGTCATCTGGTGTTCCTTCATCAAAATTATGATATCTTTGTAATTCGTCAAAATCAGCTGCAGTTCGTGTCGGGAGTGTTATTCCTGTAAAAGGCCGCGTTCGAGTAGGAGTTAAAGTCGGTGTCCCAAATTCCAGATCCTGTAAGGAAGCATCTTTCATATTAATGACAATTCTATCGCAAATATCAATAAACCGATCATTATTAAGATACTTACATAAGCATTCGTGAGAGGTGGGGTTAATGGAGCAATAGTTGTACGGCGACTGAATGCGACAGGTGCTATTGGGGCATACTGCCGAGCCATCAACGACGGTGTTCGAGCTACGAACTGAGGACTGGCAGGGGGGCTATCATCGCGTTGTGAATTTCGTCCGGCGTAGTTACCTAAAATTGTCAAAATTAATATAAAAATATTTTTGACGTGAAGCGTGTTTAAAATCACACGGACACATACTCCAGGACAGAAATGTGGACCGTAACCGTAACGAAAAGTCTCTATCGTCTTGTCTTAACTCCTTAACTTTTAGCCTCGGAGACATAAAAGTTCGGTGTCGTTTTTTACCAAATAAGGTCAGCACCTTAAAATATTGTCTATGTTCGGCTCGCTTATTATGTTGTTGAGTTTGTGTCGCGAGCGAGGAGCGCACCCAGTTCTAATTGGGTAAAACCGGCCTTATCGCACTTGTTACGGGTGTTTTTTAAACAGTTTTAATTAGCTTCACTTCGTATATTTGTTTGTTTGATTCAAATCTTGCGACAGATTTATCAACTAGGTACTTCTGCTTAACCGATTCTTCTGAAACTTCGCACACAAATTCAATTCCCATGACAATACAACTTTATAATAATTTCAACCTTCAATCCTCAAAACCTGATGCTGCAGTGTAGGTACAGCAAAATAAAACCGTTTAACTTTTGTTTAAGGGCTTATTTAAAGGTAACTTTAAAGAGAAATAAAGCACATAAAAATCATGAATAGATAGTTTTATGCCATTAGTATTTAAATATGATTTCTGGAATATGCTTGCCGCGGCTAGCTCAAATGAAACGCAACCTCGAAGTTCAATTTTCGACCACTTTTTCTTGTAGCTGAGGCTGTATATCGACAATATCGCGGCTAATGTTGGCTTCCAAGTGGTCTAAAGTGTGTGGTTTATCGGCATAGACTAGCGACTAAACATAATTATCCCCACAGATAATTATTCAACGGTGTGATAGATATAACACGATCGTGGAGGCCAATGCACATGCCCATTTCGCGAAATTATGCGCTCATCGAACGTATCCTGCAATAAATTGATGACGTCGCGCGTTGTGTCGCATGTTACACCGATTGTTGAAACCAGAGCTCTTCCACGTTAACGTCATTCAATTAGGGAACGAAAAAATCAGTATTCATGGATCTGTAGCGCTCTCTTTTGACCATAATGTTCTGGCCAGCATCATCTTTGAAGAAACAACATTCCTCTCCACAGCAGCAATACTTCTTCGGTGTACAGTGTATCTACGACGTCTTTGCGGATGCGCATTAGGTATTAATTAGAGTATGCGTGGTGCGACAACGATTCATGGTTATTCAAATAACTTGTTCAGATGGATGACCGTAAAATGGACGTAGGGCGCGATAATTTTCGCTAATAGAGCCATGATTTTCGAAGTAAATTTGCAAGCGTTGTTCCGGCGTAAGTCTGTTCATAGTCTAATGGCAAAACAAACTGGGCACTAATCCAGCTATAAATTGTCAAATTAACTATCAATAGAAACAGTATTGCCAATTTGAAAAACAACCTCTAAAAAAACTTTTTTTACATTCTTTCAGTGTTACTCGCACACCTCAGACGTGGTAGCGCGGTGATTTGGGTGTTTGTGACAATATACAATATTTGTATTTAAAAATGTAAGTTAGTGTGCATTAATTGTAAAAAATCAATATATTGGCCTCAGCCCAGGCAAGAGCCAGGTGAAAATATTGATCACGCATTTGTTGGAATCAGGAGGGCACCAAGCGAGCGAAACTGTTTTGAGAACGTCGCAAAGTACACACGGCTTGAGCGTTTCTACCGGTGCTGTATCCGAATCCGAATCGTTGGATATAGCGAGTGAAGATGAGAGCCATAAATATTTCAATATAATACGCTAAAACGACTCACTGCCCTAAGGGCCAATCCGCATCTGACGGAAGATACACCGCCATTCTTCCGTCGCGTAATTTACTCGAGGACTTTTAGTAATGCATCTGTGTGAGATGTTTATATAGAATCTTCCGACAACGTATCTTCCGTCAGATGTGGCTTGGCCCTAAACGTTTCACGTTAAATCAACGGCTGTGAACAATTTTTGAGTTTTGTCTAAAGTAATATTGTAATACCGCGTAAAATACCGAATGAAGGTAATAAGGTTAAAATGGTTACTGAAGCATACACACTAGGAAATAATGATCACTAGACCATAATTGTAATAGACCTTTACTAACCTTTTGGATGCAATGGCGGCTTTCCCACGTTGGGTTGTGCTTGTGGTACTGCAGCCAAAAACAGGTCTCCTTCTAGCCGCGTTACAGCTGCGGTGGTAGGAGGTACAAATCGCGTATAATCTATCAGTGCATCGGTGGTACCCGGCGACGTCGTGGGTGGAGGGACCTTCGCTCCACCTATGATAATCTTCTCACCTCCTTTTGTCACAGGCTGAATGTTTACAGCAACGATTTGCTGAGTTTGAGACGTCATCAAATCTTCATCCAAAACCTTTATTACGAACTCGTTTGTAGTTTCTGAGTTGGCTCGCCATCGCGTGTATTCCCCATATGCCCTTTTCCGTCGGAAAACTGACACAAATAACATATAATTTTAGTAGGTTACTAATTATATTTGTAATACAAAGAACGAAAGTACCTAATAAGATACTTTTCAGATACGGGTACTTACATCGAATGGGACAAACAGAGTACAAATCATAGTCAGTAACATTTATGTCGTGGTTGCAGAAAACTAGTTGTATAAATCCTAATATTATCAAAAATACATAAGTTTTCATGATAACAAAATCTTCATATTTTGACATAGCATGATGCTTTGCCTTACCTTGACGTTTGATGCAGAAGTAATTTATCATAAAATGTTGAACGTAAGTGGCCAGATTTGTATGGTTTTGTTCAAAGATTAACCTTAACCTTTGAGTTACCTATCGTTCTGAGCCTAAAGGTGCATACAGACATCGCGAGGTATGCGCCGCAAATGGCATGTCACATGTCACACGGGGTTTGCCACGCATACCTCGGGCTGTATTTACGGGGTGGTTTACTGTGAGAATTCGTCACTCAGCAACGCGGTCGACGACTCAGTCCATCGTATAAAAACATCAATAATATACCGCAGAAATCTTTTACTTGTCGTAGACAATTCGGCATGAATCCAAAGAAGGAAAGGAGATACCTAACTACGTATGTACATATTGTACAGTTGAAGTAATTAATAACTTTCTGATGCAGTCAGGGTACAACTTTTTTGGAAAACATAATTTATTAGTCCCCCGACTGCATCAGAATTTCTAGGCAATCTATCCGTAGCTAACCATAACCTCTGGCTAAGCTAACCATATCCGAAAAAAGCCTCTAGCTAACCATATCCGAAAAACAGCTAATTTATAGCAGTTTTGTATTTACAAAACTTACAGTACAGGGGGACGTATTTACGTCCGCCTGGACTGAACTGTAGGTATGGTACAATGTCCGTCAGATTTAAGCACCTACCTAGTACATAACGTTACGATGAAATGTTTACAATAATTTCTGACTGCGAACGACGGATGGTGCTATAGTCCGTATCCCTTGTATTGTACCAAACGAGAGTACCTACCTAGTTGATTTCAGCTTTTTCAGTTTTCTACAAGTACCTACCTATTTCCGGAAGTATTTATTAGAAAATACCTACTTTCTTAGATTGAACTACACAAAGGATACAACAAATTATTTTATTTTATGAATAGGATGACTTAATGCTACCGACAAGAGTGTAAATATTAAATTACTTATCAGTGTCATTCACAGAGGGTGTAATTTTGAAACTTCATTTTACACTTCACAGAGTAACTTACGTAAGTGACTTTACTCAGATTATTAATCTGAGGTACTTTATTACAGACATTTATCGTAGACATATATATCATTAATCTGTGCTTTATTATAGACTGCTTTACTTACTGTGTCATAATTTTTATTCTCTCCTCCATTTTATTAATCTCTCAGTTTATTCTTCTAATTGATTGTCTTGGCTATAAACATGCTTTTACAGATTAAAGTGTATTTGATAGCTGCCACATACACTCTTGGAGCACTCTTTATGGTACTATTTCCACCGCGAAATTTTGAACTGTGAGTAACCAAATATCAATTACTATAAAGCTGTTTCACTCACATCCTAAGGTAACTACTTCATGTACCGATGCGAATAAAAAGTATCCTATGTGTTAATCCACGACATGATCTATCTATGGGCCAAATTTCATCCATATCCTTTTAGCCGTTTATGCGTGATTGAGTTACAGAAATCCAAACATCTTCACAAACTTTCACATATTAGTGGGATGATAATTTCATTGTATAATTCGTATTCGATATGAGAAAAACATACAATTTGCTAAGGAGCAAATGGTAGCTTACATACATACATAAACTCACGCCTTTTTCCCATGTGGGTAGGCAGAAACTATAGAACGCCACATGGTAGCTTATATGCTAAATTACATTTTTGGAACTTCTGAGGCTTTCTTGGCAACAGCCAAGCAGATACGTATGTTAGTCCTGTCATTCCTGTTTGTAGTGTAGTACTGAGATTAACAAGAATCTTTGAACAATTAGATCTGGAGCCAAAATAAGGACTATAAGGAGTACCGGTGAAAGTATAAAATTCAAGCAGTACGCCGACTACAAAATGGTTTTGACTGAGGCGCTCCAATTCAGTCGACATGACCCTGAAGTTGTTAACGTGGTGCACCTGACTCCGCCGACTACAGAGAACCGCAGCATATTGGCTGTGGAGCTGCGCAGTGATAGACAGACCAGGAAACCTGGTATTCTTATTATCGGAGGTACTTAATTATACAATGACTCTACCTTTCAGAAAAAAGAATTATCCAAACGCGTATATTTGGAGTTATCCTGAAAATTACTGAGAGTGTTTCGGTTTTCAAAATTGTTTAGAGGTTTTTAGGGATAGCTTTGAGTTTGTGTGTGAAGATGTTAATAGGCTGCTAGCTTATAGTGGGCTGAATGAAATTATAAAATAGGTTATCCTTTGGTTATATTTTGTCACACCCAGGGAAAATTATTATATCCTATTCTATTTCGAAACTAACTATAGTCGTGTGCTGAAACATTAAAATGCCATCTTTAAGCTACCTTCATCTTTGTTTTGTACCTTCACAATCTTAAGGAACATCTTACGAATTAATATTATATTTATGATACAGCACTAAATGCCATGGCTTGGGCAGCGCCAAATGCAATATTGGAATTATCAGAGAAATTACTGTACGATGCGAACTATCAAACGCCATTCTTCAATGATTACGATTGGTAAGTGCAGCCTTTGTCGGTTATACCAATAACACAACTCTTGAACAATCGCTTATTTGTAACAATATAGGTAATAATTTTCAGCCAAAACATATATCTCGACTATTTTGATTAAGCTTCAGTCTAACCAAATGCGACTAAATACCAGTATTTTACCAACTCAACCAGCAGGGTGATGAGTATCTACATCCTACATGTATTGAGCATTTATCAACTAAACAAAGGTAAGCCAGTCAGGTCAGGCTAGTAAGATAGGCCAGTCGTCAATTTCAGCCGTCTGGCTGCTCGAAACAGCTGCCACAGATGTCTAAAAGGTCATCCGGGTGCTATTTGAGTGTATCCGAGACACAGAGCGGTTTTGAAAAAAAATGTTGCTCAAACTACCACTATCAAGGTGATAGGTTTGCAACTCTAGATTGCTCTATCCGTAGTTTTGTTGTCACTGTGCCACGAACTTGTTAAAACAACAATCAATGGACAGTAGGATTTGATCGCACTCATTAGATTTATTTTAGATCATATCTTCAGCCATGAGTGAAGACTCAAACAATTCACCCATGATAACAAATCCTAGTGAGGAGCAAAAATTAAAAAAAAAACAAAAAACAATCGATCACTCTACCCATTGCAGTCGACTGCCAGACAGGCCGGTCATTACGCTTCAGGAGTCGGACATCAACATGTGGTGATTCATGACCTCCAAAGACGAAATTTTGCTACTTCATAAATTCTAGCTTGAGCTGAAGTTCCTAGTTTAAGTTTTTTCGCTGGAAACATAGATATCATTAGATTTTCTGGGATAAAAAATGTATCAAGCCATCAATTTAAATTAATAATTCAAACGATTACCATATTTGGAATGTCATAGATGCCATAACAATGCAATAGCCCGTGTAACGTGTACAGAATTTACATGAACACATAATGAATGAGTTCGGTAATTTAATAAAATAGTTTCATCGCCAAAATAAATAATATTTCTCAAATCTTAACACATCTATTTATGAATTAAATATTATCGTTGTGGCAACAGAAACAACATGCCTAAAAGCGTAATTAGTCTTATGATGATTCGGCTCAGGACGCTTTTAGGATACCTGTACAGACATAGGTAGGTACCTACTTACATAATATTGAAATAATTTTATTTTATTTATTTATTTATTTTAAGTATGAGTACCTAGGTATCTACTGATTAAATTGTATTATGTAGGTACCTTCATTGTTATTATACCTACTAATGTACCTACCGATCAATCAATCAATCAACTGACTTAGCTTATCGCAAGCCAATGCTGAACATAAGCCTCTAGCAATCTGCGTCACGTCACTAATATACATATTGAGTCACTCGGCCCCTACCTTTCTCCTTCCTATCCCAGGTACCTACCTTCTTCAGATCGTCGGCACAACTGACTGGGGAGCTAGAACGCCGAATTCTCTCACCAATCTGTAAAGAACCAACATACCTAATAACAAAAAAAAAACTAAATGATATGTTGTTTTTTGCAAAGGTATCTTATACCGATGGCTAATCCCGATGGCATTCAGTTTACTCACGACATTCGTTCACGTCCACCAGTGGACCCACAAAAGTGGGCACGCAACGCCACAATGAGGCCTCACACCCGTCCGGCTGAGTGGCACAAAAACGTAGACAGGGAGTCCGAAGAAAAAGAGATCTGTTTTGGGACGAATATCAATCGCAATTTCGCTTATCACTGGCAAGGTCAGTTGCAGTTGATAATACGTTTTTAGATAATTTTAATAAATACCATATCTATCTGGGCTGTAGCAATTATTGATCACGCGTTTCGGAAATTCAGACTCATGACACTTAATCCATAAGAGGCTACAATAATATGCGGAAATACGCAAGGTTTGATTTTATGACTACAAAAAGACAATATAATGCATTTTGCCCATTTACATGGTATACCTTAATGACGCCAAATAGATAAGAACGCGGAAAACACTAAATTAATTTATGTACTTGCCAGAGAACGAGGTCGATTAGAGTAATTAGGTAGTATGTAATCGATCAGTTACCTCCTATATACGTTAAAGTGAATCCAATACCAATAGCTCATTGTGTCCAGGAGCGTTGAGGTGTCTTAGATAATGAAACATTTATAGTTACAGCGTCTCTACCCAAAATGTTTTGTTTAATCGTTATCGTCTAAGTATCCAGACGTCACTGCATTTGATAGCTACATAATATATGACAAATTATTTCAGATGACGTACATAAAACTCCACCGCGATGTTGTCAATATTATCCAGGTCCAAAGCCCTTTTCCACTGCAGAAGCAAAAGCGATACGCAAGTATGTAGATAAACTGGGCGATGTTATTAATTTGGCCATACACTTACATGTCAGTTTCTCGCCTAAAAAGGTTAGTCATTTTATTTTTAACATAGGTATATTACACTCTTGATCTCCGAGACGCAGCGCATAATTTTCTTTGACTACACAGCGGACTGCAACCCGCAACCCTTATAATATTAAAAGCAAAATGACACGGACTTAGCTATTGCGCCCTTTATTGACGTGAGCACCCAAACCTTTAAAAAATCAAGGCATTGCAACATCCAGACAGCATTGCCGCGATAGTGCGTCTACAGGACCTTACTAATACAAGCTACGCTTGGTTTTTCCGGTAAAGGATGGTAATGCAAAAGATAGTAGCCGGGCAAGAGAGTAGTATAATGGCCAAAGAGAGTCTTCTCAACCGTTAAAGCTATGTAACGAGTCTAACCCGGGTCACTCACATGCGCGCAAACATTCCAACATTGTACGAATGTTTTCCGTTTTGTATGGAAAATACTCGCATAGTCATTGCGAATGTCAGTCCCACACTTGTGGGTTCGCGTATTCGTGCGAATGTGAGTGATCCGCATAAGGAGTTTGGCGCTTGTAATTGGGATGGTTTTCTAACCATCTGTCTATCGGGCATCAGAACCTCGTCGGTGCACGTTATTCACGTTAAAGTAATCTGTCGGATGTATACTTCCTCCTAGCGAAGTAATATAGCAGAAGGACTGCAAGTTGTGCTCCTGCATATGACTCTAATGACCAATGTATAGGTAGGTATAGTGCTAAACATTTGCTTTGATTCCGCGTAAACAGTACCCAGTATTTATGCTTTTTTCTTATAGGAGTTCATTCTGTATCCATGGCGTTACTCGCTCCGCACACCGAGCAACTACCGCACTTTACAAGAGATCGGCGAATACGCGGCTAGACAGGCACGCTTGCAAGATGGCCGACTTTACGCAGTAAGTAATCGTTTGTCGTACTTTTATTTACTAGGTAGGTACTCGGTTAACATAACTTGACACCTATAGTAGCAAGGGTTTCATATGTCCATAGATAAGACAATATACATAATTACAGAGACTCGTGGCTTTCATCCATGTATTCGTCCTAACATGATGGTATTTTTTCGTGTGTAGGTAGTATCTATCTACTTCAGGGTCACCTGATCACCTAGCAATGGTGAGGCGGATCAATTCTTTGCTATCTATCCCATCGATGGAAGTTTCAATAAGTAGTTGGAATGGAGGTGCTTTTTACTAGGATCCAAAGAGTTCAAACGAATACCTGTTTCTGTGGCAGCGCTTTCTTTGTGTTACTTATTCGACCTATGTTTTTGTAACGTCTACCTACAGTGTAAAACTGTCTATCAAAAATGTCGGTTAAGAACCTACGGTAGAAAATGACTTTCTTTCAGGTCCACCAAGGCAGCAATGACGAACGCGTGGCAGGGACACTAAGTGATTATATAACAGGTGTAGTGGGCATAGACCTCGTGTTTCTCATCAAACCGTACCACGAAATGTTCCCCAATGACACAGACTCTAGCGATCTAAGTGAGTATTCATTTAAAGAATTTGCTGACCCAACGCCACCGCACCTCAAACTAAAACATTAAAAAATGAATAGGTATACAGTAAATTACGCTTAACTTCCGTCCACTCTAACAGTTGAAAATCGTACATTAGGCAATTTTAGTGAGCGAGAGTTGCCAAATAACGTGACATTTAATTTACCATGTTTGTTAAAGGGATTTGAACCTTATGATTGACCCTATCGATTGATGCCGTAAAAGTACAGGGTATTATTTTATCGGATTTTAGCCGGTTTGATGACCGGGTGTGGCAAGCGTATTTTCAAAAATAATAGAACGCAGTTTTGTTTCTTTAAAAAAATAAAGGAAAGTTTGCTTTGAGTAAAATTGGCTATCTCCAGTATTTAGAGTACTTTCCCTCCAGTTGCGGTTAAAAAATTCCACCCTGTATATTTGATATTGCGATACTTAGTTAAAATATTTGTTGTTCAATCTGCAGCGATCTACGTAAAGAAGGCTATCGCAACAGTGCTGAGTGTAGTGCGCGGTTGGCGTAGCAGCACCAAACAAAACACACTCTCCTTTTTCGGAAGAGATGTGGAGTTCTGACCAAAGAAAGTATTAATAAACGACAATTTTAATATGAATATTTGTATGCCCGTGATAAATATTGTTATTTTTATAATCAAACCGTTTTAATTAGCTTCACTTCGTATATTTGTTTGTTTGATTCAAATCTTGCGACATATTTTTCAACTACTTCTGCTTAACAGATTCTCCTGGAACTTCCCACACAAATTCGATTCCCATGGCAATACATTATATTTCAACCTTCAATCTTCAAATCCTGATTCTGCAGGGGTACTGCAAGATAAAACCGTTTAACTAAGTTTTTTTTAGGAGATTATTTCTAATTATGAGCCAAATGTAAGTAACAATGTAAAATCTAACACAGTGCTTCCAACACCAGATGTTTACAAATGTCAACAATGCTATTATCTTTATACAAATAATATAACGTTATTTAACATAAACATATTAGTAAAAAAATGTGCAGAGTAATAATAAGATTAAAAAGTAAGTAAAATACCTTTGTTTTCAACGTTTAATAGTACTTCAAGCTTCAAAAATAAATAACATAGTTACATATTTCTATATGAGCAATATACACTATTTACAAAATTACATCTAATATCAACTTCTTTTTCGTAGTGATGTTACAGTGACATTTTTTCTTAACACTGAGACATCGATGTCCCAGTTCTTTGATAATACACTAATAGTGTTCGATAGTGACGTCTGTTTCACACTATTTGCACTGAGATCGGTTATATGGAATAAACTTAAGTCCAACGAGAGTGTGTGTAAGTGTTGCAGTCTTCCAAGTAAGGCTTCTTTAAGCTCTTTGTCTTCAATCTGTCGCCAGTATTTAAGGTTTCTGCCGATAACTGATGTCACATGTTCCTTTATGTCATTTAAACATATTCTTCTTTTGGCGTTGCCCTGCGTTATAATAAAAAAGATAATTAAAAGCAATATTATAAGTCCCGAGCAGAGAGTTAAATGGAATCAGTTTACCACAATAAGGACAGTATTAGAACTAGAGCACTTGGTGTATACTACTCTAGTTAAATATTAGTATATAACTGCTCGTATATAATTAGTCTATGGCTAATAACAACCGCGTGGATTGTGTGATCTGCGTGTTTACGCTGCGTTTGTCAGATCAGTCCATGGATGGGTGACCGTTCGTTACATATTGAGACCTCCTCCGTGCTCCAGAGAGCACGTTAAACAGTCGATTCCAGGTGTCATACGAATACCTATGACAGTCCTTGCGGGTAGTCAGAAGCCCGAAAGTCTGACAATCTAACCTGCCTAAATCTAATAACTGGGTTGCGGATGTCTGATGGCAGTCGCTCCGTGTAAAATGCTGATATTCGGCCGCATCTTATTAGACTGAAAGCCGACCGCAGCATTACAGAACAGCAGTATACAACAAGTGTACCACGGCTCCCACGGATGTAACGCGCCTCGCTGTTAAAATATGACCATTTTAGAATACAAGAAGTGTACCTGTTCGGCTGCACAAAGCGCGAGTCGCACGCGCAAGTGTTGCGGCGCGGCTAGCGAACGCAACGCCAGCGCCACTGTGCCAGCTGACGTCACGCGCGCCTCACCCGGGTACGACTGACTGTCTGCCTCGCCTCGCCTAGTATTAAGAAAATTTTATAGCAAGACGCTTCTTTATTATAAAGACACATTTTGATAAAGAAAAGGCATCAGATACATAATTGTGACTCGCAACTTTGTGCTTACATTAATACTTTACAACATTCGAAATTGATATTGGTCACAGTCTTCTAGAATGCACGTGTATTACCGCGCATGGCTTGCTAAGCGAATCATGAATGACGCCATGTTACCTGTGAGCGGGGAACACAAACAGCGTAGGGTAGTGATGCACGGTGTAGTGCCACGGCAGGTCGTGACGTAACGCGTCCAGCCGCGCCACGTGTACGCGCAGTCCGCACTTGGCGAGCAAACGTTGCGCCTCACATAATGCGCGCGTTGTTAATGCGCTGCATGCTCCACCGCAAACCGCTACTATCGTCATCTGCGAGAATATATACGGCTCTGTTATTAAACTTTTGACATACCTAATTTGTCCATTAGACTGCTGAATAGCCTAAAGTTTTTTATTGAACCACATTCATGGATATTCCAAACTGCCCAAACCAGTGTAAAATGCTATTAAAACTCAATTCATGGCGCAGAGGTTTACTCACTGTGTCCGGCGTCTTCACCATTCTCCTGAAGCTCCGAGTGGTAAGGTCTACGATATGTACGGAGTTCTCGGTGATGCCCATCTGTTCCTTTGCACCATCCGACCCGAAATAATGCGTATGCGCCGTCTCGTAAACGTGCGACCGGAGCGAACGCTTTAGGCTTTTGTTCGTAAAGTTGTATATAAAGTCCCGTATGGACTTCGCGTTGTAATCTTCTGTTAATAAATACTGACTTTCGTGCTGTGGAAATATAAATAGAATATTATTTTTTTATAGTAAAAGGTTCTCAATTTTATTTGGCGGTAAAGCATCATGAATACGTTATAATATTGAAACAAAGACGTATAATATTCATAGAGGACGTAAAGTAATGAAAAACGCGTCTTGTCAATACAAAAATACGTTAAGCGAAGGGTCTGTTATCGACCTTGGATACTTACTAGTTGATTTTACAACCAGTATGGTGGTTAGGGTGCTTGCATAAAGAAACAGGTTTTCCGGTACCGACTTGTCTGTGCAGATCGGCACTAATCGGTGCAGGTCAACGTACATAAAAAACAGGTAAATTTAAGCTAAAACACGTACCTATGATCCGATCCAGGTAGTCCGCACTGACAAGTTTCGACCTGTTTTTTTATGTGTAACCGCATAAAGCCTCTAAAGCTGAGCATCCACCAGAGCTGTGCTAAGCTGCGTAGCGAGGAATGTGTTTTGTAAGCACCAATAGAATCACTTCATTTACCTAGCCTCGCTCTGCGCAGCTCTGGTGGATATGGGCTTAGCGGTGCGGGGTTTTTGTTCATACTAAACAAGCGTGAAATGCGAGGGAGGGATGTGTTGCGTAGAATGTGTTGCGAGGAATGTGTTACGAGGAATGTGTACCACTCCCGCCACACCACCCTCATATTCGAAAAGAGTCCGCTACCTATCCTCGCACCGCTCATTTGTACACATTAACACATTACGCATTCCTCGCACAGCCCTGGTGGAAAGGGTCACATCGGTTCACATCCACGCTACACATTTTCGCACCGCACATTTTCCACGCACAGCTCTGGTGGATATCCAGCCTAACAGACGACGTTCTTTTTGCGCGATTAAGAACGAAGCGTTTACTTGACATTCTTTTTTTCTGTGAGTCGTTCTTTTTACGCGCCATCTGCGATACTTTATACAATTTAGTGATGTCCTTTTTCACGTGCAAAAAGAATGTTGTAAAATTGCGCGTAGCCTGTTCAGCGCCTAAGACATTACGAGGATATTTTACCCGCACCGATATGTACCAACCCATACACACATGTATTATTTACCTTGCTATCCAATATAACGACTGCCGTCATATCCTTTTTATTAGTAATATCTATACCAAGTGATTCAGCGAAATGATAATTTCGTACACTGTCGACGGCAATCATGTGTAAACTAAAGTTGCGCGCGCACGACAGCCCTTCTATGTGCGTTATATTAGTTCGTCGTTCATCAACATTAGGTTGTAACAAAGGGTAGATAGGCGATCCCCACTCGTGGGCAAACCGGAACACCTTACAAAAGTGTTTTACACTTTCTTGTAAAAGGTTCTCTGGTGATAGCGGGTCGTCCTCAAAGGGTAACATTGTGGTTTCTATTCTGAAATGAAATATAACAAGTATTATAATAACCAGATTATTGATTAGTTTTAAATCACTAAAAGTACCGACGCGAACAGTGCATTTTTTAATGACAAAATCAAGTTAGTCCGTTGTAATAAGGTTAAAAATAAACGAACGTGTATTTGAGAAGTCGCAAACATATAAGTGGCTAGAGGCGAGAAAAATAACGTTTGAGCGATATTATATATTGGATCTTATTTCAACGAGGTAGATATGTTTTCTGTCAAGTTTGCATCATGTGCAACAATATTCGCAATATCTCTTCAACATCATGCACCGTTGCACACATGCATCATGCAAACTTGCAACATCCAAGCAAGCAAGCATGCAAGTGTTTCTGAGTGTATTCCGCCAGAAGACTCGTTTTGTCGCCTCTTTGCTTTATTCGCACACTTGACCAGCGCTACGCTTCGGCCTCGTGTACTCTATACCCAGGACCTCCTTCGCGAGCTTCTGGCTCCTCGCTTTAAAATAACACTCTAGAGGTAGGATAGAGTCTGAACACGTGAAGTCGGGCTGCATGGTCGAATTAACAGCAAAATATCTTTTTCATATATTTTTTCCAAACAAATTGTTGCGAAAAGTTTGTTTGCGTAATTATACATTTATAATATTTTTCCAAACGATTTTTTGTGAAAAGATGGTTGGTTTAATGATACATTTATAAAACAAACACCTTTTCAAACAACTTGTTGTGAAAAAAATAAAACTAAATGTGTTGTGAAATAATGTATTTATGAATGGTTGTTTGCGAAGTGTATGTTTGTGAAGTCTTTTGTGAAACGGCAGGCACCCCTATAAAAGATACATGTGTCACCGTGAAATGCAACAATTCGAATATAACGCAGAGATCGTAAAGGTCTACATAAAAGAAAATGTTATGTGTAAAAATACAAAAATTCTACTTACTCTTCTGGTGTGGAAGTTATTTCATGTTCATGACTAAAGCCCTCCTCAAAAGACTGACATTGTTCGTAATGCTCATAGAAACTCCTTTCAGCTGGCAAAGCCTTCATACTGCATTCTTGAAGCCAATCCAATGATGAAAGCAACTGAGAGCTTTCCTCTACACTCTCAATGGCTTTCGAAGTCGTAAAACCTCTTTTTAAAAGAAAATTAAATACTCCATTTTTGTGATGTTTTTGCGTGGAATTATACCATGGGTATTTGTTATTTTGTGATTCTACTTCTTTCCTATAAAAACGGCTTTGTTTTCTAATAGGTTTCTTGAATTTGAACTCCTGGCAGAATTTGGTGAAGTTCTTTTGCTGATAGAGTAGCCTCTGGACTTGTTGTAATTTTACTAATTCCGATGTCCATTGGTTGCTGTCCTTGTTCTTGCAGTTGTAGTATTCCATTGCTACTTCCCGCAACTGAAAAATAGTTATAAGAATAACTACCTACTTGTCTAAGATATAGGTGTCATTTTCAACTGCGCAGTGTGCATCGTGGCGTGCATGGTGACTTTGGATATCAAATGTGTGAACAAATACACAGGTTCACCTCGTTCTATACAACACCTGTATTTTATACAGATACCGAGGTCACATTGAAGTATAAAGGTGTTTGGATGCTTTTGTAAGATGTTGTTTGCTCATTGCTAATATTCTTGCTGTGGGTTCCAACAAGTCAAGACATCCTTGTGCTAAGAGTGAATTCACGTCTTTAGTGCAACAAATTGAATTGAATTGGAACTCATCATTTTACCATTACCAATCCGTTGGGCTGTTGTCGCTTAAGTTATTGCACGATAATATAATAACCTATTATAATTTCTATAAAATAATCGATTAGAGAAAAATCACAGATTCGCTAATTTAATAATAAAAAATATTTACCAAAGCATACGCCGGTAACTGCTCATATAACGGATTGAGAGGCGTGAAGAGCATTAATATTGGATTGCCGTCAACATGTCTCTCGAAATTGAACGCCTTTCTCCACAACGGCATTATCCGTGCCACTGGTTGTGAAAAATTATCCAACACCCAATGTATTAGCGAGGAATGATTCCATGCTTGAATGTCGCCGTCTCGTGATATGTATTCCTGGTAATTAGTTATTACAAATCAGTAAATTACATAAAACAAGATTTAGTTACATTATATACGGCGTAATTCATGTAATCGAAGGCCTTAGGAACCTTGCCTACAGAAATGTTTTATACTTTCCTGAACATTATATATAAAATTATATATGAGGAAAAATATGCTGAATATGTTAATTTACATTAAACAAATAAGATTTGTATTTGGAATAATATATCTTCTAAAATTCAAAATTTTGATGATTATTTTTAGAAGCTGGATGCATAAAATAACGCCTACAAAGTCAAAGAGAGCCTGTGTCACTCTGCGTTTTAAGTATGAGAACATATCTTCGCGCCGCTTCACCTCCAGAATGAAACAAATGAAAATCCAACCGAATATTAGAGTGACCAAACCCAAACAGAAATGTAATAAGAGCGCGTAGCACTGGGAAATGGGAGCACTCTCTCCTAAAACTAAAGCTCAATTTCGAAAGCGCGGGGCAAATTTTTCTAGATATTCGACGCATTCATTCGAAAGTGGGGTTTCTGTACTATTTATTATTCTGTGCTTCTTTTCATGATCAACGCTCGCTATCTTAAAACGAATGAAACATTTGTTCTGTATATAAACGACTAACAAACAATGTTACGTATAAACCTTAGTATCATTCCACAGCATGAGACGAGCGTTGGGCACGCTTTCCACGCCCAGCTCCGCCGCGAGTTCCTCTGACGTCACAGCCGCAAAACATATCTCGCCGAGGATATCTGCCTCCCTTGACTTTAACGCGACAGTATACCAAATATTATAATACTTCGAAGTATCTGTTAACGGTGTGTACCCAACTGCTACCGCCTGCAAATAATAGCATGATGTCATAACTAAGAAAAATAAATGACACTGAAAAACAAATAGTTTTCATGTGAGGTGATATTATTATTGTTTATGTTATAATCTTTGGGACTGTTTATTTCGTGTGCTTTCGTGCTGAAAGCAAAAATAAATATGCAGCTATAAAATATTGTTTGAGAAGTTATCAGGTATTAAAGTTTTAACAGCATAATCATGTACCTACATCACAACGCGAGAGTAAATTAACAAGATCTTCTGACGACGTAACCCTTTTCAAGGGCTTCATCATTATTTCTAAAAAGTTGACCATGTTGTGAGCATCTCGTGGACCTGAAAATTATAAATTAAATTGTAATAATAAATGTTTCTTTGTCTTTTTAGTTATTGCATATTTTAATATAGTATAACTATAAACAACACGATAAAAAATAGGCCAATCCCTTTCTTCCTATAAGCAATGTGAAGAGCAAAGAATACCTGTTTTTGTTTAACTTTGGTAGAATGATTCTTCAGACAGGATTGCGTGTTGTTGGCTAACTTAAGAGCCTAAGTCCAGCAATAGGTTGTGATAGAACTTCGAACAACATATAGTTCTTTATGAAAAGAATGGATGACACCCCTATTTCCCATGTTAAGGTTGACCAAAAGATTATGTTAAGTTAATATGATTGGTAGCAACCTTCTTGGCACTAGTAACAAATTACTGCAATCACTACTGTATTTGCAGAACCTGGTGGCAATAATCTCCCAAGTTCAATATTAGATGGTGACAGTCTGCAGAAGCTTCTTTACATAGTTACATGGTATAAAACAAAGTCGCTCCCGCTGTCTGTACGCTTAGATCTTTTAAACTACGCAACGGATTTTAATGCAGTTTTCAGCAATAGATAGTGATTCAAGAGGAAGGTTTATATGCCCCAAATTGGTATCTACATTGCACCCGTGCGAAGTCGAGGCGGGTCGCTAGTAATCTATAAATTAATTATTGAAAAAGAAAGCAGCCAAAAGCGAGCTGTAATTGCTTACAAGAAATGCAAGATTTTCGTAAAGATATAACAACCCTGCTGGGAAAATTCACAAACAGCCAGGAAGACACAATGAAATTCATATTCATTCAAATTCATAACTCATGATCTGAGTATTAACGACAAGTCTTACGAAAAACCAATCAATAAAATACTTTGGACTGACACTTGACAATAACTTAACATGGACCGCACACTTACACCACATAAAAAACAAACTTTCGTTACTGTAGGTAGGCACACTACACAACATGGTTATTATGCAGTGAATAGCGAAGTTGTCACTTGTTGTAACAAAAATGTAAGCCGACTAGTTAACTACCCTCACCGGGTTATAATTAATAATAACTAAATTATTGTTCTCATGTAAGTGCCAATTTGTGTTAATGGGAAATAAAGCGCTTTTCCTCTCTCTACATATTTAAAAATTTGCTGTGCCGTCCATAAAAGTTTCTATTATTTTTATTTACCACATATAAATGTACATTATGGATTGCATTAAACAATTTGATTTGAAAGATCTTTAAACCAAATTACCTACCATATTTATTTATATACATATAGGTACTCGTACTTACCATAGTAAAGTACTCCTGTTGAAATGGTTGTATATGCCATTAAAATAGGCCATGAGGATATTTTACTGTTGTGTAATCTGCATTCACTTCCTGGATTCCAACAGTTAATTGCAGTAAACAGAACCTATAAAACAAGATAAATAATATGATAAAATAATGATTGAAATTTTATAATTTAATAGCAAAATCTATGGATAAGTAAACATTCGTGATTTTAGTACCTATAGGATCAAAGGGTAAGTATGATCAATCAGTAACAACTGTATAATATTAAATTAAATAAATCTTTATTCAATATGCTAGTGAGTTTATTTACGAGAATGTTATTACTTTTTTATTGTTGCATCTAGTAATAGTTTTCTTTGCTAATAATATTATTTTGAATGGAATCACAAAATTCATCTCCATCATGATTAATAGTGTGGGTATAGGCCAGATAAAAGTCAAACAAAGTTTTATACTCACACGATCTTTTAAAATATAAGCAGCCTTTTCAAATTCTCCTCTAACATACTGAGATTCTGCATCCCATGGTGCATAATACATGACAAAGGACACGTCCACGCGATTTACACTATTTAGTACATTGGTAAGTTGTCCTCTGTACCAATCTTGAACTAATGAGTCTGATCTAAAGAATCTTGTGGCTTGTGGTTGCTTGGAAATCTTTGTTGGTCTGAAACAATATAATTTTTAAGCCCTATAATACAACGATGGCCATATAATTAGAAACAATTAGTACTGCATGTCATACATAGAAAAAATAAATGCATCTAAAAAAAAGTGAGACATTCTAGATGGATTTCAATAAAAGAAAACATTAGATGGAGTAAAGCTCCCTTATACTAAAGACACACATTTCAGTAGTTTGTATATTTCAATATAAGTATGGCCCTGAAAAGGTTTTGCTTTTGTTAATTGAACAATCTTGCAATCCTTACATGGTATCATTTTCTGAGATTCAGACTTTCATACAACATTGTTGGCACTGCAGAGTAATTTGCAGTAATAGACCGCATCACAAACTTTAGGATTGGAGCATTTTAAATGATCAGTGTTTTTTTTTTAAGAATTGTTACATTTTATTAATCCATACATTTTTAAGGGTATGAATGAATCACAAGTTTCCTTTATTTAATTTTATTCAGTAAATTAATTAGTTATACTATAACTTTTGGAAACATGGAGATGATTAATAAGGACACAGAAATAAGCATTCACCAATATTCAACAACAAAATTATTTTGAACTTTGAACTTCTGACAATATAGTTGTTGCTTTTAATTATTTGTCCAACTCTCAGTTTGTTTCAAATGCCGCTCTGTTTAAAAAGTGGTTGTAAGTTTTATTAGGAGTCTATTGTTCCATCAATTTGTTTTCATGTATTAAACACTGTTGATGGGCCTACATAATGACATAGTTAAAAGTGATCAATGGCAGACTGATAAAAATGTACAGTAAGTTTTTATCAAACATGTGCAGTAATGATTGTTTCTAATTATATGGCCACCACTTTATATTACTACAATTCCTCGTCACACCAGCTCTACTAAGCTTTTGTTATACCATAGAAATTTCTCATCTTCTCACAACATTTGACACTATATTTATTTTAGAATACACCTTTTAAACGATCATAGCTCACTTCCTCTGCTTACCCTTACTTTTGTAATCAAATAATTCTTGTAATTTTAAAAAGATGTATATTCTTCTTTAGCATTTAAGTACACCAATATACATATAAATTAATTATTTAAAATGTAATTAACTCATGTTAATGGTCACTAATGTTGATAATAAAACGTATGGCCATGTACTTAATTTATGGCTAACTTGTTGCTTTAAAGCCGCTGGAAAACTACAATTAATTATGTATGCTCCTAATATTTACAAATAAGTAAATAATGAAATGGCAAACTTACGTGTTATGCAGGGCTCCGTATGTGGTAAGAGCCAGGACCATGCAGAACAACATCTCTTTGATTAACATATTGAGTGTTAACTCCCTGTTGCTCGGTTGAGTTGCGACTTGAGTATTTTCAACCGAGTTTTGGGCATCGCTAGTAGTATCTGACTTTGTTGTTAGTGACGTGACCTGTGAAATATCTTCAGCGTCCGCCGTTGGAAACATTACACGTCATTCAAAAACAATAATGATATTGAAATTCGATCATCGATAACATAGCATTGCTGGAGAAATGTGTAAAAATAATATGCGTTGGCACTAACAGTACTAAGTGAGTTTAATGGAAAATTCATAATAAATTTTCACTTAAGAGGTATAGAACAGTTTTTATTTATTTCTTATCAATCAAATTTTTGTCGTGGGGAGCGATTTTGTCCCTTGTGTCAGCTTGTCAGCTGACTTGGCTGTCACTGTCAAACAAAAGTCTGACAAGTGAAGTCAATGGTTTAGAATCAATGATCCAAAAATTAAATAGTAGTCTTTGGTCATTATGTGTAGAATAGACCTTAGACCACAATATAAACCAAATAATTACCTACCACACTTAAACCATGGAATAGAAAAGATACCCCCTCAGATACAGAATTCTTTATCTGAGAGTAGTCCCACCAATATTATAAATGTGAAAAAGAGGCCAAGTTTTGTACAAAGGACTGGGGAGAATGTCGGCTTCGCCGATAAAAGAAATGAGGTCTAAATGGGTGCCAAGTTTTATAGAAGTTTCTTAATATTAATTCATAGGTACAGAAATTTATAACGTGTTTTTTGGGCCCTAACAAACACAAAATTGGAAGTGTGTAGTTCAAATAGATTTTGAGTTATGGGGGGTCGAAACGAAAGTAGCTCGAAATGGTTCGTGTAATACAGGGTGTTTGGTGCATCGTGTGCCAAATTGAAATGGTCGACTGGGGGGGTCATTTGCTATCATTTTAGACCCCTAAACACTTCTCATGCCCTATGGTTTTTTTTTCATCGACTTTTTATTATTTTATTAAAAAAATACCCAAATTTTACATTCAAATACAAATTTAAAAAAAAGTATAAGTCGTAGACTCTGAATTTTAATTTCATTTAGACGTGTATTGTATTAAAGTACTTTTAAATTCAAAATTAGTGAAATTAGCCATCTAGTTTTTTTTTAATTTACTCGCAAAATTTCAGACTTCAATTAAAGCTGTCCATGTTACAGCTATTTACATACACATCTAAACAAAATTAAAATTCAGAGTCTACGACTTATACTTTTTTTAAATTTGTATTTGAATGTAAAATTTGGGTATTTTTTAAATAAAATTCTGTGAATTGAAGAGCGTCGCCGCGTCGCTCAGTCTGTTCGCTCCTGTGTTGCCATTCTATAAATAATGATCCTCTAGGAGGGTTATCTAATTTGTCATGACACACATTTTGTATTAAGTCCCATTTTCTGCCACTGTACAGATGACTTGGTAGCTCTGATAGCTCGTTCCGTACACTGCACTCACGAGTCGTAACAAAATCGTCGTTTGTTGCCAGATATGGAACGTTTTGAGAAGACAGGCATTGATAAGGCTGACTGCAGTCATTCGAGCCGATTGTTGAAATAATATAATTTTCGAGCATTATTGTAAAGGCACAAATTCCCTATTAAATATTTAATACAAGCATAGAAATGATTATTGTCACGCTTGCAACTGAATTAAACTGTCAATGGCACAAGTTTCGGTAATTTACCAATCACCAATTACCAAAGAATAGTAGCAATTCACAGAAAAGTTGGGCAAATAGAAAGGATACATACATACATAAACTCACGCCTTTTTCCCATGGGGGTAGGAAAGAAAGGATATTTATGAAAAAATCAAAAATTTTGGGTGGTACTACATAAATGAAACAGAGGAATAAAAAAAAAACGCCTTTCTCGTCGAGTATCGTTGGATAGGTATTTAAAAATTAAATGATGGTTTCTAACCCCGGCCACTCACATGCGTGCAAACATTCGTACAATGTACGAATGTTTTCAGTTTTGTATGGAAAATGTTCGCATAATCATTGCGAATGTCAGTCCCACACTTGTGGGTTCGCGTATTCGTGCGAATGTGAGTGACCACCATAAGAGTCTGTTTGTTTAGGTGAATATTTAAATTTTGTGAGATAGTATGAACTCTGAAAGTCATTAACAATGTTTCCCCCCTCTAACTTTCCATACCCGTCTTCAAAAAATCAAAATATCAATTTTTAAAAAAATCTTCAAAAAATCAAAATTCTTCAATAATTCAGTTGAATGTTATTTTGGGTTTATTGACCGCAAAAATACTCCTTGCTACTTAGTACATGCTACGGACGGGAATCCTACACTGGGCGTGGTCCAACACGCACATGACCGGTTTTTCTGTTTTCGATGAAAAATAAAACACTTTTCTTGCGGAAAGCCCTCGTGTTTAAATAAAGTATAAAATGACAGTTTTCTTTTTTAATATAAATTGTCATTCATTCATTCTCATTGTCTTTTCGCAGCCATTTTAGTTTCATTTAGAAATACTGTTTTGGATTTTTTGACGACGAAGTTGTGTCAAATTTTGTGTTTTAACGGCTGATTTATAACAAAAACGTGAAAAATATTGATCACAACGACTTCGAAACGAATAAGCAATAAAAATAATATCTGCGCACTAGTTTATAAAACCTGTAACACTATTTTGTTATGATTCGTTAAACATCCTTGGAATCTCGTTTGTTGAAAGTAGTAATTGTTGAAAACATGGAATCTCCAAGACAGTCAGATTCTGATACTGTCGAGTATTGGAAGAAACAAGCAAAGTATTATGAACAAAAGTAAGTATAACAGGTCCTGGAAAAAACATGAAAACATCTTATTGTATTGCTCGTGACAACTAACATTTCATGATTCACCACTTAATTGTTTTTTTTTTTTATAATAGGGTTATTGATATACAACAAGAATTAGATGAATACACTGAAAACTCAGCACAACTTGAAAAAGAATTAGAAGCTTCATTAGTACAAGTCGAGAAACAAAACAGAGATCTGGAACATCAGAATCAACGTCTGAAAAATGAAATTGAAATGTTAAGGGTAAATATCTTTGTAAATAACATTAATTTATTCTTTGTAGAGTTAATTTATACTAGTAGTTCTATAATTTTTCCCATTTTTAGAACAAATTGGAAAGAAGTCAGCATGAAACAAATGCTTTAGAGAATGAACTGCAAGCATTAAAAATAGACAAA
Source organism: Amphipyra berbera (assembly GCA_910594945.2). Lineage (NCBI taxonomy): Eukaryota > Metazoa > Arthropoda > Insecta > Lepidoptera > Noctuidae > Amphipyra > Amphipyra berbera. Next base: position 11,362,245 of record OU343125.1, read on the forward strand.
GATAAGCAAGGGGTGTACATCAGAGAGTTAGAGCAAAAAAATGATGATTTAGAGAGAGGTCAGAGGTAAGAGGTTACATAAGTTTTTATTTTAATCATATTGATGCCAGACTTAAAATAATGGCTTGTGGTGTGGATGTTATACAATGTAGCTAACTTGTATCATTTGTTATGGTTTCACTATAATTTAACTTTTACAGTATAATAATTATGATAGATATCATTTAAATATGTTATCCACCCTACTTTGCAGTCAGACAGTATTCTAGCAATTGAACTTATGTCAGTTTAATTAGCCCATTGCTGTCCAACTGCTGGGCATGGGCCTCTTCTCAGTATGAGATGGGTTTAGACTTTTGTGCAGTGCACTGGCCTGGTGCAGGTTGAAACTAGACGCCTAGAGACCTATTTTTTGTTTAACTTTTTTTGGAGCCTTCTATTTGTGCATGTTTCCCCACAATGTTTTCTATTACTGTTAACGCAAGTGATAATTTAATTCTGATTCACACGTGAATTTGAAGGCAGGGTTGCTAGTATAAAACTCACACCCGCCTGCATGGAAGCCAAACATTCAACCGCAAGGCTACCACTGCTTATTTACTGTGCACCCATTTATTCTTTCTTATGTTACTTATATTTTTTTAATGAATTTAGCTAGTACATACTAATACTTTAATTTTATTTTATGTAATAAGTACAGTGAACTATATAACTTTCATTGCAACAAGAGGACTTGCAACAATTAATCAAAAATACATGTAACTGTGACTTAATCCAACACAATTTGATAAAACAACATCATCTGTTTACAGAGTTATATCAGAATCTGTGTCATGCATAGAATCACTGCTAAATCAAGCATATGAAAGAAATGCGGTTCTGGAGAGTGAAGTAGATGAAGTTGAGAATTTGAGGGTCAGGTTGCAAAGAGCAACAGACGAAGCCAGAGGTATGTAAAAAAATTGTTTTACTTTTTTATTAAATTAGTAGCATATTATGCTGCAAATATGAAATGGTCTACATTAGCATATGTGTGTAATGCTATATCTGGTTAGCTGATCATGTGAATTAATCAGTTCATGAGGATAGGTTGCTTGTGTTCCCAGAGAGATAAAACTATTGTGTATGAGTTCCTTTTTATCTCTATTGATATTACCACATTAATGGATGCAGAGGCAAAAGCTAGTGGATGGATATGGGTGCAGAAGTAATGGTAGAAATTGCTTTTAAAGGTCATTGCATAGGGCAGCCTATGCTGCCATATGATAGATCTATTCAATTCAATGTTTATTATTTCAAATAGAACAGTTTACAGGTATTTGAGAAACCTCAAAACTAGGTACATGGTTCCAAATAGGTCCTATGAAGAAGAGCCAGCAAGAAACTCCATATTTCTATTCCAGAAAATAATACTGTTTTATGCTTTCTTACCATAAAAAACAAATGCGTGTTTATAAAAAAGATGCAGATAAAAGAAGATGCACACTTGTCTTTTTTGGTTTTTACACCACTCATGTCAGTTCAGTCTCAGCAGTTGCTCAAATTCATAAAACAATAAAATATTACAATATTCTCAGATCTGAAGCAAGAACTGAAAGTAATGGAAAAAGTTCCAAAACCAAAGAAAGGCGATGACAGTACAATTGAGAACACATTAGTCAATGGACATATATCAAACCCGTCTCGAACCCAAGTTGAGATAGAAACACAAACTTCTCTGATGACACCACAAAAACGTAAGTGTGATATATCTGCATAGAGTGCTCTATAATAGGCTGAATAAAATCAGCCAATTATAGTGTTCAATCCCAAAGCTTCCTCAAAAAAGAAAGATATTGTTTTTATGATAAGCCATAATTATTTTAAAAAATTCGCAAGTAACCAGTAGCTACATTTAAACGCTGCTCTAAGGTTTCCTTCTGTTATCGCCTCGTGTGTGCATGAAAAATATCACTGTAATGGTAAAGTGCATGTGACAGGGGGAGAAGAAGACAACTAAGTAGGTCCTCGCCTACTTTATGATGCAGGCCTAAAATACACCTTGTAAATATAATTACACTATTTAAACTAAAAATATTAATCAAATTGTTTGACAACAGGTGAAATAAATGGCAACGCAATGACGCCATCGTCTCGGGTAACTGCCATAAATATAGTCGGCGATCTTCTGCGTAAAGTGGGGGTGAGTCAAATAAATGTTTTTACAATAGTCAAAACTGTATTAGTCTTAATTGTAGTACTAGTGACTTTAGAATGCACCAGATAGTAGGGGAATAGCTAAGGGAAATTATTATATTTATTTTATGTATATGTAATAATTATGTATTATTTATGCTTATGTATTTATTTATAATTTGGTATTTATTAAGCTGCACTAAGCACAAATGCCTCCACTTATAAAACATATTTGTATTTATGTATACAGTTAAATCTTCGATAAATGTAAGTATGAATTGAAAATAAATAAACTTGAGTACCTCATTTTATTTATTTCTATACAATTTGTAAATATTGTAGACAGCAAATACATTTTCCATGAAATTATACCCAGTTTTAGCAAATTTGATAATCTATCCACAGGATCCGAGTTGAATTTTTGGTTATAGGCATTTATTGTGTCAAAAAGGACAACAAACAACCTGATTACTTAAAGAATGGTTTGAAAATGGCGCCGCTATTATTGTTGTCGTTATTTGTCTCTCGTTCACGCACTTTTGCTGTGAGCGAAAGGCAAATAGTGGAACTGTCATTTCAATTCCCATGCTTTAAATATTATTAATTTACATTTTAGGTTACTAGGTTTCGTATTTAGATTTGTCGCTACGCTATTGTACCTCAGATCTCATTCTGAGATGATACAGTTCCAAGGAAGTTGACTCGCTTCACTTATACGATGTGTCACAGCATGTAGTAATAAAAGTAAGGGTTATATACACACAATTACCCCCAACCCCAGATAGAAAAATGTTAGTATTTGGCTCAGGTATTTCGTCTTGTACATATTCAAACATTCACAACTCTAGACTTAGATCTCACAGCAGCGTGATTTTTATTTTGTTTTGTAGAACAACTAAAAGATATAAAAAACATAAACGACACATTACCTCCTTTAGTGTTTGTAGTATTTTAGAAAATATGTAAATAATGTGTAAAGGTATGTATAAAATTTAACTTTCATGTCTCATTACAAAAATTGCTTAACTTATGTATGGCAGTTTGATACTTCTTTAGGTTGTCTATGCTGTAGCCTTTCAAAAGACATTAAATTAACGCCTCTGTGAGGTCTAGGTCTTAAGTTGTGGGTGTTTGAGTAAGTAAATGTCGAAATAGGTAAGTCAAATACTAAAATGACTCTATCTTTGGAGGAGGGGGGGGATTCGACTCCACTAGTGGAGACTCCACACCGATCCGACTCCACTAGAGCGTATATACCACCCTGAAAGTTGTATTACTATATACTGGGACACATTGTATATTATTATGCAGCATAATAATTCAAATCAAACTGCTTAATCGACTTGTCAATTGCGTCAGATCTCAATCGGAAATAATCTTCAGGGTATTTTATAATTCAGATCGAATCCAGTACATAATAATCGTTCATAAACATCGTTTTCTGGTTATATCGGCCCGTAGGTAGGTACTTACTCAGATTTGGGTCAGATGTAGTGCACAAGTCCATTACACTAAGCCGAAGTCTGCAGTTCAGCTATGTTAGGCAATCAAGTATGCTAATCACTGTGTGTTGGACTTGATCTCACAGTCATGCTTACTGTGTTATCGGTTATAAGGTTCAGTAAAACTTAGGCCTATTTTACACTGACTGTAAGGAAACCAAACACTGTGGTGCAGCTGTAGCAAGAACTTTTTGAGCCATTAATATAATATGGCTCACACAGTTCATGTTCATAAAGGTCATAATTATTATGACTATTTTACTAATAATTATTAGACTTTGGGCATTGCTTATCAATGACCATTTTTGATTATCCCACGTATTCGTCAAACGCGCTTTGAGTATCTGCAGCATACATAATATTTTAAATGAATATCCGTTGATAAATCAGAGCCATTCAGCCTTAGAGTTGCAAACCTTCTGTAAGATCAGTGTTAAATAGACCTAATTCGAAACGATCTTCTTCCGAAACTGGCTTTATTATGGTTTAAAGAAATCTATTGTTCCTTATTTTTTATTTTTGTAACAGATAAGATTGCGTTGTAATATTTAGTAGGTCATTTACATCACAGCCAATGGCAATGCTTAGAAGTAGTAGTAGATTCTTAATAAAAAAGATAGTGTTTATTGTAGTTTCCTTGATTTTGTTTTGCATGGTTGTGTTGTTGTAGTATGCATGAAATTTATTGCTTACAGCTTGAAAGGTTTCTTTGCCGTGAATGTGGTAAGGTTAAATGCTCCTGTGAGACGCCTCCAGCCGCTTCCCAAATAACTGCGCCGAGCGACTCCAACGCAAACGCAGAGAATGGATTGAATGACAGTGAATTAGATAAATGTGATTCTGTAGAGTACAGAAACCAAAGAGTATACGTACGGTCACATTCAGGATCTGAATACGATCAGTTATCGAGGAAACCGCCTATTTTAGCCCAACGCGCATCAGAACAACCGTTTGTGCGATCTGCTCAAACAGAAAATGGAAAGTTGAGAAGATCATTTGCAGTACGATCCCGGGAGGGTTTAGAAAACCTTTTAAGTTTTGCTTCTATCAGAAAAGGGCATGATCAGGGGAAAAATAAACACGTACAAAATTAAAGAAATTCCTAATGTTTATGTTACAAAAAGAAAAATTGTTCAATGCATATGTTAGCTTTACTAGAGATAAATAGTTGATTTTGATTGTTTTTTTGTTAATTGTGGATATATGTCTAAGTAATTCCCAGCCATAATAGTTGACGATGTAATTTTGTAGATAAAATTAACTAGTTATAGTAACTAATTATAGATTATTTTATATATAACTCGTTCTATATTTTAAGAATTGTCAAACGAAAACGACTGCTGAATCGCTATGCTGATATGTCTGTATTACAGTGCACCTAATTTTAATATTGTATTTTCAACTTCTCATATGCATCATTTGTACAGTGGGCAAAATAAATAATTATGCAGGCGAACAACTAACATTTACGTACTACGCAGGCATTGATAATAATATTGTGCGTGCGATACAAATTACAGACATATTGAAATAGATAGACAAGCGATAAGAAAGATTTGGTTACTCAGCACATACATAACTCTTTTTAAATGCTGATGTAGTTAGTTGCCTGCACACTGATCTCTTTTATCCACAGTACATATTGTACAGTTCGCTTTAAATAATAGGTGTTGGTTATCACCGCATATACTATGTTTTCCTGTCACCTACTAATATTAACATCATCATTTACTGTGTACTTTTCTTCATTGTAGGCTTTGGAATCAAAGATAACGTCGTGTCGCGGTACAGTTAGACCTAAAGAACATTCACCAAATTCAGCTTCGGATGTCAATAAGGACTACAGGTGTGTACTCAAGAACTAGATACGTCCCTCATATCATCATCACTGTATCGTCTGTATCGTGACGTGCCGCTGCAGCGTTTAGCTTTTATCATAGTGTGATACTTTATCGAGCGAATCTTTAAACATCGCTTCAAGTTATTCTCGCTGATCATAAAGAATTCTACTCAAGTACTGTGATCGAATTCACATTTTTCCTAATTTTACTAATATCTGTGATGATAATGAAATAGTTAAGGATCGGTATCTATGTGAACGGTTTTGGCCTACCCACCGGAGAACTAGCACTGTGTGAATAAATTAGCGTACACCATGTAGCTACTAGCTTCACGCAATATGTGTTGTTTCTATTCATGATAACAAAAAAAGCGTCCATCTTAAAACAACTAGTAAAGGGAGTTTCAGTTACCGCAATTTGCGGTAATATAGATCATGTTTGGATTCACTCTAGATATAAATTATAATTATTGCATTCAGTTATTATATATCACTTGAGTGCACGTATTGTCGGTGTAAAAGTTAGGAGCTATAGGACTCACCTTTCTATTACTACAATAAATAAATAAGGTACTTTAGTCTATTGGTGGACAAAAATATTTTCGAATGATATTTATGTAAATAGTAGGTAAAGAGGTATGTATGAAATTGTTAAAATTTAATATTAAAATTTATCACAGAATTTGAAATGTGTAAAAGTATAAATTCATGTATTTATTTGTATTTTGTACTTGCATAATAGTTACATATTTATGTAGATACAATCAGTTTTATGTATTCGACAATACATTGAGGTGAGAATATAAATATAGCAATAAATGTTTAAGTTATATTTCTCCGTTTATGTGCTGTAATAATATATTGAAATCCTTTTTTACAATTTTCGACAACACTAATTTATAAACGCCATTATTATATTATAATCAGGTGCTCAATACGCAAATAGTTATATAGTTATATACTTAGTACTGAAACAGATTGAATAGTAATTTAAAGAATTAGTATGATTTCTAATGGATTTTGGTAACTTTCTAGGTGTTGCAGTAATAATTTCGTGACTAACCGTTAGTTACTTTTGGGCAATAATTGCATGAGTGTATCACTTCGTTGTTTTTGGCATGCACTAATAAATTGTTTTAAGTGTTCGTCATTCTTATACTCTCTATTATATGTAGTATTCAGTTTTGTAATATTAGTCATTTGTCAATACCAAGTTAATTAAAAATAAATCTACTCTTTCCGAAATTAGTTATTACTTATTACAAACTTGGTACAAAATAATTTTATAATTTAACATTATGACAAGTGAGTCGTGTCTTGCCTTATAAGCACTTACTAGTGAGTCGCAGTAATTAAATTTTCATTGTAATTAAGTTGCATTAAATTGTATAATGATAATGAAGTTAAAATGAAAACAATTGACGGTCTGTAGCTAGGATTTGTTATTTAAATATTCCTGCTATCATAAACGCTGCGTTTAACCTTCGATCAACAATTAGTACTAGATTTAAGAACAGTAACGAAATCAAACGGCAATAGGGGCCGCGTTTGCACCTATATCTATATATTAAAAATCAATTGCCGTGCTTTAGTCTCGAAAATGGCTTGAGCGATTTGATTTTTTTTTTGTTTTGTTCCCCTCAATACAGGGAAAAAATTTAAATAAATTTTAGGTAGTACGAAGTTCACCGGGCAGCTAGTAATCAAAGTTCCGAAAGTTCGCGTTTGTATTCTCAGGAAGGGAACAGTTACTGTAAACTGTATATTAAATAAAGTTTTGTTTGAAAATGGCTGATCCTTAGACGGTGTTAGTTAAATGCCAATAAAACGCTATTTGGATCTTTAAAAATGTATTTAGCACCTACGTGGACAAAATCCAGGGTGGCCAAGATATTTCGGCACAATATGTACAGATATGTTTATTAAAAATTGTTTCGTCGTTTGTCGTTTTACCGAAAGAATGATATGCCAACCAGAAAATTGGATTTCTGTGGGTTATTTTTTCAATTTTTAAACGCTAACTGGTATTTTAGCGTCTTGTACGTAGGCTGTATAACTCTTAAATTAAAACAGGAGCGCACTTAGCTTTCCGTTCTTATATTTCTGGCCAGTTTGCGAGTGCTGATCTAGTACTAATTGTTGCTCGAATCATATACCTAACATACACTTAATAACTAGCCCCAAACAAAAATAGTAATTTAGAAACTTAATGTAACATACCTCTAAACGAGATTTGTGTGACGTCTATAATAATGTAATGAAAATTGGTTTTAATAATGTCTACACATTTAGTTGGTCAAAACAATGGTTTGTTATTTGCGTAATATTACTCAAATGTATTTGCCCAGATTGCTGCAAATAGTTCTAAGTATCTAGCATTTATACGTTCACGTGTGTGGTGACCAAACATCTTTTTATTTTTTACGCAATATGAAATATCGAACGATAATAAAATAAGTCAAAACAGACTACTTTCTTTTCTTACATTTACCCTAGTATTAGATTTGTGTATAATACTATTCTCAGACTATTTGCTTCCCAACAAGCACATTGGATAGTAGATTGGTCCATTCTACTTTATTGGGTACTTCAACTGGAGGCTGAAATATCCTTACCAACTCTGGGATAGATTTGTTCAATAATTTTATCTGGAGTATCAGAGGTGCATTCTCTTCTTGATTTATCACCTCTATCAGAATATTACCTGTAAATTGGAAACGGGTTTCGAGTTAGTTATAGACAAAAATGTTGTACATAGGTAGGTACTTACATTTAATAATAAACAGCTGACTTGCCTGTTACTTTAGGAGAATGGGTTAGCCACAGGGACACTACGTATAGAGGTAGTGTTTGGACCATATAGATTAATTTAGCCAATAAATACTGGACCACCAGAGATAATATTCTGAACTGAAAAATAACAATAAAAATATTTATAGTAGAAAATACAACTAGAATGTAATTAAAATGAAGGTGAAGTAATTTAAAGTACATAATAATTATACGTATGAGATCCGTGCGTATCATCGCAACGGGTATATTATATGAGTTTCCATAAAAAATTAAAACTTGTGCAAGTCAAGAATATCATACATAATGCATTTTAATGTACAAACACTATTATAGAAATGCTGATGTGAAACCGAACTGCAACGGATGCTTTCTCTCATTTCAGACATATACGCCCGGTAAAAGGGTTCAAAACGTAATTCAACATCATGTTGCGTGTTAGATCAGGCTATACTTAATGAAAATGTCGACTTCGTTTAACTGCATCTTATTTCCTTACCATAGTAAATACTATATAGTAGAGAGTAGTTGTAGGCAAGAGTAACAACAATATTGTGAACGCCACTGTGCCTACAAAAAGCTCTTGGTTCGTATATTCGCAGGAGTCGATGCCGCCTCGCAGTGGATTGTATTTTCTTCCAACAAACAACCTTAGTAATGCAATAAGTCCAGATATTTGAATATTGAATAGCCTGAAACGAAATGTAACATGATTATTGTATCCCACAAATAATACTTATAATGTGAAAGTGTGAAAATTTATGGATGTGTTTTAATCAATCACCCATAAACGGCTGAAAGGATTTGGATGAAATTTGGCACACATATAGACCATATCCTCGATTAACACAAAGGATAATTTTTATCCAGATACATGAAGTAGTTCCCCTAGTATGCGAGTGAAACCGGGGGCAACAGCTATGCAGTATAAATTAAATGTAACAACTGTACGCTGCATTTGCCGCGGTCAGTCCGTGGATGGGTGACCATTTGTTACACATCGAGACCCCTCCGTGCCTCGGAGAGCACGTTAAGCCGTCGGTCCCGGGTGTCATACGAATACCTATGACAGTCGTTACGGGTAGTCAGAAGCCCGAAAGTCTGACAAACTGTTTAACCTTAGGATATCGGCATTGCCCAGTTGCTGGGTTGCGGAGGTCTGATGGCAGTCGCTCCGTGTAAAATACTGGTATTCAGCCGCATCCGGTTAGACTGGAAGCTGACCCCAAGATAATTGGGAAAAAGGCTAAGAGGAAGAACTGTCCATTAGAACTGACTTGCTATGGCTGATAGCGACACATCCAGATGTACCTACCTATACAGATTTTCTGATCTTTGCATCTATCATGATGACAATGTGATCAGTATACTGTTCAACATTGAGATACTTAGTAATCAGACGTATAAATGTGCCTAAGTGTGGCTGGCGACACGCCATGCTGAACTTACTCGGCCCCCGTTAGGCAGCTGAAGGCCACTTCTTCTGACAAAACAAGAAAACTGTCAAAAGCCGTGGTTGAGTTGCGGTTTAGAATTGGCCTCCAGGTTTTCTGTTTCGAAGTATTCGGTTACAACTACACGCGCAACGTGGTTTACGCTTTTGCGGAATGGACTTGGGTAGAATTCAGCGTGTCGAGATTTTCGGTTCGGTCAAGGATATGGTTGCTGAACTTTCGGTCATGTAATAATAATTGTGTGTCGTTTCCTACTAAAAATACATAGAATGCGTTGTTGACGTACTACCGCCCGGTGCCCGACCCACATCCTGCTGTTCTGTAAGAAGCGACGGAAAACCAGGAGTGTCGAGGGTATATGGTCTACATATTAGTGAATGGTCGTCATTACGTCGAAGTTCGGTCGCGTAATATTTGTATGATGTGTTGCTTTACTTAAGAGCCCGGAAAATTGTCAAAGCGATTAGAAAATGCTTTAAAAATATCATTTTATTGATCATCTAATGATTAGATGATCAATATAATGATATTTTTAACGCATTTCTCATGGTGGTATGCAGAAACCAGTTACCGGAAGGAATCTGTTTTTTATTATAAAAACTATATTTACCTGGCTGCATACACATAGATGCAATACGAATGGAATGTGGCGATACATATAAGGTCAGACACCATAGCTGTTTGAAATGTAAATCCCAAATATCCTATATAGTGGTATATGTGCAGTACAATATCCAGTTTTTCCCCTGATACATCTGAAATATATATTTTTATTGTAATTTTAACCTATTGAAAAATAACATAATAATAAAACATGATAGTTTTACCCAAAAATAGCCACCATAGTTGCACATGATAGGAAAAGTATTTCCCTAACATTTTATTGAATGCATTATTGAGTTTCAATCCAACTGGAGCACCCATTAGCCATTTCAGTAGAGAGTAAAGTGAATTAATTAATTTCTGTAATAGAAAAAAATGCATATTTAAACTTTTTGTAACCATTAAAATATAAAATTCTACAACATTAAGAACTGCTGAATTAGTCATGTGGTGTTAAATTTTAAACAGCAGACACAATGGACAAAATGTTACAAATATTGCAGCCCATTTTGATTTGATCCTGCTGTCTAAATACACACAGAAAGTTCTACAGTACGCGCGCCAACTGAATGCATTTGGGGCCTGATGTACAGTCAAAAGCAAAAGCCGATGATTTTGGAATTTCACAATTAATTAACTAATTGTTTATCTAAATTTGTTATAATACTATTCTTTAGAGATCTCTACTTATTATTTGAACTCTCTCTCTACTTATTATTTTAAACTTTGAGCAATGACTGTACCAACATCCAGATTCTGATCAAATATTAGTAAGTAAACCCAATTAATATAATTATGCTGGAATCACAGTCATGCTTAGAAGCTCCATCACCACACAATTTAGGTACCTAAGTACTTATTTTACCTCAAGAACTCCCATGAGTGCTATGCTGATGTCTTTTTTGTCCTGGGATAGTAGCTGTAGAGCAATGTATCCTAATATGATGTCCATTACAACTGCCAAAATTAAATTGCCCTGTTTTACTGGTACCTAGAAAAATATTTAGTTTTAGGCATAAGTTAAGAAGCTGAATTTACACAATCACTAACAGATCCAGCCTTTACTTCAGGGGTTGGTCAAGGATGTTCACCCAGGTCATTGGCACCATCTCAGGGGATGGGTGGTCAATGGTCATGTCCCCCCATGGACCCCACTTTGTCCAATCTTTTGTCATCTCCACTTTATAATATAATTTATTTTAATTTGATGATTGTGTAGAATGTTTTTTAGAATTTAAAAGTTTAACAATGATCAGTTATTGCACTAAATCCCAGGTCCTATAAAAAAAAACGGATTGTTTTGCTTACCAATGATAGCATTTTTAAAAGCTAAAGTAGGCATACAGGGTGTAAACGAAATCGTGTAACTCCTTCAAACCTCGTCATGTACTGCTGACATAGATTAACCCTGCACTGCAAAATTGGACGTAGTTAAGCGAAAAGGATCCAACCCACACAGATATGAGATATTCAATTTTTAAGTTTAGACTGTATTTCTTCATTAGTTCTTTGATTAAAATTTCTTGGTTTTATTGTAATTAAGGGACAAATGTATAATATTTTTCTTGTTAAAATGTTATTATGTGTAGTTTGGCTTAAGAAGTTTAAGGAGCATTTTGATATAAATAACTCACTTTCGATAATTTTGTGGGTTGGATCCTTTTCGCATAACTACGTCCAATTATGGACACAATGAAAATAAAATTATAAGAAGTAAACTTGTGTTCTTAACGTGAGGCGTTTTAGCGCCCTGAGCGAATTGCGCGGCTGTCACCCACCGCGCGGTCATTTAACTCGGAGCGCTAAACTGGCTCACTTTAAGAACACAAGTTTACTTCTTGTAATTTTTTTTATTGAATCCAAAATTGTTCCGTGCAGGGTTAATCTATGTCAGCAGTACATCACGAGGTTTGAAGGAATTACATGATTTCGTTTACACCCTGTATAAATAGAATTGTAAGCTAATTTTACATTTTTACCCATGATAGCTACTTCCATATGGGAGGTTTTACTATGCAAAGCTATGAGTTGTTTGCTTCATTATTGGTACCTAAAGATACAAGAATCTCAATTTTAACTAATAACGCGCCGTAAATTACAGGATTCAGCTATATATGAATATAATTCTTATAAACATTTAGGTTTGGATGTAACTTACTTTTTTGTTTCTCCTGATAGTTGAAATTAGCCAATCAATTAATTTCCAATAATTATAGATATGTTGCAGGAACATAGAAGAAGCCAGCCACTGTGGATTCCTAAAGTTTGCTTCATCATCTCTTTTAATTGATTGTCCGTTTTCATCTTGAATCAAATGCACTAGTTTTGTGAAATAATTATTTGTTGTATTGCTAATTGCTTGAGAGTCTTTAATACTGTTGTAATCATAGAGCATAAGAATACAACTACTTGTGGTGCTGATTTGATTTCCATGTACTATCAACTTGTTAATTTGTAATGTCAAGTTTTGTTCTATGAAAAGAAAATTTAAATATTTACTGGATAATTTCTTCGGCAAATAATCGCCACAGTACCCGTATATTTCATTTTCATAATTTTGTTGTTTCTCTGACCATAGTTCATTATTTGTTGTATATTTGGTGATGTGAATCGTAATAGTTTTATCTTCAGAGACACTAACATAACCTTTAAAAAATATTTCCTTTGTATTAAGCGGAAATATAGGAAGTAATATTCTTACACTACTGGCCATTCTCAAAACATTATCATAAAATTACTGTTTAATTAGTAAACAGTAATAATAGTGTATTTGAAAAAAAAATAAGTTTATTTATTTTGATAGTTTGATAACAACCCCCGACTATGAGGTAATGTTATCAGCACAGCTGTCAAACTGTCACTGTCATCAGATGACACTTGACAGTCAACTGTCACACTGTCATAACTTATCAAGAATGTGTAGAATAGAGTATACTATATAGAGCATTCTATTCTCCGTCTACGTGCCGAGGTGTCGTCTTCGCAAATATCTACAGGCAACAATAAAATTGTCTTCGGCATAGACTTAGATAACGGTCTTATTCATAAAAAAAGTCTTAAAGAATGTATAAGACATTCATTAGTTAAAATGCTCGATAAGCTTATAAAACCTTCGATAAAATTGTATATTCATAAACATTCCATAAACCTTCTACTATGCGTGCCAAATAAGAATAGGATCGCGCTTGCTACAACTTCACACGATAGCTGTCAAATTGGTACTGCCAGCAAAAATGTTATATTTTTTTATTCATACATTTAATTATTATTTACATTCATTTTTATAAAATGTTATTTATTGAATTCCATAAATAGATAATTTTGGATAATTTAATAATATTTGAAAACAGTATTCATTAAAGAAATGAACCAAAATATATAGTTAACTTCACGAAATGCTACTGGTCACCCTAATATGTCGCCATAATAATAATCTAATTACAGAGACACAACCTAGTAGCTAGGATTATCCACCAGCAACTTGCTCTGAAATACAACCTTGTGGACGCAGAAGTACCATACTACGAGTATGTGCCCGACCCAGTTCTCGAGAATGGTCATATCACATTGTACTGGGACCGATCTATCATCACCGACAGGACTATTGTTGCCAATAAGCCTGACATAGTGGTGATAGATCGAACAGAGCGTCTCACAATGATTGTTGATATCACTGTCCCACATGACGAGAACCTTGTGAAAGCCGAGAAAGATAAGGAAATTAAGTATCAAGACTTGGCACACGAGCTTGTCGACATGTGGGAGGTTGACTCAGCAGTCATTGTGCCGATAGTCGTTACGGCCAATGGCTTAATAGCCAAGAGCCTCGACCACCATCTGACGAGACTCTCGTTGGGCAGCTGGGTCAAAGGCCTGATACAGAAAGCGGTACTTCTGGACACGGCACGTATTGTCAGGAAGTTCCTCTCTCTGAGGCCCTGACCACCGGTAGCTTGGACCCTGTTCCCGATGCCGGTGGGCTACTATTCTTTATATTTTTAAATGTTTTTTTATATTTTTTGTAGAAATATTTAAAAATATAATTTATATGTATATAGAATGAATAAACGAAAAAAATCTAATTACTGTGTAATTAATTTGGCGTAAAATTGGTAAGAAATACCAAAAAAGTGAACAAAAATAATTAAACTGAATATAATTTCTTAATTTACTTTTTTGCACACCTTACACTTTGGTAATGAAGTTCACGAGTATTGCGGAACAAAATGGCGTCTTGACAGTGCTATTCTTATTTGGCACGCATAGTACTAATATGTCGTTTAAATTCATATATAAATCAAAATGTTGCCATTATAATGAAGTAATCCAACAAATTGACCGACACATCGAACCGTCAAACGAGAATGTCTGTCTACGCACAGAATAATTGTGACCATAGACATTATTACGTACTGTTAAATTGTCTACAGTTTCGACACTTGACGCGGAGACGTCATTGTTATTAAAATTTTTCAATGAATTTGGTATTATAACTGTCAAGCGCGCGAAAACTTTTGACTACTTACTAATGTGTAATTAAAATAACTGAAACGGCCTGCAGAAAATTATTACATGAGGAACAGACGGAAAACGAAAAATAAAAAACAAAAGTTTGTTCTAAAATAACAAGTTCTAAAAGCCAAATTAGAGTATTATAAAAACAAATAAAACTGATATTTTTATACAAGCTTTTTATTATTGAACTACTCGCTAAAATGTATCATTATAATAGTTCGTAAAACATTAGCATTTGCATTTCCCCTTGCAACTTCTTGGGTTACTTCACTTTGTATGATATTCTTTGATACTGTTATCCTCTAACTGCTTGTCTCCATGGTCAACTGCTATATTATGAAGTCGTGAAGTACTACTTCACACACACATTTTCTAGTTTGCAGGATATGCGGTATGCCATATCCGTCTAAGTCGTCCAAAGAAAATTTATTTGTTTCACAACAAAAATCAAAATGGATCACGTCTATTCCTTTCTTCGAAGCGGACGGTTTTCAAAACGTACAATTCTTTCATTAGCATCCAAGCTTTGTAGAGCTTGCATTGTATATAATAATAAACTAAATTGGTTAAACAGAAGTGCAAAATAAATTAAATAGAACTCCCATAAACAAAATGTACTCTGTGACTGCAGCTCCTCGAAGAACGATTGTTTACGAAACTGACATTTGTTGCCATTTGTACGTCAAATGTCATTTTCTTATTAATCAGCTGCTGTAGAGTCGGCCATGTTTTCAATAGAACACTGTTAAAGTAGGCTCCTGCTTTCATAACTTCATAGTAGGTTTATAGAACGTTTATGTGCTAAAATGCGTTTATGAATAACACTTTTTGACCACCAGACTTTAGCAAGCTTTTAGATGTTCGATAACTTTTTATGAATAAGACCGTTATTTAGGAGCCTTTGGTCTTCGTCATGTCATTGGTGTCGATTCTGTTGCGCACTTTGACAGGACTAAACTAAGGGTGTTTGTCTCTTTCTGTTTCAATAGAAAAAGAAAGTGACAGTTGCGTTTAGTCTAGTTTAGTACTGTCAAAATGTGCAACAGAATCGACACCATTGCCTTCTTATAGTTATTTTCGTGGTTTTACATGGTTTTAGTATAACTCGTTAACAGTCTCGTTGGTCTAGTGGTGATCTCGACTGACGTGAACGACTGCTGATCATGAGGTCCTGGGTTCGATCCCCAGGTCGGGAAAAGTGTTATTGGGTTATTCCGTGGAATTCCTCAGTAGCAACCCAAAGTTTGGATTTGTGCCCGGTTGATGGCAATAGGCTCGCCCCCTATTACATGGGACTTAAACATAACGGCGAAATTAATGTTATGATAGGTTAGTACAAAGTTAGTGTAGTACAGTCCCGCTCACTTATCTGTGAAATGGCAGAAGAACGAAACTCTTGTAAACAGCATAGCAAAATGCGTCATAAAACAGGAAAAAGTTTAAAATGCAACAATTTTTGTATTGTCAAATCTCAGTTTGTTCAAGCATAGTGCAAAGCTATTTAAATAAAGCAAAGCCTCAAATTCCCTTAAAAGATTTCGTTTTTGCAAAGAACTAAAAATAATGCGTTTGCTGCTCTTGCGCTGTTATTCCACGGTGATTACCTACTATTACTTTCCTTATAAGTTAACATAACATCTTATCATACTCTTGTATTTCCCTAAGGGTTAGGCAGAGGTGTATAGTAACACCCTCTTTTCGCCGTTATGTTTAAGTCCCATGTAATAGGGGCCGAGCCTATTGCCATCAACCGGGCACAACGGGACGTCACGATCAGCAGTAACGTTACCCACCACTAGGCTAACGAGGCAGTTAGGCAGTACCATTAAGTTGTTTTTGTCAGTTCTGAGTTTTCAAGTATCATTCACTTTTATTGCATAACAGAAGTTGTTGCCTTATTTTCGGCTTAATGCAGGCGCAAACCTCTAGCGCTCAAGGAGCGGCTCAAACCCTAAGGGCCAAGGCACATCTGACGGAAGATACGTTGCCGATCTTCTGCCGGTACACATAATTCCATAACATCTCACACCATTTAACCGAAGTTGCGTTACTAAAATTCCTCGAGTAAATGACACGACGGAAGATCGGCGACGTATCTTCCGTCAGATGTGGCTTGGCTTATGCTTGATGCTTCCCGGTTCGGTCAGATTCTTAGGGCTCATGCCCACGTGACGGTTTTTCGCTGGAGCTAAGCCAAGTCCAACCAGGTGGGTCAATGTCCGGTCGACAGCAAATCACACGACGCCGGCGCTAGCACCGCCGCGCCGGGCGGTGAGCCGGCGAAAAACCGTCTCGTGGGCATGAGCGCTTACTACGAGTGAACGTCTTTCGGCTGTATATCGCTATACATGCATTTTCCCATATTTTATTATTCCATCATACAGTGTTATGATAGAATAAAAAAAAAATGCAGAGTTGTTATAAATAAGAGTTGTCACATCAAGCAGCTTACGGAAAAATAAAAATACTTATGGAAAAATCAACTCGAGAGTCACAGTTATTCACACTGCAGCATAGAAAAGAGGTGGGCAAAATGACACTGTTTTAAAGTTAGTGACAAACAACTATATCAAAAGAAAAAAAAAAATGTCCGCCATTTTAGATTCGTAATTTGATTGATTTGTTGGCTTGTAGTGGAGGCTGGCAGTTTTTGAGATTAATTGAAAAAAGAACCAGATTGGAACACCTATAATATAAGAATTTTCTTGCCAGCTATCTAGGATTTAATGGTTATTTAGTTATTTAGGAGTATAAGTTTCTAGTACATAATAGGCTAAATCGCCGATTCAATATGTCAGCACACGAGCAAATGAGGGCAATGTTGGACCAACTGATGGGCACCGCTCGTAATGGTAGGTAACAGTTTCTACTTGAACATTTTTTTCCATAATATTTTGACGTCGAGTTTTTGTATTCTTGCTTTATAAATGACAAAACAAAAGCTCAGAGTTACCTACTTACTGCATGAATGGATAAATATAATTATGCGTTCTCAAATTATTTCAGGTGAAACAGACAGACATGGGGTTAAATTTTATGATGATGCAGTGTGCAAATCGTTTTTATTACAATGTTGTCCTCATGAAATCTTGTCCTCTACGGTAAGACATTCTGTTTTGATAACAAATTATGGGTAAGAATTCTGAGTTTTCATTAAAGTTACTTACTATGAAATTGTATTTACATGTTTGTATCATTTTTGCTATTAGTATTTATGATTCTGAAGTGTTAATGAAATCTCAGTAATTTTATATTGGGAATTGCAGTGCTTTTTTGGTTCACATACATTGAGATGTTATGTTTTCAATCAATCAATATAATTTATTTACATGTACTACAATAATGGTACTGATCTTAATGTATGTGTTTGATTTTCACTCTCACATCTCTTGCCGTATGATACTGTAGTGTCGCTGGAGAATTCTTACATCGGAGTGGCATTAACTGTGGTGAAATATGCTTTTCAGAAAATGCCCAACACTAGTCTTTATTGCTCATCACAATACTTAACAGATGAGGGATAGATTGTATGAGTTAGGCTGTTCTGTAAGTACCAAGATGTACGTATAAAAACATTTATAGTTAGCTGATTGTATTATTACTGCTAAGCAGTATTTAATTTAATAAGGCTCATGAAATAATTAAATTTTCCAACGGTTACTAATGCTGCTTCGGTGAGTACATGAGAAAATTTTAGGAACATGAAAAAACTTAAGCCCGGGTGAGAGCAATTTGGTGTCATACATTCTAACTACATTGGGTACGTACTGTGCTGTTTAAATGGCTAGCATATCCAATAAACTTTTGCATGTAACGCAAGGAAAATTATCAAACTTCAAAATTCTCAAATATTTTAGCAAATTTAAACTAATTTTCGAAAATAAATTGGAACTTTCAACAAGTAATCTGTTGTCCTCCTATTTACAATTAAAAGAAATACCATATTTATTATTTGCCTGAATATGTATATAGAATAAAAATAATGTATTGTTTGATACCTATAGTGTAAAGATTTACCACTCTAAATCATGTTTTCAATATTTTTACATACACAGTAACAAAAACACTGCACAATATTTTCAATATTAAGTTAGCATTAACAATAATACTTAGCTGATGTAAATCTTCAAATATTGAAAATGGCAAAAACAAATGTGCAAAGAAAATCATTAATTCAATTTGGTACAAGTACTTATGGTACTTAATGTTTTTTTGTAAAGATTGTCTGTGACCTTTATTTTTGTTCTCTCTAAATATCTTTGGTCTAGTTAGGATATTCGGGAGGGTGTTTCCTCTAACATTTGTAAGTATTTATGATAAATTACATTATCCTGTGCGTGAACCGGGGCTGTGTGAGCTGTGGTGATGTAGTATGTATTTCTTTAAAATATTTTATGAGAGATTTTTGTGTATTAAGAATATATTTAAAAAAAACATTATTTGTGTCTGTTAGGGAATCATTATGAAATTGTATTACTAAATAAAAGTTATAAAATAAATGAAGTAAATCTCATATTATGCCTCACCTTAAATTGTTGTACAGTTTGTTTTTAGGGCACTTAGTATTTATGTGGTTTTAATTTTTATTACAGCGTATGGATTTAGGTGAGTGTCCAAAAATACATGATCTGGCTCTCCGTGCGGATTATGAATTAGCTTCAAAAACCAAAGACTATTTCTATGACATTGATGTAAGTATAATAATTGGTTTATTATAGTTATTAAGTTGTTAGATTTTGGAACTAATAACAGACTGCCAAATTTCTAAGAGAATGTCAGTGAGTAATTGCACAATAGCAAAATATATACTTAGTAAATCTGCTAAAAACCACTCTCTGAACTTTAAAGTGATCTGGAAGTTTGGCAGATACTGTACCAGTTATTAAGCTGCAATTTTGTAATGGTTTCCTTAGGCCAAGGATTCTTTTATTAATATTCATACAAATGAGAATCGGCAAGAATGTATGAAACCTGGTCCTCAAGACCAATAACAACCATACATGTCATTAGAAAGCTATTTGAATGTACTAACATAATCACTAGCGTGGCTCATTTTAAATTGCAGTGAGTAAAAAGTTGAAACAGCTTTCTAAGGCACACTTATGTGTGGTCATCAAATGCAGCACTTTGGAATGCCATAACTTTTGTCTCACTGCAAATTGAAATGACCCGCCATAACCATTTGTCGTATATTGAAATAGCTTTCTAATGACATAATTATGTTTTACAAAAATACTGATTCGGGTCTAATCGCGTAGAAAATTTATAAGGCAGAAAAATAGAAGTACCTTATTTATTTATATATTTTTTGTCTACCCGTGACCACGGCCGGTGAAATTCGGTCGAAACGTCGGGATGAATAAGGTATTTTTCTGCCTTATAAATTCTCTACGCGATTAGACCCGAATCAGTATTTTTATGTGTACAAATCGCGAAAGTTTAAAAACATTTATAATTATGTTTGGTCATTATTGATCTTGAGGACCACTTGTCACGTCCTCCTATGGCGTGTAACAAGAGTGATTGATTTCTTATTAATAAATTAAATCTCTGAAATTAATTACTAATGATTTTTTACTGAAATTAAAATGCACAAGTTACCTGAGTGCCTGGAGAAAGGATATGAATATATCATTAAAATAAAAAATATAATTTGATTTATGATGCATAGGCGACAGAACATTTAGAGGCATTTATAGCCGACTGCGATCGTCGCACCACTGCTGCTAAACAGCGCCTCGCTGAAACTCAGGAAGAACTGTCTGCTGAAGTCACAGAGAAAGCTAACGCTGTGCATGAGTTAGCTGAACAAATAGGTCAGAAACTAGCTCGCGCTGAAGCGCTAGGGGAGGAAGGCATGGTAGAAGAGAGTGTTAAACTTATGGGAGAGGTGAGATGCATCTAATAATGATTATGATTATTATTATCACCTATAGCCACTATTAACTAACTTTTATTACAGATTGATGAACTACGCAAAAAGAAGGCTGTAGCTGAACAGGAATATCGCAATTCTATGCCTGCTTCGTCATATCAACAACAAAAATTACGCGTATGTGAAGTGTGTTCTGCGTATCTGGGTATACATGACAATGATAGACGGTTAGCTGATCATTTTGGAGGAAAGCTTCATCTGGGATTTATCACAATTCGAGATAAATTATCTGATTTAAAGGTAAACATTGGAAAATGTATATTTTCCTTACTATTTCCTTTTCATTGATCTGCTGTCTTAAAATATATTGTGAAGGTCTTGTATGTCTTCTACTATTGTTATTATTGGTACAGTCAACAAAAGAGTTAGGTATACTGGTGAACATTGGATATCAATGCACTATGCAGGCAATTGTCATTGTAATTGTGAGCTTAATAACGTTTTATACGCAAGACACGGCAGACCAGCGATGGAAAGGACTTAGCCACTCACCACACGCATAACTCATATCTTATTGGTGTTGTCTTTTTCTAAATACTGATTTTACTCTTTTGCTCTTCTAGAAAACCGTAGACAAACGTCGTGAAGAGCGTGGCGCGTCGGAGCGTGAGCGTACTGGTGGTAGACGTCACTACGTCGGCGGTCGCGAGTTGGATCGCCGCGCTCGTCGTCACCGCGAGTCAGCGAGAGATCGTGACCGCAACAAGGAGACTGACCGTGACCGCGACCGTAAAGACAGGGATCGGCGGGAGGGCGACCGTGAACGTGAACGTGAGCGGAGGTAGTGTGTTTTTATATTTGTGGCAGGTTTAAAATAGGTCTGAAAGTATATATATACACTTGTATATATATATTGTATTATATACACTTGTATATATATATACACTTATATAGTATATGCTTGAATGTTGGCTCCAAAATGATGAGAAAATGGTGCTGGCACTATATTTTCAATTGTATATAAATGTCTCGTGCAATTTAGCCCAGAGCCGTTTCTGCAGTGACAAGAAGTCTTCAGTCGAACTTTGTTATATTACCTATACCATAAAAAGTCAATATTATCTAGTGCAGTATTCGTAAAAATCTGATATTTATTATAAATATATCTGAATATCCGATGTTTGATATATTATAGGTTTACTGCAAACTCGACGTTTCCTTGCACTACTTTATAGTGGGGCTAATATGCTACAAAGGAGAATGGGCAAAAAAAAAACTGAGAGACGACAGAAACGACTCATATTGGTATTTGGGAAGATTTGAGCCGGTCTAGATGGGTTTAATGGGTCCCGACTGTTAAAGTCGCTATGTTTCGCATTAGAATTGATTATTTGTTTTATGTGTGTATCGATTATGAAACTAATTCAATGGTGTAGTTATTCAACATTACTTCACAGAATTCTAGACTACTGGGCTTGATTTTTTCTTGTCTGCTTTAATTTAAAGTTCATTGTAACGCAGTCGGGTTTTTTGATATTTTAAATTTACTTTTTTTATTAACCACCGACGCAAAAAGAGGGGTGTTATAAGTTTGACCGCTATTTGTGTCTGTCTGTGTGTGTGTGTGTGTCTGTCTGTCTGTCTGTCTGTGTGTGTGTCTGTCTGTGGCACCGTAGCTCTTAAACGGGTGAACCGATTTGAGTGCGGTTTTTTTTATTTGAAAGCTGGTTTTCTAGCGAGTGATCTTAGACATGTTTTATTAAAATCGGTTCAGCCATTTCAAGGTTATCAGCTGTTTTGATAGCTGCGGTAGGGTTCTTAGACGCATAATGTGTATTACTTTACTTTCAAACATACGTGTGAAATAAAATTTGAAACACTCATGTATGCTATATAACTATGCAAGATTATGAAATTCTTGGTCTGATGCTGCAGCCAGGACAACCAGTGCACTAGTACACTCTTGAAAAAATAATAGCAGATATGTCGTGTTTGGATTCGTTTTGATCAGTATTTGATTCTACATGCAATTCAATGGTGGCGACATGATGAGCTGATGCTGCAGCCAGGATATCCAGCACACTAGTACACTCTTGAAAAAATAATAGCAGATATATGTCGTGTTTGGATTCGTTTTGATCAGTATTTGATTCTACATACAATGCAATGGTGGCAATTAACTTAATACTAAGTTTAAAATGTTTAAAATAAAAATTAAATTAAAAATTTAAAAAACCCCCGACGCAAAAAAAAACGAACTTTTAAAAAGTCAAAAATAATAGTATCGTTGAGCCATCAAATTCGATTGAGTAACACCTATATATTTTAATTACAGAAATTGATGGATGGCACGATAAGGTTTGCTCGTTGAAATGGCGATATAATATCACGTCGGGGTACCGCTAAGTAAATTAGCTAGCTAGTAAATTAATAGATGGTCAATCAAATGAAGGGTCTGACTTACTTTAGCGGTACCACGACGCGATATTATATCGCCATTTCAACGAGCAAACCTTATCGTGCCATCCATCAATTTCTGTAATTAAAATATACCTATAGGTGTTACTCAATCGAATTTGATGGCTCAACGATACTATAATTTTTGACTTTTTAAAAGTTCGTTTTTTTTTGCGTCGGGCGTTTTTTAAATTTTAAATTTAATTTTTTTTTACACTTTTTAGTTATAAGACGATAAAATTCGCAATATAACTTTATCACAGTTTTATTATAAGTATTGAAAATTAAAGTGAGAATGGTTGCTAACGAACTTAAAATCATTATAGATCCTAGTCATTCTAAATGATAAGAGAAACCTAAAGATGATTTTTAAATACCTATTCAACGACGCCCCACTTGACATAGTTCGTTGAAATCTTTTTCTTTTTCACAATAATTATGGCGTCTGGTTGTCGCCATATTGAATTTTGATTACTGTCATGTCTTTAGTGACACTCGCAACATTAAGACAAATCGATTGACGTAAGAATCATCAAAATCGGCCCACGCGTTTGGTCTCTAGAGCGCCACAAAGGAACAAACATACATACATAGGCTGATAAACACATTACCCTCCTTAGCGTCGCGCAGTCGGGTAAAATTAATAAAAAAATATATTGATCTATTTGACTCATTTTCATGCAAGGTTTAACACATTGTATCGTATTATGAAAATGCTGAGCAGCAGAAGTTGGTCATAATTATAAATCATAGCTTTTTTAAAATTGTAAGTCATCTAAGCAGTCGTAGTCATTTTATGTTTCTATATTATTTTTCTCATCATACAGACGCAGCAGGTCACGGAGTAGAAGCAAACGCGAGGGCTCCCGCGAACGATCTCGCGGTCGCGACCGGGATCGTGAACGTGAGCGTGAATCTCGCCGCAGCCGCTCCCATCGTTCCTCCTCGAAAGAGCGCAGACGAGACTAGAACCCATAATTTCATAACATATATAAATAATTTATAATCCTCTTTCTCTCTCAAACTTACTGTGTGGTTGATAATATCCCATACTTTCTATTACCCTTACAATATAATTTTTCATGCATAAATTGATTTAGTATAATAGTAATGGGAATATGCTTGTATATTTTTACTAGCGTTACCTGTAATTCTATTAACTGGGTTTAATGACTTTAATATCCATACGCCTGTACTAAAAAGGTATACGCAATACCACTCTTTGATTTTACTAACTTAACTAGCATATTCTTTGTTTTATATAATGCGTTTTCATCACCAATAGTTGCGTGTAAATTAAGTTTATTTTGTGGTTTCGTTAAGTTAGGTAAAGATATTTGTTCTCACCGTGATGTATATTTCTAATGTCTAGTGAGGTTATTATATAATATATTTTATGGCAATTTGACAGACTATACTTTATAGTTACTGAAAGAAACTAATGATAACTAGCACTGCCGACACAGTAGCAACGTATTTTCACGCCTAAAACATTTTTCACCTTTGCTTTATTTGACATTGATTTGTAACTTAAAATACTACGATATAGTTCCAGTCTGTATATCTCTATTTCTTGAACGATTCTGCACGACGTTTATTAAAGAATCTGGCTTAAATATAGAAAAACGTAAAACTAAATGCATGTAGGAACGGAACTGACTTCTACGCTGGATCGTTCAGGCATTAGCATAGGTGATATAAAAAAGGTATAATTTAGTTTTAGATTGTATTTGTAAGACTTGTTAGATTTTAATGTAATATTATTTGAAATATATAATGAGTATATTTCATGTCGGTACAGGTACCTAGTTCGTTTGCGCTAGTTTTATGACGGGATGAAGTTATTTCAAATATTGAAGAAGCTATATTAAAGCAAGTCAAAAAACATTACATTAATTTTATATGAAGGCATGATGTAAAATGTAGTTTAGTGCTTTTCGTTTGTTAAAATTAAAATCATTATAATGATTACTGTTTCTTGTCCATTACTGATTCCTAACAGTTACGTTAAACTTTCTCAAACATGGAAGTTTAATTATTAAGTACGACGTAGTAAGAACTACGTTAAGCAGTGTTACTGCGTAAGTTATTTCACTTCTTAGTTCGTAAAACTTGCAGATGTAGATTTGCTGCGGGTGTCCACAGTTTGAAAGTCTGTTGCACAAGTCAACTTGCACAGTACAATTTGTTAGTGGATTTGGCGCTTTTTGGGAGCAGCTCCTGTTTGAGTAGCTATGAGCAGATCAATCGATTTGAAGGCTTGCCGCATTCATGTTAATGTTATGAATTGGTTACCATTCTGTACACACATGCGATCGTTTCCACCCAAGGACTAACTGAAGACTCGTCAGCAGAAAATCCACATATCTTATTCAACCTGGGATCCAATACAACCTCTTGCTTGGCGCTAGCAAACAAAGTTTGCGTATATTACAAAGTACTCTATGAACAATACCAATGTAGGGGTTTATAAAAGACTACGTAAGTAATGTGTGCTGGTGAATGTAAATATAAGATGCTTTTAAATATTTAACTCTAGTGGATTAAGCGCTTGAGAGCTTAGTTACTCATGGAGGAGTTGCAGGAGGTTTAATAAAAATCGACGATTTTCTAAGGAGGTATAGGTAATTTATTTCTTGCTTTATTGTGTAGCATTTCATGCTCACATAATAAGTACTAACTTACTAAACACTTGTAACGACACAAAATGGTATTAAAAAATACCTGTCATAGCAATTTAAAAAAGCACCTACGTTGTTTCAATTAGAATTTCCAAGATTATGCATACTAAGACTAAACTAAGAAACATGCACATTTTTGACAATGGACGAGAGATTTTTCGTTAAAGTACGGAACATCTCATGATGATGAAAATTGTCTAACATGTTATCTTTACATTAAATTAATTTCTTAAATTATTCCATCACTAGAATCTGACATGTATTGATTACAATCACTTAGGATGATACATTGTTAGAAAAGTTAGATAACTTAATTAAAAAAATAAAAACAATTAATTACGTAATGCTATTTACTAAACGAACAGTAGGCTAATTTAGGTATTTTTTTAAAGCAGGAAACGTCCAGGATGCTTGCAGTTTTCTGTAATAGTAGTTAACGTTTACGAAAACTAAAAATGCTTGGTTTTGTTCTTGTTATCAAACAATTTGACTATTAAACTATTGTACTACTTGTACTTGACTATTTGTACTATTATAGAAATAATAGGAGATTCCTGGATGTTTTCTGCTTCAAAAAAATACCTGTATTAGCCTACAGGATTAATACAAGAATCACTACAAAATAATGTCTTTTTGAGAATATTTAAAGAGCTCATTATTTTTAGGAACATAAAAGAGTAAAAAATAAAGGCATTTTAACTAAAACACTTATAACACGATAACGTGCTTTAAAAACATGATTTTATAGTAATGAATACTGAATATTGCAGACAATCATTCCAATTCTTTATAAAATTAATATGTAGGTGTGAATGATTAGCCTCGTATTATAAATATGATCACGCCTTACGATTTTGCGTAATAAAACCATGTTGGATTCCTAGCACATTCCTATTTGATGTTTTCATAGATTTTCTATAAAAAACCTGTCACAACTTCAAACTTATTCCTTAGATAAAACCAATGGATAAAAGTTACCTATCCGCTTTTCATGCACTCGATATTCTACCGTTCATTGTAGTGGTAGGTACGGAAGCCCATATTTCAGGCTGGTAATTATAATTAGGATTTAAGTAAATATCTATAATAAGTAAATGCTTTAAATGTGTACACAAAACGTAACGGTAAAACAGTAAATAGATTTGACCTAACAAACCAAGAGTAAATAACTATTTTACTACATTTGTTTTTATGTCGAGGCCTGTTCACACTTTAATAAGGTCATGGTTAGAAGTAAACTGATTGTTACAAGTGCTGAGTGTTTGCATTTGTAATGTATTTTTGCTATACTCCGACCGTATAACTCAAGCCTCGCCAGTGAAGTTACAGGGACGTGGGGATGACGACAAGGAATCGCGTGGGGAGCGGAAGGCGAGCGCAATTTTGACTTGCTCAGTTCGCTAGCCTCGCGGCTGGCAGTCACTCACACATTTTGACGGGTTTCACTTTGCGAGACATACACACGAGATTTCATTCCCGACATGAATTGCTCTATCTTCGGACACAAAATTGGTAGTCAGGCCAAGCAAATGGCATTTAACGTGTACGAATATTTAAAGAAAAGAATACTGTAACCGAATTCGGCTGAATATTAACAAGATATGAATAGCAATTGATTTACAGGGATACATTTCTATTTTGTTTAAAAAAATGTACCTCTGTATGGGTCTCTCTTATTAGTATTCTTTGTACCTTTTTTTTTGTTACCTCTCTATAATAATATTTTATAAAGTATAATTAGGTACATATTTTCATCACACACAAGTTGAATAGATATGATTAGCATACGATTAAACATAAAATAATCATAACGCCACGTTTCGTAAGAACTGTCCGCAAATATTGTCACCTCGTGTGCATCACACTAAAACAAAAGCCCGCCCCTGCGCCCCTCTAGCGTCGCGGGCGAGGACTCACTTAAGCGGTCCACCTATAATTACCCAGTACTGCTTATTCAATAGTAAACATTATGGTTATGGACTAAGGTTGAAAAATTCAGTTTAATCATACTTCCATTTACTATAAATTGAGTAGGAAATGTTACCTATTATGATGATAAGGGACACTAAACGGTTTCAAACATTTATCAAAGAATAGGAACGTTACATTAACTACAGTTAATTAACT
Organism: Amphipyra berbera; assembly: GCA_910594945.2. Lineage (NCBI taxonomy): Eukaryota > Metazoa > Arthropoda > Insecta > Lepidoptera > Noctuidae > Amphipyra > Amphipyra berbera. The sequence continues at coordinate 11,390,263 of OU343125.1, forward strand.
GATAAAATATAACTGAGTTAAAAATGAGATCATAACAAAAGTAGCGGCATATTTTAAATTAAGAGATATAAACTACTTTGGTTAAACTTATTTATAAAAAACAGTTCTATCAGGTTGATAATGTGCCATCAGTAAACGGCATGTGGTCCGGAAAATTAGTAACGATTTTATTACTACAAACACAATAGTTTTTTTTTAATTATTTGCTACCGGCTTTGCTCTTAGGCCGCATACCACAAGCAATATGAGCTAAATTTTCAGTCAATTGTCAGTTTAAGAGCTCAGATAGAGCTACCAGAACTTATAATGGCTGTCTATTTAGGGTGTAAACTAATTCGTGTAATTCTTTTAAACCACAATTATAATATGCTTGATACCTATAATTTAAGGAGCGTTATTGGTTAAAATTGAGCCTCGTATCTTTTTGCCAATAATGAAGTAAAGACCTCATGGCTTTGCATAGTCGAACCTCCCATATAAGAAGCTATCGAAGGTAAAATTAGCTTACCGAGTCTTATTAATATGCTCAGATGGGCAAAAAAAATTGTACCATTGGTAATCAAAATGATTCGTTTTGTTTATAGGAACCGGGCAACAGTCTACAAATAGTATTATGTTTGATTAAAAATAAAATAAATGTATATTTTTTGTCCTGCGATAGTGGTTAATGATCGTATCTAAACCACTTGATAACAACTTATGTACAATACGGCCGACGTATCTTGGAGAGTCTGAAGTGAGCGCCAAATGGCTGCGCAGCCAATAACACGATACAAATCATGAATAAACCAGTTATTATTGGCTGCGCAGCCGTTTGGCGCTCACTTCAGACTCGCCAAGATAAGTCGGACGTATTGTAAAAAATAACCATTTTTTTTAAATTGTTGATTCTTTCGGTTCTATGCATAAATCAATGGAAGGCTGGGGGGCACGACTAGCCTAGTCAGTTAACTTGGGGAGCTAAAATGCCTCACGTTAAGAACATCACGTTTTCTTATTGAAATTCGTTTTTTGTTGAATCCAAAAGAATCTAAGGTCAATCTGTGTCACTAGTAGACAGTTTTACTGGAATCCGGATACAGCCCGCACAGGTCATAAAATAAAGGATTATAAGTTACTTTTGGCACACAAGATTTGAATTTATCGCGCGCCAGAAAGCACTTTTCGCATACATTTTGTGCTAGACCCCGTATACTCAAAAATATGACGGATACGACACTGTGGGGCCTAGTACATAATGTAGGTGCAAAGTTCCTTCGTTCACGCGTCATTAATTTTTTGACAGACATTTTTTTTATCGTCTCAGAAGGTAGGAACCTTGCAGCTTTTAGAATATTGTTCAAAAGGAGTGTAGGTCGAATTTTATTTTATTTTTATTAAAGTCCGTAATCCAAGGGCTAAGTAGATCATTAAAATATTTATTTTACTTACAAATATCCCTGTTTACAAATAACACATTAATATCATTCTAAAATCTACGTTGTTGAAAACTAAAGATAGAGTTTGATAAAAGTAGAATTATTTTTATTATGTCAAGTGCGCAATAGAGAAGATTTTTATTGTAATTAATACGAATGGGCTGTCTCTATATATTTTATAAACATGATTTTAATATTATAGGTACATATTATGCGCAAATGTGGTATGATCTTAATAATTTACTCTTAAGTATCTAAATATTTGTGAATATTGCGCGAAAAACAAATAATGACGTCATACAACTAAATGGCCACGTAGACTAGTAGTCAGCGATTACTGCATTACGAAGAAGTAGTGCAGGATTGACGTCTCTTCGCGTTTATTTGATTTTAATTTTGTGTAGTTTTAGTTTGAAGCCTAACATCTCTGATAGAACCCCTGACAACGCTGATAGTATTACCACCTTAGTAATGGTGTAGAGGTAGTGATTGGAGCATAAAGCAGATATTTTGAATGGTGCATCCAATTCCTGAAAGAAATAAAAACTCACGTTGAAAGCAGTCGGAAACGTTATAAATATTAAAAAATACAAATTGACGTAATAGTGTTATAATATAATAATTTTATAACACTACTACATCAAAGCAGCTGTTATACGTAATTATATCACGCAAATGTTACTTTTTACGACTTCCTGATAATTGGATTAACGACGCAGTTATCGCTGCCGCTAGATTAAAGAGCTATTAGGCATCAATAGTGGCTCATCAAACTGGCCTGTTTGGCTTCAGCTGAATCCCTGCCTATAAAGGGTGATTAATTGAGATGGGTCAGATGGTTGAAATTTTAAACCTATTAGGGTAGATTGTTCCTTACAACCTAAACTATCAAATACAGTGAAGAAACAACCGGAGTTTTTTTTAAAGAATAAAACTTGTGCTCGGGTCACCTGTTAGATAAGTTGAAAAAAAAAATCAATGAATGTAATTATTCCTTACTCTAAAATCGATGCCTAATCCCCACTGTCCCAAACTCAATGAATCATCCCATATGTCTCTGCGACAGACGGCAATCGGAACTACGCTGTTTGATTGATGCGATATGAGCAATCGACCAAAGATAGACAGACGTTTATCCCCCCCACCCAAATAGAAATATTGAAAACATCGGTTTTTTGATCCCTGCAATTCTTGTCAATACAAAATACATACCTTAAGCAAATCAGCAGCCAGTTTCAGGACATTATTTGCGACAGTCAGTTGTTCTTTACTCTCAGGCCTCTGTTCTATCGCAAGGTGTAAGTTAATCTGTTCAGTCAGTATCGCGGACAAGCAGCCCCGGTACTTCTTATTCACATTACTGCCCAACGTTCCAAGTCGTAGCAGATATAACCCGATGCACAAACTCCACAGCAACACTTCTAGTAGCCAGCCACTTTCTAATGTCACCGAGTCCTGAGGATTATTACACTGTTATTAATCTTATTAATTTTCTGAACTCGTTTAAAAAGAATCTTATAATTTTCGTAGTATGTATTTGTTGTATTACGTTGCAGCAATAACTGCAGTACATAAAACTCTTACAAAAAGGATGCATTGCCCGTTGTCACCACGCTGTGCGGGCTCGTGACGTCAGAGCCAGCTTCCTGCGCCGGTGACGTCACTGCCCGTCACTAGCCCGGGGTATTGCGGGGGTATAGGGATAGGCTGCTTGGATGGATTTCGCGCCATCTGTCGGTCAAAGCCTCGTCTGTAGGCGAGGGTGTGGTCGTTGCGTTGACGTTTGATGAAACCTTACATATCAGCTAAACATCTTTAGTACAAGAGTCTATGAGTAACGATTCTTAAGTACGTTCGGCGCACCCTGGACAGTCAGGGAGCCCCGCTACCAACCCGATCAATCTTTTCACCGCGGCATGCGCTACTATCGTATAGTTCGTGCCGACACGAGAAGAAGAATAAGATTACTCATAGTTATATTTTAGACTGCTTCTCAGATGTATCATTAACTAGACTGGTAAATGATGAACATGAACCTATACTAAAAAAGTTATAATAATAGTTTTTTTTTTTTTTTTTTCGAAATTTTTCTATATCCAAGCGTTAATGCTTAGGAGGCGCATTCTAGAATAGATGGTACTGAGCAGTTGATTTGACAATTTGTTTTTGCTGTCATAATCGCGTATTATGACACCTAATTACCATATTAACCTACGACCCTAGCTCCGAAAGACTTCCCTCAAAAAATTAGACATATCAATTTTATTTGACCAGCATTCACAACGGTAATATGTCATTTTGTCTATTCTTCAGTCGACAAAACCTTTGTCTACGATGGTCATGATAGGCATACAGGATATGCAGTGATTTTAGAGAATGTTTCATGGAACTTACTCTTAATAGGTGTGTGCTTACGCATCCGAGCAATACCACTGTGAGCATAAATGCGGCTGACACGATGACTTCCACTGACCGCTGAGGGCCACGGCGCTAAAAAGTAGAAGAAATTATTAAGACACTTTATTTTCTAGTCATACAGTCGAGTTAAGGCAACCTGTTCATTAAAAATTATTCAGCCTTAATCATTATCATCCAAGTTTTTACACGCTTTATATAAGCTTCACTTGTAACTAACTAACTAACAATGTAAAAAAATCTAGGAAGGCAATTTTAACCTACTTCTATTTATCGTATCGAAATGGAACTTTGTATGTATAGGTATAATGTAATTCAGATGACAATACTATAATTTGGTATCTTGGAGCTGATCTGATGATGGAGCCAGGAGGTGGATTATGGAATTCTTCAGTGGCTACTAGTAAACCCCTAGTTTCGCGTCATATGATTCGTCTTGGCGAGTCCAATAGATTGGGCTTGGTAACGAGGGTCTTATGATGGAGCCAGGAGGTGAATGGTGCAAGGCCCCACAGAGGATAGGTCCGCCGAGGGTTGGCGGACCGGGACCTGCCGGGGTTGCGGTGCATGCTTTTGCGAATCCCGTGACCCCGGCCGAACGGTCAGGAGAAGGTACACCGTTGGTTTTTAGCCGGTAAGAGTCCGGCAGACCTCCTCGCCTTCCCCGGACGAGCGACATCCAATGATGGAACTCTTTAGTAGCTACTAGTAAACACGTTGAGTTTCGGGTCATATGACTCGTCTTGACGAGTCCAATAGCATGGGCCTGCTAACGAGGGTCTTATGATGGAGCCAGGAGGTGGATGGTGGAATTCTTTAGTGGCTACTAGTAAACCCCTCGAGTTTCGGGTCATATGATTCGTCTTGACGAGCCCAATAAATTGGGCTTAGTACCGAGGGTCTTATGATGGAGCCCGGAGGTGGATGGTGGATATCTTTAGTGGCTACTCACTAATTTTAATAAATTAATTAAAAATACACACAACCAAAAAGCGCACCACGCTTTTTGAATTAACCATTGCATATAAAATAATTATTTTATAATTTATAGTGCGTGATAAAAGCGTGTTTTTAGTTTTTTAAACTACATATTTTTAAATCATAAGTGTGTTCACAATGGTTTCCAGTTTTACCACTACACCAAATGCGACGATATAATGCGGTATGCGATTCAGTTTTATAAGAAGCTGGCCGATCGATTTGAGCTGTAGCCATTTTAAGCCCCAAGCTCGTAACGGGTTTGGTTGTGAACTCTTACTCGTAGATAAAACCTCGTAGACAGCGACGACTTGATGTGCCTCACAGTGTTAAGTCTAAAGTGAGGCCGTTATGACTTGCGAGCTCGTCTCACAAGCGACGGATGTCGGAAGACTTTTTTCAACCAGGTACTTTTCTTTCTTGTTTGGTCGGTCGGGGGTAAATACAAGGTACTTGTTGTGCATTATTTATGGATTCAGGTGACAGCCCGTCCCGACTCCATTTGTAATGATCGTACAACTTAAATGTCAAATCTCGTAGCCACCTCTTGATGATCCGCACAGTGTTAAGTCAAAAGTGTAGCAGTTCAGACTAATGAGCCCTTTTGCATGAATTTCAAAGGAGAGAAAAGCTAACTGAACCAGTACTTACTCGTAAATAAGACCTCGTAGACAGCCACGTCTTGATATTCCGTACAGTGTTGAGTCTAAAGTGCGGCAGTTCGGACTTGCGGGCCCGTCTTGCTGACGTCAGATGTGAGAAGAGCTTTGCGTACAAAAATCGTTGTTTGAACGCCCGTTCTGCTACTGCCAATAGGAAGAATACTAACGCTCCTAGTGCAAATCTCAGCAGGCTTGACAGCAGGTTCGTTGATACCGCCCTGGTGATAACAAAAATGGGAGTTTATTGATGTAGCTGTTCACTTTTGCTGACACCTTTTTGGAACAAGTATAATTTCCACTACGGGATACTACAGGGAACAGTTTTCCGCATGTACAAACAAGGCATAAACTGACTGCAAAGCATTGCATTAGAAGGTGATAGCCGCATGAAATGCGACGTCGTACTTACTTATAAAATTGAAGACCGCATGTTTTTTTATAGTAATACAAAACAAAGTGATAGTGGTTGCTAACGACATAAAAGCAATCAAATGGAATCGATATTGAATAATAAATTATATTAATCATGATTCTAGGGAAATCATCGCCAGTAGTATCACGACAGACTCAACATTTTTATAACTGAAGTTTATACATTTAGCAAGAAATTTTAAGCAGCAAGTACAAAAATCTGTGTTCAGTACATACTAACCAGATATTATCACCAAAAGCACCAACAAAGACAGAGAATAGGGTTCCTTTGTAGTTGGCCATCAGCGTCGGGAAGTAAGTAATAACGGACAGCGCCTGAAGTTCCTCCTCCGTTCTACTGTCTTGTTCTGCAGCCACCTGGTATGTTAAAGGTTCCTCATTTTATCACCTCAAAAATGTTGAGTGTTAAATATATGGGGGGCTGGAAGTGATATCATTAAACTTCGACAAACGTTAACTTTGTAGCGGTGAGGGCTGACGATGCCTACCGTGTCTCTTGCGACAAACGGTGAGATAAACCTCCAAAGCTTGCTTCGTAGTCTAGGCCGAAAACGGGTAGTAGCATTATCGTGGCAAGAAGGCTGGCTCTGTGATCAGCATGATATAGATGAAATGTTTCGTTACCTGTGCGAATCGTATGACAGGTTTGACGAGCGCGACGGCCGCGGCCATGGCGAGGCCGGCCCACAGACAGCCCTCGGCCGCCATGGCCCGCTCGGCGCGCGCCACCACGTACCAGCTGATATCCACCGCAGATAGCTCCGCGCGCAATGTTGACCCACGCTCCCACATCGTGCATTTTACTATGGAATAATATTACAATAAAAGGCACTATCTGTCTGTGGACAAGCCTTTTGAATTTCTCGAACATATCCCAGACAAATCATAGAAAAAATTAAGTGCACTGATAAGACTTAGTGCAAAGAACTCTGGCTATGAAAAAATAGTCAAACCAAAATTTGTGAGCAGAGTGTGATCTTGTTTTGTAAAATCTTTATCATTATCTGAGAATGTAGGGTCATTCTTCCTAAGGCGTGACTCGACTTCGTGCGGCATGTTTAGTGCTGTCGCACGTAGTGTATAGTCCGCGACAGGTCGACATGGGAATCGGGTATACAGTGAGTCGTGGAGGAGACGACGCCCCGCACACCCGCACAGCGCTCGCGCCATCGTAGTCTTAGCCCTGCACGAGTCCGCATCGACAGCGTTTATCGGTTTCGGTATCGCTCACGTTGTTGCTTGTAGTTGTGTATTGAATATGACTAGAAAATTGTCATATCGACCGTCGTGGACTGTATACGGTTACATCTGAAATAATGTCGCGCACTTCAGTCACTGCGGCGCGGCGCGGTGGTAACATTTGTATCCAGCGAATGCCGCGCGCAGTCGAGTCACACCTTTAGATATCTTGAACAGATTTAAAGATAAGTAATCAAATCATGCATTATTAGCATAAATGTACCTGTATCACTAGTTGGGTCAAGAATAGCAAAAGGGTCCCAGGAGCTGTCCGCAGTATATGGAAAGACCACATCTGAATGTCCGCCTTCCGACTGAGAGCCGTAACTGCTTTCTTCACCTATCGATACATACGACTTTTATTATTATAGCAATTCTTTTTGGAAAAAAATATGATCGTTAGTATGCTTATGGTGTCTCTAGATTTGCTTAATTTTAATTTTCGATTAATATAGAGTTCATATGACTCATAATCAAAATAATGAGCAAATATATCGATTTTCGGAATCAATAGTTTTGTAGGGCACTAGTAGGTCGTGTGGTTAAGCGTGTTGGTTATGTAATCAAATCTATTATAAGAATAGAGCAAATCAGTAGACAGAAACATGTATAAAAATTAGTAAAATAGTTGATAGTTAACATACATAATTGATGCTTACTGTTAGTAGTTTGGCCAACCCAATCTGACATGGTATGGTGGGATGGTAGGGCGATGGATGGAGCGGACGCCGAGCATTCCCCGTCCGATGAAGATGACTGGTAATTGTCTAATTTCTATGGAAATTCATTCAGTATTTTAATTATAATGAATAAATATGATTTATTTACATTTCTTACGAGATGTTTTACATGCCTAACCTTTTTGTAAGAGTAAATGGTACATACCAAAATATGTACAAGTATGTACCTAATCTCAAAATTAATTGCATAGTTTACATTGACATTAATGAAATAAAGCTCATTAAAAAGAAATATTGAACTGTTGCCCATTGAATAGCCTATCTCATAAATGTCAAAAACATTAGAAAAACCAGGTATTAAAAGCGATATTAGTGAACGTAATGTTATTGACATGCTATCAGAATCCCAAACGGTCGATAGCTACCTTTATTCGCGTGCTGAAAATTCCTTCCATCTATCACCTAATGTTAAAAGATAGGACAAGTTAATAATTATAGTGTTCACCTTTTCAAAATAAGTGCATTTATATTACGAGTTCAAAATAATTTTATTTGGAAGCATGCTTACAATGTTATAAAATGTTTTAACATTTACCTTTTCTTTTTTTTTATTGACAGTAAAGTCTTCGTCGCTAGATTCTTGTATGCGTATACCTTCTTGAGCCCACGAACTCCTGAATCGTACACCAATTCTTTTCCCAGTACTAGGACTGCTTGTTGGAGCAATACCATCAGAATCTGCATCTAAAGATTTTTCATCATCGTCTTTCTTCAATATGTTTGATTTAACAAATACTTCGTTTGGTTCATTGCTTTTAGGATCAATATTTTTGGTAGTAGCTTTAGGAGTTTCAGCCATTTGATTATCTGGAGATTTTTGCTCTGCAGGAGAAACATTATTCGGTCCTTTAGAGCTCGTCGCTTCTTTCTTTATCAGGTTTTCAGTCTCATTCTTAACTCTCTCGCCTTCACTGCCATTAGAATTGTATCCATTTAGGCTTTCGAAGCCATCGTCTCCGTCAGCAAGTGCTCTGGATATGTGTATTTGCTGATTTTGTCTCACATTGAACGATTCTAATTGTTTCTTTGTTAGCACGTTAGGTTTGTATCTAAGAGAGGTGCTAGGAGTTGCATCATCAGGTGGTGGGGTGAACGTTACTATAGGTGCGGTTAGATCAGGTTTCTTCCAAACCATATAATCTTCGTCATCGGAGTCTTTAGCTTTAACTTTTATATTTTTTTTAGTTTTTACGGGCTCTACGTTTTTCAGCAGAATTTCTTTTGTCAGATCCTTCTTTCGTTTTCTGAAATTCCAAAGGAGTTTTGTGCAGATAGTTAGTAAAATTAGGGAAATTAAGAACTTTGAGTTTGTGTTTGATGTTGTTTATATAGAAAAGTTCGATTCTTTGATAATTTGCATTTCTTTGATAAGTTCGATTCTTTGAAATGCGAGTGACGAGACTGATATAAAAACTCGGGCAACAATATAATGAAATCATTTGGTACTATATTTGCTATAAAAATATTCCAGAATTATCCATAGTATTTCTTACAACAGTAATCTAAGTATTATAAGAGATACTACGGATTTACAAGTATCTTAATAAGGTAACTGGCATTAACCTCAGTCCGTTCTCAGTGATTTCAGTGCGTGATTGCCTCCGTCGGAACTTGGCGGGTTTAGTAGTGGGTGTCTTGCTCTGACTCGAGGTGGCACCACTTTCGGCTGAGCCGCCACCGCTGCCACCATCGCATTCTGATCTTGTACGCCTATTTTACAGGATATTAAGTTTACTAAAATACCGTTTATTGTTATTCTAGAAAGCTTAATAAGTTTATTATTCGTGACCCCTTAAATTCCCCAGAAATAAGTTTTATGTTGTAAATCTGACTGTCACCATTTATCTCATTTTATGTTGATTTAAAATACTACGACAACTCTATAAAATTTAGTACATTTTCGCATAACGTTGTTTATTTATTTTAGAAACCTAGGAAACGCTAGGAAGGTTCAAAGTGATGATAACATACAAAAATGTTTATGTAAAACATCACATAAAAGAAATAAAACTATTTGTAATTACCTGAAATATCTAGGCAACTTGCGTCGATAGGTGGCGCGAGGTCGCACCCTAGCGAGTTCCATCTCGGTTGTACTGACGATCTGTGAGTGTACCACACTCAGTACCAACATCAGACCTAGTGGTACTAACCAACAATTAGGCTGGAAAAAAAGTATAAATATAAATTCTCTGTAACTCTCTTCTATGGCCCACGTGGGTGCCAAAACTGTAATGACATTTGTGGAATGCTGCTTATAAGTGATGCTTGCTATTTAAAAAAAGTAAACGTTAAAATACATATGACAATGGTGCCGATTCTCTTGTTTGCCAACTAAACTAAAATTAGAGAATTGCTATCTTCTACAAACAGACAGCGCGAGAAAAGGATGGTGATAGATAAGAACTAAGTTAGAGATGTGAAATTAGTTTACGCCTTGAACTTCACCTTGTTTTAGTCGACACGTTGTGACGTGTCGTCTAAAAGTGAGTGGGCGAAATGTTTAGAAGTTGGTCTACTCCTCCTCTAGCAATGAGTGATATGTCATTAGAAAGGTCTTTTTAAGTAAAGCATTTGGTACTCACACAACTAAAGTCAATTGTTAGTATTTTCGGAGTTATAACACCTTCAAAGGGAAACATCTTTTATATCCATACTATCACAATTTCTTCTTATTTTGTTACTTATGCTAAAGTACCGCAACGTTCTTATGCGTTGTTTAAGTCCCATAAGTATTATTTACAAATAATACTTATGGGACTTAAACATGAGTGACAAAACGTGGGTGCATTAGACATATCTGCTTACCCCTTCGGGAAATTCAGGCGTTATGTTATGTGTGTTACTTAAGTAGGTATCTAAAATAATTATTATAACAAAGCTCCTATGGCAAAACGTTTAAAAAAGATAATAAATAAAAATATTTTAGCGTTAACATAGTTTTTAAATGGTTACATTTAATGAGCTTTAACTCCATAAATAATAATAATTGACAGTAGCTATAATACAAAAAAAAATCTACTTAAAATAACCTTTCTATTGATATATCACTCATTGCTAGAGGAGATGTAGACCAAAAATCCCATTCTCCTTTTAATTAGTTCAACTAAAGGCAGCTCTTATTTAAGTCCGTCTCTTTCTTATTTTATCAGAGTGAAAAAGATGGCAATAGCCTAAATTAACTTTAGTTTGTGCAAAACCGAATCGGCGCCAATATATTTTATTTCTATCACAATTTTATAGAAACCTGCCTACTTTCATAGCACTGAAAATACAAAATGAAAGACGTACAAAGACGAAGTAAATGGTGGGCTGTGTATTTACGATTACCTATCCATGTTGGCATCTTTTATAAACTACGTAATTCGAAGCTTTGGAAAGTCAAACTGATACTTAGCAAACTGTTGAGAATGCACAAATTCGAGTTACATGTCTCCTAATTTCGGATGTAGTAGGTACTGTGTTCATACAAAATGTATGACATATTTATTCAGGAATGTATCACAAATAGTGCAATACTTAGTATTCCATAGGAAACATGCACCTTATTTGTTTTGTAATTCTAGTTAATTTTAGCTATTATACTACCCATTGTCATGTCCTATCCTTATTAACATGTGGATAGCCATTGTGTGGTTCAAATATAGCACAACTGAATGCAACAAAAATTGGACTTTAATCCATAGCGTCAGTGTTCAAAATGTATTGGCTACTTACATCAACATCCACGAGGTCGGGCGTCATGAAGTATATGGTCAAATTGAGGACCTGCATTAGCCATAGTGTAAGGAGGAACTTGGCGCATGCTGGCGAGGTCTGCTGGGCCCACCACTGGTACAGCGCGGGTAGGAACAATAGTCGGACTAAAGCGTACCATACGACGCGACGCATACTAAGCGTGGGCTTCGCTTTTGGGAATGATGATCCTGTTGTTGAATAAAAAATTGGTTGTCTGTAAAGTCGGTTTACGGCCGATAGTTTAACGTGACAACGTCATAACAAAACATCGTGCCTCTCTATCGCTTGTTCCGCGCTCTCGCTCGCACGCTCGCCTTAGACGGAACGTGAGAATGAGTCACGCTTTTTCGTGCATGCTGCCGGCGTTCATCGTTTTATTAGACGTCGTCACGTCAAAAAATTGAATTCTAATTCAGTTCGACGCAAAAATGCTTTAAGAATACTAAATAATTTTGAAACAATGATCATTTGTATTGTTTCTGTGAGAACAGTTAAGATTAATGTTGAGCCTATGAAACCACTGCTACTTTTACCTTTAATAGAATTGCTATAGTGTGCGAAATGTGGTAATCGCATTAAGTAAAAGTAAATGTCTGTGTTTTAGCTGATCCTTGAAAATGTTTTACCAGCTACTGCCACAGTCTCAACATCGACTCTCTCAGTAACGTATTGTTTAGTTATAGCATAATATTAGGTATTTTTTGTTTGTTCTCATGATTCATATTTATAGTGTATAATGTAATAGTGGTATGGTAAACCCATTGGGGTTTGATGTGTCATTTAAGGAAAATAAAACCATAAAATAAAAAAAGTAAATATAATAAAAGTTTATTGGTCCGTGAACTTAAAAAAAATGGGTACCTCTAACTAAGTCAACGTCAATGAGGTAGGACCGGGAATGCGAGGAGAAATCCACGATACGGCGGCGATAGGTGCCGCGCATCAGCAGCTGTTCCACCATCGTCTCCCATTCCTCTTTGTCGTACGAACTTATTTTCTTCTGATACCTGTTTTGTTAATAATAAGAGGAAAGTATTGAGTTCTTGATATTGAATTAACTAATTTTAGAATAAACCTAAAATGGGATGCAGAACTTGGCTGATATTTTACTGTGCATGTCCATCTGTAGCATTTAATTATGGGTTGTAGGGCTTAGGTATCAACTATCAACATTAAGCCTTATTTTCTTGTTACTTTTTTAATTTAAACCACTTTGGCTGTCTTCTATAATTGAATTTGAATAAAGTACTTCATAAAAATATAACTGGTTTAGTTTTTATTTCTTTGTAAGTCCAGTAAAAATCATAGGTGTTATTTTTCATAAAAAAATATGGGCTAATTGATTTTAATTAAATGATCATTAGTTTAATGAATGAACATAATATTGACTTTGTAATTCTCTAAATATATAGTTGTCAAAATTGCTGTTGGAAAAAGCGAATATGTATGGTTTTGTTTAAATTCATCAAGTGAATGTTTTTTGAACAAGTACAACTATGTAGATTAATAAATTAGCTTATAGATGGAATAGTTTACAGAAAAATGCCTAATACCTACCTAGTAAAATTATCTTTGTTAGTATTGAAAAAATAAGGAAAATTAAGCATATTTGCAGCCTTTTATTTTGTTATGGTTGAGTCATTGTTACTAACTTGTTAACTTTATATTACAGGCGCGTAATACAAAGCTCAGTGGTTTATTATACTGTTTAGTTACTCATTAGATAGTTGGACGTTACAATATTACTCTGTCAATGCAGTGAATGCACACTGACATAAGCTTGTTTTTAATTGAACCAAACTGTAGGTAAATGTAAAAAAATGGCTTGCAGCTATATCAAAACAAAAAGAAAGTGTGGAACAAGTATATTCAATGTACCTATTGTATTTTCTAAATCAAATTATGAAGGAAGAAAATGTCAAACAGTGTTGTTGTTATAGCAAGTTTGCTGTTATAGCCCAGACCCCCGAGGCAGATGCTGCATGGCATCTTCTTGAGTTGGGTGTAGCCTATTTTCTGAAGAGAACCCACATGGCTGGACTAAACTTTGTAAAACAAATTAATGATACTTACCATGCTGCTAACTGCATCATGATGAACAGAGAGATCGGAAAAAGGTGTATCTAATAACTTCACTTTGATTGTACTTGAAAGCTGGAAATATAAGACAAATCACTAACATATTAACATTATTTGTGTTCAATTAACAATATTTGGTTCTATTTTATGTATATTTATTTTCGCTACATTTTAACAAAACATGTACAGTGAAAATTTGCAATGTAAATACTTAATTATTCAGGAAAGAAATTAGGTACTTTAATATTGCTTTTTATAAAAAATTACTTATTTTTCAAATGAAATATTGCAAGTGTATTTGGCTTAGCTATGTGGGTGTTATAAAAAAATGACATAAAATTGATAATAGTTTATGATCAATGTTAAGAACACAGTACAGGAATGTAAAACAAGCTGTTGCAATTTATTTAAGTGTAATAACGATTGTGAAGTGTCACTAAGAACACAAATAAACTGTCGGGTAATCTGGAGGTATAAATACCTGTTAATATAAAAAATATTTTTGTTGGGTAAACCTAAATAATAGAACAGGTATTTCTCTTCATAATATCTCTATCTCTATAACATCCCATAAAAATTATAGGTATATATGAAGTTTTACATGTATGAACCTTTATAATGTTACACTCATGATTAAATTTTTTATTAATTGATTATTAATGGAATTGCTTCATAATTGTCAGATATTATTTGTAATACCAGTGATGTAAAGTGGGTGACTAACTGTACTTACCATTTGGATCATTGATGGCAAATTGTTATTGGCATATTTCAGTGAAATCAAATCTCAAGTGCATTTAAAGACATCTGAAAACGAAACATTATTTTCATAACTGATAAGCGATTCAATACTTCGAACAAAGAATGTTTGATCAGCTGTATGTCAACAAGTAACTTGTTATGAAATTATCATTTTGCTTGGGATCACTTCATAACCCCAATAGTTCAAAGTTCCGGTTAAATTGCCTCAAAAATTATATGGTTCAAAATAATATTAAGGCACCTATAACAATGTTGTTATAGTCAGTCTTTATTTAGAACTTACCGTTATGTATACTTATGCGCTACATTTTTCTTAATTCATTTATCGACAGTGCCAAAGTAGGTATTGTAAAATACACGGATTTCTTTTAAATAATACACTTCGACACACAGTTAACTAAACTCACATGAATAAAACCACTTAATTTCTAATTGAATTATTGCGTTTACATACAACTGAACTGTACAAGTAAATTATAACCGAATTTTATTATACGAAACGAAACAACGAATGACAAACCCTGCTCTTCTCTCTGATCACAGATAACTTTATCTGATTTTGACATTGACAGTTGAAGTTGAACTATGTTGCCAGTTGCCAACAAAAAACATTTTAATATTTTAACTGCCATGTTGACGTGACAGCGCAAAGCTCCCGAGTTGCTCCACAGAGTAAAATATGAAATTATATCTACCATGAGACTATACCCAGGCAGGAGGTGCTACGGTCCATGTTTAGACGCTAGCTACACTGGAAAAGCTAATGAATATTGCGATAGAATTTTTATTACCAGCACTCTGTCAGTCCGTGGATGAGTGACCGTTCGTTACACATCGACGAGATTTCTTCGTGCCTCGGAGAGCACATTAAACCGTCGGTCCTGGGTGTCATACAAAAATCAATGACAATCGTTAAAGGGCTTATGTGGACTAAGTCCGATCCTAAACCGAAAAAATACGGCTCGAGAAAACCTGACTGGATGTCTATGAAGTTCGGATCGAAGGCAGTGCACAACCATTCATACAAACACTACTACGAACGCTACGAACTTTCTCGGATGCGGATTCGAAGCTCTGCGTAAAATACCTAGGTAGGTAGGTACTATTATTCAGTCACAAGGCTAGGAGGAAGCAGAAGCCTGGAGTTTGTCACTGAATCTATTACAATGGATGGAATACCGACATCGACGAGAAGACATTGGGCATTTTTGTTTAGACTGACTACCCACGGCAGACAAAACTGAAACCGTCAGTGGAAAGGTAAAAAGACTAAAGCGCCAATATACCTATTTTACAGTACAGAGATCCAAAGTATTTATTTAAGAAAATATACATAGTTATTTTTCTTAGAGTATACATGTTACATAGATAATTTAATTATCTAATAAATAATAATAAAAATAACTATGTTTATTTTCTTACAAAAATACTTTGAGTCTCTTTATTGTAAAGTAGGTATATTGGAGCTTTAGTCTTTTTACCTTTCCACTGACGAAACATAACTAGAATAATAATAATAATAGGGCACTAGATTATTTGAAAGCAAAAACAAATAAAAAAATTGCCAAGCGTTTGATCTTTAGAGATACATTATCATTTATGTAATGATCTGTTCCTATGGCGAAAAATGAATCGTTTCGCTTACCAATAGTAGCATTTTTATCAGCAAACTGCATATTAATAGACTCGTAAACTTTATTTTTGTGATATCTACGGATGTATGAGTAGGTCTACTAATTTATGAGTTGTTTCATTATTGGTAAAGAAACAAGGGTCTTAATTTTAATTAATAACGCTCGGTTAATCTTAGGAATCGGCTATAAACCTGTGTTTTCTTCGACGTAACACAGATCGTCTACACGAGACAACTGTTTTGTATTGCTATTTCAATGTAGATCAAACTGAGTAGCAACTATTAGTCCATTAAAATGCAATAAGTTTATACTTACTAAATTAAATTCAATTTCCTTATTTCTAACATCCCGGTTTTCGTAACACTATTTCCAATGTACATACTTACAGACTTTTTGTTCTATACAACGTATTTTTTTGTTCAATACCTACAGACGTTTTTCAGGTATCCCGTCGATTCACAAAACAAAAATAAGATATAGGTAGGTAAAACTAGTTCTTTGAACTATAATTTAACGCACCTGGAACCTGATACCATAATTGTGCCCGAAAAATGGCAACAGGCTCGCTATCTATTACATGGGACTAAATACAAAAGGCGAAACGAGCACCTATGGTTACAGCTTCGGGGATTATAGACGTGAGTATAAATATGTAGGTATATAATTTAACAACGTTTCGGTTTTTACCGGGCGAAAATCAAAAGTCGGTCAATGTCTTTTGGATGTATGACTTACACAAAACATCTCTCTCTGTCCCTTCGGAGAACACAGTCGTGACATGTCTATCTGTATAGTTTGCAAAGAGTATCTGTCTACGTATTTATAGTCAATTTTTTAATCCCAGCAACTAAATTGACAAGCACAAATGTTAAACTTGAGAGGAACATTAATTAAATTGTTTTCAAGTTTGACATTTTTGCTTGTCAATTCCAAGGACTTACTTATCTATACATATAATAAAATCGTAGGAAAGTCAAAACTGTACATTGAATATTTTTTAAAAATAATACTTGGGGCGTGATCTACAATCGATATCGAAGCCAAAAATATAGTTTTTAGAATTTTTGTCTGTTTGTCTGTATGTATGTCCGGGCTAAACTCAAAAAGTACTGCATGGATTTACTTCAAATTTTGCATGAATATTACTAAGAGGTCGGGTCAACATATAGGCTACATATTATCACGCTATCACCTACGGGGGAGGAGCTGTGAATCTTTATTTTTCTTACGCATTCTGTGACAGCGTGTAATCTAACTACGCATATTTAAATGTTGTTTTTGAGTAAGCCATGCTATTATCTAGCTTTACACTATAAAAACTACGCCATTTAAGTAACTTGGGCAGATAAACATAGTTTAATTAATGTTAGTAGTATAAAGACAATTTTGAAGCAGCGCCATCTATGAGATTTCATAAAAATCAAGTCAAGTTACATGTTAACACTTTTTGGAAATTAATAATTTAAATTTGATCATGTTGGCGAGGTTAGTAGTTAGTTATTCTTAAAATTCATAGATGGTAATGTGCATTTTCTAAATAAACATTAGACTGTTAATACTTTTGTTCGGTATTTATCTGTGTGATTATTGCTTGGTAATTAATGTATTTTCATGTCGTATACCTAATTATAAACTTAAATGAATAAAAAAAAACAAAAACATTAAATAAAAAACATTAAAAACATTTGTTACCACTGGCATACTTGCAGAGGTTAGGAGGCGAGGCAAAATTGCTATTGCTGTAGCGTCGTTGGGAATCGCTGCCACACTGCTTCCGGGTGGTAAGACAGCACATACCATGTTTAAAATTCCCATCGATTTAGAGAGCGCCGAAACGCCTGTTTGTGGTGTGTCACGTAACAGCGATAAGGGACACGTGCTCAAGGATTGCTCTCTGATCGTATGGGATGAGTGTACGATGGCCAATAGGAAGGCAGTTGAGGCCGTGGACAGAACCCTGCAGGACATCCGCAGGAACGAACATTTGATGGGTGGTGTCACATTTCTGTTCAGTGGCGATTTCCGGCAAACGCTTCCCGTGGTGACACGGGGATCGAGGGCTGACGAGGTGAATGCTTCGTTGAAACGATCTTCGTTGTGGTCACAAGTTCGTACGCTGCGCTTGACCATTAATATGAGAGCTCGGCTCGGCGGCAATGTACCTACGTGCTCAAGAATTCTCCGATGTCCTTCTAAGTCTTGGCGAAGGCACTCTACCAGAAGAGAGAGGTGGACAGGGGGTGCTTCCAGAGTCTCTCGGTAGAGTGGTATCCAGCTTAGAAGAACTCATTCGCTGTGTGTACGGGGACATCAGTCGTATACCGCACCAGCAGAATTCTTGGGTGTGTGAGCGGGCCATTTTGACGCCCAAAAATGATCAGGCTGCAGCAATTAACGAATGCATTCTCTCGGAAATTGAGAGGAATAAAGTGGTCTACACCTCGATAAACACTGTTGTCGAGCAAGATGACGCCACACATTATCCCGTGGAATTTCTGAACTCCCTGTCAGCAAGTGGACTTCCAGCGCATACCATCAAGCTGAAGGTCGGTGTCCCGATTATGCTCCTTCGGAACCTATCTCCTCCGAAGTTGTGTAACGGGACCGGCCTTAAAGTCATCTCGCTCCACAGACATACCATTGAGGCGGAAATTCTTACGGGTTGTGGCGTCGGCGAGGCAGTATTTATACCACGCATTCCCCTCATACCTCATAACTTCCCGTTCCAGTTCAAGCGCGTACAGTTCCCCGTGAGTGTTTGTTTCGCGATGACCATCAATAAGTCGCAGGGACAGACACTGAGGGCAGCGGGCGTCGACTTCAGGACGAGTTGCTTCTCACACGGGCAACTGTAGTACGTCGCTTGCTCCCGCGTCGCCAGTCCTGACTCTTTTTACATTTTGGCTCCTGGCAGCATAACTACCAACGTAGTTTATAGGGAAGTGTTGTAAGGTATGATACCTTTGTACGTATTTTTACTCTTTTGTGTCCTGGAATGTATTCCTGCATTATTTTCTCTATTTCCTTCAGTCACATCTTATGACTGAACTCAGCAGGATTCCCATATAACTCTCTGCACTTGCTTCGCTTGCAAAAAAAACTTATATTTATTGCTATTTTAAAAGTTGTTTACTTATAATGCTATAGCGACACTGGCATCTTAGGTATTTTTGGTGCTGTAGAGCCTTCACGCAGACGACTTCGCGGGCAGCAGCTAGTATGTAATAACTATACAGTGGTGGCCATATAATTAGAAACAACCGTTATTGCACACATTTTTATGATAAAACTGGGTATAATTTTTGATCAGTCTATCATTTATGACTTTTAATTATGTCATTATGTAGGCCCGTCAATAGTGTTTAATATAATTAATATTAGGTCATTACCTATGAAATCAGCGTTTTGTATGGAGAATTTTAAAGAAGTTGCATTTTTCATACTAACATTTTCTTAATTTGTTTAACAACTATGAACACTAATGTTTTAAAACTTTTATGCACTAATGTTTAAAAACTAAGATAACGTATGCCACTTAGATTATGCGACAAAAATAAGTTTTGGCAAAGTTAAAACAAAAATAGTGGTCATTTCTGCTAACAAAAAGGGGAGTCATTTTTAAGGTATTTATTATGTTTAGAAAACTAAAAAAAACAAAAAAAACTAAAGTAATGAGATTTTTTTACTATTGGTGTCTATGATGGTCATTATCTCTTGAGTATTATGTTCTGTGGTCATTATTCGATATAATATCAAGCAATTGATATATATTTTAAATCATAGAAGTGACGAGGTTCTCTATTTGTGAGAAAAAAACGCTAATTTCATAGGTAAGGACCTAATATATTATTATAAAGAGGAGAGATTTGTATTTTTGGATTTTTGTATGTAACGAATAAACTTAAAAAGTACTGGACCGATTTCAAAAATTCTTTTACCGTTAGAAAGCTACATTATCACAGAGTAACATAGGCTACGGGCGGAGCCATGAGGATACAGCTAGTGTTTAATACATGAGAACAAATTGAGGTAAACAACAAACTCCTAATAAAACTAACAATCACTTTGTAAACTGGGTGGCATTTGAAATGGACCGAGAGCTGGACAAATAATTAGAAACAACAACTACCTACCTATATTGTTAGAAATTCCATGTTGAAAATAATGTTGTTCTTGAATATTAGCGAATGCTTATGTCTGTGTCCTGTCCTTATTACCTAATCATCTCCATGTTTCCAAAAGTTATTTTAATGAATTAATTTACACAAAAAAAGGGAAACTTGTGATTCGTTCATATACCTACCATTAAAACTTTTGGATCTGTAAAATGTAACTATTCTTTAAAAAACGTTGCTGTTCATTTAGAATGTTCCAATACTAAAGTTTGTGATGCGCTCTATCACTACAGCCACCACTGTAGGTACTTGCATAAAAACATTATATTTTACTACCTTATGTACCCAGATAAAAAGTATCCTATTATATATAATCCAGGACACTGTCTATCTCCGTGCCAAATTTCATCCCAATCCGTTGAGCCGTTTATGTGTGATTGAGTAACAAACATCCATCCATCTTCACAAACTTTCACATTTATAGTATTAGTGTGATTATTACTTCTACCTATATAGTCAATTTAGTTCAGTTTCAGGGATTTAAAAATAGACTTTAGTCTGTGTCATTTGCAATTTTAATATTATTTTACTATACGGACTTTTGTATTTTAAATGTTTCATAACAACTGAAGAAATTGTTTTGCCGGGCGACTTCATCTGCGATTCGATAGGCATTTTAGTTTATGTAGGTAGGTACCTACTTATGGTTCGATTCAAAGGTGTTATGGGTTTATAAAAATAAATCGTGAACAAGAATATATTCATCTTTATTAATTTAACAATCATAAAAAGTATTCTAGTTTTAACAAATAGGTATTTTCGTTGTTTGTTTTACAATATTTCATTTATTCTTGCGTAGTAGGTACCTAAACTAATTACTTTCTATATTTACACGTAGGCACATAATCTGGACACCAGCATAATATTTTTTTCTTAGTAAGGAGACAGCATTTATTTCAAATGGAAGAACTTACAGTAGATAATATAAAAATATGATAACAACTTACATTACCCGACTTATGCAACTGTTGGCGAATATTGGTAGCTTTCCTTATTTTTCGCCATATCGTTATTCTCTCCCCAACCCTAACTTGTCTATGCCGAAATTGCTTCTTGTTTCATTTGTTCCTAGTACTTACGTAACTTTGAGTTATCACTAAAAGTCTACCAGCTAGGTCGAGGTAAACATTATTCTTCCGAGTGCACTAAAAACCTAGTGTATTTTTCGTGGCTCAACAATTTATATTGAGGTTCTATCTTCCCTGGCCTTTAGTACCTAAAATATAATAATTATTGCTTTACAAGACATATTACTTACCAATTTGTTTTTGGAATTTTATACTTACAATATTTTTTCAAAAAATACAATACAAGTTTGCGAAGAATAGTAAAATATTTCGAAAAGATTTCATTTATTAGACTAGATAACTATTATACGTTCTACTTTGGTTTTAAACTGTCTATAAATAGTGTTATTTCTGCGTTATCTACTTAAAACATAGGTACTGTAATAGGTTAGTTTTTTAGATAAAGTATTTTCTGTTCTAATTACACGTGTTCTACAGATTTTTCTATGAGATTATAAGTATTTCTTTTTATTTGCTACTGCAGTTTTAGTTTAACAAAATATAATTTACCTATTTATTAATTTCCTTTAATTTATGTATTTTATACAAATATCTAAGTGTAATGCACGAGTAGAGCTAGTTAATTTAGAGTACCTAACTACAAGGTCGAAAGCACCATTACAAACTTACAA
This sequence comes from Amphipyra berbera, assembly GCA_910594945.2. Lineage (NCBI taxonomy): Eukaryota > Metazoa > Arthropoda > Insecta > Lepidoptera > Noctuidae > Amphipyra > Amphipyra berbera. The sequence continues at coordinate 11,412,234 of OU343125.1, forward strand.
ATATTAATATCTAAATATTAGTAATCTTGTATTTTGTACTTGTCAGACTTGGAATGGTGAACCAAATGCTTATAAAATTAATATTATACGATTAAAGTTCAGTGGTTAGTTCGTCTTGGGGCCGCCTGGACATTTCGAAGAATTCATCTTCCAGCCAGACGCTCTCCCTCCTAACAATCGGTCTCCTCTCCCATGGGTCGGAGAGGACGATGGTCTCTCTTTCTCGCTCTACTTGCGAATAGCTGGGTGGTCTTCCAACGTCATTCCACTCGCACTCCATCTCCTTGTCTATGACATTGCTGTCAAATGACGTAGGGGAGTACGAAGGAGGCTTAAATGTTGAGAAGGATTGCTGGGTCGTCTCCGAGTCGGAGCCCTGGCTCGGTGGGGCAGGAAGGAAATTAACTAGTTGGCCTTCTTGTTGCGGACCGACGCTTGTGCGGCTGTAGCGCTTCAGAATTCTGTAACAAGCATTACGTACTGTTTATTTATACTTGTACCTATTATTGTGTGGTTTTCTTCATCATGACGTAAGTAAATGCCATTGTAACTCAAGATAAATTAATGTTGCTTTACCATTAGTTCCCTCAGCCTTATATCATATTATGACATCAGATACTTTCATTGGCGAACTGTGAGTTTCCAATAGAACATCCCTAATATTGCTGCGGATAAGACGTGCAAAATAAAAAATGAAATGGTTTTTGTAATGGGGAGCTGTTACAAAAATCATTTAAGACAAAAAGTTAAAAAAAGTCCAACCTTTCAGCCCAACTAGCAAGTCGCGGCCACTCGTCCGGAACAACGGGCACCTGCTGCTTGTTCAACAATATGAGCAACTTGGCCAAATCGCTGAGGATGCAACTGTAACAGAAGCTAATATTAGACCCCCACTATCTCGAGTAGCTAACGTAAATAAACACAGCGCTGTAGTGTTGAGGCACTGTTTGGAAATGTGTTTTTTTTAGGTTAGGTTGGTAGCTCTGTCAACAGACTCACTTGCTTTTCTTGTGTTATTAGAGCACTTTTGCAACCTCTCTATATCGGTCTGTCGATTCCTTGGTTTGTTACAGTAGCATTGATTGCATTCTAAGAAATAAATCGTTGGTAGTATGAATGTTCATACGTCCTCCTATTGTTTATATTAAGCTTATCGTTTTGTATTAACACGCGGTAGGTTGAGGCGCGGCAATTGTCAGCTTTCTATTTGCATCTTAGCCTATTTGATTCCACATCAGTGTCTAGCGATTAGGGCAAGCATTATCCGTGTGTTTTTAATATGCAGGTAATATCTAAGTACGGATACGGTTATCAGTTTGAATAAAAAAAACTAAGTTTAAAAAAACCGACTTCAAAAACTAAAAAGTATAAAATAACTTAATAAAGATTTAATTTAATACACCTCTTATGCAAACCTAATACCTTTAACATAATATAAAATTAACAGTTTCAGAAGACGGTGGTAAATTGGTAATCCACGCTGAACCAAATTGAAGGCACCGACTTCTGAAACTGTTAATTTTATATTATGGTGAAGGTATTAGGTTTGCATAAGAGGTGTATTAAATTAAATCTTTATTAAGTTATTTTATACTTTTTCGTTTTTGAAGGCGGTTTTTTTAAACGAAGTTAGTTTTTATTATTTCCTTTTAGTGTCTGCAATAGGTTGTTCTGTAAACTACAGTAGGATTTTTCTAGATTGCATCAGGTAGAATAATTACATCGTCCACGTAAACAAAAAATGTTCAAAATGTTCATAAAATGAAAACTACTGGGCCAAACTATGTTAAAGTTTTATGGGACCAAATGGCAACTATTCCGCATCAAACTAAAGAAGAATCACGTAAATCGGATCATAAATCTCAGCGTAATCGGTGTACATACATAAAAAAAAATACCAATCGAATATAGAACCTCCTCCTTTTTGAAGTCGGTTAAAAAATTAAACATAATAGGTACCCATATAACTAATTAACAGTTTTTATTGAAAATTATATAACTTTTGAGTGATAATAGTTTCAAAGTAATTAGTCCCATGTAATAGGCTCGCCACAGCAACCTATTACATGGGACTAAATACAAGAGGCGAAACGTGGGTGTACAAACTCCTGTAATAGGAGAACAGTTCTGCTTACAGGCGATTATAGGCGTGAGAATATGTATGTAACTATGTATGTACAAAATAAGTAATTAAACATGGAATAATAAAAGTAATTAATTATAATATGTATTATCCGAAATATCCGGATAATAATGCAGGTTATATCCGGATATAAAATTTAGAGGATATCCGGATAGCATGCACAAACGCTGGCGAAAATGCTGAAAATTTTCTGCAACCTTATTTTTAAATAAGGTTAGTTCCCCGACAAGCCTCTGTTGTGATTCCTGTAAGCCCAAGATCTACTATGCACTGATGCCCAGCGTGTCCCAGGGTGCTCATAAAACTGCCTGTTACTTGCAAGCTCGTAAAAATCCCAATATATAACAAGCTAACATACCTGTAAGCCATTGCAGCATCATTGTTGCCAAGCTGATAAAGCTCCCGCACTTGATGCCTCGTGTGATTCAGGATCGCCAGCAAAGTGTACGCATGTGGCTGTAACATTTACAATAGTATTATCTTTTGCTTACCTACTTATAAACAATGACCATTATATCTTGACAGTTCATGACGGCGCTGCTTGCAAAGGCAAATTTCAACCTTATATCAAATTCAGTACACTTAAATTTATTTCCTAATTCCGCCGTCGGCCAAGATAAACTGGGCACTTTGTAATCCCCAACTGGAACGAATTATGAAATGTTAGAAGAAAAGTAGGCTCTTAAGACATATCGTGTGATCATAATGTGAACGTTGATAAATCTCCTGATTTCTTAACATTTTAGTTAACTAGGTGCATTCATTTTTTATCGTATACATATTTATTGGTTCTGTCTATGTGATTATGCAATTTATTAATTCGGAAGCCAACATCCGCTTTCCAGCGTGGGTTGCGAAATTGAAATCTTTATGGTGCTGTAGATATTATAGATAAGTTTAATAAAAAATTGGTTCACCTTAATTAAATTCACACGAAGTTGTCCTACAACGCTGGCAATGTAATTATTTCTAAGTTATTATTTTAAACTGCGTTTTAATTGGCCCTGATGAGTTTTACATAACGAAAGTGATTTATATTCAAATACAAAGTCTTGTTTCAAAGCTGTTCTCACTTTTATAAGCTCAGTTTTAAAAAGTAAGACCGATTTACTACCTGCCTAATATTATTGCTTTTAATTCTAAATATTGATTTTAATGACGTGGGTGATACTCGTCGGATTTTGTACGTTATTAACGATTGAAGATTTCAGACTTGAATTCTGGTAGTCTGCATTTACGTTCTGGTCGCCTATCAAGCGCAGTAGCCAGTCGGTGTATGCCATAACACATTTTAGTTATTCTTCTTCTTCTTAGCGTGTCGGTTGCAATATAAACTGGGTCCGCCCAGAACTCAGCTACGAGTATTGCAGTATCAGTAGCGTCCATATGTCCATCTAACGTGACATGATGTTAAGTGTCCCATCGTTTTTTGCACTCCAGGTTGGAATTTTAAGCATTATAACTCCAAGACCGTAATATCTGGTTTTGCTCAGCAGTTTTTTATGTATTTACGAGAGTTTATGTAGGTGTTAGTTATGTCATTGTCTAGGTGTATAGTTACTTACTCGCAAGCAGTCCAATTGTTTGTGAAACTCTCGGAGTCGCGTATCGTCGTCGTGGTGAGTTCGCTGCGGCAACGGCTGTGGCTGCGCGCGCGCTTTGCTTCGACACCGCGCATACGCCGCCCCTGCTGCCACCAACACGATGCACGCTGCCACCCCGCAAGCACCGCCCACTATCACCTGACATCACAAAGCAACAAATTACTATACGTAGGGAAGTTTTGCGATGCTTTACTCCCTAGGTTTAAGGCATTGTGTGCGTATAAACCAACATTCGTTACCATCACAGAATTCAACGGGATAAATAAAGGGGATCTACTCTAGACCTCTATGTTCAGCAACGGAGGTTTACGGGTTGATGTGGATGAATGTATAAATAAATAAATAGATAACTACAGTGCACTCACGTCCCTGACTGGACTAGCAGAGGTTTTAATATAGGTACCTGTCACATGACTGGTTTTTGATGCGATCAATAATTTTACCAATATACCTGAATTAAAATGTTAATGTCAATAATAATAACCTTATCAATAAAACAGTTATACAATAGTCAAGTACTCGATAAAATTTATTGCTTCATTAACTCTCGATTCATCCAAAAATCGTGAGCACGACGTCGTCATAAAACAGGTTAGTCGCCGTCGATTGTTTATTTGATCCCTCCCACTAACAATTTGCAAATAGCTGATTAGTGGGGGCGAGATCATCATTATAATTTGAGTGCGTGTATTTAGAAGGCAAGTGAACAAAATTAAACTTTCTAAGACATCAACTCCAGATGCATGCGATGCTCGATCCTAAAACTAACCAGCGACGCTTTGACGACTAATGCATGGAGGAATAAATAACAAACTAGTATCAGCGTTACTGGTGCAAAAGGACTGGATTCACGATCATTAACCCGCTTGATAAGTTTGATAACTCGGTAGTAAGAGGTAATGCCGGTGAATTACCTCTTAATGGCTAGCAGAACTTATTGAACCATCATCATTCAGCGAGCATAATTCCAATCCGAGGTTAAAACGAAAGTGTTTATAATATATAGTCCAAATACCACTTTGACTGACCAAAGAATCGAACACAATACAACAGTAGTTGTTCGAAGTAATTCTGCACTCGGGCAATTATGGGACATCTGGTTCAATTGAAAATATTGTATTAATATTCGTTAATGTTTCTTTTCGCATAACAACGGTATGCATGTGAAATGAATTGGAAACTCCTGTTATGATATGTCTCGGTTGATTGCCGTCTCTCGCCCGCTGGGGCTTCCAAGCGCACATGATACTTTAAGTAAACAAGTTGCGTTTCGGAAGTGAGATGCAATAACGAAACACAAAATTCGGCAAACAGAGTTTTCACTCACACGAACAGATGCCAAAACGTCATGTAGCGTCAATGAAGTCGAGAAAAGACGTGCTTCTAATGTAACAATCTAGCAAAATATCGAGGCGCCAAACCACGATGTAATGTCACTGGATACCGAAGCTACAAGTAGTTATTTACTAGTGGTTATTTTCAATTGACGCCACTGCGATGTAGCATAATAGCACCTGCTACAATAGAGTCGTTTATTTATCTAATACAATATTCTTCGTTGTATTCGTTGCTTTGCCGATGTAGGTTTCTGTGTTTTTATGGAGCGAGCAGAGTAACTGGGTTTGAGAAGTCTAGTATACGTAAGCCAAAATTGATTGATTTATTTGAGACGATAGGAATTTTTAAGAATTAATGTTTATTATTGTTGGGATTTCAATTCATCTCTGCTTGTGCTTTGGAGAATACAGGCGAGATAAATAAATAAATACAATTTATAGAATAGCTTATAAGGAGAAGTTTGGAGGTAGAGTAGTATTAACGTAACATAACTAAAACAACATTTTCGCTGGCCGACCCTCAATAAAGCATTCACGATAGATTAAACAGAGAGTGAAAGTTCATAATATACGAACGAATACCTTTAAAATAAACAGCGTTAAACTATTTTAATGTGTTGAGCCGCCGCCATCAAAGTTCTGTCTGAGTGCAGAATCATCGGTAGGATTTACTACTTTAAATGATTTAGTTACCATGTACCACATCTGTACCGCGCATCAAAGCTGTTGCATCATAGCGTTTTAATCTATAAGACGTTGAACTTTAGTGTTCTGGCATTTGAGTAATTGGGCTAATATATCATATTTATGTATTAATAGTTTTAAATGTACCTAATTATTAGCGTTTTTGACTTATGTGAATAAATTACGAGTGGATGATCACCAGAAAGACATGTTTCTTTGGAGTACCACAAGGCAGTATCATGGGACCTAGCTTGTTCAGAAAGATTTACTTACCTCGTTATATGTCTGCGCCGGGTAGCACACTCGGCCCATGAGGTGGTCATCATGTGCCCAGGCTTCACGGCTGCCCGCAGGACAGTCATGCGCGCAGGTGCCGCCGGGCCAGATCAACAGCCGAGCACACTTGACGCACCCGTCCGCTGCGCAGCGCACGCATTCTGTACCACAGCCTGAAAACAGAACTGGATGTTAAAAGTTTTTTTAATCACTGCTCTCATAGATCGCAAATAATGTTATCAGGTCGATGATCGCTCCGAAAGGCGGAATAACCTGAAGCACGCGACGTGACCCTTGCCTCTCGGTTTACAGTCACTATTCACTTTATAGGCGTTATGGTGATTTTGGATATTACATTATTTTTTGGAGAAGTCTATCTATACACAATAGTGGACTGCAAAAGGCCGAATTGCATAATTATGACATAATTTTCTAGGCCGAGGCGCCCACTAATAAGAATTTGTTAGCCAAATGTGAAAATGTGAGAGCCTATCACCTTTTTCTTTTTCTACACTGCAATGTGAATTGTAATGTAAAGTAGAACCATTGTCTGAATATAGACACGTTTACATTTATATTGATAGCCAATTGAACAAGATGGAATTTCTAACATTCGAATGATTACTTTTTATGGAAAGATTGGAACTACGTAACGTAAAACACCAAGTGCTTATTACAACCTTTTAAAATGTCTTCAATTTTACAGGTTCGATATTGGATACATTTTTTCAGAAAGAATTGGGGCGAGATGTAAATATTATAAAGTAGAAAAACTTATTTTCAAGGGGCAAACTTTATTTGTAAACTTGATTATAGGATGAGAAAGTTTTAGATAGCTGTATTTAAAATGGTAATATCAATCGTTTCTAAGGGTTCGATCAGACGAATTACCAATCTGTGTCAGGAGTTGGGACGGAACTTATAAACTTTATAAATGGTACAGTAAGTGACTGTGCGGAACTTACGTATAGGGAAGGACACGCGGTACAGAGGTGAAGTCTATTTTTGGAACATCTGGCAAAGTAACCTTCTGTTCGTTACCATAAAGGACGACATTTCGTTCGATAAAACTATCGATTGTAATGAGTTTACTATAGTTAAGGATTGAAATATAAGGGACGTTAACCTAAATATGATAGCTTTGACATTTCGGTACCTACGACATTAAAATCGGAGTCATCATGATTAGAGGCCTAAAACCTTCTCTCTTTACTCCCTTGCTCGCCACACCTTGTGCATCGTGTAGCCTTGATTTCTTGTACACACAGCCGACCTAAGTTACTGGATGTTATTATTGGAATATTTAGTATTTCTATGCTAATAAATGTACCATGTTTGGGCGTAATGTATTCATGGCAATGCACGACGCTTAGATTGCTCGATACAAACACAGAGACTAGTGAATGTAAAATTTCACATCACCTATACGGCAGCTCCATACAAAGTCATTAATGTTTATAATTTATCGATAGGTGGTCAAAACGCAGCTGTGACCGAAAAATGCCAAAATTAACCATCAGATGCGGAACTTATGTAAGAAAGTATTATTATTTGGTAACACTAGAAAAGCAAGAATCATAAGCGAATTAATTTGCATATTAAAATGAGTTTACGAGCGGTTTACAAAATATAGTAGAACATTAAAAAGTTTACCGCTTGCTTTGAAACAAATGAAATAAAGGTCGTCAGCTTCCAAATGTTAAGCTTTGAGACGCTTTTGGCATTAAGTTTAGAGCCCCTGGTAATACGTCTTCGAAAGTAGGTAGGTACGCGTTCACTTCATTTCCCGTTTCTGAAGCAATGACTTTGAAAATCAATTTATATTCAATTTCAGTGATTTGGATCGTATTTCGATACTTTCCAAAGGGAAAGCGCGCGCAATATGCGATTAGTGCGCTGTTCAATTAACGGGACCGACCGGACGAGTAGACACATTACTGTGTTTTGTTTACTTTACGTTCAGCGTTACGTGCATAATACGGCTTCTGTGCACTGCGTTGCATGATAGGCAATTTCTAGCTATCAACATTTAGTGGACGAAACCTATTATAGTTTGTATGTAGTTAGGAAGTTTGGACGATGATGATGCATTTGTCAATCGTTGGGTGGTCGGGAAAACATGTGTATTAAAGTACATAGTAAAGTTGATGCGTTGTATGCTAGTATAGAGCAGTGGCGTGCATTGGTTTTCGGACTAGGTAGGCAGGCAGTAGCGATGTCGCCTTTCAATTGTGCTTTCAATACGATTCTGACCAAAAGAAGTCATAGCCATGATATTTATTTTATTTAAGTAGGTAATAGTTAAAGATGGATTAGTTACTTACGATTCTGACCAAAAGAAATCATAGCCATGATAATTATTTTATTTATACTTAGTAGGTAATACTTAAAGATGGATTAGTTACTTAATTAAATCTTTTGTTGTCGGTACTGCTTAATTGCCTATATGCAATGCACGTCACTGGTATAGAGTAGTTTTGATGTTTTACATATACTAAAAGAGTAGTTAAAAGTATATGCTTGGATTAGATACTTTGCCACCCGGAGTGGGAACTCGTGGGAGGGCCGAGAGGCGCTGGCGCAATAATTGTGAAAGCCGGTTTGAAAATATTAAATCTTACAACCTAAACAAAGTTGCACAAGATCGAGCGAAAACTTGAAGGGAAAATGAAATATACTTGACATAGCTTTGATAGTTTAAATAGGTTTACCTAATTTAAAACAAAATTAACGAGGCCATTTGTTGCGATGCATCAAATTACTGATTAATACAAGTTGCAATGCATCTTGTTTACTCAATTTGGAGAACGACAGATTATTGCATTTATTCAGCTTTATTTTATTTACTTTTTTATATTTACAAAAAAAAATACAGAGTACTGTTTCTCTCTATTAATTAATAGGTAGTTACAAGCCATTTTTTATTTCTTATAAACCACTACTGTACAGGCGCTTATACAAAGTCGAATTTGGACGGTTCCAATTTGTCGTTTCCTATGGAGAACATCGAGAAGAGCCGACAGGAAACTACATGGTTACTCTTTTAAAATCAATACCTTTAAAGATTTCTATGGATATACAATAAGTGTAATTATGTGAGAACAATATATCCTTAACACAATAGTTAAGAAAAAGATAACATAGCATTTAGTTTAAAAATTGAATCTGTATGTTGGACTGGATTTGCCTGGTACCTATATTGTTTTTCATGGATATCTTTAATGTTGATGGCGCTTCGGGCACACCTAGTTTACAATTACAATTTGCGTTAAAAGATATGAGAACGTTGACACCAGTTAAACAATTGCAGTGTTTGTGCGATAGAAAATAGAAACGTTGTTTATTTCTTGCAGTGCTTTAGTTCTCATCGACTGTTTGCATCACAATGTTTGGAAAGTTAATACCTAGTATCTATTAATGTCTTCCAGTTTCTATATATAAATTGAAGTGATGTCATTTTGCTTTGATTTGCTGTAATTGATTTGTTCAGACGTGAGAGAAATGTGGAAAGTGTGTTATTTGTAGACTAAGAAGTCTATATTCTAAATTGTGTTTAAGATACCTTAATGACATGAAAGGATTTTGATAAACGGATAACATCTGTGAATTGCTCTTAATTTTGGTGTTGAAGCTTTGATTTTTTCGTATTTCCGCTACCGTGTTGCAAGACTTAGGCAAGATTTTAGCATTTTTCTGCGAATGGGATGTACGAGAGAGCCATTGTACCCGTAAAAATACATTGTAATCAATAGATAAGTAATTAAGTATTTTTTTGGTCATTTTATTTTCAAGTACATCGCGTGATTCGCGTGTCATGAGATGCCAAATTTTTTGTAAATAGTGTTAAGTATGTTTTGTACGGTAATTAAAATTGTAAGTAGGCTCAAGTGAAAGTATTGTATGCCTAATTCTGTGTAGTTTAACGGTGAAATCGGGCGTTGATGTATATTTAATTGATCGTATCCAATTGTACCCTAAGTAAGTAGCTAGGCACCTAACTTAACATTGAAAAATAAATTAAAACTTAACCTCGACCCTAAACTTAGTAAATCGTTAGTAAGTTATATATATTAGGTACATTAATAGAGACCCCAAAATGATTAATTATAATAGAGGTCCACGGTTCATATTTCATTTCGGGGTTATACCGAAGTGGTCTCAAAGATGGATGTCTAGAAATTTGAAACTAATATAGGCACAAATTAAACCGGGAAAAGGGCAGACCGGTTTTCAAAACTTGCAAGGTGTGGGTATAACGGTTATCATAAGATATGATCTTCAAATATAGGTCTTTGGGTAGGTTACTGAGGTTTGTTTAAACAGAAATCGCCAATTACGGGATACGGTTACAGGTCGACGAAAGAGCTTCTGATAGTGACTCTATGTATTTTTTATGACCATTACAACAACTGTCCATTGTTGAATATAAGCCTCTAATTAGATCAAAAATCAAAATCATTTTTTTTTATTTCACATAGATCAATACAGGTGCGTATGAAAAGTCGAATTTAGATGCACGGTTCCAATTAGTCGTTTCCTATGGAGAAGAGCCGGAAAGAAACTCCATAGTTACTCTTTTAAAAATAATGTCTTTAATAATTTCAGTGGATACAGTTCAATGATTTAAGATAGTGAGAGAACAATGAAGTCCTGACCACAGACCAATGAGTAATGAAGTACTAAAAGACTTAGTACAAAAAATTAACAAAAAAATAAAATAAAAAACAATATGATCGGTAGCTTAGATCTGGGCTTGCTTTCCTAGCGTTATAATAATAAGTATCATTACGTCTACATCATTACGTCTTCCTTAGAAAAAACCTATCACTACAGCTATTAAAAAGATGAAGTACTTATACAGGACTCACTCACGTGTGTCGTTGTTGGCGGGGGGCGCGTCAGCAGGCCGGAGCTGCGCGCACGCAGAGTTCGCCGTCACCAGCACAGCGACCGCCACCAGCGCCGCGCACGTCATCGCACACCGCTACTCATCGTGACTTTACTGTGGAAGAGAATTAAGATGTTAATGATACGACGACGACAGATGTCTTTGATGATACGACGTCAGCTGTTACTGCTGAACAATTGTACGAGGAGCCAGGGCCGGAGTGGGACCTGAAATCGGCCCGGGCATTTGAGAGACGGTCGGCCCAAGTGATTAGACGGACGACGTCTTTTTTTTTTAGACGCTACTCTCACTCCTGTATCTAGGGTGCATTTACAAACACAAACAATTTGCGGCTTCTTTTTCAAGCGATAGGCGATAGTCGGACGACCTTTTTTTTTTGACGTTCCCCTCACTCTTTCGATTTCTCCGACTGTGTGACCAGCCTATCAGGCCACACTGGCCTATCGGGCATTAGCCCGATTTGCCCGTACGGCCAGTCCGGACCTGCGAGGAGCATTCACACGGGTTTAGTAGCACTGCTCAAGGCTCAGTAGGAGAAATGAAAAATTAACACCCGTCTGTAATTACCAATTGACATTCCTACAGGTGGGCAAAGGTCCATTGGCTAAGGGTTAAGGAGGTACATGGTTCACCTTTGACGTTAAAGAGATTATCATCCATCATCATGGCAGCCTGTAGACCAATAGCTGGCTACAACTGAGAACTTTACGATATAAGTACGTCGTTGTATGATATAATGTATTAAGTATGTAGTTTTACATACACGATTTCACACGAAGTTTTTCAACACAGTGTAAGTATCCTGAAGAAGTACCTAAACAAAACAGCTTTTGTAACTACTAATATACAAGGTTAGTCGGAAAGGGGGTACTAAGCCGAAAGGGTGTTAAAGTACCCATAATAAGGGATAACTTTTGTTTTACAACTTTCCCCAAAACTCGATAGTTTAAGAGAAATAGCTTTTCAAAGATTTCGTAAACAATATGCTAAAATCTATCTGTCCATAGCTATGATCAGCTGTATTTATTATTTAGGTCATATTTGGGGTCACGGATGAGAAACTTAATTTTCTGAATTCATAACTAAAGCAGGTATGTGTTTTTTTTTGAAAAAACAAAAATAAAAATCTTTTTCTATGCAAATAAAAATTATCGAATTTTGAAATTTTAACACCTGCAATAAAACAGTCATCAGTGATACTATAAGTGGCTTTCGGGTTAGTACCCCCTTTCCGACTAACCTTGTATAAGCTAATGAGGCGACGGCAGTAATGTGTGAAATTTATACCTAATTATGTGCCATAAGTAGTAACAAGTCGCTACATAGACGCCTACGCATCTTATTAACATTTTCTTAAGTCCACGCTCACAACTTTCACAGAACGACGTGCGGCTCTATGCTTTTCTTTCGTACCTGGATGCGGTATGTGTTTAATAAGCTATCTAACCTGCATTCTACAGAATAGGATGTACCATAGAGGAAATCTGAGGGACAACTACAGCGAAAATAAATACTCAATAAAAGCTAGAGGTTACTGATTCAATCTGTCTAAAGATGATACGATAACACTAGTAAATTCCACAATCAAAAAAGTGCCTAGAAACTTTTTGAATCACTTTTGAATCTTCTCCGTAACTGTTTTCATGACGTAATTTTTGTGAGAATCACGTTATGTTACTTGAATTTTAATTGTGTACGTGTACAATACACATGTAATACAAAACCACAGATTAAGTTTCTTTGTTGTGACATCGCTCGTAATTTTAAGACAATCATAAAATAAAACAGTTAACTAGTAATCGTAACTTTAAAATCTTTAATGGCAATAAAAGAAACGTTCTTAATGCGTAGCTTACGTTTAATTCGAGTAACGCACCGCAGAATAGATTCCGTTCACGCAAAACCTCGTATTAACTTTCACTATGACGTATTAAATATGTAATGTTCGCAATGACTACATCTATAGCAATTTCATGAGAGTGGATCATTACGGCTAACTGGTTTTAGATAGCTCTCATATTTTTACGACGCGTTCTTATATAACTAAAGCTTTTCTGTTAATATCGTCCCTTTTAGTAGGTAAATTCGCACTGAAAGTCGACTGTTATTACCGTTGATGACTAAGGTTATTCAATCTATTCAAATTATCAGTTTATGTTGACATTAAAACGAGGTACAATGTTGTTATTAATTTCGATCAATACTGCATTGTCGTGTCTATAAATAATATTATAGAGTAACTATATTTTCAGTTTTGTTGGCTCGCTTAGTTTTGATACGTCATGCCTTTACTATATACACTCACTATCATCCACTTCTAAACAATTAAATTACCACTTCTACAATGATCAATAGTTCAGCATATACCCTGGTTTAACGAGCTATAAAAATTTAATCTTTTCGGTTCTTTCTATAACCATACTAACCATTATATTATGGTGCGCCTGCCAAATATGAATTCACTATGTTGTTTCACCCTTTTACTAGCAAAAATGTTTGTAGCTTGATCAATAATAAAGAAATTCAGTATTCCTTCCTTCCTTTTTCCACATTTTATTTAATTTTCACAGACGATATACGCAAGTTGTGTTTCGGGGACGAGAGAGGGCGTGTGACTGAAAGAAATAAAGCTACTTTTTCATAAGGCTAGGCATAGGCGGTGGAGTTGGAAGCACCTATACAGCAGAGCAAGGTACATACTATTGCTGGCAATTATTTCAGTATATTCAAAGCGGATTAATAAATATCACATCATGCAATTAGTTGCAAGGGATATTAATCCGCCGCAAGTGAGTGCAATTAGTTGCAATTCTAGCTGACTAGGCCTGGTAGATAAAATATATAGTGCAATGTCGCCGGGTTATATTGCAATCTTGCAGCAATTGTTGCACTGAGGCGCGATATACTCGGCTAAATAATTGCGGGTATAAATTGCCTAAAACCTAGCCTATTTACGAGCCCCTTAGCGGATTTCTGTTGACAGTAGGTACTTATGTTGTCAGTAGCGCAAATGAAGTAGATGCTGTCCCTTTATTCAACGTAGTTCAGCGCCTTTTACTACACCTACGGGAAAAGAGGGCTCTATTCTTCATCGGAAACCACGTAGTGAGTTATCACTATTCCAACGATAACTTATCAAACACAAAAACGTAATTATTTAAAGTGAACTAAAATTAGTTCTTTTTGAATGTCAATATCACAAAAGACAGTCCCCAAAAGCGCAACATACTTTCCAGCTCATAACTTATCGTGTAAACAACATAGAGCTGCTTTTATTTTATCAAGTAATTATGCCAATCGTGGCTATAATAAGTGCGTTGACTTTTTGCAACTATACTCAACTCAACGTTAAATATCATAAGCGAGTTTTTTATGTCTTATAAAAACTTCTTTTAAAACGTTTATAGCACAATGAAATCCTTATACGATGGTCGCTGAGTCACTTCGTTTAATACCGGCCGATGTCCTGTTAAACAAAAAATCCGTGCCTTAATGATATTGTTTGGTCATGTAGGATGTGGGTCAGACGGTCTCGTCCAACAGTCTCGTTGTAACAGTACGACGGGTTTGCAAATCAGTTGACATTGGCATTCGATAACCGCCAGTCAACGAGGCTCCACCCACACGCCACGTGTTTTCAATATTTATATATTATGCTGTGTGCCTAGTAACTTTATGTTAAGTAATGATTCGCCTACGAAATTACAAAGACGCTAGATTATCACTGTTGTTCATTGATATGATAAAGTCTTTCATAGACCGCTATGCGTTGATATATCGTATGCTCATATATCAACAGCTTTCTAATTTGATTGCAGAGATCAATATGTTTTAATATTTAATAAGGTGTGTGTAATAAATAATTATGCTACATATACAGTGTGTCCCTGGATAATGTGCACAAATGAAAATGGTTGAAACTAGACCACAATTTATCGACAAAACAAAATAGAAAAAAAAATATCGAAGTTTTCGTTTTTTATTAATAAAAATGAATAACTTATATTCATTGCATGTTTTTCGTTTAAATGAAAATAATAACGATGGCAAAGAGTTAATGTTGCATAGGAAATAAAAAGCAACCCTTAACAACCAGTCATTAAGTTAAAAAACGTGGTTCTTTGAAGAAATTAAAAAAAAAAGATTTATTTACTACGATTTATACAAAAATAAACAACTTACGTTTTTTTTTCTATTTTTTTTCTAGTTTCACCCATTTTCATTTTTGTACATTATCCAGGGACACACTGTATAATAGAGACTAATAGAGTTACAATATGTTATGTGCATAACTGAAACGGTAAGTAGTTTTATATCGCTATTTAAAGTCTTTTCAGTCTTGTACTTGTTAGCGTTAGTGTGCATAGCAATAAGTATAACAGCGTGAGTGTGTAAGTAAATGAACTGGCAGTGAGCGAACTTACATTGAACTACAGAAGGACCACACGTGAAGTTTATAGGCATCATAAAGCCAAAAATAGATCTAGAAGTTTGTAGTAGTTTATTTCAACGGTAGTCATATTTATCGAATCTAAAATTACCCTTTAGGCTGTACCGATGAGGATCACGTTTTGACCAGGATATGAAGAAGAAATACACTTCATATACCTATCAATACTCTAGGAAAATATTAATAGGTTTTTTTTTAAATTTGGAGGCATAGCGCGGGGTTATCGAAAGACCGAAACACCTAAGTAACAAATAATTACATCAATAGTGACCTTTTGTACCGCATTCCAACGGGTATATTTATTATAATAATCCCCTTTAATCTTTGAAAATAAAAGGTAAATTGAAGGTTTACTTAATAAAGGGTAAATTGAAGGGTAATTAATTAGCTTTGCCGTGACCTCTATCCAACAAACAAGTTGAAGCTCTCTTTATGATATTATAAACTAAGTAACACACAATATCCGTCTCATTTGCGTGCTACCGATTATTTATACTCGCTCGTATCTAGTAATCACGTCTGACTAAGCTAAGGTTATGAAACACTGTAGGTGCTACTAATGGCTGCGAACACGACTTAGTTTATACTGGGTACGGCCAGCTGTTACCTTCGTGTTTGCTTATTAGTACTATATGTATGTATGGCTGGACTAGGTCCTATTTGTGGGTATGACGTAAAACAATGATTAGGAGTATTGTTATACAGCCAGGTTATTAAACAATATATAAGCTTCAGAAATCTAAAATACCTTTCCGAATGTGATCAGACAGAAAGGTTAAGTAAGATTTCTAGGACATTCGACGGTATGAATTACAGCTTCCATCAAACTCTATAATATATTTGTTCCAGCGATATGAGAAGACGTCTTAACTTAAATATTGAGAACTTCAGCTTTTATTTTTCGCGTTTATAATATTTAAAAAAAGTTCTTATTTATTTTTTATACAAGACACGGTCAAGACGGTCATATTCCAATTGTTTGTGGAAATAATTAATTCGTAGAATCGAAACCAATCCAACGACAATAATCGATTTAATAATCTCAATAACAACCATAGTTGACATAATAGTGTCTATCGTTATTATTGTATAAATATGCACAGGTAGGTACGAGTATAACATAATTTATAGGGTACTGCATCTGGAGTGGTAGACATTAACCTACATTGGTCGAAGTACTTCGTCTGATCACATTCCTAGTAAATCTTGCCGCCGTGTATTAGATTAGCTAAACGTTGAAATTTTTTCGTTCGTTCTTACGTAACTGTTTACATTAATTTATTAGTAATTAGCATATTATTATGATGTGGTTTATAAAACTGGTTTGCTAAACGTGGAACCTTATTGTGCTTTATCGGTACAAAAACAAATGTTCGGAGTTCCTAGCAAAATTACGATTCTGAAAGTTTTTAAAAAGCTCTCTACATGCGTGATATTTTTTTTATACTTGGCCTTTTAGTAAACTTTCAAGTATTTTAACATGTATACGTAGATGTATGAAAAGTAAATAGGCAAGTTGAATAGAATCGAGGCTACCGCTTACACTGTGCGTGCGCGTGCGCGTGCGACTGTGGCTGGAGTAGTAAGTACCTCGTCGCGGTGAAAGTTGCCGGTGACGCACTTTTGTATTCACGCAACTCACGAGGCTCGAGTAATTTACGCCACCATTCTAATGAGACCTTCCCGGCCCCTCTTAATAATTCGTCAGATATGTTTACAGAGGCATCTCTATTGAAATCTAGCGGCTCACGTTAGGATTGTCGTTTTGTATAAATCGGTGGTCATGGCCCTTGCTGCCGACTCGCCGGATCAGCCGGGAGACATACGGGCTTCTCGATTGCACGAACATCCGGGATGCTCACTTTTGTATGTACTTGCTTGTTTACTATTTATAACAAATTAATTATCCGGATACCTCGGAACCAGAAGTCAATTGAACTTAAAATTTTGACTAACCAACAACTGACTCTGTAGTTCAAATCACTACAATAATATGTGAATCAGTTATTTTACAAAGGTTATGAGTTAAGGTTATGACATTTTACAAACATTCAACATGCTACGGGTATTGTGAAGAAATGTTTTACTTCATTAATTTATTCTTAAGCCAGGTGTGGTTAGATAAAACATAACATAACATCACACCGTATTCCCCAAAGGGTTGGGCAGAGGTGTATAGTAATACCCTCATTTCGCCGTTATGTTTAAATAAACTAATAATAATATCCTCGTCCTTATGTAAGTTATTACTTTATGTTTTGGCAAGGAAAATATCTAGCAGTTATACCTAGTAGTATAGTGGCACTATACTCGTTAAATGCAAATTTTGTAAATATTTTTCTATAGAGAACTGTCACAATATTAATTTCAGATTTCATAAAATTGGATAACCATAATAAACTTTTACAATACTCTTTTTTCGTCTACTCCAACAACTTCAACATAATCGAAGACGCTTGCATTAATAAACGTATTATTATTAAACTGTAATTAAATATAATTAATTATTTAAAACATAATATCATCTGTAAATGTTCGCAACATAGTTATTCAGTTTGATCAGGAATGCTCTCCATATGTTTTAATTCGTCTTGAACCATTCTAAAATATTTCTCTTCGGCTTCTTGTTCCCATTCCTCTTCATTAATATCTTCAACTGGTATTTCATTAGCAGGCCCTTCTTCCTCAGCTCGTGCTTTCAAACGAATTTCTTTTAAACGATTGTCTAAGATATGTTCCCGTCTTGTTTCCCGTTCGTAAACTTGACCCATCAATAATTTGTCATGATGTCCAGGTATCGCCATATTTTCTGATAAATGCATCAAATGCAAAGCTCCGTGGCAGTCTCCAACAGCGACCGACGCTCCCTCTGAATGAGGAGTTATTCTTGTAAGTCCATACTTAGATACTTGTAGAGTTACAACTGGTTCTTTGTATTTACGCAGAAAATCCCAGTAATAAAACATTCCACCTGCACATACCGACATATAACAGGAGAATCTTAACGGAGCCCAAGCCGCATCTGAGACTAGATTTTTATAAGGTCGTGTTACGATGATGGGTTCGGTACGAACTTCCTCGCTCCATACCTTAACTGTATAATCTCCACACGTAAGAAACATTCTAAATGTACAAGGACTTCTTTGTACCGATTGTACCGATCCATCATGGGCATTCCAGTATGAAACTAAAATATCAGAATGGCTTCTTCCCATGCGGTTTCCGTTAATGACTAAACCAGTCTCTGTTCCACAGAGGAACTTCGTGGGTAAGCCGTTAACGAATTCTAAAGAACTAACACCTTCCGCATTATTTAGATTTGGTTGATCTGTTGGTGAAAGCCTGACTGACATTGGCAATTGATACAGAGGATGTGAAAGGTCTCGAAAATCCCACCACAGGCACTGGCCATCAGAAGATCCAGTAAAGAACTCAGAACAAGTACGAGAATGAATGTAAAGTATTGATGTTATCGGTCCATAATGGGAATTGTAGACAGAACTGGAGGATATAGCTTTTCTGCCTGCACGGACATCGAATACATTAACAGTGCCTTTTTCAAGTCCGCATATTAACAATTCAGGGGTAGAGGGAGAACACGCTAGTTGCCAACAAGGGTATTCAGGTCGCAGCTTGAATACTGGTTCAGTCTGTCTATGCACATCCCATAAATAACAATCGTTTGATTTGTTTAGCTCCGGATCTGGCATACATGTTCTGAAACAGTAAGCAACTGCCAGTTTAGGATTTTTTTCATTTGTCCATTTGACACATGATATTGGTCTGTGATTTATGTCGCGAAAGACGTTAGCGATTCGGATACTACATTTCTCTACAGGCTCTTGGGTAGCCATTTTAGCATAATATGTTTGATACATTTCAATGGCATTGTTTTGGTCTACGTAGTGAAACAACGACGAGGATAAGTTTAGGATAGATTGTATATAATTGTCCTCGTGCATAATTCTGCGCCGATGACGCTGTACGTGGTCTTCGTTGTAAGGGTTAACTTCTCGTGGCCAGCCTCCTTCAGTGTGATATACGCCTTGCTCGTGAGTTTTCAATTGCGGTGTGTTCGTGTCATTTTCGCACACTGAGTTTGTTGCTTGAACCTCATGTTGCACGGGATTTCGAAGCATGTAATTCTTTTGTTCATCTTTGTCAGGATTAATGGAGTCTAGCATGCGGGCTGGCACCGCCTGGAAGAGTGGCTGTCTGCCAAAGTTGCGTCGTGCTTTTGTGTACTCATAGGTCCACTTTACGTACGAAGACATTATCCAATTATTATAGTTTCTATCTTTCAAGATTGCTTCAATTAAGTCAGATATTTTCGCAACCGTCAGATGTATGGTAATATTAAATCAGCAAGGCCATGGCGCAAAATTAATATTGATGACGGAATTAAACAATATCAAGTAAAGCGTCATGATCGTCTGGAAACATATGTGTCCTTGGTTGGTCAAAAATTATTTTCTGCGACTTATTGTGTTTATAATTATTTTGTACTTGTGTACATTTAAAGTTTTATTTACGCCTGGAGTTCTTTTATTTTTTTTTCACCTCAAATTTTTCTTATTTTATTCTTGTACAATAATTTGCACCTGCCATGTTATCTCTTCACCACCTTTGGTTGACTGGTAGAGAATGCCTAAGGCATTAAGTCTGCCTTTGTACTTTTTTTTGTTGCATAAAGTTTAAATAAATAAATAAATAAATTGTGAGTTTTGATATATCAATATCAAAGTGACTAGGCATGTTTTATATTTTACTTATGTTTATAGAACTTATTACTTTATATACCTTTGGAGCATATATAGGACTTTTTAAAGTACATGTTTAGGTGCTTTGGACTTGACATGAAATCGGTTGGCTTCTTTTGTCGCGTTGTTTCCTCCGGCTGTGCCTCGTACCAGGAAGTGTCGTAACCACATTGTTGGAGGCAAGGAGTTGTTATGCGGTTCACATTAATATGCATCGAGTCCATATGGCAATAGGTATGTGCGAGAGGTGAGACGAGTACCTACTCTCGATGTTACTGCTTTATGCTGATTCAGTCTACTTATTTCAGTTTCAATAACGTTTGTTTTATTAAACAATTACGAAACTAGAGAAGCGTGGCTTGCTATGTGCAAACTTTAATTACTTGGAAATGTAAAGGAATCAAGTACTGGATTGTAGTTTTTATCACGGGTAGTTAGATAATGAGGTATGTCTTGTTTGCGCCATAATTCATAACTGTCTTTAAAGACTCCCTTTGTGCTTTTGCTATCAAATTTGAAAATTGCATTGTCTATGCAATGCAATTTTTTTATGGATCGCCTAAGCAGTTCCGTTTATAGAACTCCGTGTGTTAATATTTTAATTACATATTAGATAATAATAGTTAATGCTCTACCATAATTATGATGATTAAAACATATTTATTTTATTACATTTAGAAAGATGTAATACAGGACATACTTTATTACACTGAAAAATGCTTTGCGAATTTAATATGCTCACTAACGTCAAGGAACCCATAAAAATAATAAAAAACATACTTCCTTACCATAAAAATGTAAACGTCTTCCATACCAGTATTGAACAATCACATATCTATCACTTCACGGCATTGTAAATTTGCAAATGTAATTCTGTATTTGTAACATAGATGGTATCGGTACACTGTCACGAATTGGCACAAGTCACAACACTCTTTTGCGTCACGATTAGAAATTCGAATTCGGTGCTTATAAAGTGCGCGCGCGCCGTACGCTCGTACGAATGGACGTCTCAACGGTGACTGGCGCGCGTGACGCCGACGACTGGAAGTACGCAGAAAGAACTCAGGTTGTCGAGTACTATGACTGGTTTGGTTCAACCATAATCCCGGCAATTGATGTGTTGACTGATGACTATACTGCTAGCTACATAGCATAGTGTTGACAGTAACTCCAGCAGGTCGCGCGGTGCGCATGTGACCTCGCCCTTTTTTAACTTTCAATATTATGGTGAACTATAAAGTTGACTCACAGATAACTTGAAATGTCAAGGATTCATTCATTTTCATATTTGCAGAAACAAAGGTAGACCTTAATTTTTATTGTCATTGAAATTGGCTTCGTATTATTTGTTCAAAATCATGCGTCTTTTTATTTTCTTGTTGGAAGACTTACAGATAAATTTTAGGCTTAGTTAAAACTGATGTATAGGAACTAAGTAAGGACTTGGAGGTAAAATGCAATAAAGGGAGAATAGTGCAGGGAAAAGTGTAGTAGTGGATGTGGGGCAAAGTAATGACCGAGTCACGAGTCACGACACTAGCTCGTGGAAAGCGACGGGTACAAGCTACAGCGCGCACGTGGGCCACACCGCTCCTGTTCCGAGTCCGTACTAAGCTTTATATTGGTTACAAAAGAGAATTTTTGCTGCTTCGTTGTCTTTGTAAGGGATTTTATGATAGCCTTAGGATTTATTTATTTACCCATTTTTTTTTATTTAAGGTGTTCTAATCTGTGTCTGTTCCAGTTTATTGCTAGCTTTACATATAGACCTTTGAAAATTTGCGCCACAATACCTGATTCTCCGCATCAAGAAGATAAACACCAGTCCATGACTAATAAACCCACAAATGAGATGTAGGCATAAATTAAGGCTTCAGATTAAGTTATTTTCTTTGTGTGCGGTATTCTAAAACAGGTTCTAACCCGGTAGAGTACTAACGTCTCTTTACCACACCTTAAGTAAACATACCTATGCACAATCACGCATAGGTATGCAACATTAGTTTTATCGGTAAAGGAACACTATAAGGAAATCATCGGCTCAACCATAATATAAGTAACTAGCTGTGTCCTCACGGCTCCGCCCGTAGCCTATGTTACTTAGTGATAATGTAGCTTTCTAACGGGAAAAGATTTTTGAAATCGGTCCTGTAGTTTTTAAGTTAATTCGTTACATACAAAAATACAAATCTTTCCTCTTTATAATATTAGTATAGATATATTTATGTAAATCAACGTTGATGCCATTACTAGACTTAAAAATAAATGCAGACGGAAATAAGTGCCGAACAAATCACTCGAAAGCTAACTTCGCAAACAACGATTCTACCCAAAAATCTATCACCCTAATGTTTCTGTGTGAAAAGTTCTTAGTTTTTCGGGCTAAAAACTATCCCCTCGATACCAAATTGTATCCCGATAAAATTCACTTAAAGCGCGATTGAGTGATGGTTATAATTTTCAGTTTTATTTGTAAATTCATTTTCCAGACGACAGTTTTCGCGTTGTTGATCAAATACCCTATAAACAGAATCTTATGATTAAATTTAAACATCATGAATCACCTCATTGAATTCGTCTTCAAATTGAATAACACTTAAATAATATGTATGTACATGTCTACCTTTGTGATCACGAACAATGTTCCGTGGCTTATAAAGGGTTTGAACAAAAATGTTTTGGTCAAGAGTTAATTGGTATAATTGGTCATTAGTGGCTGAGAGCGACCGTTCCTTGAGTTGATTAGTAATTGACCCGGTGGAGACCTTGTGCTCTTAGGTCCACGATGCCGTCTGTTATGAATATTAGGTTATCACTGAGTACTACGCATTCGCAGGGTTAACTGCTGACCCAAGTTTAATGTAGGAAGTTAAATAATAGAGTCCATAATAATATAACATTACTGTATAAAGTAAAAATTTGCTTTATGTAAGTGATAAAGTAATAATATGGACTTTTTAAGATAAAAAACGAATGATTTGGAGATATTTACTGATTACATGCCGCTATCCTTGATAATTATTAAATAATAAGGAAAGATATTTTTGTATTGAGGTCATTTTTTGAATAGGTAATTTATATTATTAATCGCGTTATTTATAAAGCTATAGAGCTTTCTCACATCGCAAATTAAATTATGCGAATATTTAATTAAATCTACACATTTCGGTGGTCCGTTGACGCGACAATTGGCATCATACCCTTATCGCACTACACCATATATGCCTACATATCTGGTCCTGACATTGCTCCTCTGAGCTGCGATATTACCAATTGTGCCAATAATGAAGCCTTAGACCGTTTGAACCGTAATCGTTGCGCATTCAATTATAGTTATAATCACGTCGTCCCACGCATTATTTAAGCGTGTTAATTAAAAGAGACCGTGGCTACGATTGGTCACGTACAATTATTTGAAATATTACCTTTACATTGCACAATACGGTGAACATCTATTACTGTCATTTTTTCCAGAAGAATTGTTTAATGATGGATGGAAGATAAACAGGGTTTATTTGTGGCTAAACGAAGCTTGTACACTTGCCCAGAAGATAGACAATAGAAACAAGATATATCGACACATTGCAGCGGTCTTCATTTCGCACAAATGAATGAATTCTTTGTACATACAATGGACAATGGAGCGTGCCAGAGAACCGATGGAGGTGATCAATAAGCGTTTGTGTCTGTGTATAACCTATGTAGGCATTTACTGAGAACAAAGTCACGGTCAATGTGTTTGTGTGTGCAATTTTTGTTTATCAAACGTTTAAGTAGAAAGCGTGCCTTAAAATAACTTTTGTGCATTCGAAGTAGGTACTTTATAGACACAAAATTTATACTAACAATAATTGAGATGAATACAAATTCTATTATTAATTTGAAGTAGCTATATTATCCAGACCACACACCATTATTTATAAAGGATGTGTCTTTATACGTGTGTGCGTACATGTTAAGGAAAACATAGTCCCAGAATTTAAAGTATAAGGACGCTAAACCCGGGTAGAGTCATTACTGAACGAACGGCCAGTCAGCCGACTGATTGACCTTGTAGTCGTGCCATCCCCTCGTAATTGGGCCTTTGTAGCTGGGATACTCGGATCAATCCAATAACATGACCGCCTCGACAGAGGTGCTCATTTTATGTTCCTTTGGACTGGGTATCCGAGTTTCTGGCGACGCCGACGTTGTTACGTGTTTGATATCGTGTCGATAGTTGGCAGGGGTTTAGTGACAAAGCTAGGTATTACTTTAGAGCTAAATATCACGTTTCCAAAGTGCGAACCGAGCTGGATTCAGAAAGGGTCATATGAAATACACAGACAAACGAAATTGAATACAATCTTAGCTGCAAGACAAGACAGAATTGGAAACCTGTAATTTGTTAGTAGTTTCATAATACATCGAAAATATTGATTATAAAATGGGACAGTAGTTTCGTACTATCTTAATTTTTCACCTTGTGATAAAAAACGTGAATTTTTCAGTCAATTAGCCAAAAGATTTTATTACAAAATTCAGCAGATTTTAATAAACTACGTTACAAATTATATTCCGCAATCATTCTGATCTAAATATTTCATTAAAATGAAGATTATTCACATAGGTAACTATGTAATGTATGTATTTCGTTAAGCGTTACGAAACCACGGGAACATCGGCAATATCTTCAGATTTGATACCGCAACATCCACGTGATTTATGCGAACTTGGGAACCCATTAATCATGCGTTGTCAATTGGAAAGCGACCCATTTTCGCGCGAAGGATATTTGTTTGGTTTTCTCCCACAATTTACTGAACCCCGATGACAGAACACTTTTTATCTGTATTTTTATTATGGGAGTTCGTCGAGCATGTTGAAGTTCGCTTAAAAAATCTATTGAGGTCAAACATTTTACATCTAGGTCTGCAATGCATTCAAGTTTCTTTTTGTTTTATTACGATGCATCAACCAAGTCAATCGTGGTGGAAATCAGGGTTTTGGAAATGAAACACGAATTGAAAGCATTAACGTATAGGTAAATGTAAATGCAGAATATCCACAGTTTGCCTATAAATGCGGATAATATTCCGATGCTAATGGCGCATATTCAGCTTTATAATGGATTTAACTCGGTAATAGTTGAAACAAATGTGCTAATAATTGCGCTGTGTATTCCAGTTCTGTATTTAATAACCTAGTTTAAGCGCAGTTAATATAGGGTGGGTACACCTACTGTTTATTAATTACAAGAAAGTTTAGAGTCACGGAAGAAAATCACGCTTATAATTGATTAGCTTTAGCCTGGCAGTACCTACATTAAAACTACATGAAAAAGTTATTTCAGCATGTACCAAGAGCTATCCGCCGTAAAAGGGACAACATGACATTATTACATGCACTACATCACATACTTACGTAATTTTATTATGGAACACATTTACTTCGTCATCATAACACATGTGGTAAAGGCGAAAAGACGAAAAAAATAAGCAATGGACAGAGTTTACTGCCTGATCTTTTTTTACACGAGGGTGACCCAAATGCACCCGTGTTGCCTGTTATCGCAGTTTCAGTAGTTTCGTCATAATAGTCTGTCTGATCTAAAAATAGGTACCTATTCATCCCAAATCTGGATGTTTACATTAGATTTATGTTTGTAATGGAACTGACAACACAGGAAATCCAAGCGCGAGCTGTGAACCGTTTATTTATTATAGCATGTTCCCTGTCGCGTAAAGCGTAAACAATTTAGTACGTGTAAGCGTCGCAAACGGAAGGCGAAGCGTTAGGGGTCATTGTCAAGTGTAGTTACGTTTGTTCAAGATCGAAACTGCACTATCGGAAGTGTCGGGGATCGGTCGGCTTACTATCAGATTTATCGTCGCGATCGAAAGCCGAGCGCTTCCCCCGTTACAAGAGTGCCAGCGACCCGTGAATTTTATTGTTTCCCCTCGTACGATTTTGTACAAAGTTTTGTGTTCACACGTACTGTATGGGACGATTCGGTAAGCCGATATTCATTTCGTGACTTTGAACACAGTGAAATAAACTTGAAATTCGTTGGAATATAATGTTTTGCTGTTCTTAGATATTTTAAGCAAATCGGCAGAAAAAATGCATTGAGTACCGAAACTCGACGTATTAGTTACTCGTAATTAGATATAGTTCTGTAACCATTCATTAATTTGGACTTAATGCGTAAAATGCGGTATGAAGGACTTGGAGTTTTCAAGGGTTCATATTTATATTTACAGCCTTAAAAATTCGAGAAGCAGGATAAGGAAGCAAGTTGAATCTGAAGTTACCGTCATACTCACTATACAAACTTAGCTATTGAGTAATTTAATATGATGAATGCATCATTATATTCTAGACATACACGTAATTTGTACATAACTAGTTATTATTACCTACACGAATAACAAAAGAGTCGTTGATAGCAGTTCATTGCGCGGCATTCGAGACTCCGCCGCAGGGTAAATGGCGGTAATAACAATGGAGAAAGCACCATTTATTTTGCATTGCTAGGAACTAAGTGTTGCAATGGAGGATAATATTCGAATATTAGATTTCGTATTGAGCATTTTACTAACATTGTATGAATGCACTTACATGCAGAAAATTACACTTATATTACTGACGAATCAAGTAAAGCCAAAGTAATACTTAAAACTGTATTTTGCTTAAGTAAGATGGTTGAAAATGTTGATAAACACTAAGTTGTCACAGCTGGTAAGCCATCTTCACTCATAACTACTGACTTGTAATGTAATAAAATGTTGCATATACTTAATAATTATTTTATTATCATGTACCTACCACGTAATATGCATGGTGCAATGTCAATGACACTGTCGTCATTGACAGCAGTATGTACCAAGTAGGTACCAATATTATAGAAATAAAGGCATATCTACATCAAATGATACTTTAAAACAGTATGTAACTGCAAAAAAATCACATAATATGTCTGCCATGATGGTCTCACCTTCGTATGGGGACCACCCTCTTTGACTTATTTCGTATAATGGACTTCAGATTTAGAAAGAGAAATAATCGCAAATCTACGGGGATGTACAAACGTGATTTATTACGCTTATATGAATAATACATTATCTACGGGGGATGGATGTATCCATCATAGCTCACGCTATGTTGTTTGTCGGACATGGACGGGATCGTTACTCGATAATACAAATTAGTTTCAATGATTCCACTGTCACTTGTGATACAATATACTAATGTTATAGAAATAACGTTTTGATTCTGTGTGTTAGGTTCCGATGTCTAAACAACCGTTATTGGTTAAAACAAATTACTTGTGCATTTGATCTCAAAGATGGAGCGAGGTCCCCACAGTGTAGCACAGAAGGCCGTTTACTTTTTTATTCTTAAAAAAACGTTGCCCCACACTAGGATTTGTCCTGTGTCGTGGGTGCGTTTACAAACATAAATCTTCACACGCACAAACATCCAGACCCGGAACAACTATCTGTAGGCCATACAAATATTTGTTCCGTGCGGGAATCGAATCCACGACTCGTAGCGCAGAAGCCGATCGCTCAGCCACTGCATCAAACGTGTGTGTTTAAACCGTTAGTATAACCTGCATTTAAAACTGGCTTCTTTACAGGAATAGTTTTAGCGTTTTTGGATACAGAATCCTCTCTCTCACACATTAAAATCTATTAACCGGTTGATAATTATGAAACCATCAATAATCTCATAAGGCTGTATTCTCAGTAAAATGCAAGACGTCTGACATTGACGTTTTTACCACGAGAATTAATTGGAATTCCGATACCAAATAAACAGAATTCAGTTCCAAAACAATTGCACCGTTGCTAGAGCTTATTTTGAGTTTTGTTTTGTTTTCATTGAACGAACCTATTAGTGAATATTAGCACTTTAGGTATACGTTGTACAGTTTTTATTCAGACTGCTGTAGTATCATTACCCATGCAGACAAAATCCTAAACATCTAGCACCAGTTTCAAAGCTAATTAAAAGTAATTAAAATTTGCGCATGTGTGCGGCGACGAATAAAAAACTTTACACTGAATGCCCACTGTTAATGGAAAATGTTTGCTCTTTAGCCTGCGAGGATTGCGAGAATTCGTTTCTGCATCACTGTGAGAGAGAAAATGAATGATTAAAATACTGAGTATTTAGCTTTGTGTATGCGAGTATTCTGTTTGCAGTTCTACAATATAGTTTGTAGTTACTACTAATACACTTATAGTAGGCATGCGTAGGTTAGGTTGGTATCAATGAAGTATCGATACTCAGGGTATCGATATTATTTAAATTGCATAAAAGTATGTAAGTAGGTACGTTTGATACGATATATTGGTCTTAGAATTGGTATTATTCACTGGAAAAACAATTCCAACATAATTTACTACGTAAATTTTTTAATGTTTAATTTAAATTGTCGTTTTAATGTTAATCGCTAGTATGCTTATTCATGACTTTGGACTTGGGCTAAAAATAAAAACTAATTTTTAAACTAACAATGGAATAACTATCAGGTTCTTCTTATTCTTCTCTGGTATCGATATGAGCTATACGAGTCTACAAGAATAGCTTATGCCGTTGTGAAAAGATTAGCTATTCAGCATGGTTGGTAGCGGGTTTGCCAGGGTGAGCTGGACTTACTTCAGTCTCGTCAATTGGGGAGGCTCTTTAAATGCACCCCATTACCAGGTATCGAGGTAATTTGTCAAATCGATACCAATTCTACTCGTATCGATAAAAACATATCGAATAAACTCTCGTACCTATTTGTTTAGAATAAACACTATGCGTAGGTTCACATCTCGATATTAGCCAACGTTAGTGTTTCAATTATCATGCTATGATGCATCTACTTATGTGTTTAAAGCGTATCACTTGAATGCATATCGGATTAGGCCGGTAAGGTATTTAGTTTCAATTGCAATTTAGCGAATTATTGGCTTGTGTTATAGTAGGTATTAAGGTTATAGGTTACTGTTATAGTATTTTACAAAGAGGAAAAAACAAGAATATTTAAATAAAATTACGTAAGTAGGTGAGTAATAATTATGTGGTTGTCATATATAAACAGGCATTTAACATTTATATCGTATCTATTTTCATTATTGCGTGACTATTTGTTTTATTTTAAATGAACATTTTATTAAACGGTATTTAGTGAATAGTAATGATAACTTACAGGTTTTCAATCATAATAGGTTCTACTATTTTTGACTTACGCGTTTCTGTTCAAAGAAACAGGTAAATACACCTTCATTTTTTTTCTCGTTGGAAAATCCTCATGTATGTCCCTCGCCCGGGGAAGGCGAGGGGGTCTACCGGACTCTTACCGGCTAAAAACCAACAGTGTCCCTCCTTCTGACCTAAGGCCGGGGTCACGGGATTCGCAAAAGCATGCACCGCAATCCCGGCAGAGGTAAAAACACCTGATCTACAAAATCCGTTTTTAACTTTTTTCGTTCTTCTTCTAGTCCGTATTTAAAAATGTGCGGAACGTTCCACAAAGTACACGTGTGTTCCAGTATCGCTAGCTGGGAATGTATTGCGCCGAGTTGCGCCCTAAATCTACCCGTAAACGATCTAATTGCTCTTTGTATGGAACTGTTCCTTATGAAATGCGTTGCTGTTATGCGAACTAACGGAATATACATTTAGTAGATATTTTAGAAATAGTTTTTTTTATATAAGTATTGATTCAATGTATCTTCGCAAACATTTGTCGAAATATGTATTCTCTTTTTTTTGGATTTAGTTTAATTAGTGCCAAATGTGGCATAGTGAGCCAAAACGGTGTTGGAGTGCAATGTTTTTGGCCTATTTAATAACGAAACCTAGAATATTAGGCGTACTTCAAATAATAATTACCATTATTCACAATAGTTATAATTTTATAAAAATACTAATCCGGGTCTAATCGCGTAGAAAATACGACATCGTTAGTGATAGACGTCGTTAGTGTGGTGTGTCGAAGTACAACGATAATATTTTAAATATCAAGATCAAAGTGAGGGTAGATGAAAATACCCTTGCTTCACGAAAATGACAATTGTTCCGCCACTTCAGTCTACCCGTGACCACGGCCGGTGAAATTCGGTCGAAACGTCGGGATAAATAAGGTATTTTTCTGCCTTATAAATTTTCTACGCGATTAGACCCGAATTAGTATTTTTATAATGTGTACAAATCGCGAAAGTTTGAAAACAGTTATAATTTTTAAAAATTATATTTCAACTTCATATTCTAAGCCACGAAGTTCCAATTCAAAGTGCACGAACTAAAAGCGATTACTGTGGGCAGGGTACTGGTCATCGGTTGGTGTCCAGGCTGCTTGCTATATTTGGGAATTGGACCGAGCCGCCACCAAGTTTATCAATGTGTATTGGAGCGTGGGATTGTTTTCGAACGTTGCCTCTGCCGTGGAATGCAAACTTGTGCCTTGTGCCCTACTTGATGGCCAATTACCTGCCGGTTACCATCATGGACAGTTTTATTTTAAATATTTAAGACTTTAACTTGTTGATTTTGTTTCTTTTTTTATTCCTGTTGATATAAATAGGTATCCTGTTATACTTTGGACCGTATAGAATCTGCCTGATAGTGGAGGATACATGTGTTATGTAAAGATTTTACTTATTGTAACGGAAGAAATAAGTATAATATTCCTAGGGATGAAATTTAGTATTAGCATGTCTAGCAGTGTCAACGATTTAAACCTTAAGGAACAGGAACTCTTTCAAAATCAGCATTTACGACACGGAAATGATGCCTATCTTGAGACAGTATCATTATCAATTATCATAAACCGGAAAAAACCTTAATTGGTTGACGTATTTCCGTTCAAACTGATCATACTTCAATTATTACCTACTGACATAATTATAGCCGCAGCATTAACAAAGAACAATGAATGAACACTATATCATTAGCGTATGTATGTTCATCCATTCTTCACTAATTCATATTTACTAGTGATGGGCATAATCATTCAAATAAAAAATATCATTCGAAGGAATTGGCAGTATTCGAAATATTCGACTGCCGTATTGTTCGAATAACAACTCGAATAAAACATTCGATTTCACGAATCTCTATTATTAACATCTTCACTGTGTTGCCATAATATTGTTACTTCTTCAGGATAATTATGCGTTTCTAGGAAATTAGTTTGTATAACTTTTTATTTTGTTTTATGTTTTGTTTTCTATTCGAGATTTTACTTTGCACTTCTGTGCCCGATACAAGTAATTATTTATATGGTTTTCGTGACTCTTTTAGTATTAAAATTTGCTTTAAAACTTCTACTGAGGCCACCAGTACCGGTGGCGAGTAGTCTACCTTTAATGTGGCCCCAAACATAAAGGTCTACTGAAGTCTTTCTGGTCATTTTGACGTTCACGGTCCACTGTATTGGCCCTCTTTAACAGATCCAATGATTGAAGAGACGTGTGGCCATGGCCAGCCATTCTTGGTACACTTTAAAAATAACAGTTTAATAAACACTTCAAATAAATAACAAAAATAATACTTATATTAGATCTTCTTCTTTTCGTGTGGTTAGTGACCAACCTGGTGTCAGAGTTTATGCCGCCCTCAGACCTCTGACTTGGCTTCACATGCCGTCAAGAAATATCCTTCAGGCATGCCGGTTTTCTCACGATGTTTTCATTCACCGTTTTTAAGCAAGTGATAATTATACAATACACACTTGAATCCGAAAAGTCAGAGGTGCGTGCCTTGGTTTCGAACTCGAGACCTATGACTTGGCACTCCGACGGTCACACCACTAGGCTATCACTGCTGTAAAGTACTAACTACTACTACTACTACTACATATTAGATACGTAGTACCTACGATTGAGCCTTGCCTACCAAAATTTCTATCGAAAAATGTAGTTTTTAGTGCCAGCAACAAACCCAACGTGGCGTGGTAAAAAATAAAAATATTGGGTGGCTAGCGTTTGATAGAATTACAGTGATAGTAAATGAGTTATAGCGCGCTTCGAGACTTGCCCGCCTAGAGGTGACTACACCCAAGCACAGACGAACTCGACCGCTGAATACTAATGTACCTTTGTGGGCTACGCATTTGGTTTTTACGCACTTAATTAGAATTGCAATAGATCGAATAGTATCAAGATGCCGCGCGCATAGTAATTAGGAAAATTTACTTGAACGTGCACGATAGTAAGACTTGTAGAAGGTGAAGGCGAAGGAAATTATTATGATCTGGAGGTGGAGAAATAATTATAGGGTTGACACGTATAGCTTGTATAACGAGAAGAACGTTGAAGATTTATCTTTAATTTAGTTTTGAATAGAAACTGATAAGTAAATTGGTTTTTTATCTCTCAATTAGTTTACTGCATATTACGACTACGTATTTGCGTAATATTTTAATATTTGTACGTAAATAAAATAATCCTCGCATCCCCTGTGGGATAAACACACAATTATTCAAATTAATCATAATAGATGGATAATGATTAATATCAGTTTAATAAACAATGCCATTTGTGCAATCCATTATCCAGAAAATGCCGTACGTTCACGCGTGTTTGTTTTATCGTAGTATTTACCTTCACGTTCAGTTAGTCCGGTGTTGAAAATAAAAGGATGCAGAATTTGTCGAGTCGTGGTCATAAATATCCGAAAGCGACAGCCGGGTCCGCCATTTTCCTGTTGACAAAATCACACCCACAATACATTCAAACTTGTCTAAAGTTTCCATTGTTTATAGCTCTCCCGCAGATTGTAAGTGGAGCTCTATCTGCACCCTTTTAATTCAATTAGATACATTTTCTATTTGTGCTAATGGACGTGACTGTGCCTTTTCAGGTTAAAGTAATCAGAAGTGAGAAGAAAACTTGTGCCAATTGTGAAGAGTTTCATTATACCTATTATCGATGTCACGATATATACGTTGAACGATTCTAGTCTACGACGTCGTGGTTTCTCGTCTCGAGAATTGATAGCGTCCATTGAAGTGCCGGGACATCGAGAGCGTCTTGAAAAGAAAATAATCTTGATGAAACGTCTCGCTATAAAAAGAGAACGTCTCCGTTGTCGACGCCTCACGCTTTCGTTGAAATAAACCGGGACACGCCACGACAAAGCTGAAAACTTTATTTTCATACTAAGCCTCGGAACCGTTATTGTCTTTGTTAATAACCTCACTTGAGAATCCCCCTCGCAGCATTCTTACTAATGACTTTTCTTTTGATAGAATCAAATAATTTGCAAGAAAAATATTTTTATCATTCTGTTTTTCTAACGTGTTTGTGTAAATGTATGCAAACAGGAGTTATTGGTTGATGTAAAACGGGATAGGGCTCAATTTTGTTATTTGTCCCTCAAACATGTATTACTGGAGAATATTGATATAATACCAATGTAAAAAATCATTATTTTAATCAAATATTTACATATTATAATGGCTTCGTTTGGGAGTTTTACAGGTTTAATATAGTGACAGAAATATTTCACAGGGGTTTTATGAAATGCGTACCTGTAGAATGAAATTTTAATATTACTTTTGCTAGATTTATGAATGTAGATGGTACTTAGTAATGATGTTATTTGGCTTGTATATTATTTCAAAATGAAGCAATAAAACTGTAAAATAAAACGTTTTTGCTGCACTCATGTATTTTGTTAATATAGTCTAGTAAAAACAAATGACAGTAATGTTCTGGAGCTTCGCGGACGATGCAAATGGTTGGCCAGGTACATACGACACGAAACAGGAAGTCAACAAACTGCCCTCGTTAGTTCATACATAGATATCTATTTGTTCCCAACTCGTGATAAAGTTTAAGCGGGAAGTTTCGCGATATTCATCTTTAACTCCAGGGATAAGTTTTTGGTGGAACTTCATAGATCATGCGATACGTTTAGCGACTTTTATATTGTTATTCTTGAATTACGACGTAATTCGGTGATGTCAACATGCAGAAGTTGTAATGAATAAGTTTGTATTATTAATTTTTGTAGTTATTTACATGGATTATTGATTCAAGTAAGTAAATATACATAGAGCTTAAGATGATAGGTACCGGTATCATCAGTACCGAGTTCAACCCATGTTTTACGTTGTGTCTTAGAGTAAATATCTTAAAGTACTATTTAATTTTTGACCTACTTCAAAACAGGAGGAGATTATGTTTGCGCATAACTTTTTTGTTTATAAACCGTTTTTGAAGATTCTTTTTTTATTGGAAAATGTATAAATCCGAGGTGTTCTCATATACGTTTTGACGCGATCTGTGTAATACTTTGGAGATAGATATTAGAACTCCTCAATGACGAATAGCACACGTATATCGCTAGACATATTTCGATTATACATACATCCATGTATTTCTTAACATCCATTCAACATTATTATTAAATAACACGCCATAACCAACCGAGACAGACAGGAAAAAGTAATTGCTTAGCTTACAATTATACAATAAATGTCCAAAGGGTGCTTATAAAGGGCCATGACGACTGAGGGGTCAAGTGGCTTGATTGTCGGGATTAAGTCCTGAGTGCGACTTGAGAGATATTGCTACACTTGTCCGTTCTTATGATTGTGATCGCCGCGAGTGTTGTCACTCAAGATGATTGCTTAGACCTCGTTTATAGGTACACGCTTAAGTAAAATGAATGTGGGTTTGATTAGGGAGAAGGGTATTAGTTAGGATGTCCAGGACACGCATGAAGGGTATCTAGGTACAGTCTGCCTAGACAATCATACCTGTATACCTACGTGTAGAAATGTCAATAAAATGTCAAAATTGGGTAGTTGACATTTTTTTTTCTAAATTTTCTCGAATCTTTTACAAAATACGTAGGCAACACTGAAATATATAATAAAATGCCCGCTATAACCTAATTAAAATTGCTAACAATTTTAATTATGTTAAAAGGTTATTGTTCAAAAACTTCACAGTGTAACGACATTATTCCGTACAAAGTCCGTTTCGTGCGAGATGGACAGAAAATACGCCATTCAATTTGAAAAACATGTATCACCTTAATTTTTAGATGGTTTTCTTTTTTTTTAATTATTGTTTTCTTTCTATACTTTCTTGATTTAATAAAAAACAAAAAGTTGTCAACTACCTACCGAATTGTTAATATTGATTGTTGGAGTAGGTACCTATAGGGATTTATTATCTACGTCTATATTTTAAGGTACGTATATAGGTATACGTATTTAAAAAGAGTCGGAGGTGACGTAACCTAACTCTTAAGTCCTGAGATGGACTAGAAGCTCAAACACGTCTATTTTAGGTCGAATGGCTTGGTCAGTGATTAAAAATGTACCGGCTCCCACATCTGTCTTCTGTACAGACGGTTGACGACCGAAGCTAACGTTTTGTCCAGGGCGATAGGCTCACAGCATCCATATTATGTTATCGGTAGCTGGTAATACTGGACAATGTTCACATAGGAGGGCAACCGTCAAGATAAATCAACGTACCCGAAGTTATAAAAACAGTGGTCATTCGACGGAGCAGAGGATTCCATGTCGAACAGCAGAAGAAATCTGACATTTTACATCTGGTTTGCTTGTCCTCATTTTCTGATCTTGTGTAAATTATTATATTGTGAACTAGCTTCTGTAACTAATCACTAACCTAATTAAAAGTACTCTCAGTGGTGGAGAGGCTATGTTGGTTTCCTTTACTTTATTTACCATGCTCCCAATCCTGATATACCGATACTAGCTGTAACCGTAACGATAGATTCACCCCTATAAGATTATGTTGTATGTCTTTTATAATTATTATCACCATCGTCATAGAACTGAGGGGGTAGAGCAGTATTATGCCTTCCCTTTTAGGGAATACAGAAGTGAGTGATGTTCCAAAAATAGCTGTTTACTAATCAATGTCTCATACCTGTTGAAGTACGTTTACTTTCAATTAAAGAATACAATAATGCCCTAATGTGAGAAAAACTAGGACTAATAATGCTTAGCAAACGAGAGGGACGCAATTCCTAATTTACAAACTTTTTTGTTGGATCTAGTATTGTCGATAAATATTTACGAGTAAACATAATATAATCAACCCATTACTGTCCCACTGCTGGGTACGGGCCTCTTTTCAGAATGAGAAGGGTTTTAGGCCTTAGTCCACCACGCTGGCCTAATGCGGGTTGCGGGACTACACTTACCATCGAGAACCTTATAAAGCCCTCTCGGGTATGCCGGTTTCTTCACGACCTTCACCGTTAACGCAAGTGATAATCAAATTATGATCCGCACATGAATTCGAAAAGACGGAGGTACGGGCTGGGACCGAACTCAGACACTCCTGTATGGTAGGCAAGCGTTCAACCGCTAGGCTATCACATTGCATCTTCTTTACATAGTATAAAACACAGTCGCTCCCGTTGTCTGTACGTTTAGATCTTTTAAACTACGCAACGGATTTTAATGCAGTCTTCAGCAATAGATAGTGATTCAAGAGGAAGGTTTATATGTCCCATATTAGTATCTACATTGCATCCGTGTGAAGCCGGGGCGGGTCGCTAGTTTACTATATTTACGAGTACTAACTTTTATTGAAACTGTTTAAAGTTCCTATAATCCTGTAATTGAATTGTCACCGTCAGAAATACAAGATTGGAATACAAAATAGATAGGAATTTAGCGGCTAACAGTATTACGTATTTATACCTAGGTTATGTGTTGTGGTATGCATCCTTTGCGGTTGACCTATTCGGCACTGGGCCAAGCACGTACACAATTTACTTAGCCGCGGTCCCACCTACACCGTGATTTGAATACACTTTAAACTTTAAAATATGTCTAGGTACGTGTTTTGTACAAAAGTGCAGTCACCACTTAGTGAAAAATATGTTTGCCAGAGTGCTTGTGAGTGCATGGCTTACATATCAATTGAAGTGACACTTAGTTTGACAATAAAAAAACATATGTGGATTAAAATCTTATTTGATTTATTAAGTATTGAAATAGATGTTAATACATATTTTATCGGTTACTGGTAACACTGGACAATGTTGACAAGGGAGGGTAACCGTCAAGATTAATCAACGTACCCAAAGTTATAAAAACACTGGTCATTCGACAGAGCAGAGGATTCCATGTCGAACATCTGAAGAAGTCTGACCTTTTATATCTGGTTTGCTTGTCCTCATTTTCTGATCTTGTGTTAATTATTATATTGTGAACTAGCTTCTGTAACTAATCACTAACCTAATTAAAAGTACTCTCAGTGGTGGAGAGTTTATGTTGGTTTCATTTATTTTATTTACCATGCTCCCAATGCTGACATACTGATATTAGCTACAACTGTAATGATAGATTCACCCCTACAAGATTCTGTTGTATGTATTTTATACATATTATACACCTTGCAAGTTGTATTTAACTTAGTTTTATATCATGAGTTCGACTCCTTGTATTTGTTAGTATTTGTTACTTGATGCAAGATAACTATGTTAACTTGCGATTTGGGAAGTTCGAAGTGTTATAACTTTTAGGGTGCTAAAGAATACTGATAGAAGAAAAAAAAACTGTACTTCAGCCTGGATGTTTAATTTGTTTCAGATAAATGCCATTTAACAGGCTCCAACAGAGGCTACACTTAAGTGCATCCAGCGTACCCTGGGCAGTCAGCCTCGCTTCCAGCCTTGCTGACTGATGCGGATTTTTTCACTATGGCGTGACCTACTTATTCTCGTATAGCTCCTGCCGACACGAGAGAAGAAGAATGGCGACAGGCTCACCGTCTTTTTTAATACGAGTTCTTCTACCAATTATGGGAATGTTAGCTTGTAGATAGTACACTACTGTCTTAAGTAGACTTATATTTCATTGGGTCCAAGTTATAGTATAACGGCCAAAGTGGCATTTTTATTATTTCCGATTTATCATGCTAAATGCATCATCGAGCCATATTAAAAAATATATATATCACAACATCATTGATTTTAAAAGATATTAATGGTATTTCTTTTAATATTTTTTTTATAAAATGCAGCTTTTGCTCATATACAAGGTTAGTCGGAAAGGGGGTACTAAGCCGAAAGGGTGTTAAAATACCTATAATAAGTGATAACTTTTGTTCTACAACTTTCCCCCATAACTCGATAGTTTAAGTGCCGATTTCACCAACGTCGGATAACTTTAACCAAGGAATAAATTTGACGTTTTGACAGCTTTTGCATAGAAATTCTGTCAAAACGACTGTCTTATTCCTTGAATAAAAGCTATCCGATGTTGGTAAAATCGAGCCTAAGAGAATAGCTTTTCCAAGATTTCGTAAAAAATATGCTAAAATCTATCTATCCATAGCTATGATGGTGTTTACTATTTAGGTCATATTTGGGGTCACGGATTAGAAACTTAATTTTCTGAATTCATAACTAAAGCAGGTATGTTTAAAAAAAAAACAAAATAAACATCATTTTGCATGCAAATAAAAATTATCGAATTTTGAAATTTTAACACTTTCTTTAAAATAGTCATCAGTGATACTTTAAGTGGCCTGCGGATTAGTACGCCCTTTCCGACTAACCTTGTAGATATGACCGATCGCTGTCGCCATTCTTCTTCTCTCGTGTCGGCACGAGCTATATGAGAATAGGTCACGCCGGCGCCGTAGTGAAAAGATCAGCATCAGTCAGCAAGGCTGGTAGTGAGGCTGACTGCCCAGGGTGCGCCGTTGAACACCCCGGCTGAAGCACAGAATTTTTCTAATGGAATATTCTAAATACGCTTTTCTCGACTATTCTTTCGCACCCTGAAAGTTATAACACTTCGAACTTCCCAAATCAAAGGTTAACATAGTTATCTTGTATCGAGTAGCAACAAGGAGTCGAACTCATGATATAAAACTAAGTTTGATACAACTTGTGAGGTGTTATAAATAACTAAATTCCTTGTGTGTTATAGTTTCCCATCCCTACCGTGTGCCCTTAACTTTTGAGTTTCCCTTTCTTATAATAATATACTATTTGCTCCCGGAAACTTTACGGACGATTACATTTGTTAAACCAACAACTTTTGTTCGAAGACAACCGGAAATAAAACAACACTTAAATCATTAAATTCGTCAAGATGACCGGCCACTTTAAATAAAAAGGCGTTTTTTTTTTGTAATTTGTTTGCTCTTGTCTCTAGTCTAGGTCAGAGGAGACAGAGGCAAAGTCTACGATGGAGTGAGCTTGCCCAGAAGAAGCCTGTTAACTCTAACTTTGAAGAGATTCAGGTTGAATGCGTTCGGGAACACAGACGCAGGTAGTGAGTTCCACTCTTTTGGAATGCGCATTATGAAGGATGTTTGGAAGCCCTTAGTGCGAATTGGTGCTACGGCAACTAAGTATGGATGGTAACTTGCAGTAACGTTAGTATAATCGGCCCATTACTGTCTCTTCTAAGACTGAGTAGAGGTCTGTCGGTCTTCTGGTCTTAGTTTACCACGCTGGCCTGGTCTGGGTTGGCGGATTACACACAATTGAGAACTTTATGGAGCTCTCTCAGGTGTGCAGGTCTCCTAATTATAAATACATTATTTTTTCTTAATTATAAAAGACGTACCACAATTTTTTTTTGTTTTATGTCTAACTAGCTATGTCCTCACGGCTCAGCTCGCGTAAGAAGTTTTATTCCAGTAATAAATATAGCCTATGTTACTCAGTGATAATGTAGCTTTCTAACGGCATAATATTTTTTGAAATTGGTCCAGTAGTTTTTAAGTTTATTCGTTACATACAAAAATACAAATCTTTCCTCTTTATAATATTAGTATAGAAGTAAAGATAGAAACACCCGTAAAAGTTTTCCTAGCAATTATTAAGGTGAATTTACATTGATCCAATAGCTGGATCCAGGATCACGTGAGTCTAGTTTTGGATTTGCCATTGGACTTAATGTAAACACGTTTAAATCCAGTCCAGTAGTGTTTAGATTTGAATAGGATGTTCATCTCATGTCATGTCAATCTATATCTATACTAATATTATAAAGAGGAAAGATTTGTATTTTTGTATGTATGGAATAAAATTAAAAACTACAGGACCGATTTCAAAAATTCTTTTGTCGTTAGAAAGCTACATTATCACTGAGTAACATAGGCTACGAGCGGAGCCGTGAGGACACAGCTAGTGTTTTATTTAAATAAAAAAAAAAACATAACATAATATCACGCCTATATTCCCCGAAAGGTTGGGCAGTGGTTTATAGTAACATCCTCATTTCGCCGTTATGTTTAAGTCCCATCTAATAGGGGGCGAGCCTATTGCTATCAACCGGGCACAAATCCAAATTCCAGGTTGCTACTGAGGAATTACATACGAAAAAACCCAATAACACTTTGCTCGACCTGGGGATCGAACCCAGGACCTTACGATCAGCAGTCGCGCTTGCCACCACTAGACCAACGAGACAGGAAATAAAAAAAATATTGATATTAAACAGTTTTAATTTCTCAGTAAATTATCTCGTAGGTATGTATGGAGCATAATTCTTTACACAGTGTGTCAGTATATTTTGAAGTCGGATTTCTCTGATTCGCAAAGGGTGGCAGTAAGCGAACCGTGCCGTTATAACGAGATGCAACAAGAATTAAGTTTAAAAATAAACATGTACCTTATACGTAGAATATCAGAATTTAGCACAGTTTTGTCAGTTTTGCGGCTTAACTTGGTAAGTAGAGTAAGTAAAGTGTATGACATTAAATGTAGGGAAGAAGAGGCTACGAGGAAATAATAAGTTCAAATTAAAAGTAAGAAGTATCTTCATTCTTCATCTTATAAAAAATTGTTGTTATGTATGTTATGTATTGTTGTTATATTGGTTGTCATATTGAGGTCGATTAATATATAAGTTTAAGTAGACCTACACAAACAACAACATAATACCTACCTATTTAAAGGCCTCAAAAATCGAACAAACAAAAAAACACAATTAACAATTTCCCGTGACCATTTTGTGAATTCGAAATGGCGGGACAGCCAAAATTATTCCTGATACAGCATAAACAATGAAATTTGAAGGGTTGAAATCATTAAGGCAAATATTTTACTTAAGTCAGGCGATGCTGCGTCGGGCGGAGCATGGAGTTATGCTAACGAACTGCTATTATGTTTCACCCTCGTGTCACTGTGTGAAGGTTTTGCACTCTCGACCGAGTTACGGCGGGGGTTGTTTCAGAAAATCATGTGTTGCTTTGGGGAAAAGCTGGCAGTTGAAACACGCGCGGCGACGGGAACTGACGCGTCGGGCTCGCGGACGGCGCCAACTACGAACAATATTCCGATACCATTGCGCCAATGTCATACCCGCTTATCTAGGTCGATGAACAATAACACGGTGATAAATTTGAAAATAAAAACATAATACGTGACATCATTTCACCTCAATTGTTGATAGAGACACTGTGATCGGCTAAAGTTTATGGACGTTCTCCGAAAGCGTTAATGGATAGTAATGTTTTTCTGATATTTGGAATGACTAAATTAAGTAAGTATAAGTATTAATTTGTAGTTACGACTTCAATAGGAAGCGAAAAACTTATTATGATTGACGAAAATGAAAAAGTTTTCTGATGAGATTTGTTGTTCGTGAATTTTTTAATTAAAGTTTTCTTGTTTCTTTCACAATTTCATTAACAAGGTCGTTTGTTATAATTAGGTTATTTATGAAAATTACATTAATGTTCTTTATACCTACAAATCTACATACTTTAGTTCTAATTACGCGTAATTAATTATGTTATTATACCTATCTTTCTAAATCATGCATATTGTATATTACTTGTTAGGATAACACGATAATACCTATGTAGATATACGCAATAACA
The DNA here is from genome assembly GCA_910594945.2 of Amphipyra berbera. Classification (NCBI taxonomy): domain Eukaryota; kingdom Metazoa; phylum Arthropoda; class Insecta; order Lepidoptera; family Noctuidae; genus Amphipyra; species Amphipyra berbera. The sequence goes on from OU343125.1 coordinate 11,454,224, forward strand.
TATTGATTCATTTATAAATCCGGCGTACTTCGTACCTATTTTTTGTTTTTTTTTTCCTAAAGAACCCCAGAACAGAGGCGGTCAAAAAAAAAACAATACTGTCGAGTCTTTTTGTTGTTTGATTGGATTGATCTTTATATACAAAGATAATAAAGACGAAATCGTTACATGTTAATGTTGAGGATTAGCTCTAGGTTTCTGAAAGGCTGCTATAGCTATAAATTACGATGTACCTACCAGCAGTATGTCATTACGTAGGTGCTACTGCTATCGTTAAACCGACGTGTTACAGCCTTATGTGGCTTCAGCTCGTATCAACACAGTTTATAGACCATTTCGAGCTTTTTGTTTGCTGAAAATGTGATAAAAAAAAGTAGGTAAATAATAGATACATATACAACATGTAACGTTATTAACGCACACCAATTAGAATATTATGTTATAATCATAATACATACACTGAAATTTAAGTTTAACATGTATATGCATTGTTATTTACTAAATTAACATTCTTGAAATAAGGTTTATTTTTCTTTATTTTGTATTGAATGACGGAATTTGTATTAATACAAATAAAAATTCACTTTTAAAAGTCTTTTTGCCTTAATTTACGGTCTATTTCAGTTTGTTTTGACTGTACAGGGGTAGTGTGACTAATTTCCGTAGTTTTAATTATTTTTGGGATAAAAAATTACGTATATTAAAAATGATAGTAATCGATTCAGTAAACGATTCTGAACAAACTACTTTCAGGATGTGCGTTAATTATGTTACATATTGTATAAGTATTTAATATTTTATTTTCTACATTCTTCATTTATTTTTACTAATTATTATAAAAGGAACAAATGAAATGTCGGAAAGTAATATAAGGTAGGTTAATTTTGATCGTATCATCCCATGCGTGATCAGCAAGGCGCTCCTGATGGCCGGTATACAAACCATGATCATATTTACCATCATTCAGACGTTTGGCAGATGAGTTGGTGATGTAGCATAATAATATTATTACGTAATTATTAAACAGCAGGACGCTGCAGCCCATTCTCCGAAGATTAATCGGGGCGAGACATTTTTTTCGAGTTTGTTAATATTTTACGTAAAATATGGACATCTTTATGACATGATTTTATTAATTGCGTATACCAGATATTGCATCGTATTATGTATGTATTTACCTTTCAAACAATACATTTTAAGTACTGTATTATTTTTAAATAAAAGAAATGTTATTTATATCGAAACAACCAATCGCTTAATTATCATCAGCTCATTGCAAAACACTGCTGATCATAGGCCACAACCGTAAATGCGTAAACTTCAGTCCGTTAATATTAAATAAAACATTTACAAAAAAAAAACAGTAGGTAAACAAAAGTTATTAAACATAACAGTTATTTATTCCCCCCAGATATAGCGCCTCTGTGCACACTTACAAAGAGTGTCCAGAGATTCCGAAGCAATTAAACTGATTTAGCGCTCGGATTGCTTCGCCCGCCACAGTTGACAGGGAATTGTAACTTGAAAAGTATATCAGACGGAACTCCGCGCCAAATTGCCACAACTATTTAGTCGGATTCCTCAATTAACAAACTCCGTATATTTTTTTTGATTACCGAGTTAATTATTATACGTTATAAAAATTTAATCTCAGGGAAATTTACAGTTTTTTGTTTCTAGAGTTTTTTCGTAAAAGGGGTACAACGTCGAGTAGAATAATTTATTAGTATTGGTTTTCCATCAACGTTCTTTAAGAGTTTATTTTGGAAATGAATTAAAAGTCGTTTTTTGCATGAAAACCAATTTATTTTTGGGATCCGGACAAAGTCAGAAATCCGCATACATCCAATAACGTGACAAAACAATATCGGGGCCATTTAAGTTTCCAAACTACCTGTCTATTGATGGAATATATCGATAGGTGAAACATGTGAGTCGAGTCCTGAGTTAAACCTCACGAACAAGTTTGACAACGGACAGACTCCGTTCGCAATTAGAGAGGACTCGCCCTCCTAACATTTACATTTTAATTTAAATTTCGACCTGACGAGATTCGAGATAAATTGGGCTGCGTATTTAGCGCAATAATTCGAGCCTGGCGTCGACTCGCGGTCTCCAAATTAAGGAGCAAGATAATTGTTTGCGTTATAATTAATAATTGACATTAATATTGTGAACTCGCAACGGGTTCGTATAAACGTTGGATTATAAACCCGGTCTGTGCTGGTTAACTTATTTACGTGCGTAATCTAATATGCGTAGCAGTAAATATGTACGGGTATTTGCCGGAAATATATTTGTATTAATTTTGCCTGTGAATAGCGGTTACTAGACACATGGCTAGTCCTTCTTTACAGTGAAAGCGCCCATACTCACCACTCTTCATACTACGTAACTGTTTGTAGCCACACACAGTCTGGTGAACAAATGAAAACGTACTTTAAAAGTCCGTTGAAAAAAACGGTAGTCGCGAAAAAAGCTATCTGGTAAAAACAAGGATACTGGAATTAACAATTTATAATTGGAATAGTTACTGCGTTAAAATGTAGAGATTATTGAAGTGAAATATGTTGCTGTTGGTGGATTTATGATATATTGCATTTAAACCACATTGTGGCTGTAGGTATTGAACGTCAGTGGTGCACCACGATAATCGACATTCGGTTGTTAACTGTGGGCTCTTGTGGAATTAATTCAACAATATATTAATTTACAATCATATTTTAATGCATTCATTTTTTTCCTCCTAGCTTTTTCCCAATTATCTTAACGTCAGCTTCCAGTCTAATCAGAGGCGGCTGAATATCAGTATTTTACACGGAGCGACTGCCATCAAACTTCCGCAACTAAGTAATTGGGCAATGCCGATATCCTAAGCTTAGGCCAGTTATCAGACTTTAGAGCTTCTGACTACCCGTAACGACTGTCATTGGTATTCTTAGGACACCCGGGATCGACGGTTTAACGTGCCCTTCGAGACACGCAGGTGTCTCGATGTGTAACGAACGGTCACCCATCCACGGACTGACCGCGGTAAGTGCAGCTTAACCTTGCAAATCGTATGATCGGCGCGATTGTTAATTAGCCGCGAGCCGCTATTCATTATTATCTTATCTTCTTAATTTAATGCATTCGTAAAATGACGTAGGTATGTACCTACTTATTTTATCACACGTATGTGTGTTTTCTAAAGTATTTCGGTGATATTGACAACATAAAAAAGCATTAGACGAAAGTACCTGTCTAGCCATAGCCCAACAAAAACTGATCAAAAATAATCGCAATAATTCATCGACCAAAAAAGTATCACAAAATCACGAACAAACTGCGATTGCGCTACGGAATCGACATTGATATACGAATGAAACATTCGATTCGTTAGTGGAAAAAGGAAAATAATGCAAAATGCGGAGGATTGGAGAGAATGGTTCTCATAGGCGGATAACAAAAGGAATGCATTGGGAATATCGTTTGATGGTCGTAGCGACTCGTAGCGCGTAGCACCGGCTCGGAACACGCTCCAACTATTGTGTTTTGATTGCTTGCCAGCGGCCTTTTATTGATTAGGTCGTAGACCTGAACATTAGTAGCATGTTTGTACACAAGACCGGTTAATTACAACTTATTTTGTATGTAAAATCCACACGAAATTTACGTAGCGTATTTTAGCGTAGCGCTTCTACGGAGGTACAGATTTCATGAATTTAATTTCACTTACCTCTTGTGAAAATATTTAAATGTTAATTGCGGGAGTACCCTTTCATCTCGTTTATCCAAACTTTGTAAGGGGATTTGTTTACAATGGTCCTAATGATGCTCACTGTTGCGATAAAAGCTTTGTAATGACCGTTTAATTTATAATTTCCATTATCTATTTCATACTGATTTCAGGTCATATTTCGTGGTGAAGCTGAATAATTTAAGCGTGTATTTCTTGAAGCTAGTAACGAAGGAAGTGAGCTCAGTAAATTATTATGTGTCGCGTTTTGAACGTGTAATAAAATATAGCATCCTTTATCAGAAGTTATAGTAATTTTTTCATCCGTTCTCTTTTACTTTATTTGCGTTTCACGTGGAATTAAACATACGTAGTTGTTATTATTCGAACTTTCATTTACAAAAAGATGATACTTATCTACAAGTTTTCTTTCGTTTCTTTTTTAGAAATAAAAAAAATGTTTTTTTTTGTGCCTACGTAAATAAATGTTAATATATCAGATATCGAGTTAATCCGAAGTCGGTGAATTACGTAATAATTAAACAGCATTGCGAGTGATTTCAACGATTTTTGCATGCACTAATAAATCAGATATTAGTATGCAATTATTGGTGAACATAAAACGTTTCCATCGCAGCGCGTGCCCGCATAGAATCTGGCTCGTTTTGATCCCTTCTTGAATATTAAGTTTGCCCATTACGCCACTCGGTAATTTAAAAGCGTTTAGACCGCTCCCCACAACGAATTTATTACTTAATATCACTTTGACCCGACGCCTAGCACTGATTATAAATCTACTGATAGTAGTAAATATACATGTTACATGTAGGTATATGGGAATCTTGCAAGGAAAGTTGATTAAATATATCTTAAACTAGCTGCCCGGACAGACTTTGTTATGTCAAAAGTTATTGCCTGTAGTGGGAAAAGAAAAGTGTTGTTTTTACTAATTTCCACGCAATTTTTAAGTTTTTTCTCTCCATAAAAACCTTCCTTGTGCCCCAAGGAATATATAAAAAAAAAATTGCCGTATTGGTCGAGCCGTTCTCAAGTTTTGCGCTTAGCAACACATTTAGCGATTCATTTTTATATATATAATTCGACTGTACGTGTGTATGTCACTGAACTCCTCCTAAACGGCTGGACCGATTTGAATGAATTTTTTTGTATGCGTTTGGGTGGCGCCCTGGATGGTTTAAATTCACAATTGGACCCGGTAGGTGGCGCTGCTGTCGGCATGTCACCAAATTCTCCGGGCAGGACGACGTCTGTTGGGTCCGCTAGTAAAGATATAAATATGACAATGACCTGAAGCTCGAAGGAAGTACTACCAACATAATTATTTCTACCGCAAAGCAGAATTGCCGTTTTCCAGTTTGAATGGTATGGGTGTCGGTGAATTTAAAGGCACATGAGAGTATACAACTTTGTCTCAGGGTTGGTAATGCATCAGCAATCACCTTGGGGTTGTAGGTGTATATAGGCGGTGGTAACCACATAATTATCTTGAGGTGGGCCATCAGATTGATTGCCAACATATAAACATAAAAAGCTGACCTTGACATGCTAGAAAAGCTAGGATAATGACGAGTATGTTGGGCCTTGTCTTCCGGGAAAGAATTGACTACCCTTGCTGCTAACGAACGTAGTAATTTTTGTCCGCTAAAATAACAACAATATTATAACCGATCTGATTGCCACTCATGGTGAATATAGCAATCTTCCATCACGATCGTTCTTTGTTTAGCACTGGACAACAATGAGTGCGGTGGAAGTAGAGATGGGAATTCCAGTTTTTTTTCTCTCAAATTAGTCTTCCGTTAGACTACTATCTCACTTTGAAAATAATTCCGATCTATTTACATTTGAATATCTGTTCGTACTTTTGAACGCAACATTGAGCTTAAAATGGTTTTATACTGGGTGTTTTTTTTATACATAAACATAACATCACGCCTTTATTTCCCGAAGGGTTGCGCAGAGGTGTATAGTAACACCCTCATTTCGCTGTTATGTTTAAGTCCCATGTAATAGGGGGCGAGCCTATTGCCATCATCATTGTTTTTATGAATTTTCAACAACAGCAGTGATAGCCTAGTGGTGTGACCATCGGACTGCCAAGTCATTGGTCTTGAGTTTGAACCTAAGGCACGCACCACTGACTTTTCTGATTCATGTGCGTATTTTATGATTATCACTTGCTTATTAACGGTGAAGGAAAACATCGTGAGGAAATCGGCATGCTTGAGAGGTATTTCTCGACGGCATGTGAAGCCAAGTTAGAGGCCCACGGGCAGCATAAACTCTGATACCAGGTTAGTCACTAACCACACGAAACCAAGAAAGAAAGGTGAAGATGCATTTTCAAAAAAATTGTCTTCTATTTGTGACAATTTTAATTTCAAAAGAACGCATTGTTACTTGATTTTCTTTTTTTCATGGTTTTTGGAATTGGAATTGGATTAATATAGGAATTATTTTAAGAGTAACCCTATTGATTTTCAAGTCGAAGATAGTTAAAGATTAAGTACGCTTATCTAGAAGATTCCTAGGTATTTTCATGACACATGAAGCGTAGCAGGCACATATATATCCTTCTTACGTGTCTCCGTAAATATTACAATACGAAATGGATATGGATTGTTAAGTAATATGAAAGTATAGCGCGACAATATTGTATTCAAACGTTATTGAATCTTTAGTAACACATCCAATACCTACCTATGGCACATAAAGTGTACATAACCCATATATTATGTACACGTGTAACAAAGTTTCTTTTTTGTATTCTCGTAAAAGTTTTTTTCTCACTTTTTCTCTCTCATTGGTGGAATTTGATGGAGTCTTTACGAGGATAACGAAATGGAAGTGAAATAGTTTCTTTATTGCTTTCTCACATTGTTGGAAACCGAACATCTGTGGGCTTTGAAATATTTTAACACAGAATTTCAACGTGAAAGAAAGAAATCGTGATTGTTTAATTATTAATTCGCGGTTCAACACACGAGTGACATTTAGAAACACCTGTCTGTTCCCCTGGGGCCTGAATACATGGCGTTATTATTTAATGAAGTTTTAAATGGAATGGATATTCTTGAAACCATTTGAAAAGCAATCTCTCTCTCGAGTTGGCGTGTATTTTATACTTGTTTGAAAAATATTACTTTAATATGACGATTCAGTGAATATCGTTTTGTAGAAATTTAAATAAGAAATAATATTTACATTACACGTATTTTTGCTTAAATTTAGTTCTTTTCATGTTCTTGGTAAATAGTTATGTAACAATAAGCAAGATGTTAACATAGCAACTGCGTATGTTTTTAACTGCCTCGTTGGTCTAGTGGTTGCAAGCGCGACTGTTGATCGTGAGGTCCTAGGATCGATCCGCGGGTCGGTCAAAGTGTTATTGGGTTTTTCCATGTGAAATTCCTCAGTAGCAGCCCGGAGTTTGCAGTTGTGCCTAGTTGATGGCAATAGGCTCGCCCCCTATTACGTTGGACTTAAATATATCGGCGAAATGAGGGTGCTACTATACACCTCTGCCCAACCCTTCGGGGAATACAGACGTGATGTTATGTTATGTTTACACCATTCGATCGAAATTTTCTTCAATATTTTCCTTTTTATTCTAGCGATCGATTTAATACCTTATCTAGGTTGGGTAATTAGTGATCGAGAAACTGAAAGAAGCAGGTAATTATGTTCGCGTTATTGTTTCAAAAGATTTCATCAAAAGAATTTCCAGAAAATGCCACCTAACAAGCGAACTTAATGATCAAGGGATACCCTTCCTAGCTGGCGAAAACTCAAAAGACAAACGAATCAGGCCGAACAAAGAAATCGCTTTTACTCCGTTTTCCTTAAATATTTCCGTATATCGTGTAGAACATTACCTATGTATGGGTGTGTAAACCCGTATAAATTCCTTTAACGGCGAATGAATCAAGTGTTTTTATTTTCGACGGAATTTAAGGCATATGCGTGTTGGGTTGGGAAATATTCAATCGTAGGGATATACTTATATTATATATGATTAAATAAGGCAAAGAAGGTATTAGCCGTGAAATATTTCAACGTTACCAATCAATAAAAACGCTATAGAATATAGACTGTGTGAAACCTTTGCCGGTCGTAATTGATAAATATTTAATTAACTTTTGGGGCTATCGGCTAGCCTGCCGAACGCATCGTGATTTACTAATTAATAGTGTTGACGTGTATTGTCGTGCTCACTTAAGGGATCTTCCAGAATATAATACTGTTACATAGCCGTAAAATAGCCGTCATGTTTGTTGACGATATGCTTACATAGCGTCCTACGTGAGCGACAAACGCGACAACGCGATGCGATACTATACGAAAATGTTAAGTAGTAGCTATTTCTATTATCATAGGTGCCTTACGTTATCGCGGCTATCAGTACGAGACAAGATGCCAAACAGTGCTAATTTATATTTTACGCCACGTGGGGTTTAGCTGTGTCAAATCGTGTCTGTTACGTCATTTCACATCGCATTACTCGCTTACGTAGGACGATGGGTTAGTGCCCGTACTCCGCGTTTAGTTCACAAGAGAAAGTTTCACGATAAAAGTCTATCGCCGCCGTAAAGTTGGCGTTCACAGCAGGCTGATCGCGCAGCCACAAGTAATCCACAAACGATGCTCCTGGGATTAACTACTCCAAAAATAAATTATGTCGGATTTAATTGCAATTATGCTCAGTGACCGCAACGATGATCTGATGAAATCACAGCCTATAAAATACTCGACGGAAACTTTTAACAAGTTCTGTTTTAATATCGTCGCGAAAGCTTTCTTATAATTGTTTTTTCTGCTCTGCGTCTCGTGAACTCGTGCAGAAACAGAATCGTGAACGGACTGGAATTTCAGCCTAGTATTATACTGAACGAATGCATATAAACCATTGTGCGAGATTTATTTACTGTGATGAGAAAACATTCGAGTGTTTTCCAATATAATTTAATTAAACTAACAATCGTTTACAAAATAACATCACGAGGTAAAAGTTTTGATAGTAGGGCTATTGATTTTTCAAAAGCTATCACGGGTAGGGGCTTCTCGCTTCTGGATTTGATAAACTGAGGATTTATTAATGAAACAGAAAGCACGTTAATCTCTGTCCAGAGCACGGATCTGCTAAATGGGCCTTGAAATTTTAGCTCCGCGTTTTTTACGTGGATAGAGAGCTGGCAAAATAAAGATAATGGCTTTTATTTTAGTTATTATACAGATTTATGAGGGCTTATACTTAGTTTAATTTCTTTAAAAGGTATCAGTGTCGTAGGCTTCTTTGTAATATGAAATTCTAATTCGGTTTTTTTGTTTAGATTTTTTTTCTTTTGAGTTAAGTAAGTAATTTTGTTTATACTTTATTTATTTCAGAGATTAAAAACTTATCGATGTAATGAAATAAGCAGATACTCATAAGTGATTATCTCAAATATAACTTTATATATATAATTCGACTGTACGTGTGTATGTCACTGAACTCCTCCTAAACGGTTGGACCGATTTGAATGAATTTTTTTGTATGCATTTGGGGGGCGCTCTGGATGGTTTAGATTCACCCTTGGACCCGGTAGGTGGCGCTGCTGTCGGTATGTCACCAAATTTTCCGGGCAGGACGACGTCTGCCAGGTCCGCTAGTAGGTATATAAAATGTAAATATGTGTGCTATGTGTAAAAAGATCTAAAACATATTGACGATACAAAGTTTATTTTACGTTTCCAAAATTTTTTATACAATCCCAATAAACATTGTAGGTAGAGATGAAAACAGATACAACAACAAAAAAACTGAAAATTATTTTTTCAAAACATTGTTTCACTTCGTATGAAACACGTATTTCAAACAGGCGTAAACAAATTGCGTATAAATGATAGGTTGTTAATGAAAAGGAATATTATTCGCTCGTCGGGCTCGGTCGGGCACTTGTAGGCGTGCCTGGCGTCAGGAGGCTGACATTTCAATTATCGGCAGATGTTTCAGCTGTCTGTCATGTATCGTAGAGCGACGGTGACAGTATCATAATTATTACTCTATAGTTTTCCCAAAACTATTACCTACAATAAAAATACACTGAATAACTAATTTCCGTGAGATTCGGAAAAGGCGATTAAGAAATCAAGAAAATATGTTTTAACTTATCCATAGGTAGGTACCTATTTGCTGTGTTCAGAATTAGATGTCTTGCTTTAAAATTGCAAAAACTGAAAACTGTATTGCACTATTGTTACATTAGAACGTGTGGCAAGGATGTTTTGTAAAAAAAATACGTTTCTAGAATTCTCCAATATTAATGTCTTAAAACATCGTAAAATCGTATGATCGCTTGATATCAGGGAATGCCTATACTAAAGTACACGGATAACAATTTCTTAAAATAAAACAATGCATTTCCACCATGAAGGTAGGTATAGGTAAAAATGGAAACCACACTACCAACACCTACTGAAAGTCGAAACCTTTGGTCTTGAATATACTTTGGTGGTCTATCTCTTTCTGAATACTCTATTTAGAAAAAGATGAAATATTTAGTTTGGGAATAAATATCCTATCGTCGCTGCGCCTGCAAAATCTGCTGTGTTTTTTTATGAAAATCTGTCTTTGATGCAATTTTATTTATAATAGTTCTCAAGCCACATGCCCCTGTAAAATCTGTTTTTAATCATTTATTTGGTTAAGAAGATAGCAAAATAAATGATTAGAAAACGTATTTTACAGTTGCACGTGGCTTGAGAACTATTATAAAATTGCATCAAAGACAGATTTCCAAAAAAAAACTGCGGATTTTGCAGGCGCAGCGACGCTATTTAGAAAGAAATAGACCACCTAAGTAAATATTCAAGGCCAAAAGTTTTGATTTTCTGTAGACAAGTAAGTATTAAGTATTAAGTGTAAGTATTATTTTCCACAACCGACCATTCATTGTATTGCGGCAGTCTATTATGACGCAAACTTTGTACAAGTGCATGGAAGCTATCTATATGGCTAATTATTATAGACAGAGAAGATTGTACATAAGGCCGCTTATTGGGTCGCTTGAAAGAAAAAGTGAAGGTGGTTACACCTGAGTTTCGGCTTTCATGAAGATAAATGCAGCCGTTAGGTTTTTAATCACAGCAAGAACACGTCAATGGTGCCGATTCCGCTGTACACAAACTAAACTTAATTTAGGCTATTGCCATCTTTTTCACTCTAATAAAATAAAAAAGAGACGGGCGTAAATAAAAGCTGTCAAATTTAGTTGAACTGAAAATTTCATAACAATTTAGTTGCAGGTCAGAACGTATCTATTAAAAACACGGTGAAGTTCAAGGCGTAAACAAGTTTGACATCTCTAACTTAGTTCTTATCTATCACCGTCCTTTTCTCGCGCCGTCTGTTAGTAAAAGATAGCAATTCTCTAAATTTAGTTTAGTTTGTGAACAAGAGAATCGGTGCTAATGGTGTCGATTCTGTAGTGCATTTTGACAGGACTGAACTAAACTAAGGGTGTTTGTCTCTTTCTATTTCAATAGAAAAAGAAAGTGACAGTGGGGTTAGTCAAGTTTAGTAGTGTCAAAATTTGTTACAGAATCGACACCACTGACAGTCTTATTTCATTTAATTTTACCTACAGAATCCGTTATATATAACGGATTCTCGGACTATACATATCATATATATATCTATAACTATATATATATATATATGATATGTATAGTTATAGATAGTAGGTAGCTACTTACCTAATTTGGAATATCTGCGTCCCACATTTTGATATACCTATGCTACTAATTCATTTCAGATAACTATGTAGAACTATTCCCATATACAATATTAAGCCACTTTTACCTGTACACAAACCTGTAGGAAAAGGGTCAATACAACCTGTTTAATTCAATGTTACGTAGTTTGCGTAAAGCTGCATACGCACTTGCAAACACGAAATTAGCGACCCCGAAAATTGATCACGGATATTTGGATTTGTATTTGTGGACGCGAATTAGCATAGAGATTATGTATGAACAAACTCCGAATAGCCTGGAAAACCATCAAGAATCCGAACAATAATCACGAATGTTTAAATCGTATGTATGGAAGAAAGTACAACATCCTATAAATAAAAAACAAATGAGTTCTCTACAAATGGAGTGTGCGTTCCAGTTATATTACCGTATCATGCAACGTAAAGTCGGGTCTCCTGCGACCATATTTTTGTTACAAATCGACGCTCGGCAGTGAAAACCTCGTAAATAAAATTTTCTTCAAAAGAGTTTTATTTGTTCTTTAGATTGATAAGCTCATCATACACGTACTAGTTCAACAAACATTCAATTCAAATACTTCTAAGCTATCTATGACGTACGGTGACAAACTTGTATTAACATTTGATCGACGGATTTTTTTTGCAGGACACAATTATTTCCATCTCTTTTAAAAAAATGTATTTTACACATATGTGGTTTTCACTGCCGACCGACGAAATAGTCCCTAACATGTTTTTCTAACAAAATTGGGGCGTGGCGTAACTGTTTACTGTGTTGCGATTGGTCCGAATATTCACTAAACATGTTTTGTTAGATTTTTGCCGCAGGAGACCCGGCTTAACAAACTTCGAAAGTGTGTACACGGCTGTAGCGTGTACACACACCGGTATTCGTAGCTACGTAAACTTAGATAATACCTGCTTACCTATTCCGCGTCAAGACTAATTAATAATGGAACGTTGTACAGTGTAAAAGCCTGTTTAATTAAATTTGCCTGCGTCGTGTGTTTGAAAGGAGAACGATTAACATCTTGAAAGCGTGCGGTGACGAGCACGGTTCGCATCAACATAATCTAAGTTCGCTTTGGCGCCAATATTCGAGCGTACGTAGATAACTAGATACTATGCAGTTATAGACGATGTCTTAATCGAGAGAGAAGCGATACGTTTGCGGAAATCCAATAAAGTTAAGCAGAAACCGTTAGAAGAACGAAGACATTAAATACTCGTAAGAATTTTATGGTTAAACGAAGCTTTCTTTTTGTTCTCAATTGAATTTTATTATATATGTATAAAGCTGAGCGGCAAGACTGACCTACACAGTGAATGATCAATTAACTTAGTTTTATATTTACCTTGAATGTCTAATATGTCTTCTAAGTCTATTCCGCAAGTTCAAAACGTCAGTCGTTAACTAAACATCCAAAATAGAAAATTCAAAGTACAGTAGGGGAATAAACATTTTCGTCAGTTTTCAAATTCATTCCTTTCCCATATCACGGGCACATGTTACCTTTTCAAATTATTGAACGAAACAGACCAATGCATGGAAAATTGTGTTTAATTATTTGGTAGCAAAGATCAATATTGCCTTTTGCCTCCATATGACGTAGTAATGTCTTTCATTTGATTTGAGGAATTTTGTTGTAATAACTATTACATCAATCAATTCGATGATTAAATAAATTGACATTACTAGTGGTTGTCATCATGTCACTATTATAATTTTTAATATAATGTCAAAAAGTACTTGTATTTTCATTTCTATAATGTTGGCAATACGTAGTCGGTAAAATAGGTTGTTTCTTGCACTGTGCAAGCAAAAATAGACCTTAAGGTGTATAACATTTTCGTTCCCCGACTGTACAATACAGCTACTGCCTTGTTGGTCTAGTGGTCGCAAGCGCGACTGCTGAGCATGGGATGGTCCTGGGTTCGATCCCCAGGTCGAGCAAAGTGTCATTGGGTTTTCCATAAGGAATTTCTCAGTAGTACTCCGGAGTTTGGATTTGTGCCCGGTTAATGGCAATAGGCTCGCTCCCTATTACAAGAAACTTCAACAAAACTGGCGAAACGAGGGTGTAGTAAAACACCTCTGCTGTACCCTTCGGGGAATTCAAGGCGTGATAATATGTTATAACACACTACTATAAATAGCAACACAATAACGATTTTGAATTTGAAGATGACACCGGTTTTACTCAGCCGTCGGCATTGGGCCGCACATCAGTCACACTAAGCCTCACTTGTACGATGCTATCACTACAATCCCTTGCTATGTGACGACAGCCCATACGTTAACGTAATTTGTCTTACGCAAGAAGCTGTCTCCCTGCCTTTTGTAAACCATTCTTAATGGCATCTGATGTTGGTTTAATTAAATCTTAAGCGTCATTAGAAAGACTGCCAAGATTGGTGATCAGTTCTTTAATTTGATTTCGATCTTAGCCAGCACGATGATGTTTAAATTTATATAAAATAAATCTCAATTGTTAAGCGGAGTGATTCGCTGCTAAGAATAAGCTTCTAGATTATACGGTGGATTTCATAAGAGACTAAGGAGAGAGAGAGTGCTGCATCTTTCCAAACTCCCAAATATCACGCGGAACTATATCATCAATTTGCCTGTGAAGCTGATTATTGATAAGTTGATTATTTTAATGTTTTATGTTCGTTTTGCCGCATTTGATGACATCCATGTACCGACATAGTACAAAAAACATTTTTTTAGTCGTCTTCAGTCTGGTGACTGATACGTTCTTCAAATGAACTTACTTATCTGAAAAGATAGGTTGTCTTTTTAGTATTATCATCCTCAATAGTCTATAGACGTCCACCACAGAATATTGGCTCTCCCATAGAGCCCAACAACAATCGCTCATTCGCAGAATTGCTAAAATAACTACGTCGACAGAAACTTTGTATTATTTCTATTATGAAAACTCGATTGGCTGCAGTCTGCATGGGTTGTAAGTCAGTACTGGGTCCGTTTCTATTTCATATAAAAGCTCAAGCTTATAAAATAGTACATAACACGGACAGAAAGTTTCCTTGACTTACGAGACATTATCGCATCATAAAGTCTGGCACGAGGTAGACGGAAAGAAAACGAGCTACTTTGACATACTACTGTCCAATGCACCAGTTTTATACGATAAACGAAGAAATTGTAAACACGAAGCTCAGTTGAGCGAGCACTGATGCAAGAAACGACTAGCACACGATTCCTTGAGACTTCGACGAAATATTAAATTAACGTTGCGTTTTCTATTCCATCCTGTAAGTAAACATTTGTACGTAAAACAGTCTCCACTTCATTTGCACGAACGGTAAGTCTCTAGGAGTGTCTTGGGGCCGCAGTTTATTTTTCTCAGTGAATGTGCCATCGCCAGGAGGCAGTGTTTTGTTTTCTTGAGCGTCCTTCGCTCGATTAGTCGTTTCCTTTTTATTCAGAGACACGTGCGGAAACCAGATGCTATCGATGTACTTCGACTGTTTATTTACAGTTCCTATTGCTTTTGTCTTCGTTTGAATTTGTATTTGTATTCGTAAAACAACCTTTCAAACAATCTTTAGTGAATTGTTACATAGCTTTTTCTTGAATTGAATTTATTTAAAAGTTCTATTAATACACACTTTCAAAGTTACCATTTCATAAATTACACGTAATACATTTTTACTCAGTTTTATGTTACATTTACCTTGAAGCTTCGTTTAAATTAAAGCTAATTAGATTGAAATAAATACTGTAAAATAATTAGAGTTCAAACAGAAATCTCATAAATTAAACCCGGTAAATCTAGAGCAGTAGGAATGAAAAAGAGAGTCACTTAACCACTTTGAACTAGTTTCTAAAAAACATTAAGCTCATTAAGTGAGTGTGGAGACGCGGGCAGCGTACACTAGCGTACGACAGGGTTAACCACGTCAAACAGTTGTGTCCACAACTTTTATTAGAGAAGTTTTCCTGCTCACTCGTGCGATAAATACTCACAATATATTTCTAATCGACAAGTAGGTATTTGTAAACTTATCACCAGTGAACGTGCTTTGCTGTATAGTCGAATTGTCTACGGTTTAACTTATTATTTATATAGAAAAGTGTGAATAAAAGTAGCTTTTCTATCTATTTCTTATCGATTTCGATCATATCAAAAATAGTTTACGTTAACTCATTATAACTAAAATATATTCAAATACTTACCGAAGCATGCACAAACTTAATTTAGTAAATTGCTTTATCTTTTTTCGGCGTTCGTCAATAATCGTTTACGTCATTAGCGACTGTGTTTTATATTCAGAGCGGTCCCTCCGTCAAAGAAAATGGCCTGTGAAATGCTAGCCATCGCCCCCGATCGATGTGTACTTTCAATGGAATCTTTTTAATATAAAAATGAGGGTTTTATAAAAATGTTTTCATAACGAAACATTCATTGGGAAGGATATTAAATGTTTTTAGCATGCATACACCGTACACGTGTTTATAAGGTAAGAGTTTTAATCATGCAAGCTTTTTTGTAGCATAGGTATACGTCGTAGGTAAATGCCCCAACTATGAGGTGGGCACTGAATTTTTTCAATAATTTTTTTAAATAATTCTGCTTGACTTTAGACTCTTTAAGATTAGGCTGAACTGTTGGCGGTACCTACCGATGTACTACGTAATTCTGGATACCCTAAAGCTGCAGTGGTCAGACGTTTGCTGCATCGTCTAAAACCGAATACTCGCCATAAAATCAAATTAGGAATTGGCGCAGCCTCGCCTGATTCGAGAAAATGCTTGATTGAAGAAATCAAAATATATTTATGACATTTTATGATAATAATATAATTACACATCTTTTGTGTTACTTATAATCCTATAATCAGAGAGTTATTCACAAAGTATACGCATTGTCTGCTCAATAGAGAACAATTAGGATTCCCTTTCCACCCTCCCTGTTTCCACACCCCACACGTCGGGCGGAAGAGGGACTTTTTCTTTTTATTGTCCGTTAATTGCTCTGATTGGTGCGACGGAACGAAATAAAGCCGCATTCGTGGGGATTTGTAGGCTCGCTCGCGTTCAAACGTAGCAGCCTTTAATTTAGACTTGATTGTAAAACGGCAAGAGCACTTCTGCTGTTTGTATTCCATTTTATTTAGGTTTTATCTATGTTGAAATTACAGTATTCTTAATCTTGATCGAAGAAGTAGATGAAAGAGGAATCGGTAAAGTTATTTTGCTGTAGTCGAATTCAGAAATTGGTGTTTGTTCCTTCCGCTCAGGATAAAATGTAAAACAGGGGAACGCGAACACGTAAAAGCCATCCATATGTATTTCACTCGGTTTTTCTGTAATATATCAACTCGATCATTTATCAAGTGACCGCACGAGCACTAAACTAATTAACAGTATTGCGTTGCGATAGAACGAATCTTCTCACTTCACTCGGAATTAATCGTTTAGGGAGCGGCCCTCATCGCATTGCGGAGGAGACAAGAACAACTACAAGAACTCTAATCTATTGTAGTTGAAACTCTGTAGTAAGTAAGGAACAAAGCGCTGTGACAGTTCTCGAGAGTTATTTCGATCTAAGGTTGTTAGTTCATTGCAAGTGGCTAATGGCTCAGGTGAGTGCCTGAATTTCCCTACCTACACGTACCCGTAATTCAGTTTCCTGCTGACGTAATATTCATGTATGTGAGCGGGTCTACAGCGATGAATTTATTACTAAGGTCGATTCAGAGTATATCATCTAAGAGTTATTACTCTTGAGAGAGCAGTAAACATAATAGTACCTACAGATAACTTTGGTAAGGAAAGCAATCGGTTGGTATTAAAAGCTTTATATTCGATGCGAGTTTTATCGAAAAAGCCGGGGATTAGAAAGCGTGAAGTGTGTTGAAAGACTTAAAACACCAAGTGAAATATGAGATGAGATTTGATTATCCTAGATACGTATCCTTCCGATACAAAATATAATCATAATAGCATTACGCTGTTCCATTTATCGATACGGCAATGTTTATTGAAGCAATATATACTTTAATAAATGTCATTGGTGCATACTTAGTAAGTGTTACTCTCTTCAGGACTCAGACCAAAACACTCCTTGAAATGTTGCAGTGCTTGAAGGTAAAGCTATAAAATCGCGACACCGTGCTGAATGGCTGTCACCTGGGAGACGATAGCAAGAATAACGACAGTTAGACATTCTTTGTGTTTGTGCCAAGTGTATAAAGTACAGGTGGATCTAATGATTGGTGTGTTGAAGCTGGTTATGACAACAAAATATGTATTTCATAGGTAAAAAATAATTTAATAGTCATTGGCTGCTTTTGTGTATAATTTGGTTTCACGTTATAGGCATTATCTGTTCTGTGATATTCTTATTTTGTCTTTTCTCGAATATTTAATTTTTAATTACCTCTAAAAAGCAAATTATCAAAAATATTCTTGGGATAAAACACAACGAAACGTGAAGTATGTATCAAGCTACTAAAATTTAAGAGACATTGCATCACTACGCGTTTGTTTTTAAAATCTAAGAAGAGTAGGTTTGAAGAGTACGTATGTACGGTACGTACGGTTCGTGTATATACCTTTGAACATACATACTCGTAAATATACAATAAGTTTTCTTATTCCACTGAGTAATCGAACGATTGAGAAGAAATATCGTCGACGAAGGCTCGTAACTCGTAACCCTTTATTCGTAAAAGTTCTTTGATATTCTATTACTAAAACGCTGTTACCCTATCCTCGTCTCGATTTACTGAAAAGAAAATGACAATGTCACAAGGATTTCTGTAATTTTCATAGATGTTAAGTTCTTATGAATAAGGTAGGCAGTATTAAAGAACTTTTTTTAAGTTCTTGTTTGTGAAGAGATGAACAAAGCTTCTATCTTACCTGAAATATTTAGCAGGACGGTTTAGACCAACTTCTTAATGTTTTCCGAGGCACGAGTGGGTCTCCCAGAATATTCTGATTTAATTTTCTTATTTTATTTTTCTACTTTTACAAACTTGCTGAGACACCCTGTAGACTATACTATCTGCGCTGTACCGACAAGGGAGTTGGATTTACGGTCGGGATGCAATGAGCCGACCATTCAGAGTGGCGTGGCCGGGCCTTCATTTTGCATGATATTAAACTGGAAAAATAAAAAAGTTGATATAAAGGGAAACTTGGACGGGGAATTATCATGAAAAGCGGAGGTGCTGCAACGATGCCTAGGTAACTTCGAGCGATGTTTTTTAGTTTGTTTCTCGGTGTAATTTTTGGTACATGATATTTTTTATAGGATCATTTAGTCATGCTTTTATGTTGGCCTCGGAATGAAAGACATAAAGTTTCACAGATACTCGCCAGGAGTAATGTAGGTGATTATGGTGTTTATAGGTCAAAGTTTTTAAATTCTTCCTCATACTTGCGTTATTTTTCTAGACTATTGCGTGAATTCTTTTAAATAGTCTAATCCCGTTCAAATTGGTGTAGCATACCACTTTCTTCAGGTTCGAGATTTAGAGAAGTCATGTTTTGCTTAATCTAATCTGTTAAATAAAGCAAGATGTAACATACAAAGCTACTTTGTTCGGAAATTTAGCAGCAATATTGCCAACAATCAAAATTACTATTTTAGTTTAACTTTCCATCGACTAATTCACCATCTATTGCTTTTTCAAATCCAGATTTATGTCTGCTTCTTATCCGGCACAGTGGCATTTCATTAGACGATATTACGTACAGATACAAGTAAGTAGAACTGTCCGTTCGTGTTGTAGAATTAATCAGTGGCCGTTGTCGAGTGTGCTCTATCTTTCTCCCTGTCACCGCTTCCATTATACCTATACCACTTTTTATATATGCTTGCATCACACCTCTTGTCCGTAGAGGTAGGCAGAAAGAACGCAACGTATTGTGATTCTTATATTAATTTTTCATCATTTATGTTATCATTATGCGCGGCGGTCACGAATACGTACCCAATAAATTTCACATTAGTATAAGGTCTTAGCTCCTACTATGTCTCTTTCCGGAATACTCAATTACTTTGTATAATCTAGAGAATTCAATCAGAATATCGGTCTCTCATAGACTGCGACACGGACGTTCTTGGACTAGTCTTGGGAATTATAGGTAACCACAAACAAAGCTCAGTTTCCATCGACGCTCCTTGCAAACTTGTTTGCATTTCTAGTTCGGCAGTTTATCTTCTGCGGGCTTGGGTAGATTCTCGACGGCTTAGAGCTCTCAATGATGCGTTAGTGAGGTTACTTTTCGTTCGGTGTACATATAGATTCCGTTCCGCAAAATTACCGAGCTCAGTACATTTGAATAAGCTCTTCATGCGAGCTATATGAACAATAGGCGCTCAGTAAGTTTTTTTTCGGTGCCAATATCGATACTAGGTAGGTAGTGTAGGTGTTCACAGTAATTGGTTATTTTTTTCAAATAAAGAAGAATACCCAAGGAGCTTCTAAAAAGCGATTTTCGAACTTACTGAACTAAACAATAATTGAGAATAGCGGCAATTAGTTCTTGTAGTAAATTAGTGAACTACTCATTATCTCATAGCAACGGCCGTGATTGCCATGATCACCATGCTTGACAAGTAAATTGGTGATAACAGTTAACACATCGATGTTGCCGTCCATCTTTTTGACATAATGCATGAACTATGTAGATCGATGATTCCCACCAAATTATTAAGCAACCAAAAATCATCAAAGAAATAAAATTGATCGTGACAGCACTAATCAGTTTAGAGCCCATAATTCGGCAGCCCTGTTCACTCTTCTCTAATTTGAAGATAGTCATCGTAACTGAGATACGAGTCGAGCGGAGCTGCGTGATTTACTAGTGTTGTCGCCTTAGTTAACGAGGGAAACTTTTTGCGCCAAGACTACACGGGAATAAATTAGCTAAATTGTACTGTCAACTGATCCGCCTGTTAGTACGCGCCTTTTTAATGGTCTATATAACTTAGTAATGTTAGAGGACTTGATGAAATTAACGTCGTAGTCTATTATTTATTACAGAAGTGTGAGTTTTTTCTTTGTGAAAGAACACAACGAAACCGTCTAGAGTAGGAATTTTGTATTTGTGGTTTTACTAATAAATAATTATCAATATATCAGAAAATTTAAATTATTTTATTTGTAGCAACCTGCAGGCGAAGTAGCCTCTAGTGATCATATTATGTATTTTGTAATTCAAAAATCAGTCAATGCATTTAATATAAATGCCACTTGAAAACTAAAGTCATCCTGCTTAACGAGTGCAAAGCTTAAGAAAAATCTCACTTTACTATTATGTAGGTACTTTACCTTTTAGTAAGTGAAATATTCACTCACGTCCAATTTTTATGTCCATATAAACGGATCGTTTTGCTTACACTTGATAATGAATAACATGTCCTTTGAAATGAAGTCTCTCAAAATAATTTACCTGTAAATTCTTCCAAAGGTTGAAAGTATTTTCTATGGTAAGTTACGATTATTGTAAGTGGTATGCTTAGATATTCGCGAAGATATAAGAATGTTAGTTTATAATATTAATAACAGTCGAATCAAGCTTATGCCTTATGCCAGGGTCATCGAAATTCAAAATATCTGCAACACAAAAATAACTTCCAACGATATAAAAACTTTACAATTCGATATTGGCAATAACGTCTAACTTGGAACACGGTTCATAGAATCAGACACGTTTAATCGCTCAACTATCAAAAGCTTGTTCAGGTCACTAACTCCAAGTTGTGAATTGAAGACGTTCGAACTGAAATCGAGGGTAAAAGCGGCACTGGGGAGCTCGAGATGGCGGACGAACTGGTTGACCTAATAGTGAATGGATGAACGAGTCAACGAAAGAGCGATAGGTATACGTATGTTATAATAGGTACATCCGACGTCTAGTGTCTGCGTGATCTTTTTAATTTGTTTTTTTTTTAAATAAAGTGTTGCCCCACACTAGGATTTCTCCTGTATCGTGGGTGCGTTTACAGATAAAAATTTTCACATACACAAATGCCCAGACCCGAAACAACTATCTGCAGGCCATACAAATATTTGTTCCGTGCGGGAATCGAACCCACGACCCGTAGCGCAGAAGCCAATCGCTCAGCCACTGCACCAAACGGGTCGTCATATTTTGAATTGAATTGAGTTCGCATACAAGTTTGTTAATTAGTTTAATTTTGATTACCTAATGTCATTGTGAAAATTAATTTTGTAAATTGTTCTACAGAGAAATTCTTGTAAATTAGGAATTTTGTGTCACTAAAAGTTTATTACATATGAAACTTTGTTAATTGCTTACAACGATTGCTGTGAATTAAAATACTTTGTAGTACCTACTTATATATTAAAAGCATCTTGTAATGTAAAATAGACTATCCCAGAGTCTATCAGCCTACTAAACCTCGAATGACGATGATCTTAAACCAAAGAATTCAAAAACCTTATAAAAATAAATTATTTACCTAATCAAACTCTTCCATCTAGTAGGCTAGTCAAGGTTAAGCAGTTTTCTTGGAGTTTATGCTTAAACAGGACAAAACACAATTTGAGTTTAAATTAAACTTTTTATATGTATTTAGGTATGATTTAACTTCGCCACCGCCGACTTGTTTTTCTAATATTATTAGACTGTACAGTTACACCGGCATCGACTGCGGATCGGGAGGTCCAGGGTTCGATTCCGAGGTTTTTCTGAGAGGAATTTCTCGAAGTGAGGTAGCAGCCTGGAGTTTGGATTTGTGCCCGGTTAATGGCAATAGGCTCGCCCCCTATTACATGGGATTTAAACATAACGGCGAAATAGGGGTGTTGCTATACACCTCTGCCCAACCCTTCGGGGAATACAGGCGAGGTGTTATGTAGGTACACCGGCCAAAATTTTTGGTACCTACCTATAACTCTTATTGCTTGAAACAGACCATATATTACACGAAAGAACACGACCAAAGCAAACTTATGTGAGAATAATCATTAATTCAAGTCCCCAACTGTGCTAAAGTTGGCACAAGTGAAGCTTGCCAATACAATTTGTAAGTCGTGTCAGGTGCTAAAAACTCCAGAGTACCCGAGCGAAACGAACTAGACAGTAAATCTGGATAAATTCAATCTGAACAAGTTTTCCTTGCAGTAAGCTCGGACTAACTTTTATGCTTGGATTTGTATCTACTACGTAATTAATACTAAAGTACTGTAATCATGACTAACTCAGTTACTGAATATTTGCTCCTACAACTCGCTAATTGAGTTTGAAGATGGCAGGGCTTGGAATATAATAAACACGATAAATGTTGTGTTTGACGGAAAAAATATTAATATATAGGTATGACTGTTTTGACATAGAGTTAATACGCTTAATTTATTACAAAACGATATGTTGGAGGTTGGTATTATAATTAATTAGGTACGTTATAAAATATTTTTACGTGGAATAAGTTGATCTAAATGCACGCTATTCGGTTGGGAATGCTAAATGGGCATTGGAGCAGAAATAATATTTTCCAGAAATGATGAATCTCGATTTAAATACAGTGTGACCTGGTTAAGTGAGACCTCAACGGACCTGCAAATTTGTCTCACTTATAGAGGTATTTCACTTACCCAGTGACTCTCAATTCAGTGCCAAAGTGTTGGGACCTTAGCATGAGTTCCAGTTATGGAAGTTTCTCACTTATCCAGGTCCCACTTAACCAAGTTTCACTGAATATGCTGTCTCCTGAGGTTACCTATACTATTTTTGAGAAATAATACAAAACACAAATGTAATCGATCTAAATACTGCAAATATACTAATTATTTTTACTCCATTTTTAAAAGAGTACCTAACTACGAGTATCTTTATCCTCTCCATTATTACATTTTAATGTCTCTTGTTTTTCTGGAGCTTCCACAGACTACTTTATTGAACGCCTTGAGAATTCATGTTAGCAATCTGTTAACTTTTATAAAGCTACAGGCGTTTTTATCTTTGTTAATTCATTTGGGTCGAAGGAAAACTTTGAAGTTAATATTACACATAGGACACATATTTTCGTATTTGCTTATTAAATTGGACTTTTTTTGGAAAGTTTGCCGTGTGGTCTTACGGTAGGTCAAATTATCTCTACCCGTGGGTATAGTAACAAGCGACTATAGAATTAAAGCTGGGTTGTTCAGAAGAATCCATTTTAATTCTTACAATAATCCACCACCTTATTGTAGTTATTGTACCTATTGCTAATTATAACGGTCTAATTAAGAAATTTCCATGTACTGCAATACGTCACTAGTAATACTTTTCTTAAGTGTGCATCAGTTCTGCTCCCAAATCGTGGTATGTTATGACGTCCTTCAGACCCTCTTTACTCTCGTTTCAGCTTTGTATATCATAATACTGTTTCCCTTGTGCGAACTATTTATTGTGCCAGTAGGAACGTAGTACCCTTTCTATTTATTTTCGCATTAACCTTGTATAAGTACCTGCCAAAAAAACAAGGTTTAATTTTAATGACTGGAAACCACTTGTAAGGTCACTCATTTGTTACTAAACCCATCTACATAAATTATATTATAAAAATACAAAACGCAGAAAAAAAACACCGTATAATGTCAGTCATTACAATTAATCCCAGCAAAACTTACGTAGGTACTTCAGTTTCAAAATAGTATGAGATCACTATTGGGTAGGATATAGATTTCTATGTCATTATATCAAGTAGACATGAAGGATTTTATTTGAAAAGGGTAACGTAAACAATTCAAGCTTACCCTGGTTTATCAATGTCCACTTTTTGTTTTCCTAAATGTCACATGATATTTTCGTAAACAAACATCTAAGTATTATTTTATCATATAATTATGTGTATTTAATATTTCAGGGATATTGATTGACATTATACAAGGTTAGTCGGAAAGGGGGTACTAAGCCGCGGGCCACTTAATGTATCACTGATGACTGTTTTAAAGAAAGTTTTAAAATTAAAAATTCGATAATTATTTTTTTCATGCAAAATGATTTTTATTTTAGTTTTTTCAAAAGTTATTCATCCTTGCTTTAGTTACGAATTCAGAAAATGGAGCTTCTAATCTATGACCCCAAATATGACCTAAAATGTAAACACAGCTGATCATAGCTGAGGATAGATAGAATTTAGCGTATTTTTCATGAAATCTTTTAACTGCTATTTCTCTTCAACTAATGACTTTTGGAGAAAGTTGTAGAACAAAAGTTATTCATTATTATGGGTACTCTAACACCCATTCGGCTTAGTACCTCCTTTCCGACTAACCTTGTATATGTACCTTCTATTTTGTAGTTGATAAAACAGTGAGCAAATGATTATTGTTGTGAGACATCACACGCTGTTAAGACGAAGTGATTACCTTAATTACTTCGGTGGACAAAAGGGTTAGTGATTGTAGCGTGTTGTTATTGTCCCACAGAAAGCTGGTGCTCACTCTTGAGATAGGTACTCTTTACCATCTTGTATGACACCCAACGAAAGCTGAGGTTTGGCATTTCCTTTGCTGAGTACCTACTACAGCATGATCATCAATTAATGGATTAATTACCCCATATTATTTTTCATAATACAACTACGTATAAATATTTTTTACAATAAAATTACAAAGTACATAAGTACTTGATCGATATCTACGCGGGTGGTTGAAAGTTGAAATAAGAACCTCAGAGCGCTTTTATTTTTTTCGCCAGCGTCACAAGGAACGATAGCTAAAGCTTTATTCGTCACTCATTTCTTTGAAAGTCTGATAGCTACCACAAAGGCATAGATAAAAATCGGGAGCCAGTTATCGGTACGAAGGCGTGCGATCTTTTGTACCCTCAAAAAGGATTTGTAAAGCCATCCAACCGTATTGCACCTATAGACGGTCCTTTTAGGTAATTCGATCGACTTATTGCTTATTTTAGAAGATTATTTAGCGTGCTTGTGGTTTTTGTATGTGGGAGAATCTAGTTAGTGTAGATGGACTTTACCAAGCGCAGATGGCTCTTGGACACACCTAAAATATATTAATCAACAGCAACCAAGGACGCCTCATACTTCAACTTCGAAGAAGCAATGAATTATAATTATTAAGTTTGTAGTTATATGTGACTAAGTTATGTTGTTTAGTCAATTAAACACGTTGCCCATGGCTTGAATATGGGTCGCCCCATGGCGCACTAAAACGAACGGTTTTGGAAGGACTATGCCATAATCACTGGACGACGTAAGCGGAATTATGATCGCATTATAATAATATTATTATTATTGCTGGCTGGCTGTTTCCGTCCATCCACCTGATAATACAATTATTTGGACGTCTTAACCCCCATGGGAAGAGAGGAGTGACGCATTCTCAGTCGGATACTAAATACCAATACAGAGGGATTGGCTTGACAAAATATTCGATAGAGAATCAGGAATCATTTGAGGAAGACTTATAAACGTACTTAATGCCCTAATTGGTGTGCAAACCAGCAACACATGGGTAAAAAAAATACAGAGCTTTTAAATTAAATAATAACGTTTTTATTCCAAATACCTATGCAGACGCCATGCCTTACATATTACTTAGCACATATACTATTTGTTCATACGATAAACACGAGAAAAGTGCTTTTACTATTTTTCGAGCGGATTCCCAGTTGTTTTTGCTGCGAAAGAAAGGTAGAGAATTAGGACCCGAAGGGGTGTGGGACGGTGGTTGTAAATCCCGAAGGGTCTACTTTAGTGAGCGTCTTTAGCTATACCTACTTGTACTTACTCACAGATGAATTTAGAGACCTTGGTTTTGCTCACGCGGATCTGAGGGGCTTTGGATACTTATGTTAAAGCATTTGTGTTATTGTTTTTTTAAATTTCATATTCTGATTAACACTACGGTAGGTTAGTTTTCATATAAATAGAATTTAATACCACCTAGCTTGTAATTTTTTTTCTTATATTTTTTTGTAAGTCTGGCCTAGTTTCGATGATGTAAATACCTATATTTTATTATTTATGGTAAAAAAAATTGCATTGTAAATTTTGAAACTGAATTGATAATGTTGTATTAGTTTTTATATTTCTAGTGGTCTCGTTATTATTTATTTATTCAAAAAACATTCACCTACTGCCGAATCGGTAAGTAGTTCTTTTCTGTGTTGCACCATCCGGTTCAACCCAACTGCTGTGGACAAAGTAGTATCTTTGCGACGTCATCTTACCTCTACTTTACTGGCCTGCCTGACGGGTAACATCCTTCTTTTTGCCACCACTTTGACCAAATAAAGCTTTACCAAGTGTCATTTCATAAAATTCTAATGCAAAAGCTAATTTTTGATTTACTTAGGCCCGATTTAACCAACGTCGGACAGCGTTTATTCAAGGAATAAGTTAGACGTTTTGACAGATTTTTTATACAAAAGCTGTCAAATCGTCAAATTTATTCCTGAGATAAAAGTTATCCGACGTTGGTGAAATCGGCACTTATCTTATAACGTCTTTATTTGCAACTTTAGAGTACTAAGAATTCAAAACGGACTTACATTGAAGCCTGGTAATAAACCAATTTCTTGTCACGTTGTTTTCGCGTACTAAGGAGACTCGAAGAAAATTGTTTGGTACGTAATTAGTAATACCCTTGCGCATTGTTGCCTGATCTGGGAAATGTAAACGGAAACCCGTCTAGAAAATGACTGTTTCTACGGCTCCTACTAACTTTTCAAAGACTACCGGTATTTGCTTAAGTTACAACTTTAACGGACAAGTTTGTGTATTATTGTGCTTGGTCCCAAAGTCTGTGATATAATATTAGAATGTCGGTCTTTGTTATGGTCGTGAATTGTTTTCAAAATTCTCAGTCAAAGATTCATAATAGTTTAATGTCAATCTCTCCGGGTTTCATAAACTTAATAAGGAATAAGTAAATGCCAGAGAAAATAATATTTCTTATTTTATTTTCCAACGTGCACTGTACACAGTATCTTAGTCTCTTTGTAAACATAATCCCTGAAAATAATCTCTAGCATCTGGATTTAATACATTTCAGCTTAAAAATGGTTCGCAAACGATCATTATATTTATTAATAACTCGAAATCATAGAATTATAATCCATAACAAAGCTAGTTGGTTCTCGCAGGATAATAATATATTGTTATATAAAAGTTAATTCTGTTATGATGAAAACAATAGCTTAGTTGCCTGCATGTGACATTACTTTCACTAGCGGGACGAGTGGAAATGCCTAATAAGTCTATGTACAGTGACATGAATACATGATATTTAATAAGTAGTCCACCAACCTACTGCCAACCAGTTTCGTAAGAATAAAGTGATTGTGTGATTTTCAATATATAACAAGTTTTTTGGGTCGCAATATGCAGAATTTAAATTTTGACAATGTCTCTTCTAATCTCAATTATCATAACAAGTTTTGAATTTTAGTGGCACTTTTTAATGGACTCGATCGATTTATTGGTGGTTAAAATCTTTTATTTTTCTTTTAAAGTTGGTATCCTTAACTTTTGCATCTCCACTTTTTATTTCATACATACATACATAAACTCACGCCTTTTTCCCATGGGGGTAGGCAGAAACTATAGAACGCCACATGCTACGACAATTACATACCCCTTTCGCTTCATCCACATTCATACACCTTGTCATACACGCACGCCGGTTGAGAGTACTGCGCACCTGACCTTTGTGAAGAACATCACCAATAACATCGATGTATGTCCTTCTAGGATGTCCTCTACCGGCGTTTTATTTCAGTAGACTGTTATTTCTCACTTGACTGAAATCTCTGTTTTTTTTCAAGAATTCTGGTAATGACTTCCTTATTTCAAAATGACAATGAATATTCTCGACTCAAAAGCTTAGTTGAAGAGCATTCGATGTGCAGCATCACCAAAACAGGAAAAATTCTGAAAAAATAAAATTGCTTCGTTTCTTTCATGATCCGTTTCGAGAAGATCATTCGATCAAATTGTAACATTGACACAACAGAAGAAAATAGTTTAATAGATGACATGGCAATCGTTTGTTCAGCCCTAAAGGTACACCCGGTGTGATTCCGGTTTCGGCACTAACTCGGACAGTTCAATGCGGTAGCCGAGCGGCTTCTGTTACCGGCTGATTTGTCTTTATAAATGTTGCATGATATTGTTTGCATTTGTATCGGACTGGCGGTCGACGACCCTGATATCCGTTTAATATGATAATCCGCATGCAAACAAGCGGCGGATTGCCCGGCTAAATTATTTATGCACCCCAGCCTGCGGGTGACGGCTTCACTTGTTGGCGACTACTCGGATTTTATTGAACCCCCGAGCTTCGGACAGGTGAGACCGGCCGTGACGAACTTTTTCACAAGTAATCCTGCACATAAATAAATTACGAGTTCTCTGAACAAACGTTGGGGCTTGTATGCGGAGTGCGCGTACTGCGTACTGCGTACATGCACACAGCCGCTACGAGTGTCCCATACGCTTGAATAAATGATGAGTGAAAAAATGAGATTGTGAAATTTTTTTGGTTCAGACTTTCATATATGTTAGTTGACATGTAAACATGTTTAAATTGAATAGATTATTAAATAATCTATAATCTTCTTTAGCATAAAGAGGAGTACTGAGTGTTTTGACGCAATTTAAAAGAGGTCGTTTTATGTCCAGCATTTAATTGATTGTTAAAAATTGAAGCAGTAATTTAGGTATCGCAATAACCTTTATTGCCAAAACGCTGTTATTACGAAGATGGGCTACCTAACATTGAAACACGAAGACAATCTTTTCGCTCCACATTTTCATATACACCCGACATGGGAAGACCTTCGTAACGGATCAATCAGTACACAAGCGAAGTGGAACCATTTAGCCATTGAATCAGTTCGTCGCTTTGTAATAGGCGGTCGTAAGGGACGCGTGGGCAGATGCTAGCCTCGGCTTAGACAGATGGTAATCAATTTCGTAGTAATTGAATCTGGTCAGGCGCGCATGCATCATCCGAGATCTAGACGAGGCAGCTATCGTCTTAATGAAATAATGCTGGCTGTAATTCGATAGTACCTATGTACCTACTGATTAATATTTCATTATAGGTCGAACGTGTATCATGTAATGAACTTATCGGTTCGTGAATTTTATACGTTAATTTGGATAAGTGTTGTGTTGTTGCAATAATTATATGAAAGTAATATACTTTCAAGCCATGGAGTGGTGAGTGGATATAATATCAGTGACTACGTTAATATTCAAAATACAAAATATTCGCCTCGGCAACAAAGCTCATTCAACGAAGTGAAAAAAAAGGTCTTCATTGAACAGGTTTACAAAATATAAAGTTTAGGTCAAATTCTACAGCTGATACTTCAAAATAAGGTTTAAAGCGCAAGGAAACGAAAATGGAGGTGGAGGCATTAACCAGTAAGGTAACAAAAGATATAAACACGTAATCGTTCTACGTTCAAAATTTGCTTGGTGAAGGGCAGAAAGCAAAAAGTCGTAATCAACTGAATCGCGTAATCTCTCTGCGGTCAACGTTGATAGTGTTGTCGTCATTACACCAGTACTGTTGTTCTGTTGTTGCGGTCGCTAGAGTTGTCCTACTGAATGCGGCTAATTTGCGTTCCATTGCGATAATTTTGATAAAGTGTGACATGATTTACTGTTAGTTCGGTTGTGTATTCCGATAGTATTGATGATGATCTAGAGGTAAAGAAAGCGATTTGTTGGCTGTTAGGTATGATCTTAAGTACCTGTAAGGTACTATCACTCTAGCACTGTCTTC
Source organism: Amphipyra berbera (assembly GCA_910594945.2). Lineage (NCBI taxonomy): Eukaryota > Metazoa > Arthropoda > Insecta > Lepidoptera > Noctuidae > Amphipyra > Amphipyra berbera. The sequence continues at coordinate 11,484,476 of OU343125.1, forward strand.
AAAAAGCCCGATCAGACGTAGCCCAATTATGAAAAAAAAAGAATTTTCAGAGACCTGCGAGTTTGTTTCAGAGGTAGTAAAATTGGATATGCCAACAAAAAGAAACATAAAAAAAGCTCACTTGTAAAAGTGGTAAAATAAATAATTTAATTTAAAAGTGCTCCTCCTCCGAAAGAACGAATTGTCACTAGTATTCTCACTTTATGCGACATCAGCTGGCACTCTGTTTAGTGGAAATGACTTTTGGTAATTTCAAAAAGTGGTTTAGACTCTGCTTGTAACTATTTAAATACCCTGAAGGGATAAGCTTAACGTTATGAATAAATATCATGACTGTGTATTGAGGTCTGCGATATAAAATCATATTGATATTCAAATTTATGTGCTTGGATGAAAGTATTAACTTTTTCGGTCAGCCCGAAAGTTTAGCGAGATTTATTGGAAAGATATGTATGTGAAAATGTTTTATTATGAGATACTATTGAGCATTTCTATCAATTTAAGATTTCTCTTGGTAAATCAGTATAACACACACGTATACCTATATGCGTAAAATCGTTCTTTATTTTCATGTCAGTATTACATTTTTTGAAGGATTTAAGAATCGTAGAGAGAAATGCCAAATACAAACACAGATATTTTTAATAATAACTGTTCTGTAACGTCCACAGGCTTCATTTTGACAAAAATACATAGTTGATAAATTCCGCGTTTAAAAATATATCAACAGGAAATTATTGTCATCTCAAATCTGCCAAAGGAATTTTCTAGCTTGGACAGAGGCTAATTCTGAATATCTAAAACGGGTGAAACTATCAACCCTGAATCGCAACCTCACTTTGCGGCTGGCGCAGGAATCTGGCAACCGACGGATGGTGTGATAGCGATACTCGGTGACAGTCCGATAGTTTGCTGCTGCGGATAGACAGCAGCGACACTGGTACGAGGTTGCGGGTCATGACGTCAACAACTCAATCGATTGAGGTGTTGCCATGATGGGTAATAACTCCTCATTTGCGTGAGGGCTATAAATATACAACAGTAGAATTCCTTAGAGCTCTGTTGAACCCTGAGGAACATACCATAGACGACTCTCTTATTTTATATGTATTTCGTACCTTTTTGTGTATTTTAAAACGCCCGAATATTATACCATTTCCATGTTCAATCTCGAATGAATATTGTTATTTATAAACTTTATCTGTAATAGACCGGTTGACCGATTGACCGAATCTTAGCTAAAGAAAGTCAAACTCATTTGTTTTTATGATCAACGTCGAATACCAACTTGGTTATCTAGTTACCGATGCACTGTTAATTAATTCAGTTGTTAGTCATTTGATACAAACTTATCTACTTAATTATTATGGTGATTGTATCAGTTATAGATACAAGCATTTTGTGTAGTCCGTGGCCTAATTACTGGATAGTACTTACCAACTTAATAAATATTCTGATTCTTGATCAGCACAGAAAGTTAGGAAGATACTAATCACAGTGTATTTTGCGAAACTGATCTATTCGTATATTGGACTTTGTACTACAATTACAAAACATTCTAATTAATTTGTAATTAATAAATGCTTGGGTAAGGTTTAACCTGCTAACGGCATACTCTGATACCCCTTTCCAAATTCATTGCCGCTCTATACTTAATTGATTTCTCTCGAGAATTTTCTTAGTGACTCGAAGATTTGCCTTAACATTAACACCGTTTAAAATATAATTAAAACATTGCCACAAAAAGGAAAGTAACGCTTTTATTGAATACAACTAGATGGCACAATTATGTTACCTAATTGTTTCAAAAACCTGTCACCACCAATTACGTGACATGTTCAAAAGTAGGCAATTTAATTTGGTACATATTTCGAAGCCAAAAGCGGGTTTTCGTAAATCGTATTAACAGTTCAGCCGTACGACACGACGACCGTCGGACACTACCGACGTATGCTAATAAGGAGGCAACGAAATGAAACAAGAACAAGATTGTCGGGTTTATAAAAATAACAGGCGAATCCACTTTCATTTTTATACCAAGTTCCGGCGCCACGCCATTGTTGTTCGAGACACTACAAAGGGAACGCATTCTATTTTATTTCTCAAATGCGTTTTTGGAGAAAGCATTACATAAAAGTCAAGCCGCAACTTCCCCGCGCTTGTCTTTATATCACAACTGTTCTCATAAACTTTTAAGTGTTTTTTACGTAATACTTATTATAAAAATACATCGTTAAAACTCAATGTATTTTCACAGATCCTTCGTTATTATTCATCAACTACCAAAATAGCAAAGTAAATAAAGTTTATTAGGTGGTTCATTTCAAAAGTTTTGCTTTGTTCTCTGTTGTTCTGAAATATTTTTGTTCAAGTTGAATATGATTTTGTTGTTGATTACTGTTGGAATTAATGTTCTGATTTTTTAAATGAAGTGGTTTATTTTAAATAGTTTGTTACAAACGAATACATATCGTCACCGGAAAGCCAATACTACTTAAGCGCCATTTTTGGCCAAAATGAGTTATATATATCGTTAGATAGGATTTAAAAAATCCAATCCACGATATGTAGCTTTCGGGTTTTCGTATATTTCAAGTACTTAGGAGTGGTTGATTTCAGGTTGTAATATCAAACTGGGGAAATTATTGAACAACTATATTCTGGTAGTGCAATAACTTTTCACTACGTAGCATAGGTACCTACTGATCTAAAGATAAAACAGCGCAGTAGCAACTTCACGGTCATTTGTAACTTTGCCTGTCAGGCATTCTAAGCGTGATTGTATTCAATCTCTATTGAGTTTACGTCCAAGAGAAATCTGATGTGAATTACTTGATGATATCTGATGATCGTCTCATGATATAACTCTTTTATAGTATCTTGCATTTTTTCACGCTCTGTCTACAAGTAAGTGGATCTTTATAAAAAGTTATAAGTTCTTCCTAGCCTTTTCCCAACTATGTTGGGGTCAGATTCCAGTCTAAAAAAATGCAGCTAAATAATAGTATTTTACGCGAAGCAACTGAAATCAGATATCCGAAACCCAGTTACTGGGCAATGTCGATATCCTAAGGTTAGATCCGTCAGCAGACTTTCAGGCTTCTGACTTCCCGTAACGACTTCTTCTTCTTCTTCTTCCTGCCCTTATCCCACACTAGGTGGGGTCGGCACAACATGAATTTCATAAATCCATGTTGTTAGAAGTTTTGGCTTATTGTTTTATGACCGGTAGCCTGCCTGACATCAACCCTCCTTGGGAATACACGTTGCGCCGTCGCGCGGGTGACCCAGTGCTCGCTTATGCACTAGGTCCGAAAATGATATGTTTGTCAATCTTAATGCCGACAACTAAGCAGACTATGTTCTTCTTGGTGGAGTATACTTGAAGTTCCTCGACCCAGTCATTCAGTTTTGCTAGGGACTATGGTTCTGACACATCGTAAACTAAAATAGTACCGTGAGCTTCTCTGTAAAAACTTGATGTCAATGTTCTGTATCGCTCCTGTCCCGCTGTATCCCAAATAGCAAGTTTGACTTTAACACCGTTCACGTCCATGACTTTATAGTCCAAGATCCCAGAGCGATCAGACATAACTTATTTTCACATACTTAGATGAAACCTTTTTGTAGTCAACTCCGATTGTAGCTGGGATTGATGAATTGTAGTCTCCCGCTGTGAACGCTAGGATTATGCCGGATTTACCCACACCGCACTTACACTTTACAATTACTCAATGTAAAAAATACGTGAAAAATATTTTTTATAAAATATGACATTAACGACGACTGTAACGACTGTCATAGGTATTACTATGACACCCGGGATCGACTATTTAATGTTTTCTCCGAAGCACTAAGTAAGCATGAATAAACCTTCAAGGGATTCAATATCGATTTTATGTTTATAAACCGATAACAGTATTAAAGTTGTGTCAGGTTACTAGTGCATCTAGCGGCACAATAACGACCGAGATCCTTTTGTTGACGCTCTCAACTGCGGCTTAGGGGATTGATATCAAAACTCAGAACACCGATCGATATACCTAGTGCGAGTAGGTATACGGTTTGCTTTAAGGGGAATCCGCAAACGGTAAACTTTGAGCAGGTCTGATAAAATCGTTTAGAGATTTTGACGTCGATCTTTGAACGGTTTTTGTGTTACTGATTCTTCATTTTAATACCTCCTCGGTAGGTAATATAATCGGTAAATCCAGGTGGTATTTGCCGATTGAATGTAAATCCTAGGCATTGTATCCTTATTCTATAAATTCGGTTTATAATAAAACAGAACATGCACAAATGAGCTTAACTAAATATTGAGTTTTCTAACAGCAAATCTTTGGGCGTCAGAGAGATAGGAATAGACTTTGATTTGACTGTAGTAATTAATGTTATCTAAAATCGTTTGCTATCTCTTTTGCTGTTAAAATTGGCCCACTAATTATCGGTGGTGGGCGCACAAATCCGAAATCAACGCGAGAATTATTAGAATATGGCGGCTACGGAAAAATTTTACAAAGTAAGAGTTTGTGAAAAATGTATGGGTATTAAGTTACCGGTTTGTGGGCGCTTCTGCAGTCGTCCGCTTATGAGGATGGATTACGATGCGAACGTCCGGGCGACTGATAAATTACTTCATAATGCGCCTGCGTACGTTAGCGTCGCATCGACGAATTTAAAATGAAAATTAATTTATCTGAAACCGTTGTTGCAAAATTATTTATATATCAAACTAACATTAAAATTAAGTAATAGGTACTTAGCAGTGAATTCACACATTATTTACAATGAATATGAAAAACTTTTGAATCACAAATAGGTAATGATAGGTAGTTACATGATCAAAACATCGTTACTTTTTTGTTCAATATCAAATGTTAATCGGTACTGACGGATATTTAAAGCGACGCGACGACTCAAAAGTGTTTGTGGATTAGTGTCTCCTCTAATTATAAGCGAGAGAAACTTCAAAGCCATGGGGCAAGACGCCGTGGGCAGTCAAGTTTGCTTTCCGTCAAATGACCTTCAGAGAAAGCGTAACATTTGACCGATCTATACTTTTGAAATGATTATTTAAATGAAACAAGCTATAATAGATTTCTATTCGGTAATAAGATTGTAATCAATAAATTGTACGTAATTTAAAATCAGTACGATTTGTTAGAAATACATGGAGTGTCTTCTGTCATCTGCCATCATCTTATGTTTCTGTACCTCTGCTTAAAGGTCCGTTCTGCCTAGCTTTATTCCAACTATGTTAGGGTCAGTTTCCAGTCTAACCAGATGCGGCTGAATACCAGTATTTTACACGGAGCGACTGCCATCAAACCTCCGCAACCTAGTTACTGGGCAATGCCGATATCCTAAGATTAGACCGGTTATCAGACTTCGGGGTTCTGACTACCCGTAACGACTGTCATAGGTATTCGTATGACACCCGGTACCGACAGTTTAACTTGCTCTCCGAGGCACGGTCCCTCGATGTGTAACGAATGGTCACCCATCTACGGACTGACCGCGGCAAGCGTTGCTTAACCTCGCAAAACGTAATCCGTGCGGTCGTTAATAAGCCACGAGTCTCTCTGCTTAAAGGTACTGTTGTCTTATCCTTCTCATAGGTGTTTTGATATATTATGCTTAAACATTCTATGAGACAAACCTTCTTGGTTTCTGTTTAGTTGCGGATGTCCTACGGAAGTCTCTCCGCGCAAAAGATTCAATTTCGCCATATCTTATTGATCTTGTATCTACAGTCCACTCTCTTAATGACGTCCTGCGATATTAAGAAGAGCGGTATCATTTCCTTCATTATAGCATTTATTAATAGGCCAGGGAAACGCTTTGATGGTGGCTGGTGTTCACCAACATTAATTCCCTGGATAAACAACCGTTCACGTAAAACTCTAGTACATGCATTTTGAGTAAACGTTTGTTAAACCAGAAAATTTATGTTGGTGCACACCGGCCTAAGTATATCTATTATTATCTAGTAAACATACCATAATTAGCCCATTACTGTTCCACTGTTCGCCACGGGCCTCTTCTCGGAATGAGAAGGGTTTAGGCTTTAGTCCACCACGCTGGCCTGGTGCGGGTTGGCAGACTACACACACCATCGAGAACTTAATGGAGCCCTCTCAGGTGTGCAGGTTTCTTCACGATATTTTTCTTCATCGTTAACGCAAGCGATAATCAAATTCTGATCGGCACATGAATTCGAAAAGTCAGAGGTACGGACCGGGATCGAACTCAGACCCTCCTGTATGGAAGGCAAGCATTCAACCGCTAGGCTATCACTGCTTGCTACTATAGCTGATTTCGATGTAAGTCATATTTAATGTGACCTCTGATGATGTAAACAAGCTAAGGTATATAGGATATGAGAAATCAAGAAATATCTCACACTAGCGGCCCGTCCCGGCTTCGCACGGGTGGACATTTTTCCCGTTTTTGCAACATTTTTCATTTATGCTCCGCTCCTATTAATCGTAGCGTGATGTTATATAGCCTATAACCTTCCTCGATAAATGGACTATCCAACACAAAAATATTTTTTCAATTCCAACCAGTACTTCCTGAGATAAGCGCTTTCAAACAAACAAACTCTTCTGCTTTATATATTAGTATAGATTCAGCCGATTGCAGTCACTGTGGTTGGAATAATATTATTATAGACAAAAAAACTGTATAATTAACATAATTACAAGATGACAAACTGCCAATCTAAACTCGTTTAATTTAACATTGAGAGATTAGTACACGCGGAAAGAATTACGTACTTAACAGGTACTTAATCCAATATACTACGACCTCATTTCAGCTCTTAAACACACGTAACATTTTAATTATTTATATTAAATACTGTTATGTACAGCAATGTAGGACAAAAAGATTTTTAATCCTCATTTAATTTGTTTCTTAATAAAATCATATCAGACAAGAGACTAAACGGAAGACGTTTGTAAAGTGTCAACGATATACGAAAGTTATGGTTATTAGTGTATAATAACAGTATGTGATATAACAGTATCCGTGTATTTTGTTTACAACTAGAATTAGCACGCGGAGATGCTTGGGGACTTTATTTTTGCATGTAATTTCAGGCATGGGAAGTTGATAAAGGAAAAATGCTATAAATGCAGGGTATACTGAATTGCCTCGTTATAAATTCCAGTCTTTTGCTCTCATGTCGGCACGAGCTATACGTGAATAGCTCGTGCCTTGGTGAAAAGATTAGCCAGTCACCAAGGTTGGTAGCGAGGGTGACTGCCCAGGGTCCGCCGGACATACTTAAGTGTCGTCACTCGTGGAGGCTCTTTTAATGCTCTTTTATATTCCAATAAAAATACCGTATTTAGTTCTAATGATGTTGCTGGACTTCGTCGTTGTAGTTAATTTCAAGTTCACCTTAAAACAATAGCCTTTTTGCAACATAAAAGTTTATCCTAAATGATTCGAGAAGTTTTTAACATCATTTCGATAGATAGACAGACATATTGGGGGCTTTTATATGTGTATGATTATAGCAGTCGTGGTGGGAGGCGCCGGCGCCGCCGCGGCCTTGGAGAAAGTGTATGAGTGCGGTTTCACCGCGGATCTCGGGTCTCAGCTACTGAGCCCAGCTGATCTCCCTCCGATATTCACGTAACGGACAATATCTCCTTTGAAGTTCAATGATTTGTTGTTTTGATGAAATCGAAGTACAGTATGAAGCCGAGTGAAGACTCATCTGGCAAAAGAAAGCACGTGTTGACAATATCAAAGTTGCCAATTTTTCTTTGGTGGAGACTCGGCTTAATACGGCGATTATACTTAGAGCAAAGTATAATGCAACTATTCTACTAGATCTTGGATACGTGTCAAATATTTTCAGTTTATAAGTATTACATTATTAAAAAAATCAAAACTTCATCTTCACTTCATCACACTTCACTCCTAAAGGCTTAGATAAAGGCAGGTCGCCATGTTTTATTTCTGGTTGGTAGTCTGCCAGGCTGTTAGCGCTGACAGTATTGTTTTATTTTACTAGGAGAAGTCTCTCTGTCCTATTTATATGTTAATGGTACACTGTGATTAGTTTTGTTATTTGCTAGTTTTATTTGTACATGCAAGCGACGGACAAGTTTCCATGAGAATGTTATATTGTCAGAATTATTAAGTTACGAGCTTGACTTTTTCCAGCTCGAATATTAAAATTTCATAAAGTTTCCCCGCAGTCTAGGGCTTATTCTTACATAAGAGCTTTGCTGCATAATATTAAGCTCGGTCGTGGTAAATCTCTATCCTTCTGGAGAGTTAGTACTAAATGATTAAAGAAACCGACGTGATGAAGGTAGTGAATTATTTATGTAAATGTCCGATTCACTGCAACCGACGGATGCTTCCTTATTTAAAATTGAGTACGTGTATTTTCAATAAATGACAACTTTGTTGAGAGTTGTAAAGAGGAGCTTATTGTTGTAAAATTAAGGATTTTGTTGAAAAGAATTTTGTAGCGAATTCTTTCTTGAAGGAACGACGATAACAATGCAGGCAGGGATAAAACTTTTGGGAAGAAATGTAAAAGTAAGATGATAAGAGGACGGCTACATGAGTATTGTAAGTGGAGCGAACAAAGTTACGTAAGAGAAGGGGCAACGGAGCGGACACAGTTCCAAACATACTTTTTACAGATTCAAAGATAACATGTAAACTTCTATAGTCATACACACGTAATGGGTTGTAGAAATTAGCGTACATAATTATTATGTGTTACATGTAAGAGCTACTAAGTAGGAAGTTATTAAGAACTTCCTCAATTTGGATTAGTATAGTCTCAAGTGTAATTTAAACTAATTTTACGTACTTTGAGTCAAAGCTAAGAACCAATGAAGAATATATATCTATTCATATTAATATTCCATGACATGGCTATTGTAGTCATTTGTTTGTATTAGGCTTGTCACAACATGTCTAAAAAAAACCAATTTATTCTAGTCTTACACAGATTACAAAAAACATTGAAACAAAGATTAATGGCCGATTCCTATGATTTACCGAGCGTTATTGGCTGAAGTTAAGACTATTGTATCTCTACCAATAATGAAGCAAAGACCTTTACATAGTAGACCCTCCCATACGTTGGTAGCTTAACATGTAAAATTAGCTTCAGAGTCCATTTATATGCCTAGTTTGGCAATAAGAAAATCACATTAAAGTCCGGCGCCAAGCAGTTTACTGTGTTCCGTTGTGTGTATGTGAGAGCCAGAGGGTATAGCGGAATCCCTCTATATCTCTGTTCCATGGATTCGTGTGCTCCATCTTAAACTCTGTCTGGGCTTACCATCAGGTGAGACTAGGACCAAAGACTACCAAGTCAAGAATAAAAAAGAAACTGCCATAAATGATGCTGTACGTGGCCAAAAATGGTCTCTATCGCACTAGTTTTTAGATAAGATTTGAAATAGGTCATCGGATAGGTACTAAATAGTAGATACTCGTTTTTACTCTATTGTGTTTATGAGTATTTACTCGACCTCGAGTATTTATTCGAGTAAAAACCCATTTCTACGTAACATCGTATACTTTAGCCGCATCAATAGTCGAAAGGAAGACAAAGGTATTGATATTTACTCGTTTTCATTTCATTTATTTAACATAGGAAGAAACCCTACTATTGTGCGTAAAATAAAAGAGCCTGCTGGAGAGATATTGCGATCACGTAAACTGTCAATATTGTTCCGCAGTTTGCAGCACATGTAACTTTAACCAGAGTTGAAAGCCTTGGCATTGACTCTACTTGGTTGATTATTGCATTACTTTCTTTTTTAATTTCTTTACCATTAAATAATGTTGAGTGATAGTAATAACAGTAGAGACTGATCTACCAACGGTATAAATAATGAACTTTTAGCCGAAGATGTACCCCCCCGATCCACCGTGCTCACCCGCCGCAGCCGCGGAGCCGGTCGTCCCTTCTGACTCCGCGCAGTCACACCGCGATTAATACAGCCCTCATCAAGCTGTCGTATCCCTCCCAGTCCTCTCGCATTCAATACCCTATGAGGTTCGAGTCCCCCCTTGGGGACACCCTTAGAGGTTTTGCTGCTATAATAGTCAGTCATGATGTTACAGTAGTTAGCGTAGTTAACTAGGTAGTTAGTGTAGATATTGGTTCGGCGACCCTTCTGGTCTCGCCAATAATAGCCCGGTTACGTAGAAAAGGTCCGCAAGACCATCTACAAGAGTCGAATAGGAAAAAAAATAATAAGAAGATGTACCTGACGAACGTCAATAATGTTTCGTAGCCTCTAACGTTAGCTTTCGTTCTTCGTTCCAATTGGTTGCTAAGTTAAGGATGTGCAGGTTGGCTTTACCTCGTCAAATACTTCGTAAAGATTTAGAACACAGAGAAAAATGGTCAAGATAGTTTTTAAAAAGATTATTTACCTGTCAGTTTCATTGAATTTGTATTTTTCCTATCTAGCATTACTTGGGTTCTTCTATTAAATTAAGAATTTTGTAAGTAATCTTCTACTTCTTCTGTCTACTTGTGGTTTTGGTTCTTCTACGTGTTAGGTAATTTTAAACATTCCTTTATTTTGAAAAAGTAGGAACGTTTGTTGTGGCATGTATATTTTGAGATTTCGATGGGATTACATTTTTTTTTAATGACAACGTTATGTTAGCAGGTGGCGGCGGTGGCGGGTGGCGGGTGACGGCGCTGGAGCGGCAGCGGAGTGCGGTCACGAGATGAGCGTGGCCAGCGCGCCGCCTCCGTCCGCCGCTGAGGCGCTGTCCGCGCTGCTGTGGCAGCCCTATGAGTGCCGCTCGCCGCCCCTCGCGCGCTCGCGCACCGACACCGCGTTGCATCGCGCGGGGGGCACCGACCAGTCGCCAAACGGCGGTCGACATGCGCGCGCGTCATCCCGCGCCTATACCGACATGCGGCTGCCCGTGCCCGCGCCCGGCCTGCGCAAGTCGGACTCGGTCTCGGTGCGCGTCCCGGGCGAGCCGAGCCGACAGAACGTGTCCAGTGTGAACGTGAACGTGAACATAGTGGAAGTGCAGGATGCGCCGGTGAATGTGAACAGTGCGGTGCAGACGGAGAGGGAGCGGAGTGTGGCGAGTGCCGAGTGTCAGACAGAGGAGCCGGCGCGGCGGAGGCGCGTGCGGCGTGCGCGAGCGCCGCGGGTGCCGGAGCTGCTGGAGAATGTGCCTCCGCCACCGTACAGCACGTTGCCGCCGCCGCCGCTGCCGCACCCGGTGCCGGTGCACCCACCGGCGCCCATAATGGCCCCGCACCCGCCCGTGCACCCACCCGTGCATCCGCCGGCACATCGCTTCCCCTTCCAGCCAATTCCTCTCAGGTGAATACAGAACAGGAACAATAGATGCTAGAAGATATTATGGCTTATGAACTTGGTAGAGCATCTGACCTACTTGAAGCGCATCCAAGTAGAAATTCAGAATCACACAACGCTTTTCCACGAACAGATCATTCTTCTGATAAAGAAAAATACAGAGAAAACAAAAGAAATGATCAAAATAACAATTTAAGGCTTCAAATTTGTGGAACATCTCATCTACTTGAAGAAAACCAGCTATCTGGTCCAACACGAAAAGAGCCTTTGGCTATATGCAATGTTTCCCCAAAATTTAAACATCAAACAACGCCTTTAGGAAAATCAGGGCTACGTGTCTTAGTTCGTCTATGGATTTGCTATTGCAATAGAAACGCTACGTAATTTCATGTTAAACATTAATTTGTCCAATTTTTGGAGCTATTCGTAGCATGCGTTCTTTTTACCGCGTGCGTTGAAGTCTTTTGTTAAGTTGCAATTTATTTATGTAACTCTATTATTATTAGAAATCATTAACGTACTTATACAATCTCATAAGTATATGATGTGAATGAGCGTTCATTAACTGTAAATGCCTGTTACATAGACTGAAATTAAAGTCATTGTATTAAACTGTACTTACGTAAACATCTTAGTAATTACGTTCACGTCGTAAAGATTTGAACAGCTTCGTAAACACGTAAACAAAAATTAAAACAATTTTTATTTCTTGTAATCTAGAATTTATAGGATTAAGTCGCAAACAGAAAGTTACAACGAAAAGTGGAGCGAATCAGTGTCGACGATGGACTTGTAAATGAAAGCCGAGAATACTTTTCTGTTCAATATGTCGCGAACGACCAAATTAAGGACATTAAAACTTTAGACAAATTATTTTAACAATTCGCTATAAGTTCCACATTTGTAAACAAAATTAACCTCTCTGAACCAAAAGGCAAAACGTGGAAAAGTTTAAGCTTAAGCATGGAATAATTGAAATTGAACATTCTTTGTAATAAACAGTGTACGTAATATTAGGAAAACATAATATTTATGTCCACATGACATACATATTAACAAAACTCACTTTACTACCATTCTGGAGTTGCAACGAGCATCCGATAAACCCACGACTAAACCTCACATAAATTGTATAACCAGGGTTCCGTACAATTGAATAATAACAACACTGTTAGAAGGAATAGTTTGATCTCTTGATCTCTCTATTTTAAGATATACCAAGCCCTATTAGTGACCGCCCACGACTTCCTTCGAGAGGATATATCAATCTGGATACTATGAACGTGAAGTAACATAAAACTGAATTGGATTAACTTCATACAATTTCCTCACAAAGTGGATAAGAATGTATACCTAACTGGGTACTATAAACTATCCAGTAGAAAACTGTTTCTGTTGGACCAAATGCTTTGGGCGAAATTCTAAAATACAATCAAACAAACTTTTCTCTTCTATGCTTAGGTTTCCCTGGTATAGATTCAAACCAAATTAATGTAATATATAAGGTCAATAAACATAAATAATGTAATTAAATACAAATAATGTAAGGTCAATAAGTTTATGAATTTGGACCATACAAGTAGAGAATAATTGTGATACAAAGGAAATTACATACCTTCGTCCAAAAAAGAATGGGTTTGGAAATTAACGGCTTGAACTAGAGTTAAACAGTCCATATTTTTTAATTACTACTTGGCTACTCTCTAGAAGCCTCAGAAGAGACCGAAATCTTAGGGTGGCTTGCACGACAACTAACTAAATACAATTAAAACATCATTGTATTTCCGTCAACTGTTTGAATTTAACAGAGACAGAATTATTAAATGATTAATTAAGCGAGTCGTCGGGCAAGCGGCTCGTAGCCTTGTCTTGTGTCTAAAATTGATACAATTTAAATGGTTTAGGCATTCGACCTTAGATAATAGCTGGAATTGAACCGCCTCTCTATACATAATCGAATCGTGTATAGAGCCCTATAAGTATGTCCAATTAGACTCTGATTATTATTTGTATTATTTCGACTGAAATCTAAACAACTCATGGTGATATCACTACCCAGAAATCCTAAGAAGGCAAAAATCTTTAATTATGTATGATAAATGAATCATTTCAAGAGCTTTGTTTGTTTAATAAACTCATACCTACATGAACAAAAATGGCTTACCAATACAAGAAAAATTATCTATTAGATTTTATTTAAATTCATTTCTATTTTTAATAGTTGTTCAGATTTTGTCTACTATAAATTAAACACTTTTTATAGTCCAAATTCATACACATTTACATGACCGAAGTCACAAGGTCATGGGACCTTGTGACTTCGGTCATGTAAATGTGTATGAGAATGAATGTGAATGAGAAGAAGCTATAAGACTTTGCTCTTTACAATGGTGTAAAGAGCAAAGTCTTATAGCTTCTTCTCATTTCCTTTCTGCTTTCAATTCGATCTGCCAAATATTACGAAATAAATACATATTTTATTATGTTTATATATATGTACACATTGTATATGTATTCGTTACACATCAGGCGTGCGCAGTTGTTTTTTATAATTGAAATTGTTTCGGTCATGCAACGCCAAACGCTCAGCCGCTCAGTAATGGACGCTAACTAGGGTGGCCTCGTTATGTAAGCGGATTGTTTACACATATCAGACAAGGTCGAGCTACAGTTTTAAGGATTCAGTGTTGGCACATTAATTGATAGGCTGGAATGTTTTTTTACAACTCCATTCTATCATCAACACAGTATTCGTAATGTAGGTCCTACTAAACACTTTTTCACGTTACATTGTATAAAGGACGGAATTTCACTACATGAAAATGACTAGGAAGACACACTTATTACAAACTCGGGGTTAGGTCTCGCTTGATCTATAATTGAAGAAAGCAGAGTTGCTTCTCGACGAGAAATCTTAAAAGCATTAGAGATTGCTTTAATGACTTCTGCGGTTAGAAAGATATTGAAATAACTATTTAACGTGACTTAACACGAGGACTCAAGGCTTTTTGTAAATACGTTTCGTAATATTTAGAAAATGCATACTTTAGGGTGACTCTAATTTAAAATATGCAGTATAGAGATTGAAGAAAAAACTTTAAAAAAGTTGTTTAAAAACTGCTTAGCTTACAAGGACAAAAGACAAAAAAGAAACAAAGAACAAGATAATAAAGCAGACGAAGATGAAAATAACTCATTAGAACCAAAATATACAACAGCCATTTAAGGAAATCAAGCAAAGGAAGCATAACATTAATTAACATTAGGAAGTTCAAGTAAAAAAGTAGTTAGATCAGTTTATTGAGTTAGAAACACTAGTACTAGTATTCATTGTGGTAACAGAAACAGGTTTGAGGCACATGGTGGAAAGTGGCGGCATCGAGGCTGCAGCTAACACAAGCCTGATCGTGTTCAATACAACCTAGCGAGGTTTTAGCGCACCGTGCATTCAGCTTACCTTGATAGAGAGATATTGCATGCGTAGTTCATTAGATTTGTCTAACTTGATTAAGTGTTTTTAGGTTGAAGTTTTAATAAAAAATTCAGCTGTGGTAGTGAACCCCCTTTATATCTAGTAAAATCACACCCATAATTTCGTTTGATTGGACTGGTGTACGGGTCATAATTTTTTATGTGAATGTTCTGATATCAAACATTTCGATGGTCTAATAGAAGATGGGAAAACTTAATTAACGAAAGGATTATTTTGGCCCCCAAGAAATTAGGAGTATGGTCAGAGGGTCGCCATCTTAGGGATTTTGACTAATAATATGAGTCAGCTGGTTACATAAATATTTATGTAATTTTTAATGAATTCTTTTCATCGGAAATTGTGATTCGAATAATTGTTAAGTAATTACCGATTTGTGCTTCGGTAATGTTCTCAAATCTTTACTCGAAATAAAAAATCAAGATTCAAATAGAATGTTACATAATCGAAGATAGTTTACCGATAAACATTTTATACTGGTAGCCGCAAACATCAATAAAACACTTAATAGAAACATCTATTCTATAAATGGCAACAATATTAATAAAATCACTAAAATACTTGTTTCAATCGATTAGAGAACGTTCACCGATAAACTAATACATCGTATTGATTGCTTTCAATCGAGATATTGATTGCATACATTGCGCCCCAGTTGCGAGATAGCCATGTAAGTGGTACGAATAACCGCTTAATTGTATCAAATGTATTGGGAACTCGAAATATTTGTTCGGTTGCGATAAGTACTTAAATGCCATTTTTTAATGTTTGCACGGGTTAATGTTCTTGAGAACTGTTTTAGAATTTTATTGTTAATCGCAATTCTTGTGAATGCTGAAGGTGTAATTTTCGTTTTTTTTTTTAAATCGAATTATTTTTCCCGGTTTTGCAACATTTTTCATTTATGCTCCGCTCCTATTTGTCGTAGCGTGATATTATAGTGCCTATAACCTTCCTCGATAAATGGTATATCCAACACAAAAAGATTTTTTCAATTCCAACCAGTAGTTCCTGAGATTAGCACGTTCAAACAAACAAACTCTTCAGCTTTATAATATTAGTATAGATTTACAGTATTGCAAATCTCTTCATCCCATAGTATTCTATAATCAACTTATTCGTTACATAAATATTATTATATTGTTGATTTCGATTCTCAGAATTTTTTAAACTCTCCCCCATAAAGTATCTTGTTGATCCCAAAATATACTCTACATATATTATTAGAACTTGCATATTGCTATTTCGAATTGATTTATGGACTGTTATCAGAATTTCAAATGAGTAAATAACAGTAAGGTCAGACTCAGGACTCAGACAGTAATATTTATCTTATTTAGATTTCTGGACTGTTATTGAAGTCTAAACAGACTGTAGTTTCTCATGGGAATGATGAAATGAAGTTGCATATTTGTAAACAATTGGATATTAATCGTGTGCCGTCATTTAGAGGAAGTCCTATTTCTAGAAAACTATTTTAATGTCTGGCGATATTTATGTGGGTTGCCAACAATCGAATATAAATGAGTTGTCATGTCTCAGTTTCTCGTGTGTCTGTGTGCGTGTCCCACATCGTAACAAGGTCCGTGTAGGTCGCTTGTGCACACGCTGCTGGATGTGGGCCGATGCATCTCAGTACCACACTACTGCGATATATTTATATCTCTACTTACGGTATTTATCATTGTTCTCTGTCAATCGGTTAATTATTAGACCGGTTTTTGAAAAATGAATGGAATGACTTCTCTTAATGACTTGCCTAACTGTTCTTGTTAATTAGTTGTATCATTTAAGACTGTTTTTCCAACACTCACTTGTCACGTATTTATGTACCTACGTATAATATGTACAACACAATCGAGTTCCAATATTGTTTAAATCCCTTTTAAAATTGTTTTTACTGCAGCGCGTGTTTTCAATTTAATTAATAGTTTTTTCCAATTACTCACACAGTCCATCAGTTTGACGTTTACTGTTTGCTGTTTTAATGCAGTTTTTTTTTATAAAATACGTAGGAAATAGCTCTCAGTGACAGTCACCGTTGTCGATTGTTAACAACTGGTGTTAATGAGCTATTGTAATGAAACAAGAAGAAACTGACGACAAAGTGTATCGCATAAAACACATCTAAGTTCTTCTTCTTCTTTCGTGTAGGTACGAGCTCTACGAGAATAGCTCATGCAGTGGTGAATAGATTAGCCAGTCAGGGTTGCCATCACCTAAATTGCCGACACCGGATAAAGATTTAAATAATCGGACATTTGGAAAATTGGGATTTATCCCCGGACGTACTTGAAAATATAAAATTTTCCGAAGAAATTTTAATTTTATGTGTATAGCCAAAATATAAAACGAAAGAAAATGTCAACGCGACCGACGTCCGGGTTTAATCCGGTCACTTTTTGGGTACACCCCCGGACGCCCCCAGACGCCATCCCAAACTAGGACAAATCCGGGGAAACCCGGACGGATGACAAAGTTAGCCAGTCAGCAATGTTGGTAGCAAGGCTGACTGCCCAGGGTGCGCCCGACGTACAGCATGAGTAGTACCTATCACTCGTGCAGGCTCTTTTAATACACCCCACACAAAAAAGTTTAAATCATAACTTTTTATCAAAGTTAAGTTACGTTTCGTCCCATCTCCGTACAGAATAATAATATTCAAATGAACACATTTTTTTGGGGGTAAAGGTTATGTCAATTTTAAAGATAACATAACTTCACGACTGTATTCCTCAAAGGGATGGGCAGAGGTGTATAGTAACACCCTCATTTCGCCGTTATGTTTAAGTCCCATATAATAGGGGTGCGAGCCTATTACTATCAACCGGGCACAAATCCAAATTCCGGGCTGCTACTGAGGAATACAACACGGAAAAATCCCAATAACACTTTGCCCGACCTGAGGATCGAAGCCAGGATCTCACGATCAGCAGTCGCGCTTGCCAACACTAGACCAACGAGTCACAGTTATTTCCGTTTTCTAGTAATAATTTAGTATAGCTATCGTTATAAAATATTGCTATGACAGAGAAAAACATTAAAGTAATATAACGACAAGTGCCCAGCTCTTAAATTACTGATGGATTTAAAAATAACTTACATTAATATTATTGACAAACAATTTCATCTACATCAGAATCGAATTGTGCAATAACTATAAGCATATTGCCTGTTTGTAAGTTTCGGATTGCCTAGTTATATTATGTCACGTCGGCAAACAAAAATAAATATGGCAGTTAATTTAGTCAATTAATTATAGCACTGTGTTTATTTATTATAGCGCGATGTTTGTATCAATGTCTCTTAGTTTGGGAGGAGTGATATGTTATTTACTCAGCTGCCTTGTAAATGAAAGTGTACGTCTTTATCCATTTCATCGTCAGTTTGTGGATTTTATGTGTTAACGTTCTGGATAAAGTTTTATTAGAAACACTGGCGTAGAAGTGCAAGTTTACACATTTTACCGCTTTTAGTATCACTTGTGTTGCAAGCGAAATTTACTTGAGCTCGAGTAGTAAACAGTGTTGTCCTCCAAACGTAGTTTGTCGGTCAATATCGCTGGCCATTGCGAAACACAGGCGCGTACGCAGTTGCGCGAAATGTGCCTCTTCGCCACATCCGTGAATAATGTGTATTTTATTTTATTTAACGCATTAAAATTACCCCAACGCCATTGATTTTGTCGTGGTCAAAATATTTTTATGACAGATGAGTTAATATAATTTTCCATAACTCTATTCTATTTCCAGAAATTTAAGATTATTCTAATGGTTACGTTGCCAAAACGGATTAATCATTTTGGATAAAGAAATCCCCCTTACTATTTCTAGAGAGCCGTTACTCCACGTGGCTTCTATTCCAAGACTCCACACTTCCTTGAATGTTGAGCTTACAAATAAATACTTGCACCTCGAGCGATGTTGGCGCTCTGCCAACATCCTAATGGCTCGGGCCTCGCGCCAAAGCCGCCAGAAAATCATCGGTATTGGAAACTAAACTTGCGACTCGAAGTGGATTTACTTAATGTTCATGTCGGCTGTCTAACAATAACGTTTACAAGGTTAGCGCTCTTTATGTTCTGAGAGTGTAAAAGGCTTTCTGGTCGTCGTTTTTCAAATCGTAATTCAATTTCTTTGATTGTATCACAATAGCCGGTGTGTTTGCGCTGGTGTGTTCGTGGCTCGAGTGAGCTGAAGATTGTTCACTGGGCTCGTGACTGAGGCGAGCCGAACGGCCAATTACGAGTCGACTTCGGACGATGCTCGGGCCAGAGGCAATCCAATTTCCGAGTGCATTGTCCGTCTGTCTACACAAATCTTATGCCATCTTTAATGTTTAGTTGCTAGCCTCCATAATCTTAAAATAAGGACATTATTCTCTCGTAGTATTTCGGCAAGACAGCTTAAATAAGAATGTTTTATAAGAGTTGCATTATGAGACGGGGTTGATGTTATTGGCTGTTTCTTTCTAAAAGTTGTGTTGGCCCGTTACCGTGACTTTGTACATTTTAAATGACTGATCTATCATGCCTATCTGAGCAATTGTAATAATAGATTACTTCACAAGCAGACCTTGACTAAAATTGTAATTAAAACAAGTATAATTGCTAACTAAACTTCATATTGAGGATGCAATTTATGTTTTCCTACAAGATTATTAAAACTTATTTGTATGAAGGACTTAATTATTCATATAGAGTTATTTATGCTAGTTTACACGGTGCAGTAGAGTGGGCAGTTTGTGGAGCAAGCTTGCGAATTCTGACACAAGTGTATATTGAATTGAAAAACACATAGATCATAACGCAATTCAGGTCTTATTTAATTCATGAAAGAGATTTAAAAAGCGATAGTAAATATGTTTTGAGTAGCTTGAAACTACAAAGAAAATAAGGCAACCGATTATAATAGTGATAAGAGCTAATAAATTATAATGAATGAATGGGAATATTATTTCTTTGATTGTATTAATATTACTTGTAACCTGAGATATGATGTTCCTAGAAGTTAATTGAAACAAATAGGTGGAAGGACGAGCAGTTAGTAGCAATCTGTGATAATTTTAATATTATGTACATTAACGACGACAATATTTTAATTTCAGTACATAATTTAAAATGTGGTGTGTTGTGGCGTTACAAAGATATAGGGGTAACAGAAACAAAATCAACTGAAGTTACAAGAACATATATTTTTGGAAGACGATAGTAGAGTTTTGAACGTTTGTAGCTTAGTGTAGTCGGCGGCACGTAACTTGGCCAGAGTAGAGAAGAGAATTCCTCTCTTTTCGTTTTTCTTCTAAACAGACATGTTTAAAAATAAATTATGGCAATAACTATCGAATAATGGCAAGCAATAAATGTGACCATTTTTTTGTTGCATTAAGTGTACATGCGCCAACTTACTCCCACTACGCCAAAACCTTGCCGAATTACGTGCTGGTGAATATACCTGGGGCTACAACCATTCCACTCTACACGAATTAATTTAGATTTTAGCAATTTCGCAATTAATTGATAAAACGAATACAAACTTAAAATTCTACTTCGATCGAATTACCTAACAATCGTTAATATCTGTTAGATCATCTGCCTACAAATGAGAGCTGCTATATATTCGAAGAGTTTCTGCCCGTACCTCGGCCGGGTCGACACGGCGCGGTGAAAGTGCCGGTGTCGAATGTCTTACTATCCAAGGCGAGTAAGTTAACGCTTTGTCAACTGTAATTGAATTTACAGATGGAATTCAATGTCTAGAGTGAATGTACTCTGTACCTACTGCTGAATTCATGTTATAATTAAAATGTTCAATGATCTAGAACTTTGCATTCCAAACTTGTAGTGCTTGACAAACACTCTGTTAAGGTGCTCCCACACTGAGGGTAAATAAAATGTTATGCAGCATTTGTTATAAAACATAATAGCTGTAAAATCTAATCAAATTGTACGTTATAGATACTGATAGAGTTACAGTATACCACATTTTAAAACCTTAGTGTTAACACCATCACATTCTAAGAACAATAATGTTACGTTCCACTGCCACTCTTTTGCCTTTGGTTGACAAAGGTAATTCTGCAAGACTCTGTCAAGAGAATGGGTAGCTTTCAGCAACTTCCTCCTGAGCACTAATATTACGATTACGAATACCTATTTAATATTAATATTTCTCCACAACCGTAAATTGTAGCGGTTTATCAGGGAAGAAATTATGATATTATATTCTCGGATTTTTGTTCGTCAAATTAGGATTTGACTTCGTGGGGCAACTCCCCTCCGTCGCCAGGCAAGTGAGTTGTAAGACTCGATGTACTTGGCACCATAGCTGTGCCCGAAAAATGCCAATAGGCTCGTCACCTATTTCATCAAACTTAATACAAGAGGCTAAACGTGGGAGTACAGACTACTGTAATATAGGAGAACACCTCTGCTTTCCCCCTTCGGGGATTACAGGTGTGAGTGCGATATTATGAATTTTGTATGTATTTTGGATTTTTCAACTCTTCAACATAACTTATGATTTGAAGAAGTTAATCAAAAGTTAGGCTTGTTTTGCGATTTGTTTCATAGTAAAATAATTGCTTCAGAAACTCATTTGTGGCAGTGCACGAACTCTTGTAATATGTACATTGTGAGCATGAAATAGTTTAAAGTGGAATGGGAGAAGAACTGACTTACTAAGATTCTTTCTGTCTGAGTATATGTCAGTTACGGTATTTAGAAATATCTTTAGTCAACGGCGAAAGGTCACCTTAACGTCTACTAACATGCGATTTTATCTTATAATTTTCGACATAGTTAATTTCTGTTAACTCATATAACTTAAACATCTAGTTTTGCTCATAGATCTGCTCGTTTGAAAGTTGTTATAGATTATTTTTTATACACTAAATCCTTCCTTAATAAACGACCTTACCAACATTGCCACCCACATTTAAATCAGTTTAGCATAATATAAATTACAAGCGATCTAACGGTGCGTTGTATAAGTATTTTATAGAGTTATTAGATACATAAAACAATTTATTATGTACTGACTGAAAAGCTGACCTTGCGTATAAATAACTGAAAACGTATCATAACATAGACAGTCCTTTATGACATCAATTCCAGAAAGCTTTTACTATTAATGTAGCAAACATAGACACGTCCCATGCGTATCAAGTGTTTATTAGTTTTGCGTATTACGTTGATGTTCATGCTTGTGTAGATCTGAATAGTTGGGAACACGCACCGTTTTATCATTGCTCGACTAATTGGACTTGTGTCGTTGTACGATGCACGCGATCCCAACATTTACATGAAAATTGTCATAACACGGAACGTCTATCGCTAATGTTTTGTAATTTAATGATTTGTCGTAATAAACACTTCTTTGTTTTACTGTGCATTTATAAGTATGCTTTTTATTGATTTAGTGATTTCTAGTTCGGTGTTTGTAGGTTTTGCTCTTGATATTACATGTTTTGCATTGCTATTAAGTAATCGATTATGTTGATGTATTTAGCACAAATTGTTATTTGAAAGCCACTAAGTTGCTGACACACTCAGATTAATATTAGAAAATACAGTTGTTCTTCTTTTGTGTAACATAATGATGAACAAAGCAATCGTATCGGTTGCGCAAGCGCCACCGTCGACTGAATAGAGATAGGTATAGCACACGTAACGTTTTTGGTGTTATTCAGTCTCACTCAAATAAGCATTGCACAATAACACATTTGAACACTTTCGTGCGTTATCTAAGTATGGTGACGGACAACCATGGGATCGTGACACACATTCTTAACTAACTAACAAACGTTTTAGTGAACCGATTAGTAATATTTACTCATTTTGTAATAAGCCAGCGCATACATAGGTGTAACAAAGGCTATTTAAAATTGCTGAAACTGTAACGAAGTTACAAAAACTGTTTCGACAGTCAATAAATATCGGACAACTAGACTATAATTCAGCTGACTGGTATAAAACATTGTTTTACAAGAATGTCTATTGCTAGTTAATAAGTTCGAGGACAAGACCTGTGACTAGGTATTTAAATGAAGTATGAATTGAATCGATTTCAACTGTTTAATAAACCTCATTTGTTATAAATTGGTCAGTAGATTATGAACTAGGAAGTATTCTATATCCATACATTTCATACAAAGACTTAAGTCTGTCGAACTCATGACCCTTTTTGCTCCTTTGCAGTCGGGCAAAATAGGTACCTCAGCACACGGCTATTAATGTAAAAGCGACAAAAAGTCTTGTAGGCGATATCTTTCACCGTCATTCGCCTCAGTCATTATGTAAATTATCATCATTAGTTTGTAATGACGGTCAACCGGCATTGTATGTACTCAGCTCTAATGATTGTGACCTCTGACCTTTAGGTTTTTAACGAGGCTAGAAGTTAGAAGGCACCGCTGCATTTCTCTTAATTGATTGATCGGTGTTATTGTGTTCGTGTGGTAACGCACTTTTGATGGATGAGTCGGATTTGATTTTATAAGAATATTTTTGTACTTATATGAAATAGGTTTAGATATAGTCGATTGTATTCTTTAACGAAATACAATGGTACGTGATTTGCACTAATCGGTCGGCCTCCAGTTCTGAATACCAGTATTTTACACTGAGATGGCAGCCCATCAGACCTCCGCAAACCAGTTACTGGGCAATGCCGATATCCTAAGGTTAGACCGGTTGTCAGATATTCGGGCTTCTGACTAGGTACGCGTAACATCTGTAAGAGGAATTTGTATGACAGATGGGATAGAACGGTATAACCTGCTCTCCGAGGCACGGATAGGTCTCGATATACTATAATAACGAACCGTCACCCATCAACGGACAGACGCAGCTTAAAATCGTAGATCGTACGATCCGTACGGTTTTTAATAGCCACAAACAAGCCCCTTCCAGAATTCTGATAATACCATGGTTGTTGAACTATAAAGCGTAGGTAATGATTCATATTAGAAAGTGTGTGTTTTAAACCATGGGCGATAATTTTCTTCCTTATTGGGTAAAGAGGAACTTGAAGCATTAGTCATAAGCAAGATTAACATTGACACAACTATTGACAATGCCTAATTAGATTTATTCAATATTGCCTACTTATGCAAATAATAATTGTTTATTTAAGTACCTATCTACGAATATTTTATGGAATAGTGATTTATGACTTCATTAAAAAAATGTTGGAAATATTGTTTTTACAATGTAGAGAAATGTTAAGAGTATAAGGGGTAAGCAGATAGGTAGTAGGCAGTAGTATTCACATACAAACCTTCTTTTCTAGTCTTTTGCGAATAACATGTATAGTGATTATTTGGATCTTATGAAAACCTAATTGCGTAGTCTACATACTACAATTTACTAATCATGAGACTGCATGGAATATATGCAGCGAGTTTCGCATTTACCCTTCTTGATAAATTTTAGTGTGAAAGACATAATAACTTCTTTGATTAGTTCAGTCAAACAGTGCGACAATGACACGGATCCTGTCTGGCTGACATTTGGTATCGACCTCGGTGCGACTGACCCACACGCTTGCACTTTACATTCTAACTCTATCACGTCATAACTCTTACGCACTACATAATAAAGTCTAAATTCATATGACACGCAATCCGTGATAGACCGCACCTTGTACCAAACGCCACTTATCGTGTACGATTTGTTTCTATGACGAAATCAGGTGCCTGGTTTTCTTGATAGTAATGATCACTAATGATGTATGTTATTACTATAATATTAGCCGGTGTTAAAACAATTCAGTTGTTCATATTTTTTCCTGGGTAGTGTACCTACCTACTAGATGAAATAAGAAATTACAGGCGGAGAATTTTAGAAATTAATTTGTCCATATTTTAATGTGGCTAACCTGGAACTAAAGTGGTCTATGATACAAAATAAACATTTTCAGATAACAAACGAAAAATCCACTTTAGAAATTTAAAATATTAAAATATCAAATAAATTCTAAAGTGCTATTTTAATGATAACCTTTTTTTGATGACGTAATGACACATAAACCACTTTTGCCCGGATTTATTTATCGTTTTTATGTTCAAAGATGCTCATAGATGGATTTAGCCAAAAATATTACATAGACCACTTTAGTTCCAGGTTAGCCATGTAGACTATTATTGCCAGCAGTAGGAGAAGTTAATTGACGAATTTGAAAAATGACAATAACGAAAATAATAATGAAAATATCGATTTACTTAGATGTATCTTTCAGCTGTGTATAGGTATGTTATAGATATAAATAAATAACAATGAATACGATCAGCATTTAAATCAATCTACTATATGCATAATACAAATATTTACATACCATTCAGTTATGAAAACGAACATTCATTTTGTCAACGTTAAAAAAACATACGTTGCACGAATAAAAATAAACTTGAAAACAGTTCAAAGCAAATTATAAAATGAAAAGAATATCTAGGTAAACTTCGCTATGAGGCAACGCAAATAAATCGTAAACGAAAAATAGTGGAGAGCCGAGAGCTTCATAAAGCGAGACGTATCAAAAGACATTATTCAGTATCGAATCACATCGATTCGAGAATTGAGAGACGAAACGTTTTAAAAACAGAATAAAACATGGCGGAGCGTCCGGAGTCCGGATTTTTAGTGTTGTGACTTTGTCACTATTATGAAGTAGTATAAAGTAATACCACTTTATTGTATTTCAATAAATTCACTTTTTCTGTTAACTATGGTGATTTAGGAAAACTAGAGTTACTTGTATTTGAAATAACGTTTCAAACTTTAGATAGGATGGTGTATCGTTCTGAAACTTGTAACGCCCTAAAATATGTACAAATAATTCATAAAACTTACAATCTTCTGAGTTTTTATAAGTCGTTTTCTCTTGTTTATAATATAAACTTTTTCAACAAAACTTTTATTCCCCTGTCAAATCATATTTTTCTATTCAGTTTTTTATACGCGTGCAAGTTTTGCATAAATTCATAGTAATGACTTGAATTTGAACATCTAAATATTGTGTTTGGGAAACTCATTATACACGATTCTTTAAATCAATTAACTTTATGTCCTACCCACGTATTCCATTGTTCTGTGGAACGTGGAGTCTGTCATTCCATCGTGGGAATGTGTGTCTATGATTACGGGACATTGACAACCCGCCGGGAGCCGACCCCGACCCCGGACTAACCCACCGTGTTTTGAACCCTCCCAAATATGAAATGAGCTTTGCTGTGACAGTCATCGTTGCAATACATTCGCAATTACTGTCCATTGTTAGCTTAATGGTGGTTTTAATTAAGCTAGTTGCGGACTTACTGGTATCATGTATGTATTGTATAAATAAGTCTACTGGCATGATATGTGGTTTAATTGTTAAAAGTTCAAGCAAAGCGGTCAGTCCATGGGAAGCTGTATCTATTTCTATCTGATTACAAACAATGTTATTCAGTAAATCAGAGTATCGATTCTTCTAAAGTAACGCAATGTTTATTTCTAGAATAAATGTGTCGTCCTTTTTTACTGTTTAGGTGTTACCTTCTTCCGTGTCCACATACATGTTACGACACGCGGGCGAAGACAAGGGCTGTTTTTGTTGAAAGAAATATTGTCGTCTTGCCCTTAAACTTTAAAGTGGAGTTATAATAAATGTATACCTACTTACACTTCTTACACAGTAGGTACGTCCTAACGTCCTTGAATTTTGATAAGTTATTCTGATGCCCCCACACTAGTATCTAAATAGGTCCTCGACAGGACGTCACAATAAGCCATAGTAACAGCAAGTTACTTTTATATACGTAGATACAGATATGTACAGTCATGTAGTTACCTAGTGACTGCGCTGTAGGCAAAACAAATAACCCATTTGTTTCCTGTTAATTGGATTCATTAAAATATACTGTTATTGTTCCATTTCCATAATGTTTTCCTTATATGATAATCCGTTCTATAATTTTGTGCTAAACAGGAAAACTAATTATTTCTTTACATTATCAAACTCATGGTAATACCGAGAATTATTAATTGCGGTCTATTTGGTACAGCGGATTACGTATTCATTTAATTATAGTTATACCATAACCTAAACTGTAACATGTTTAATATTATTTAAAAACAAATAGGTAGGAATGGTCGGTTTATGAAATAAATATTTTTCCTTAATATTAGTAATGGTTTTGTGTCCTGCTGTGCACCGAATATAATGTTATGTTACCCTATAGGTACAATAATGTGTCATACGTCGATAAATTTATGGCCGTATTAATTGTAGGGGTCCCAGAATTATAGACGACGTCCCGGTTTCGAATTGTTTTCATTGTTTCCTAACGATTATTTTAACAATAAGGGCCGTTGATGAAAGGTTTGACATTCGACCTGAGAAACTAATACAATACTACAAAAGCAATTACTTTAGATTTGTTTAGTTGTAAACCTATTATGCTTGGTATAAAAGTATAAGTTTTATTAAAAACAATGTGGAAAACTTATCGACCGTCAATACAACGTGAAGAAACCTATAATAAATAGTATTTTCTTGTTCCATTATATAATATTATTATAGCCCGTATCAACATTAACCTCGTCATATTATTGTAATGTTCCTATACGCCACGTAACTTTTTATTTAAATAAATTCAACCGACCTGACCTAAAGAACAAATTTAAATTTATTGCAATTCACTACGAACTACTTACAAATCCGCGGGGCTATTGTCGTATCCTGGTTGGTATTTATTGATGCCAGCCACGGCGTTCACCCGAACACTTCGTATTAATTTACTTTGAATCCCGACGTCGAGTGTATTCAAGTTTTGAATTCAATTAACGGGTCATTTTTAAATTTAACCTTTTTCTAATTTATTTAGTGCCTGTCGTGTTTTTGAAAGGTTATTTCGGATAAGTGGTGTTTAGATTGGTTTTTATTACAAGTGCAAATATCGCAGCTGATAGATAAACAGCAGCTCCATTACTTACACCATGATATTGTGTAGTCCATAACGACGGTCGGCAGTGAAAACCACGTATGTGTAAAATACAAATTTATAAAACTGTCTCCTGAAAAATAAAATGGCCGATCAAATGTTAATACAAGTTTGTCATCGTACGTCATAGATAGGTACCTTAGAAGTATTTGAATTGAAAGTTTGTTGAACCAGTACGTGTATGACGAGTTTATGAATCTAAAGAACAAATAAAACGCTTTTGAAGAAAATTTGTTTTACGAGGTTTTCACTGCCGAGCGTCGATAAGGAGATTGTAGGGGTCATTCGGATCAACAGTTGTTGTTTGAGCCCTAAATATACTACCACGACTTTCCTCTTTGTTTTATTAGTATTGTATTAATAATACTGCCAAAGAAAAAAATAGGCACACTACGAACGAAGAAAAAAATATTAGACCTACACTTATTATTTACAGCTGTAATATACCATACGGCCCACTTTCTTCTAAAGGATTACCGTATAAATTCTCCAACATTTATCCACAGCATGGAGGAGAAAATTCTCAAATCTGTTTTACATGTAGCAGTTTGGTTATTGCTGGTGACACGGCTTCGGTCTTAATAAATAATGTCGCGTGCCCGCCCAGCGGTCGGGGTCGGGACGAACAACTATATTTCACGTACATTGTGTAGGTACTCTTAGCTGAGTCGTATCGTCGATGTACGTATTTGAATAAAATAAAATTAGGAATATTTTTGATGCAGTAATACTTGGTGATTTAGGAAACTTGAAGGTACAAAGGAACAAAGAATTAGAAGCCTTACGCTAACTAATGATAATTTTAATAAAAACCTGAGACAAATAAACTGCCTCGTCGGTCTAGTGGTGGCAAGCGCGACTGCTGATCGTGAGGTCCTGGGTTCGATCCCTAGGTCGGGCAAAGTGTTATTGCGTTTTTCCGTACGGAATTCCTCAGTAGCAACCCAGTGTTCGGATTTGTGCCCTGTTGATGGCAATAGGCTCGCCTCATATTACATGGGACTTAACGGCGAAATGAGGGTGTTACTATACATATCTGCCCAACCCTTCGGGTAATACAGGCGTGATGTTATGTTAAATAATACCTATAAAAATTAACAAAGCATAAAGATAAAACTAGTCGATATCTGTATAAAACTCAGGATGGTACCTAATTAACTGAAAAGAAGCTGACCTTAATTAATTTAGATCATTGTTTTCTTACCTAATTAATATGGATGGTGGTTATTCACAATCCTCAATAATATAACAAACATAAAAATTTGGATGATGATTTCAATGCTCCACTGAAGTCGGTCGCAGGTGTAGAAACAAGTTTAGTCGTCATATTTGGTTTATACCCCAAACATACCCCATATCACGTGACACTGTATCAATGGGCTCTAATGGCGTGGACACAGCCCTTTGTATCCCCCGCTCTTGCACCCCCTTCACCAATTTAGACTGAATGTTCGAATTAAGAACAGCGCCCTTAATTCACACCTCCGTTAAATTATCTATATTCTTTTACTTGGCCAGTTTTTTTCTTGTAATAAGGTGATGCTTCGCTTTTCTTTTGGAAAATACTTCTTTAAATTTTTAATGGATGTGCCTTGTATAAACCTGTAAAAGTATAGTACAGGTACAGGTATATTTTAATAATGTAAGGAAGGAAGAAAGTCTCATAAGGACGGGATAGCGCTAGAAAAAAAACAAAATGATTACTGTATAATATTTTAATTCTACACACGATCTGATTGTACAAAAATACAATTGATTTTATAACAAATTGTATAATCTCACATAATATTTTTTATATTACATAAATATATTATGTAATTTACTGTCCTCATTCGAAGGCCGAGTGTATGTTTATCAATTCAATATTATAATTAAATATCAAGGTGATAATACTAAAATTTTAATAGAAAGATTATCTGTTACACATATTATTATGAGAAAGGAAGATGAATCGAACAAAATAAATGTTAATGATACAGCTGCCAATCACATCGAATGACTTAGTGATTAGATTAATGATATTACAAATTTCGTGAACTTATGTTACAACTTCTACCTAACATAGTGCCAAATATCACTAGTAAGTATTCTCAGAAATGTGAAATACTTACAACACATTTATATAAATTACCAAGCTCCAAATATTGCCAATAGAACCCGAAGG
The DNA here is from genome assembly GCA_910594945.2 of Amphipyra berbera. Lineage (NCBI taxonomy): Eukaryota > Metazoa > Arthropoda > Insecta > Lepidoptera > Noctuidae > Amphipyra > Amphipyra berbera. The sequence continues at coordinate 11,514,453 of OU343125.1, forward strand.
TCTTTGTTAATGCTTAAAAGGGAAGAAAGAAGTCTAATGTATCAAAGAGGACAACTTTGAGTCGCGTTCCATTTCTACAAATAAGGTCCAATAGGGCACTGCTATTATTCCATGTCGGATGTGTTCAAATCTTGTTACGACCTGAATCCGAGGGTTATCCGGAACAAGAAATAACTTATAGTTTATTTACCCATCGAACGTCTTCCTAATCTTTATACGAAGCAAGATTTGTTTTGTTAGAAAAGGTATGTCTCCGGTATTATGTAACTTGCCCTTATTTGAACAAAGGTTAAACGTAGAAGATATAAAAGAGAAATTATTGAATATGAAACTTAATTTGTTGTCAGACGCCACTTTAATAAAAATGGAAAGCTTTACGAAGCATGAGCAAACTTTTCTAATCGAATACATAAAATTGAGTCCGAAAACGTCAGTGTTGTAACACAAAACGGCCTCGCTGATAACGAAATAACTTTCGAACGTGCTATTACAATGAAACCACTCGTATATATAAAAATATAGGGCAATAGGTAGTATGCAATATAAAAAATAATTAAAATGCATACAAATGTGCCCACAAATCAAGAAACAAGCTAAAAAAACAAAACGGAATTAGTTTTAAAAGTGGATACCGTAGAATTCGGTAAACATCGTAGTCACGTGGTGCGCGCGTCGACCGACCGGTAGAAAGTAGCTTACCTCCTGTGCCACTCTTCATTCAACCACATTGAACAGGTTACAACTCGTTAAACGCACACAAACGTAAAACTTGCAGCTTCTAAAGCAAACTACACAAGCGCTTTCACTCACACAGCGTCGTTTTGTGTATGTATTCAGTTGCGGGAGCGCAGGTCAACTTGGCATATCTTTTTTTTGGAACTGGTTTCTGGAGCGATAAAAGGATGACTCAGGTGTATCAGGTAGGGATTACTATGAAATGTATCGATTCAACTCATAACTACGTAACATAACGTAAAATTCAGAGTTGCCAGATTAATACGGTTATAGTGTGCGATAAATTATAAACCAGAGTTGGGCCGCAAAATCTGTATAGGGAATTTTGGTCTACACAATGAACAAAATGGAACAAATTTTGGATTTTATTCAAATGATAAAGTTAATTCGTTGGTCTTTTCTACGCCTATAGGGACCGATTGGGTTGATAATATTTTGGGCTGATAAAATAAATGTGTAAATTCTTGCACAGTTAAGGCAACGTTGAAAAATATCAGATCTAAAATAGAAAAGGCTTTAGTAACTTTAGGTGTTTTAGATAATGGTGTGTACAATACATGTAGTGATTACCGACATTTTGTCTCTTTTCAAATTTATCTCCGAAGTAATAATATTCTGTCTACACAGTGACATTGTGAGCAAGAAGTGATTTATTATATGAGCGCACGTGTAGTTGGTAGAAACATTCATCTGACAAGGGATGCCTTTACCTGCTATAGAAATGGCCCCTGACTATGAATGTTAAATGTATTGATAACCTTTATTCAACAGTACATCTATTCATGTTACGTTGGACCTTTCTATGCTTGGTTAGTTGGTTTAGAAAACATACTCCAAATTACGCTTTCTGTGAAAATCATTCAAGCGAAATTAGATGAATATGGTAGTAATAATAAAGTGAAAAGATATCGACTGAGTTTCAGATATAAATGGCGTTTCTTAAGTAACTTCTGACTGCTGATTCAATATAATATTAAATTCAATATTTCGTCAGATAGATGAAACAAAGATACTCATAGTACTAAATATAAATTAGATCACTATTGAATTTGAATCGACTAAATCCAATTTGATTTCGCCTTATAAATTTACGTTCAATTGAACTTTAATTGAAGATAAAGCTCCCTCGAACTGTGCTAAACTGCTTAAATCTCTGATTACGCCAAAGTTTAGGGGTAATGTCAATAGCAGTTTGGCTTAACAAAACACTTCGGGAAACAGATTGTATCAGTTTTGGCGATTTGCGTTGTGTCATCCCCATCCGGCGGGTGTTTATCTTACAATAGTAACAATAGCCTTCTACCTGCTGTGGCCGGTTTGTTGTAACAATGCTCTACGTACTCTCCGACTCATAATAGACGCTTTCGGTCCCCATAGTTTATTGTGTGGCCAGCTTCTCACTTGACAAGTTTCATAGATCTTTCAAGGTTATCTTGTACAAAGCAAATTCACTATTTTGGGTATCTGCAACGCTCATTGGTTCTAAAGTATCTATTGTCTTTTTTTGTATTAAATTTGGTCTCCGGATCAAATTTCTAGTGATCTTTTTGACTTATCGTGGACAAGCAAGATTGTTGAGAGGTTAGACGAAATCCTTGACCCTGATTTTTAGTTTTATCAAGAAACCTGTTCCTCCAGGACGCCTTTCTTTCTGGTTGCAACATGTCGATACGGGAACATTCTTTCCCACTCGCACACTTACAAAACTTGGTCCTGAAACGAGACGAAAATAACGTGAGCCTACGCATGCGAGTATCGTGGGAAACCAATGGAAACAAGGTGTCTGTCCTTCCTTTCATTTTATGGCTTATATATATGATTGGCCTTTGTTCTCGACGCGATGCGTATTTGTTCTTTTTTCCAAATGATTTTGCAAATCAACATTTTTTTTTCTTTTCATCTATAGGTACCTTTTAATAAAAAGTTTTTACATCATGATATAACGCGAATCATGTTATGTAAATAGTTTTTCTCAGCGATTTCGTAACAGCACTCTCGGCAAATAACTAGGAACAAGTCTGTGGAACGATCACGCCTCGGTAGCCATGGATACCATTCAACACCAAATGATGAATACCTATGGCCTTTGTTCGGTTATTCTTTTGCTTTGATGTCTTTGAAAAAATGTTGTTTAGGCTTAGCGACCTCGGGCTTTTTGTCATGTTTTGTCGTAAGTAAGAACTAATTTGTTTTTTTTATTATAGCAAAATAGATATGAATTATAAAATACTGACTCGGGTCTAGTCGCGTAGCATATTTAACATATAAATAAATAGGATAAAAAAGGTATTTTGACTTTAAATATTCCACTCGACTCGACTAGACTCGAGTCAGTTTTTGTTACGTGTAGGAATCGCGATAGTTTCTAAACATTTAGATACCACTGGTTAATTCATGTTTTATAGTAGCAATATTAATTGGTTTAAATACTTTACATAGGAACGACGTGGAAGTATCTAGTAATAATTTACAAGAATAGAACTACATCAAGGACTATGAGTATAGATACAGCTTGAGAAAAAAAATAAACAAAACATAAAAGATCTACAACAGCGTACCTATAATCTAATCTCGTAGTAAATAGTTGCCACGCTCACGTAAACAATTGAATCAGAGCGTGCATACATTGAGAAGTAGTGGTTACTATAAGATGCTAAGTGAATGCGCGAGCGCAGACTGCAGTGAGTCTTAACTAAACCGGTACCGGTGGGTACCCGGTGAGGTCGATGCTCGCCCGCCAGATGTCGCACTGTTCTCTTGGACCACACCGGCGCTCACGCAGCACGTTCGATAGGACTTTGGGTTCTAGTCACAACACTGTGTTAATAGATATTTCCTTAAAAGTTAGAATATAAATCCGTTACTCGATTATTCCTTTCTATGACAGATTAGTGTGACTATTTGTAGGGCAGTTGTTCAAGATTAGCCTGTAAAAAAAACCGTATCAGAACTTCAAGTTTTCTTGTTGAATACCGGATTAAAACAATTCTAAATAATTATGCTATAATAGCTTGAGCGGTACTGCTCTACCACTCTCTATTTTATAAGCTTCAGGGTTAAGGATATTAGATTCTTATATATTGCTAAGTTACACAGATATAGGTACATTCATGTACCTCTTCTACGATATTTTATAGCAAGTTTAATTACGAGCATCGATCCATCAACTAACAGATAGTAAAGTTTGCGACCACCAAACTGTTCTCTGCCCGCATCCGCACTATCAATGAACCCCTTGTTTTTACAAGCTTTTATTTCTCTCTTACTGCAGTAACCCAGTTTGCCTTATTAAAACTTTAACTTCATCTTGCGAAACTCTTTTAACGCCGTCGTATTTCACAAATCTCTTCAGCTAGCGTGATGACAAACCTGTGTTCGCATTTCAAATAGATTCCATGGTTATGCGGTTTTTTTATGTCAAACTTTTCTATTGCGTTTAGACGGTGGTTTTTATACGGCGCAAATAGCGGCAAAGTGTATCGCGACATGACGGAGCTTCGATTTGCTTGACAACCGTGGGAAAGTTGAAAAGAATGTCATGTCAAGATGCGGCACAACGAAAAGCGAGAGCCTTAATTCAATCACGTTGCGAACAAATAAAAATCGATTAACATGAACACCCGAAATTTTCATAATTTGTCTGCTCGTTATGAGTTCGTGAAACTCGACTGCAGTTTTTTTTGTGTACTCGAGTTATTTCAGACTGGTCCCTAAAAAGGGAGAAGGTCGGTTGGAAGGTGAACGTGATTTGAATAATTCTGGAAAGCTCTGCTTAATTAATTATTTTTCTTGTTTTGAAAATTGCACATTTTGTAATTGACAACAGATGCTGTTAAATGTATACAAAAATGAAGTAACGGGGAAAACTGTAATAACGTTTTTTATGTTTGCAGATACATTAATTTTACAAATCCATAAACCTGTGCAATTCCAACCGGGTACAGATGCACTCGTAAATATCGTTAAAATGTGTAAACAGTAAACAATTTAAAAGTGTTCTCGTAACACGAGCGGGAATTTGTTGGCTATTTCTACAGCTGCATATATTCCAGAGATATTATATTTGAGTTAAGGCGTGCATAGATTTCCCGGGACATGCAATCACGAGCGTTTTTCGTTCGCTCCAAATAAGCTTATTTGATACGCCTCCCAATGATTGCACTATTTTTCATGAACCGAAAACATTTACATCACATGACATTACATTCATTACATCATAAGGTCCTAAATGAGTTTTGTTACAAATACGTAACGTAACTTCTGTATTTCGAAATATCGTTTTGATCATTCAAGCGAGTGCCCTTTCTCGTGCTAGTGTTAATGAGCACACGACTTAATACTTTATTGGAAGCAAGACTAGTTTTATTGAACTAAAAACCTAGATTTTTCGTAATATTAATCGATTTACAGGACATAGGTGTCTTGCACATATATATAAATCGATCACGCGCGCCTGTCGCGAGCTAGAACTCGAGTGTTTGCCATGAGTTATCGATGCGCACCTTTACAATATGAATTGCTCTACGTTTTGATTATATTTACAATGTATCATTTATTTGTTCCAGGTATGTGCTCGTGCAAGTTATTTACTGTTGGTGAGCAGAGTAAACATATTAGAATTGGTCAGTACAGTATTTAGATATTTTTCCATATTGCCTACTGTTTCAATGCCTCTATCATAGAAACCTACCTCTAAGTTACGGACTTTAATTTTAAAAAAAGGGTTATCAGAAGTATTATTAGGTCCCCCCACCTATGAAATCAGCGTTTTGTATGGAAAATTTTAAAGAAGTTGCATTTTTCATACTAACATTTTCTTGATTTATTTAACAACTATGAACACTAATGTTTTAAAACTTTTATGCACTCATTTTTAAAAACTAAGATAACGTATGTCACTTAGATTATGCGAGAAAAATAAGTTTTGGCTAAGTTAAAACAAAAATAGTGGTCATTTCTGCTAACAAAAAGAGGAGTCATTTTTAAGGTATTTTTTATGTTTAGAAAACTATAAGTAATAAGGTTTTTTTACTATTGGTAGTTGTCTATGATGGTCATTATTCGATATAATATCAACCAATTGATGGATATTTTAAATCATAGAAGTGACGAGGTTCTCTATTTGTGAGAAAAAAACGCCAATTTCATAGGTGGGGACCTAATATTATTTAAGGTTTTTATCGTACGTTGTTAACAATGCTTGTTGTCGATAACATAGATTTTCTCTGAGCGTGTCGAAGGCCGGTAAAAGGTCGCAATGTGGCGCACTGACTTAGTTTACTGCACAAAGGCCTTCGGCTTTGCTTTCGCGAGCTTTTAAAAATCGAACGGTCAGACGTTTACTCACTCTCGAATAAATTTACTAGAGGCAATTTTATGTTGAAATACTATTATCACGACCTTTTGAACTCATTTTAACGAAGCGTACGTTTTTGTGGAACAGATTAGATCAACGCTTTTTTTATTGTGATAGTTTTGAAATAGTAATACACCGTACATTTTAGAAATTTACAGTAATTTTCAAATATTCGTAACATAGGTATAGGTAACGTTTATAGTCTCTGAGGAATCTACGAAATTACAAGAAAAGTTAATCTAATCATTAAAATGCTAGTGACAGTAGAAAACCTGAATAGTTCACAGAAAAAAAGTAAAACATCTAAAGAACTTTTTTCGTAAAACAACACAGGCTTTAGTTGAAAAGTTGAAAAATTTCACCGTTGTTCTTTGGAACAGTATTTCTGTTGCCGGATTTTATTTTGCTTGTAACTGATATTTTGGTACTTTGAATAAACAATATATCCTTTTGGATGTTGTAGAGCAATTTTCCAATTATATTTTACTAGCTCAGCCCGCAGCTGCACTGTGTTGATTTTACAGGTATCAAATTAAGTTTTTGTCAAAAAATATCAAAAATAACCTTGAAAACGTTGCAAATATTTTCACATGTATAATACCTATACTGAGATTAAAGAACTGATACACACTTAAGTGAGTGATTGTCCTTCAAAGGTCAAGTGCGTAGTACTCACAACTGGCGCGCATGTATAAAAGATAAACGTATGACAATTAAACAGGTGTGCGGGGGTCGTAGCCCGTAGCACGCTTGCTACGACGTTCTGTAGCTTTTGCCTCCCCCTATGCTACGTATGAAGTTTTATAATGTTAGTAAAATACTATTCTGTACACACCTTTTATTTTTTTTTACCTACTCTCAATTATAGCAGTGAGAATAATTTCAATAAAAGTACACAATATACTGGGTAACCAATAAATGCCAATTATTAAAATCATTATTTTGAAAGGATTAATAATCGTAGATCCTCCAAGTCTGAATAATTTATTTTCAATACATTGTTTTTCAGAGTAAATGAAATACGAACTTAGATTAATTTATCGGGAATATTAAAGTTTCATAACGTACTATAACATTCAATAATCTAAATTCCGAACTTGAACCATTTATTAAGTTTAAGTTTGTTATTTATTAAAGTTCCAAAACCAATATACATAAGCAAACAATATCACGCCAGAATCCAATGGATGGGTATTACATAATACAAGATATTGGATCTAGCCATCATTGATTTGATATTACTTAACCCGTTAACGGATACGGCTGTAAATGGACTTCTTCAATAGACAGTTAAACAAACAATGTTGGTAGTCGGATTGGTGATCAAAGTCTCCACGGGCGGTGATGAGGCTGTCCCCAACTGGACACAACATAGTAATATTTCTTCTGTAAAACTATTACTAAATGCGATGTTTAGTTCTGACGTACAAGAAATGCAACTGCCTCGTCGGTGTAGTGGTGGCAAGCACGACTACCGATCATGAGGTCCTGGGTTCAATTCCCTGCTTGGGCAAAGTGTTATTGGGTTTTTCCGTGTGAAATTCCTCAGTAGCAGCTCGGAGTTTGGATTTGTGCCCGGTTGATGGCTATAGGCTCGCCTACTACATGGGACTTGAACATAACGGCGAAATGCGGGTGTTACTATACATCTCTGCCCAACCCTTCGGGGAATACAGCCGTGATGTTATGTGTGTGTGTACAAGGAAACGGATAAACAAACGTTTTTTATGTTACAATATCGCTGCAGTATTACAATATGTACTTCCATGTTGGACCGACGTTTATCATTGACTACAATTTGCTTAAACTCTTGCGCAATGTAATTAGAGGAGTTTTGTTCGTACTAATAGTTGTGTTAAGCAATGTTGGTTGCGACTGAATAGTTTTGCGCTTGACGTTTAACCTTTCGACTTGAAAAGCACGAAGCTGTCAGCGAAGTCATGAACGAGAGACGAGAGTAATTGAAGATGTTAAAATATAGATCTTATCTCGTATGTAGAACACTACTGAAAACGTGATCGGCAGAATATTTAATTTTATCTTCGCAGAACACTTATAGTGAACGACATTGTACTTACACTCGGGAGCAATGAATCCGGGTCACCAACATAAACCTTAATATTTCGGAAAACATTCTAAAACATTGTTTAACATTTTAACATTGTTTTGTTTATGTTGGTGATTCAGATTCATTGCTCCAGAGTGTAGTACCTACCCACATGGAAGAAAATGTAGTACCTACCTAATTCATATTGTGCAAAACAAAGGGAGTTTCAAGCGCATTCTTACGTAAGATGAACGCTTGGCAATGGCAGTGATCACAACAAGAAGAAAGCATAAAACTGTTGCGATGAGATGTGGCAGACAAGCGAAGTCACGTACAACTCGGTACATCCCACTTTCCAGCGTGAATAATAAATGACAAAATATACATGGATGTCTCCTTCGAATGTGTCCCGTCAGCGGCTGCGTTTTGCTGACTCTTAATGTGACGTCACAGCGCAAATCGCTCGGAAATCCAAGCACTTGTGAACGCCGGTGCAATATTACTATCGACATCCTTCTGTGTTATTATTACTGGGACAGTGGGAACATCTGTGATTGGATCGTATCTATCTTACGGTACCTCAAATGCTTACAGTGACAATCTGAAAGCTTTAGTGGAAAGTACCTGCACGTAGAGTAATAAACTAATTCGTATCTAAAAAACAATCCTGTGGGTCCTCACTAAAGACCAAAAAATTTATTTTACCTACAGTTGTTACAACAATATTATTGCTATTACTGATTCTGTGTTCGTGGAAGCCGGTACAAACGATTTTTAACTAAAATGCAACATAATTTGTCAAATTTAAAGCCGTTTTTTCTATTATCAACGATCAGTTTCTAAGGATGGCACAAAAAGCTTCCAACATATGCGTCATTAAAGTAATCCGGACCCACGTTAAGGATTTGAAATGGGTGCCCCGCGGGAGGCGGGCCCAATTACTAGTCCGTGTACCTGCGCCCTTACAATGTGAATCCTTCAAATCAAATAGTATTGGTAGTAGAACTGTGTATAATATGACGATAAAGTCATTTACAGACAAGATATAAGGTGCGCACTAGGTCATAATACATTGAATTATCTTATGGATTATAAAAATAAAGGTGTTATAACAATGCGAGGTGGAAAGTTAGTTATGGATTAGTCTGTGTTCTCACATACACCTTTATCCTCGAGAATGTGTAGTCAAACAAGAGAATGAACAATTAGCAATGCTCAGCTTTGTCTACCGCTGCTGTAGTCTAAACATCTATGTAAGGACTAATCCCGGACCCACGTTATTAGTCGTACGCTTGCTCTTCACTCGTATTCACTGTACGTGTACTCGTTAATACTGTTTTATACTACAATTTGAGTTTCCCAGCTCGGTGTAAAATACTAAATATTCTTATCTAGCCAAGAAGCGTCTTATAAATAACATCGACAAAGACGTTGAATATTTCACGCGCCAACGTGAGCGTTGAAGGCTGTAGCACGGAACGTTTGCGTGGAGGCGTCAGTAAATCCCGGGGGATCCAATTTACCCCGTCGAGTTGTAAACGCTACGCCTACCGCGCTAAGCCCGCACGCCACACGTTTTATACCCCTAAAATTTCACTCAACTTTGTGTTCGATAAAGAAAAAGTTACGAGAAAAAGATTTAACGCGAAACAGTAAGCATTTCTGATCATCACAGTATTATGTAGATCCGATTTCAAGTTTTATTTTGTTTGATCTTCAATACGTTATTTCGTCGTACATGTTTTGATATTTACTTTGTCAATCGTTTGTGTACCATTCTTTGAATAGTTGAACTTATGTAAACATGGATACATGGTTTCAGAATGGCCAGCTGTTTAAATAACATCGGAAGCGACCTTCATTGTAGCCTCTGCATCAAATTACCCACTATGTTGATGATTGGAATCTGAGCGTTGCATGTTGTTGAGTAACAGACAATTTTGTTTGTTTGATCGTTCCATAGATATTTATTATTACGGTAGTATAAACGCGCTATTACCTATAAAAATTACGGGCATGTTTTTTCGCTGGCATCTGGCGTAGTTTGGAGTTACGCGAATTAATCTGTCTCCTTGATCTATAAACGTACACACACGTAGAGCGTACAAAGGAAAAACCGTGATTGCTTTATTTGATCTGGGTCAACACGGAATTACTTGAAACATAGCTGGTTACTTTATTAAAATTAATTATGCATAATAAGTATACTGCGAACGAGTTGTTTGTTATAAAACTTTCGTCGATATTACATTTTTGTTTTGATTTTTATTTACAGGGCTATAATTGTGTATATAGGTATAGATGGACTGCATTTTAGTTGTAAACCAATTGAATAAAGATGTTTAAATGTTGCAATTTGCTGCTGACTTGCAATAAAAATGTAGTGTGTATTGACGCTTACTTGCTATCTATCGTAGATATTCTAATTAAAATAATATTGTCAATTTCTATACAATAACTTCCCCGTTGGTCTAGTGGTGGCAAGCGCGACTGCTGATCGTGAGGGCTTGGGTTCGATCCCCAGGTCGGGCAAAGTGTTATTGTATTTTTTCCGTGTGGAATTCCTCAGTAGCAGCCCGGAGTTTAGATTTGTGCCCGGTTGATGACAATAGGCTCGCCCCCTATTACATGAAACTTAAATAGAACGGCGAAATGAGGATGTTACTATACACCTCTGCCCAACCCTTCGAGGAATACAGGCGTGATTATGTTAATGTTTCTATACAATCAGGAACAATCATTTTTCCGGTGGCGTTTAACGTCGATAAGTCCATTACGTTGAACAAACAATAATGCCGTTGACATTATGGTTATTATTTCATCAAACGTATCAGTTTCACTGTTTCGATATAAAGCAAACTACACAAGAAAGCCTGTTTTAAAGCATACAAACGTGTGATTGGTCGTAAAACAAGTGTGCACGAAACCTTCTTGTGTTGACAAGACCATTTTATGGCTTTTTAATTATTTGGACGCCCTAAAAAGAATTATAAATGAAGATGTCTTAAAAAACGCCAGCCATAAAAGTAAATTACGATGTATCTGATATTTTAGTAGTTTTTATTTTATTTTCTACGGAATAGTTTTGGCGTGGTTTGTGTGTTGCCGTAACATGTTTTTAAGAAAAACTTTTATACTATCAAGTTGCTTTTATATTTTCCTTTTGTTATCATGCATTGTTATGTATTGTGTGCTATACACATCTTTGTTTAGTTTATGTAGATGTGTATATTTATTATGTATTTAATTTGTAATTTTATATGACTTGTACACTTAGGTAATTGTTCTCCTCAACATCAAATCTCTCTATCGCTCTAAGGTTTGCTGTTAGAAAACTCAATTGTGAGTTAAGCTCGCCTTTGTACATGAATTTACCAACAAACTGTATTATATATTATTATTTTGTGTACAATAAAGAATAAGAATGTTTATAACATCACGCCTTGTATCCCCCGAAGGGTTCGGCAAAGGTGTTTTAGTACACCCTCGTTTCGCCAGTTATGTTTAAGTCCCATTTAATAGGGGGCGAGCCTATTGCCATTAACTGGGCACAAACCCAGACTCCGAGCTGCTACTGAAATATTCCTAATGGAAAAACCTAATAACACTTTGCCCGACCTGGGGATCGAACCCAGGACCCCATGCTCAGCAGTTGCGCTTGCCACCACTAGACCAACAAGGTGGTCAATCATGTTTTTATTTACTGTAATTCGTACGATGAGGCAATATTGCTATAAAAAATACTTACCTATTTAAATTGCTACTCTCGTAACTCAGATGTTTGGGTTAATGAGACATCAGATCATTCTTCTGGAATACGGTTTAAATATTACTAAAGTTTTAACGATCTTAATAGAAAGGTATTTCCTTCTTTGAACTTTTTGAACACATCTGTAGCGACATTATTGGTGAACTTTATTTTCTACCAAGTTTTTTTTGGAAAGTGAATTATGTAGGTAGGTATATTCGTTGTGGACTGAGGAATTAGGTGTAGGTACTTATACATACTGTCTTATTGCTATTGCATCTGTGCTGTAACTGTTGAATCTTTTTATGAGTTTTAGTCAGTACTTAGTGATAGCCTAGTGGTGTGACTGTCGGACTGCCAAATCATGGGTCTCGAGTTCGAACCCAAGGCACGCACCTCTAGCTTTTCAGATTCATGTGCGTATTGTATAATTATCACTTGCTTAAAAACGGTGAAGGAAAACATCGTGAGGAAACTTGTCTGAGAGATATTTCTCAACGGCATGTGAAGCCAAGTCAGAGGTGCATGGGCGGCATAAACTCTGATACCAGGTTAGTCACTAACCACACGAAAAAGAAAGAAAAGAAGATTAGTTTTAGTTTCTTCAAACCTAATTTCAAATGCCTTCAAATACCTAAAATAAATTAGTATAACAATATAATAGTTTACAATGTACACAGTGTCTATTTCAGCGCTTTATCGTTGAACGCCACGCGCACATTGTTGCTTGTAGTGCATAGCCCATCAGCCCGTATTAAATAACAACGTGTACGAGTATACAATAACACCCTGTATAGTGTATAGGTACCCCATTGTCCTAGATAAGTAACGAATGCGACACGATGCGAAGCAATACGAAAGGATCTAGGTGTTTGTGAGATTTGCATATGTAAACGCATCAACGATACAGAAGAAATCCCTAGTGAGGCACATCTTTCTTCTTTTTTAAACTTAAGGGGATACGATGTGGCCTTACTGAAAATGACGTCACATTAAACATACCTATAAGCGCTTCGGTGCACATTTGCGACAACGGCAACGTAGGTTACATAGGCCACCTAATACAAAGCTGTTTCGTATTGAACGATGACGCGATCATTATTATCAGCCTGTAAACGTTCACGGCTGAACTGTTGTAAGAGAATACCTATTTCTATAGTAGCTGATTTTTTAGATATCGCACCGCATCGCTTCACATGGCGGTGTCGCTCACCTGGGACGTTGGGTTACACCCTGTACACAGTAATACAGCATTGTTAATTGTTGACGCCACATTATTCGCTCGGATTGTTTAACTAATCTATTTATAATACACTGTACTAAAATACGAGCTCATCTGTTTACCAATAGTTCGTAAAACAAAACATTACTGTCTCGTTAATCTCGTTATTATGTGAACAAACTAATTTATATCTTCTAGTTGTAGTATATTATTATGTGACTGCGTATAGAGAACATTAATATCGTGCTAATGTGTGTGGTATCATGTAGAAAAAAAATCTAATATCTACTTATTTTTTGGAATAGTAGTTTCTTAGGAAGTTTGGTAATTACTAATTACTAATCTAAGCAAAAGATGTTATCTGCTACGCTTAAAATATTATGGACTGCCTTTATTGAAGTTTAACTAGGTAATTACGATAAAAATTTACCGTCTACTTTAGTTATTCAGTTGTATATTTCACCTAGAAAACGGGCCTAAGTATAAATTGGGTCTTTATTGGTAAACAAAAACAGAATTCAAATTGCAATCATATAATATTGGGCTTACAAGTGCATACATAGGTTTATGTCTTTATGAATAGGTACTGTACATAAATATGTAAAGTAGGTATGTAAAGATGCAAAGTAGTTTTATTGCAACTTTATAGTGCACCTACCAGTCAATGCGCATGTATTCAAACTAATTACAAGAGTTATCATGAGTTAATAACATCATTTACATATTAAAAGGTAACAAAATCTCCACTAAACGTTGAAAACTGTCTCGTTTTAAAGTCTAACGGCCCCACATTGAAAGTGAGGTCAACCGGAATCGACAGCTTTGCGCTGTGCACGGTGGATATGAAATAAGTTGAACACTAACTTTGACCTATTTCGGCGGTGAGCTAACAGTACCGTACCTGCTTTAATCGAACGACCCTCGCAAGCCAGGTTCAAACGTATTAAGCTTCATAATATCTATATCTATACATAAATCTGTTAAACAATAAAATAGCGGAGTGAAAGGCAAACCACTACCCACGAAGTGAGCGACTCAGATCACCGTCGACGTTGAAAGAATTTGAGCTTTACGACATTTTCAATACGGTTTATTTCGATTGGGCCTGTTTTTTGTGTTCTGGAAAATGGCATTGCTGTGTTCACAATACTCTATACTCGGTCGGTTACTCTTTTGTTTAGCAGTAGGATCCAGCTTCGTATTATTTATAGAAATTCTCTGGTACTTGTATGTTAGCATTTCGAAATGAGGTCACTAACATAGTATGAATCCTTAAATTGTAGTGAGCTTCGTTTGTATGGTTTCTCTGCAGGGATTAAACGTACTTTATGTGTCATAAAATATAAATAGCAGATCTTGTGAAAACTAAGCTGGGTACTCAGTTCTTTGATGTAATGTGACTTGAATTTTTAATTATTCAGTGTCTATTTAATTTAAAGTAAATGGTACTATTTCTTTGTTTAATCGTTGCTTACATGGAACACATACAGGGTGGAACCTTCTATGAGCTGGTCAAATGAACATCTACAGACTATGTTAACAGCTAAAATTTAAAACGCTAAGTTTCTGTCATTTTTTTTAAATAATCCCTTATTTTTTTAAGTTAAACGGTTTTATTTTGCAGTACCCCTGCAGCAGCAGGATCTGAGAATTGAAGGTCGAAATTATTATAATGTTGTATTGACATGGGAATAGATTTTTAGTTTTTAATGCCAATCGACGTAGAATGCAATTTCGCATGTACTAGCAAAATATCCTAAAACAATATTTGACTGTTCTGTTCTGCCTAGCCTTTTCCCAACTATATTGGTGTCAGCTTCCAGTCTAACCAGATGCGGCTAAATACCAGTATTTTACACGGAACGACAGCCATTAGACCTCCGCAACCCAGTTACTGGGAAAACGCCGATATCCTAAGGTTAGACCGGTTGTCAGACTTTCGGGCTACTGACTTCCCGTAACGACTGTCATAGGTATTCGTATGACACCCGGGACCGACTATTTAACGTGCTGTCCGAGGCACGGAGGGGTCTCGATGTCTAACGAACGGTCACCCATCCACAGACTGACCGTGGCAAGCACAGCTTAACCTCGCAAATCATATGATCCACGCGGTTCGTAATTAGCCACGAGCCCCTCAAAACAATATTTGACTATTTATGTCTTAAACCACCAATAGAAATAGCTGCTACAATATTTGTTTGTTTTTTAAAAAAACGTTACCCCACACTAGGATTTCTCCTGTATCGTGGGTGTTTACAAACACAAATCTTCACACATGCACAAACGCCCAGACCCGGAGCAACTATTTGTAGGCCATACAAATTATTGTTCCGTGCGAGAATCGAACCCACGACCCGTAGCGCAAGAGCCAATCGCTCAGCCACTGCACCAAACGTGTCAACAAATATTAGACTCCAATTTTGCTGCGAATGAGACGTATTAGGTTCGTTTCCATCGCAATTTTTAACTTAGAAGATATTGGTATTACATCGTCGTTGTGTTGTTTCTAAAAGATTATTAAATTCTATTCTTGTTAAGCCACGTGAAACACACATTTTATATTGTTGTTTGTAACAAAAAGCGTGTAATTGAACTTTATTATTCGGTGGAATTAAATTTTTAATAAAACGTGAGCCCAAAAAATAATTATTTCAAGACAAAATCGTGTCGTGACGAAACGAGTCCCAACGTCAACTAGATTTTTTTGTTTTAGGAGAGACCCGCGGAAATAATAACATAAATGAAATGAGTACATACAACTTTTATGTAAAAAATATTGCAAACGTTTTATCAGTATGAATAAAATGGTTTATGTATTTTGTAACATTGTTCTATATCCGGCGGTGAAATTCAAAGTTTGTGCAATATGATCCGGGAAATGTTAACATTTCACACCTAGCGGCTTTTTCCCGCAGCCTATACGCTCTAGTAACTTTCACACTGACCGCCCCAAATTCTTGGTCAGAGCGTTTGAAATGATTTGTGAGCTCCTGCCCGCTCCACACAATACGCCATTCTTTTATAACTCGCTCCGTAAGTCACAAAAGTATTTCTCAACGAGCATTGCAGTGGGGGAAGTTTTAGCTGAAAATACGAGCCAAGTTTTCTCCTTTACCTTGGATGGTAAAAAATCCGTGCCTGTCCCGCCGGCCGTGCCCAGACACGATAAAATTTACATGTTTCGCTTTCAGCCTTTATTTTATTTTAAAGGGTGAAATAAGACGGCATTACGCAAAGAGAATATTCAATTAGAGACTGCTTTAAGATTTATGCAATAGGAAGGCGAAATGCCGTTCGAACTTATTTTCTCTGCTTTTCGGTATTTCGTTTTTCTTTATAAGTACCTATCTAGGTTTTATTTATGGGCTAAATTAAAGGGCGCTGACTTGTGAAAAATAATATGCATTTTATTAAGATTTTTACATCTGCAGGGTACGTTAAGTGACAATTGTATAAATTGCTCTCGGTGGTAGGAAGCTAGACTAAATTTAATTTATTAAATAACTGGATCGTTATGCGAGGTAAAATTTATGGTTATAAGTGGTTCATTCGTTTTTGATGTCTTGTCTGGTGAAGCTATTAAATGTTTTACCGGCAGTTAGACAACGCGGGTGGCTCGAGAGGCTGCTTAATATTTTATTTTACCAAGTTGTAATGATCTGGAATTGATTTCTGTTCTTATTGCGAGTTCTACATTGATTGGAACTTACTGAGAATTAGCTTTTATATTACAAGTAGTTATTTTTTACTGTTAATTGAGAAGATAACGTTTTTAACAGACCAACTAATCAAGAAAATAAATGTCTATTATAGAGTTCATTCTTTATGCAAATATTGAACGTAGAAAAATAATATACGAGGCCAATGAAATTAGGTCGCACGACCTTTTTAATATTCAGAAGAATGATAAGTAAACGTAATGGTGTACCAACAGCTCATCAATCGTAAACACAGCCAGGTAATTGAATTTCCATCAATTTATAAGGACTCCCGACCTGAATATAAAATGATAGATGACGAGAAATTACATTTATTTCTGTAGGTATGTATTTTATTAGAAGCAGATGTGTCTCGCCTCAGCAACTGTTCAAATAAGTGAGTTTTATTGAGATCCTTTGATGTCTTCTGAAAGCAATTTTCTCGTGTTTATGATCTAAATAAAGACGGGTTTTTGTACAGTGCTTAGGGCAGATAAGATGATTGTGTAAGTTATGAGGCTGTTGCGTCCTTTCGTTGACACGTGTGAGCAATCAGAAATACATAACGTCAGGAATGTTACCAAAGACATTTGAAAGTTAATCTTAGCCTAAGTCGTGGTATATTCAGCGACTGATTAAAATTAGAATCATCTTTGATGGATATTGAATGGAACAAGGTAAGACTCAAATCAGTCTTAAGAAAAAATTTGCATAAATTTATAACACGAACTCTAAAATTCGATAATAAATAATAAACCATAATCTACAAATCATACATCAATGCAATATTTACGCGAGTTTATGCAATTTTTCATCTCCAAAGTGAATATGAACCCACCATACATACCGTTTGATCCGCGGCTTAACGTAGATCTATCTTAATGACATCTAGAGAACTACATAGCATTCATGTAAATCGTCGACTTGATCCCACAGTATAAATATTATGGAGCTTCGTATAAACAAGGAGAAGAGCGTGGCGCACCGCCGCGCAAACAAATTACCGTCGTCAATGCTTCCCAAAGTTCCAATCGTGTGTTTGTCTATGCTCCAAGTTTGTTTTCCAATTATTGAAATTAGAATGACAGCTACGACGGCGTCTTAGAAATCATACACGAATCAAAGTTTTGGGGCTCATAATGTCATGCATAGATTTTATCGTTGGTTAATACTTCAGTCGAAAGATAATTATCTGCATTAAAAATTATTTATTATACATAACACTCAATTAGCCAACGTTTATTCTGTCATCTTGCGATTGAACTTAAACTGTCGATTTGCCCACAAATTGCTGCTCTACAACAATAAGATTGTCAGTCTTTTCTACGTGGATGGAGACGTCGTCAAAAATATAATATAAAAAATTGTTTTGGTTTACTAAATAAATGAATGAAAGAATTTATTTATTCTGACTTTTCTGACATAATTCCGTCGCTAACGGTATTCATTAAGTCAAAATGAAAAATTACATTCTTCCCGCCTAATGAAATAAGCAGCCGATCGTCATTTCTTAATAAAGATTGAAGAGATTTTAGTGACTTTTTCGTTATATTTTTATTATAGAAGACTTACTTCAAAGGCAGTAACTAAATGATGACTGTGGTTGATAAATTAATCGTGAGAGAGATATTTTAAATAAATTGCTTTAGGTATGATTGTCAACAATTTTATTTTATTTTTATTTACGCTATATATTTTATTAAATATACAGTTATTGATGAAGCTGGAAGCTTTCTTCTTATATTAGTAAACAAAGCACTCTATGCAACATACTTGAATAATCCTTTACATAATTGCTAAAATAAAATGTTTTCTTTTCTTTTACAACAAAATATTGAGTTTTACAAGCGATTTCCTCATATTCACACCAACATAATAAACTAACACTGAATTGATCTACCCACCACAAAATATTAATAACCAGAAGCTGCATCAACCCAGTCGATTAAAACGTAGGTTGAGCAATATTGGGAAACGTTGGCTCGAGACATGAGGTGACGTCTAGCACATGTGGTTTTAATGGGGTGCACTCTAATGCAGAGATGCTCTATTTCGCCTTTATACGACACCATTGAGCTAAGTATCTTGGGAATCTCGAATGGTTTCACGTCTTATGGTTAATATTTAGGAATTTCAATGGAACGGCCGGAACTTAAATTGATTTAATTATACAGTTATGGTAGTTTACAGGGGAGGCCTACCTATGTCTATACGGTATGATAATATCGTTTTCTTTTTGCTTATAAAATACTGAAATATTTTCTCAGATGATTGGAATGGTCGTGAACAATGATTGACGTTATATAATCAAACCACCTGATGTCTATTGTTAAAAAAACTCGGCGACATCGATTAGTGCACGAACTTAAAGCGGAAAAATAAAGAGTGCTCGAAACTAATCTAGTCCCACGACCTGCTTCGGAGTGGTGGCTACGTATTTTAATCAGACATTCCTAAATGGATTTTTTCATTAAGTGGCGGCGCTGGGCGGAATTGTACCTTTTTTTTTACTGCGAGTCGAGATTCATCGAAACAACTGTATCTGTTTAAGAATGCGGGGAGTGTTTTGCCGCCGTATACTAACGTAATAACGTAACTAGCATTCAAATTACATGAATGAAGATGCATGTGCAAAAACTTATTGTTGTTATTACAAACATTTTCTTAATAACATACTATGGTTAACAATATAGTGTTCACATTTTTAAGTGTCTAGTTCGATTTTCAAGTTAATTGCGAAACTGATAAATTTGGCTTTTTTGTACGATTTAAATAAAAAAAACTTTCATTACATAACATCACGCCTGTATTCCCCGAACGGTTGGGCAGAGGTGTATAGTAACATCCTCATTTCGCCGTTATGTTTGAGCCCCATGTAATTGGTGGCGAGCCCATTGCCACCAACCGGGCACAAATCCAAACTCCGGGCTGCTACTGAGGAATTCCACACGGAAAAACCTAATAACAGCTTTGCCTGACATGGGGGTCGAACCCAGGACCTCACCATCAGCAGTCGTATTACCGTAACGTCGTAAATCTTTCATATATTTTCTATTATTTTGAAAAGTAGTAGAACAGAAGTTGATTGTTGTAGCGTCTATACAACCTCTGAAAGTTTTCCTAGCAAATAAAAATCACAGTGTACCTATATCTATATTGAGAAGTCCCCGAATAAGGTAATAAGCAACTCCGCCGTAACTCTTATCTGTCATCACGCTTCATTGCCTTTATTGCATCGCGACGTTAAACGTTTATAATGGGTAGGCGACGATAGCGCCAATGGCCGCTCGAATACAACCCATTGTCTACAGTTACGCCGGTTTTGATAATTTACGCCGTTCGTTATAATAGTTACTGTAGTTTTAGAGATTAGTTCTTGGAGGTCAGATAGCAGTCGCTTTGTAAAATAATGTTTAGCCGCATTCGGTTCAAATGAAAGCATTGTTAGGTAAAGGTTAATGATGATAACTTTATACAGTGCAACCTCGATATAACAAATCGGAAGGGAACAAGTAAATATTCGTTATATCGAGTAATTTATTAAACTGAGGTTTGTTATATTGAGGTTAGGTTGGTCTAAAATTTGTTATAAAGAGGTAAAAAAATTGTTTTTTACGTTTTTGAGCCATTGCAACTTGAATCTTTAACAATAGTGACGAGCAGTAGTGTTTACATTACTTTCCATCAAACAACAATGATTGTTATACGAAAAAAATGTGTCGAAATCTGTCGCGACATGAATCACATACTATGGGATTAAGGGTCATATATTGGTGGGAACGTTATATAAAGGTTTTGGGTTGACAAAATTCGTTAATTAGAGGTATTTACACTTTTTTTGATAGCTGAAAATTCGTTATAAAGAGGTTGTTCGCAAAAAATGTTCGCAATGTAAAGGTATATTTTACATTGACTCTTATGGACAATTCAAGGGGATTACGAAGAATTTGTTAAATCGAGGAAGTCGTTATATTGAGGTACGTTATATTAAGGTTGCACTGTAGTTCTATAGACAGGCTGTTATTTCATTTAAATAATCCATTATTTTCATCAATCTACTTTTTTTGAAGTTCGGTTATGTCACGTCCATTTACCACGCTAACTGTTTACGTAATGTATTTGCGGAGAAAAAATTAACTATTTAAGTTACTGTAACAGCAGCTGTAAATTAATTTTTGATAGGATATTCAACAGCTTTAATGGTTTCTTTGTTTGCATTTGGCACCTCTTTCGAGATGCTGGAAATACAAAGTACTTTAATTAACGAAGTAAGAATGTAAAGTTTGTAGATTTGGAATAGGTACATGGTGTACTAAGCTAGGTAACTATTTATTAATGAATAAAGTCATCAGTTTCTATTTAACGTCTTGAAAACACAAACTAAACAACACAACTGAGACAGAATTAGATTAGATTAGCGCAGAAGTGTAAACGGAATTTAATTTGTTGGCGCTCACGTTAAAGGAAGTCTTTCCCTAAACAGGGTTGGCGCTGTTAACTAATTTTAATCCAGGAACGAGTCGACTAACGACCGGATATTTTTAGTCGACGCCGTTTGGACGGCTCTAAAAAAAATAAACTAAGCTCTCTGCTCTCTTCATTATTTATGAACACCCAACTTTATCGGCCCACTAAATTATGTTGCTCTTAAATTAATTCTTATTTTTCTATTCCCGTTCGGCTCACATTTGATTTGTACATCGTTAAAATGTTACTATAGTGCGTTATTCCTTATTGTTTGGACTAGACATTTTTGGGTTCTAATAATACTTTACTTTATTTAGGAGGTTTTGTTTGGAAGCGTTTCCTGCCACTTAGGTTGCCGGAATAATATTATCCTGTAAAAGGCGTTTCGTTTGGATTTGATTAAAAGATGAATATAGTTATCAAACGTTGTGGTTTCCTTGTAACATCCTTAATTGTATCTTCCCAATCAATTGGCTGAGTGATTCTCGTTGGTCTTATCGCTTTGTGCTTGATCGAACTGTGCAAAATTAAATTAATCAAAGGATTAATGTAGCTACTCTATCAGGGGATGTCGTTCCTGTAATTGAGAAACAACTACTTACGAATATACGGAGCGTTGACTGGTACAGAATGTTATGCGGCGTTAAGTACCACTAATCCGTTTGTACCACCAATGTACCTAATACCAACATAAAATTGAAAATAAATATATGATGTATTACAAAATCGAATGATGGTGTTTGCAAATAAAAACTGAGAGGAGAAATGAATACCGATTATTCCAACGGATCGAGCAGGTACTTGGGAACACCAGAACATTAATAATATAATTAAACTAGGTAATCATTAATGGTTATGGGTGATGGGGCAGTATTGTGTTATTATTTATTCAGTATCGCAATCCTTAGTCCCATGTAACTGGAAATAACCAACTGGGTACGTATTTATTGGAATTTTAACTGGTACCTATTTTTGGAATGTGGGAAACTGAAAATTTGACACCTGGGAGGGGGGGGGGGGGGCTAATGACGTCACTTTTGGTGAATAATATTTATTTCATATCAGAAATGGATATGTCAGGGCTCAGACGGACAGCATCCCGACCGCAACTGCAACTGCCATTTGCAGATTAAATGCGTGACAATTGCCGACTGGTTGTGCAGTGCACTTGCAGTTACGATGCGGTATCAATGGACGAAATATGATTCACCAAATGCGACGTTATTAGGCCCCACGATCCAGTACTCCTGTCTGCTTCAACCAAACAGCGGGAACAGCAAACGTGGTGAATATGTTTGCGGCTGTGCTTTCTGTATGAAGGATGCTCATGCTCGGCGGTGCATATTATTACGTTGGGAATAAATAACTACCACATAAACTAGGAGCCGCACAAATTGTAGCTAATTGAAAAACGTATGTATTTAAAAACACTTGAAAATTATGAAAATAACAAAAAAAAATAAGACACTTTAAAAATGATGGTATCCACAACATAATAATAATTGTACTTTAATTTGAATACTTCTCACTTTAAAAATAATGGTTCGCACTATAATCAATCAAAAACCACTTGTTTCTGAATGCACTCATTAAAGGAATGGTGGAAAGTGATCGGCAAATCGTTTCTGGCCATTTCTGGCATTCGCCGGCTGCTGCCATGCCACCGCTCACTTCGCTCGCTCGGCTCGTGCATATTTTGGTAACTGTTCTAACATAATGTAAACTACCTTTCAGCTAACTGTTTGTCATTTTATTTCTTATTAAGGGGAAATTTGAAGTTAGAAGCATTAAAATTATAGTGCAAACAATTACTTTTAAAGTTGAAGTAAGTATTCAAATTAAAGTGGGAATTATTATTTTTAAAGTTCATTAATATCCAATTTAAAAATATATTGGCGTAGATCACATTTACACAAAACGAAAAGTCATACACAGATAAAACGAATATTCAGCACTTAGCATTGAATATTCTGGTGAATAAGTATGGAGTCCCAACTCGCTGCATGTAAACTGTCACTTGACTGTTCAATTAAGCTAACTTCAAGACCAGTTGAAAACGTTCCCATTGTTTGAACCGAGCTGCCATTTATCACACACTCGTCAGCGAAAGTTTTTGTGTAGGGAATAAACTGTTATTATGACAGTTTTTAAATTGTTCCGTTGTTGGCACTGTAACGAGTGTTATTGTGGACATGATGGATTACGTTTTTTAGTTTTTTTTTTGCTAAGTATCCATATACATTTATGTTGCAATATCTGTTTGTCAAGTGAATAATATATGCTCGTGCATGATCTTTTATTGCACGTTAGGATTCAGAAAGAAAAAAAATTAGACTTATTTGGACTTGCACAGGGAATTACAGAACTTGACAGTATTCACAAAAAAGATTTCTGCATGCTAGATCTATTTAAAATAAAGAAAGGGAACGCGATATAATACGTACAGTTGTTGGCATAAATAAATGAAATGAATTGAATTTAATTGTTAGAACGTAGGTACGTCAGTGACTAAAGTCCTGGACTGAACCAAAATTGGACATCTTTTTTAATTAAACATTTCAAAATTAATTTAGATCTGTTCAAAAATTAACTTTGCCATCAAACGTCTTTGAATAGTTATTGCTACCTGAGAGCATTTTCGCTTCTTAATTTAGGAGAGACATTATTACAATTGAATAAAATATTCTATAGATGGGTAAGTATAAAAAATATCTAAAGCAAGTCATAATAATTTGTCTGTCTGATATCCGTATCAGACTTGTTGGGCCAAGTGAAGCATGAACTAACTTTTCATTCTGTTAAATTGCTTTCGTGGCGGTTGTAACTAAACTATTAAGTTATTAGGTAACCTGATATATAACTGCGGTGAGTCTACCAACTAGTTATCTGAAAGCTAATATACGATAGACATTTAACAGCCCCGTTGTTGTTCAATAAACTTGTATATGATTTACAGTACAAAATAATTAATAGGTAGTATACACAACGATGACAGAATTATTTATGTATTTAATAATATTATTTGCGGTTGGTCTTAGCTATAAATATAGGTACTACTCTATAATTTTTTGATGTTGCACGAACACGCATGTTTATATAAATTACAGAGATGAATGAAGAATCTGCCTGCCATGCGTATCTAGTATTTTTAGCATTTAAGGCTTTATCTTTGTAAAGTTTACCCTATTTTTAATAGTAAGGGGATCGTTACATTTTGCACATAATATTGTAACCTAAAAGATGAATGGTTAAACTATCGTTATTCTTTTTATAACTATATTCCGCGTTTATTATAAGGGCGTAAGTTAAACGTTACGGTAATTAATGGATTTACTGTACCTATTGGTTCTCGATAAATGCTGACGTGTTGAGTTGAATAACATAAGACCATTGTTCCTAAAAGCATTTAAATATGCCAAGTAAGATTTTACCAACATATTTTCATACATGTTGTGCCGACCCCACCTAGTGTGGGATAAGGGCAGGACGAAAAAGAAGAAGTAGAAGATTTAACCAACGTTTGATAACTTTTATCCAAAAAATAAGTTTGAGGTATTGGCTCCTGGTATAGGTACTCCTGGTATACCTGGTATAGTTAGGATAATCGGAAAAATCGGATATTTGCGATAATTCTAGGATGATTGCAAAGGACCGGCTATGTGGAATCTAAGACAGATTTGTGTAATCATCCGAGTTATTTTCAGGATATTGATACCGGTGATAGTAAAGAACCCAACAATTATAGGCCTGTGTCAATTCTGCCTGTTCTCAGTAAGGTGTTTGAAAGGTTGATGCTCAATCAAATGTTACGTCACTTTAATAAAAATTCCATCTTTCATGAACAACAGTACGGTTTCACCAAAGGGCGTTGTACCACTGACGCCGGTGTCACCCTAATAAAGAACATTTTTAACGCCTGGGAAGAAGCACAAGATGCCGTTGGAATCTTTTGCGACCTCTCTAAGGCGTTCGATTGCGTACACCATGAGACACTTCTGCTGAAACTAGAGCACTATGGAATTAGGAATACAGCTCTTAATTTACTAAGATCATACCTGAAAGATAGAAAGGTTAAAGTTCAAGTAAACGGCGTTAACTCATTGGGGTCTGAAATGGCAATGGGCGTTCCTCAAGGTTCGATATTGGGTCCATTCCTCTTTTTAGTTTACATTAATGATTTACCCCAATTATTTCAAAATCAACCGAAAATGGTGTTATTTGCAGATGACACATCTTTGATATTTAAAATAGACCGACGGTCACAAAATCTTGACGACGTGAATAACTCTATTCTTCAGGTCCAAGATTGGTTTACGGTAAATAATTTGGTACTAAATAAAACTAAAACCAAATGCATTAGATTTAAATTACCCAATGTTAGAAGTAGCGAATGTGATATTATATTGAATGGAGAAAAACTGGAATTTATTAGTCAAACGGTTTTCCTAGGAATCACTTTAGACGAGAAATTACAATGGGGACCACATATAACATCTCTAGCGGGGCGGCTAAGCTCGGCTGGTTATGCTGTTAGAAAGATAAAACAGTTAACAGATGTAGAAACCGCGCGTTTGGTCTATTTTAGCTACTTTCACAGCATTATGTCATATGGCATTTTACTGTGGGGTCGGGCTGCTGATATTGATTCCATCTTTATTTTGCAAAAGAGAGCTGTCAGAGCCATTTATAATCTACGTCACCGCGAATCTCTTAGGGAACTATTTAAAGGGATTAATATTATGACGGTACCTTGCCAATTCATTTATGAAAATATTATGTATGTAAGAAAAAATCTACATCTTTTTAATAAAATAAGCGATAGACATAACTCTAATACTAGAAATAAAGATAAACTTGATCGACCATTTTTCAGATTATCTAAAGTACAGACATCTTTTATGGGGTACTGTGTTAAATGTTACAACAAAATACCTTGTGATATATTGCAATTAAATGAAAGAAAATTTAAAAGTCATATTAAAAGTACACTTTGTAAACAAGCATATTACAAACTAGACGATTATATCCAGGATAAGAACGCTTGGAAACATGCTGGTCCAGCTCCATAGGACAATCTAGAGTCTAGACAAAATCAAACTGGTTGCTATTTTAATTGTATAATTTATTTTTTTAAAGCCGTTTATTTTAGATTCTATGAGTAAGTACCTAAACTCATACACTGACTTATTACTTTTATTTTTTTGGGAAAACGTATACTTTTGCAATGTTTGTAAATATGTGAGCACCATGTACCTATCACAATTAATATGTCGTTGTTTCATTTTTTATTTTTTTTTTACCTTTTGTGGTATAGTAATTTTATTCTAGGTGCATCGTTTTCACATATAATTGCATAATTAATGTACCTATAAAAAATATTGTAAGACATTTTAAAAGAGTAACGGTGGAGTTTCTTGCCCATTCTTCTTCATACGAAACTACCTTTTGGAAGGGGCAACTAGAATCAATTCTATTTTCTTTGTAACTTTAACGTTCAAAAGTGCCTTTTATGTGCCTAATTGAAATAAATATTTTGACTTTGACTTTGACTTTATTATTATATTAATATATTCAGGATATTATGATATTATCTTAGGTAAGTCGTGAAAACCGTTCACGTTATGAGCGCTGATTGGCTGATAATTATGATCATTATCACTTTTCTATGACTTTAGATCTTTGTGACGAGTCATGTTCTGACCAACCAGGATAAAGATGATGTAAATTGACTCATAGATTAGCCAATCAACGTTATTGTTTCCAATCCTCCTAAACAAACTGGGAACATTTGACAAAATGTCAAATTTTCCTCTAAGTTATCTAAAGTAGGTAAAATCGACCTTAAAAAATATACCCATGAAGTAACCGTACAATATGAAAAATTTCCTGACATCTGTTGCTCCGCTAAGTACCAAACAGACGTCGAGTGACAAAAGTCGGCTTTCTCATTTACATACAAGTTAGGACATGAATAGAGGCTGTTGTGAAGGCTTTTTATGGACTCACTAATGTAGTTTACTATTTAGTTCAATACAACTGCGTAAAATAAAGTGATTTTCAATGATAATGATGTAATTATAGTAAATCACTGTGTTTGCTGCATATTCTTGTTAAAGATCTGCTTTTTCTAAGATATACTAACTTGATTATAAAAAATGAACGCCTGTAAAAAGTTAATAGGTAAATATTTTGGATCAAAGTTACTGTGATTTTCATTTGAACAAAGGTATGGCAATAAGCTGAAAAATTCAGAAAAATATACCTAGACATTGTAATTGATAAGTAAATCAAGCGGTTGAACGCTTGCCTTCCATGCAGGAGAGTCTGAGTTTGAATTCAGCCCGCATCTCTTAAATTTTAATTTTAGAATTCATGTGCGGATCAGAATAATATTATGATTATCACTTACGATAACGGAGAAGGAAAACAATGAGGAAACCTGTACATCTGAGAGGAATCCAAAAAGTTCGTAGTGGACTAAGGCCTAAATCCTTCTCATTCTGAGAAGAAGCCCGTGCCCAGTAGTGTGACAGTAATGGGTTGAGTATGCTATACCTTCTTCATCCTTCTAGCCTTTTTCCAACTAGGTATGTTGAGGTCAACTTCCAGTCTAACCAGATGCGGCTGAATACCAGTATTTTACACGGAGCGACTGCCATCAGAACTCCACAATCCAGTAACTAGGCAATGCTAAGATTAGACCGGTTGTCAGACTTTTGGGCTTTTGACTACCCGTAACGACTGTCATAGATATGCTTATGACACCCAGGACCGACGGTTTAATGAGCTCTCTGATTATGCTATACCTACAATTCAATAACAAAGCCTAAGTACTTATCAATTCAATCGTGCGTAAAACTATCCTTGAATTCGTTGTAGTTACAGATTCAGCAGGCGAATCCATAAAACTTCATAATACGTAAGACCTCCATTCTTTGAACGCAGTTTTTACAAGCTTGTTTAAAAAATATCATTGCGTTTATTTCCTATTCAAGGTAAGCAATTAATTAAAAGAAACAAACAATGCTTTGTCATTGTTATTAAAATTAAATGTCTTGATAGATGAAATAGTAGTGAACAAGGACGCTAGAAACTTTTTATTATCAAGTATGGTCTTATCTCAAAGCCAAACTCAAAAAAAGTTTGAGCGAATAACCATACAATTTGCCAATACCCCAAACAGATGAGATATAATGATGTATAAGCAAAATTAGCCCATTACTCTTCAACTACTGGGACACGGGTCTCTTCTCAGAATAAGAAGAGTTTAGGCCTTAGTCCATTACGTTGGCCTGGTGCGGGTTGACTGCACACACCATCGGGTTTTTGTTTTTTGCGGCAGGCTTCTCCGGTGTACATGTTTCGTCACTATACGTTACTTAAGTGATAATTAAATTCCCGAACATGAATTCGAAAAGTCAGAAGTGCAGGGTAGGACTCAGACCCTCCTGCATGTAAGAGAAGCGCTATACAGGCTATCATCGGTTTTTTAGTCGGGCCTGTTTAGAATCGTCACATAACTTTTATCTGGGAAATAACCACGGCGGTTTGACAGATTTTCTACAAGGTTAGTCGGAAAGGGGGTACTAAGCCGCGGGCCACTTAAAGTATCACCGATGACTGTTTAAAAGCAAGTGCTAAAATTTCAAAATTCGACCATTTTTATTTGCATGCAAAAAGATTGAAAAAAAAAACATATCTGCTTTAGTTATGAATTCATAAAATTAAGTTTCTAATCCGTGCCCCAAATATGACGTAAAATGTAAACACGTCTGATCATAGCTGAGGATAGATAGAATTTAGCGTACTTTTTATGAAATCTTTGAACAGCTATTTCTCTTAAACTATTGACTTTTGGAGAAAGTTGTAGAACAAAAGTTATCCATTATTATGGGTACTTTAACACCTTTTCGGCTTAGTACTCCCTTTCCGACTAACCTTGTTAGACACTGTAAAACCATCATATTATCATTATTTATCTCTCAGTTAAGATTTAACCGACAATTGTGAAACAGGTCCAGTGTTTACTGCGGATAACTCGTCTCTTTGATACGTGGGATACCCATGTCCAGCTGTGGACTGCGAAAGCTTGAATAGAGTAAACAGAAGCTTATACTTATCTACATAGATTCATAATTATTATAAACTAGCTGCCCGGACAGACTTCGTTCTGTCAAAAGTTGTTGGCCTGTAGTGGGAAAAGATTGTAGAATGATTAGATTGATAGAATGTTGTCTTTACTATTTTCCACGCAATTTTCATGTTTTTTCTCTCCATAAAAACCTTCCTTATGCCTTAAGGAATATATTTATAAAAAATAGTCTAATTGGTCGAGCCGTTCTCAAGTTTTGCGCTTAGTAACACATTTGGCGATTCATTTTTCTTTATATAGATGACAGTGTACATTTGATTATACATTACTTATGTGTTACAGATATAAGGTACCTACAACAAACACAGGAGATGATCATGTAACATCTTTGCCATTGTTTATACAGGAAAATCTTGATTTTTTTAAAGTGGGACGTAGTACTTTAATTATACACAATTACCACACATTGAATTGCATGTATGTTATGTAATGTATTTATCTTTTTCCGTTAAAAGTAGTGTTTTCCGATAAAAATTCAAACGGCATCGCTTCCCCCTTAACACAAACCAATAAGATTGTAACAATCCTTATCCAAGAATGTAACATACCTTATCCAGTTAGGCATTGTAAGCATGTGTTGAGTATGTGGGGAGGATAGCTGAATAGAATTTGGCTTGGATAGCTGACGTTATCGCAAAGAAAATCGCTATCCATATTTTGCATAGGCATCGAGCCAATACTCTCTCTTAACACCTGCTTTATACCTGACTCGAAATTTTGCATTACAATTCTATTGTAGAGACATTTTCTACTGCTAGTTCTTAAGAAAGAGAAGTAAAAAATTAGGGCAATCACAATTTACGCGATTGTTTCGGCGCGACTGTCGCGCAACAGCAGTGTGTGCGACTCATAAGAGAAACGGCGTTGCTTTCTAATTAAAAACACAAACCGTTGTCGCACCACGAAACCACATAATACACATAACCACATACTAGCTTTTGCCCGCAGCTTCGCTTGCGTGATTTTTGCTCACCTCCTTAGGGGAGGAGTTTGAAATATCCTTCTTTAGTGGATGTCTTCGTTATAAAACGTACCTGCTGTCAAAGTTTCAAGTTTCTAATCCCAGCGTTTAGGCTGTGCGTTGATAGATCAGTCAGTCAGTCAGTAAGCCAGTTTCTCCTTTTATATATATACATGTCTCTTATGGCATACATATACATGTTGGCCCAACCTCAACACCCAATAATTTATGTATGTACTTACACCAAATAAATAATTGTAAAGTTATGAAAATATTCACGCCGTCTTAACAGCTCAACCGTCTAAAAAATTGCGAACAAGCGAAAATTGTAAGTCAATTTATTAAACGAGTCAGTGAGACCTGCATACATATTGCGAGTTAGCACTTCGTTAACTGGATACAAAGTAATTAACTGTGAAGTCGTGTTCCTTACATAAGTCCCGAGTTGCTCCGGGAACTCCAGGAAATTTATTACTCTTATTCTTTTACGAGTAAAGTAAAAAATCTATTTAATTATGGCGAAACGATTTTCTTAGTGGGTTAACACTGTAATATAAAAGTATCGCGGATAATTACCGCGGTAAAGAAGTGTTTTAATGTTTATTGTAAATCTTTATTTGGTTTTATGATGGGGTTGACCATTAATGGGATTTTTAAGAAAGATCTTCTTCGAGCAAAATTCGTATACGAACAACTATCCATTGTTAACCAAAAATTACACAAGTGTCTATTCATAACAATAGGTTGCTGAATGCAATAAGATTTGAACAAGCCAGCAAGTGTTTTTAAAATATGTACGTGCAAATGGTTTAGCTATGCAGTCCAGTGTGTATACACTTCTGTGATATTACCAAGGCAAGACTGCAGCGATATAATTTCCATATTCTCAACATATAAAGACCTTATACGGCCATTACCAAACTTAGAAAAAGTAGAAAACTTCTACCAAGTTCGTCGTGTATTACAAATGTCGTTTATTCAATTTACATTTACGTTTTTAAGCCAAGATTAGACCACTTTCACTATCACTTACTCCCCCGTAACAAGTTCCAGATTCAAAATCTATAAACATGACAAAGAAACATAAGGGACACAACCATAGAGGTTGACCGTTTGTCTGTTTATGGAAGCAGTAATGAGCGCTCAAGATTCGTGATCGGTTAGCTGCCCGTACTCGGTATATGTGTCAGGGCGATGTGGAGGCTATCCACTGTCCAAGTAGTATTGTACCATTAATATGTATTTGTTTAAATTTGTGCTTGACTAGACAAGACAACTTGGGAGTATTTGCTCAGAATCGTTCATTTTGTCTAGACAGAAAAATTAATATATCTTGGTTTTTTTGTTGTTGAATGTAATGTGGTCATAGTTTGAAAATCCGTGTAAAGATCTGATATTCAGCTTACATCTGGTTGGACTTAAAGCAGATCCAGACAGAGTGGAGCTGATTCGCATTGTAATTCCATGGAGAAGAGCCAGTACAATCTACTTTAAGTAAAAGTACTTCTCCTGATTAATATTTTTAAGCTTTTTTTTCTTTCCAAGGACGTCTAATATAAAACTTACATACAAACTATATATATCACAACAGTTCTGTTGCTTTCAATCAATCAACCTACATAAAAAATGCCCTTTACTGTCCCACTGCGGGGCACGGGTCTCTTCTCAGGATTAGAAGAGTTTAGGCTTTAGTCCATCACGCTGACCTGGTGCGGGTTGCTGGACTAAACTACATATCTAAATATAATTCATCAATGACAATGAGATGGGCCGCGAGCGCATTTCGATCGCGCAGTTGCACCCAATATTATACGTAGAACAACTACAGTATACTATACAGTACTGTGATTCATCTCCAACGCCTAGTTTCCCACGCACCGTGCACCGAGTAAAACCGTGTGCAGAACTAGTTTACAGTGTAATTGCGTTGACGGGTATCATACTTTACTGCGTCCCTTTTACCCAACTGAGTGCGAAAAGGAGGATAATGTTTTTGTAAATCGTGTATTTGTAATGTATCTGCGTAGATATAATTTTACGCATATCTTTTACCCGTGTTTAGTTCTTTTTGTTTCATTATGCGCTTTATGGATATGCGTTTTGTGAACTATGTGGTTTTGAAAATGGATGAATGAAATAAGGTTGTTTCTGAAATATCTGTTTATTAGGTTGTTATCTGATTTACCCATTCTAATAAAAACTGATGTACTCGTAATATTGGTTACTAAAAATACGCAAGTAAGTATATTATATGGAAGTTCATCATTAAACTTCGATATTATGAGCTTATCATATAAATTTCTATATACTTCGCACATCGTTGACTACCACAAAGCACGAAATTCTGCCGCGAAAGCCGGTGCTTGTGGTATTCTGCTTTCAAACGTCCTTGTCCAAAGATGAAGATAACTTTACATTACGCGTAGTAACTGGTAACAAAGTCAAGGTAACATACAGTGATGTGAACTGTGAATACAAGGAAGAGGTTCCTCATGCAACGACCGGTCGAACGGGTCGTCGAGACCGCTCATTGTTTCCAATAATTGTTCGCTCTCACACGACTGTTTCTATACAAAATTATACGTTAGAATGCACACATTACATTCAATATTATATCTTTTATTGAACCAACACATATTTTGTAATAATCTGTAGGTGTAACATAATAATTACTTCATTCGAAAGCCGAAAATCAATTACTTTCGATTACGGCCATTGTTCTTGACAATCTCAAAACAATTGCTTAGCGTTTATTATTTCAACAGGTAGCGTTTAACGTTTTGAAAGTGTGAAGTTTTTAGCGACATTCGAATACTTATCTATAATTTAGAGAAAAGTATAAAAATATTTTGATAGACTGCAGCAAAGGTTAGAAGGAATTGCGTGTATTTATATTTTCCAGAAACAATTTCACTATAGAATATTTTATGTGTACTTATACTCGTTTTAAGCATATTACAAAAATCTATGAATAAACATTCAAATGATTAAATATACAAAAACTTAAAAGTTATGTTACATCTATATAAATAAAAATGAATCGCCAAATACGTTGCTAAGCGCAAAACTTGAGAACGGCTCGACCAATTCGGCAATTTTTTTTATATATTCCTTGAGGCATAAGGAAGGTTCTTATGGAGAGAAAAAACATAAAAATTGGGTGGAAAATAGTAAAAACAACACTTTTCTTTCCCACTACAGGCCAATAACTTTTGACAGAACGAAGTCTGTCCGGGCAGCTAGTTACAAATAAAATAAGTAAAATGATCTTGAAACTCGCAATTCAGTTTTCATTTATATTCGAAACCGGTTACTTATACTTGGTATATTTAACAATATTTACAAATCATCTTTATTTATTGCTTCAACTGACAAACAGGATGATTAAAACTGTTTGCCTTTACAAGTAGTCAATCAGCTACAGTACCTAACAGGTCATCCACAGTAGGTGTATTTAATTAATATCAAAGTAAAATTTATTTATAAAGCCTAGAATGGCCTAGAATGTTAACACAGGCTTTTGCATTGATAATGCTGTAACTACGTCAATAAAACATATTTGAATCCCATTATACTGTCAGACATCATACAAGAAACATTCAGCATCTATTTTGTAAAAGATAAATAAAAATACATTTCATTTGTTTGTTCAGGCTATTGTTAAAAACTTTCCTTTCCAGCGAGAGCTCTAAATACACACAAGTTTTGAATAAGAATTATTAAACAGGATACTATGTGTGTGTTTTGGCTAAGCGCCAATCACAATCGCTATCGAGGATGCATAGAAGAGGATATTTTGTCAATAAATCATGTTAATATTAGGAAGAATAATTTTTATTTTGTTTCCATTTACGTTTTATTTAATACTGGCCATTTGAAATATAATCAATGTTGTTGTTGACTTATATACAAAATGCTACAGTGTAGTGGCAAACTACTATAAAATTACTAAAGTACACAAACATATTACAAAACGACCTTCACAGCGTCATCAGTGATTACAAAACCTTACTCCACTACAACGCACTTTTAATTGGAAAGCATAATTGTTCAGGCATTTCATTTATCCAAAACAAAAGAAAATGGAACAAAAATGTGCGAATAGTTAATGCTAACGGAAGGAGTCGGAGCATCACGGAACATGAGACAATGGCCACGGAACACAACACTGCAAAATGGATTCACCACGAATGCGAAACGCGACCCAGTTTCACTAATACCTATTCTGTGTTGTTACTTTTAGAGAGCTGATTTATAGAATCGAATGCACACGTAAATGTGTGTGAATAGGATTCTATAAAGCGATGCATTGTATTACATTGTTATCTAAAACTTTAAAGCGCTTTAAATCGTACTTTCAACTGTGATTTGATTCGCTGTTACTAGCTTTAAAATGTATTGTGTGTTGTAGATACGTAGTGAAATGCATTTTTATTTTATCTTCCGTATTTTATTACAGTATTTTATGCTTTTATTGTGTTTAATATTATTAGGCTAGTTAAATAATAAGATAAAAATGAGTATTTTTAAATAAGACATAAAAATTATACAAAAATTACAACGCGTAAATTGTTGTGATTTATTAACTCAATTATAAAAAACAGTTCAATTACGTTGACGAAAGTCTAGATAATTATCATTTCTCTGACCGAATTTTAATATAAAATATCGTAAAAACCTCCGGTAAAAATGCAGTAAGCATAAATAAAAAAAGCTGAAATCTGTGTCAATTTTGGCTGAAAAAGACTACATTTTACATACCGTACACTTCCAAGAAACGGAGATATCAAAAAGATACAGGTACCTAGGTATTTACTCAGCATTGATGCTGTACCAAGTTAAATTGTTCCATAGTTCGCAGAGGTTAAACATAAGCAGAGCAGTATCGTTACCGCGATTTTGTGTTAACCCGTTTATGTAATTGCTGGGTACCGTTCGCGTTCGGCGCTCGCTCGCACTTGACCTGGAAACATCTCGCGCCGAGCAGATCAAACATTATGATATATAAGTATCTTGTTTATGGTATACTCTTTATTTGTTGTTGGAATGTTCGAATCTTAAAACAGCATTTTTTTATTGCTTTATTTATTGTTAAAGATGAAAGGCAACAATTTCTTTGGAAGTAACTAGCTATAAACGTGATGGATTGAGTGAGATCAATAAAGTTCATAAAAGCAATCTGTTTGATGCATTATATCAAATATTATGTTTCATAGTGATTCATATTATCTGTCTACCTTGTACGGAAGGTTCCTTATAAAGCAGTTAGTTATATTGCACGTCCTTTATGTTGCACAGGTGTGAAATATAAAACAAGACATATTTCTTGGATAAAATTATTTTAGCTTATTAACGCTTCCAGGAATTTGCAGTGAATACATAACAGGATAGTTGGCATCCGTGGTATTACTTGTTTACACAATTAGCGAAAGCTCGGTAGTTTAATAGAATATTGTAAATGGAACAATACCTGTTCCTTCTTCTTCGTGTCAATATTATTATTGAGTTTATACAGGGTTACTGGTAACTAGACATATTCCTTGCAGGACATTATAGTAGTAAATGTTCTACCGAAGTTGAGTAGTTTTTGAGATATATTAATATCTATATTTTAGGTATTTATTGAAAAATTCCAGTTTCAACCATATTTGCAGATGTGTTTGGTATATTTGAACTTTTAATTATTAACGTAGATCTGCTATGGCATCAGCTATGATAAAAACTTAAACAATACATTCTCGCCGTACATTATTTTTAAATTGGCTTCAAATGGTTGAATATGGGATATTACAAATAAAATAAAAATCTCAAAAACTACTGAATTTCGGTAGAACATTTGGTGGCTTAATTTGTTGCATTTTAACCCTTCTATAATTTCCCGCAAGGAATACGTCGAGTTACCAGTAACCCTGTATACCTTTGTGTGGACCAGTTCCCCAAGTGTGAGTTTTTTTCGTTAACTACTGCACTACTGTCCAACTCACAATTGGGGTACAGAACTTGGCAACGTCGACAGCATTGTCAGTGGTCTCGTACTGTTTTTTAATAGTGCAGGTGTTATTGCATAGTGAGCAGGATAGGAGGTCATTGACTGGTGGAGTCTGATCTAAAACGATTGACACTTTTAATATTGGATCGTTATTCATAAAACGGCAAAAAAATATTTTAAAAGTATCTATGGGTCGTTTTTCATTATCTGTCTATCAGCTGTTTGCCCTACTAGAGATAGGAAATTGACTTATAAACTATGTAGCTTTTGTAATTTTTTTGTCTCTGATGTAGTAGGACAAACCACCAAAATAGATCTGCATCATTGTCATCATTCAATACCTCATTTCTTTATTACAACCTAGTTGTATACTAAATAAAGCTATAAATCAAAGGCAGGTATCAATCGCAGGGGACAATTATTCAAATCGTTCGTTCGTAGTGGTCGCACGTAGACTTGAGGACGTGTGGCGAATGAGCTGTCCGTCATACAGTCAGCGAACGCCGACAATCACACGACGATGATAGCAGCAAGGTTATCGGATAAGAATAACAAAAAAAAAACGATAGAAAAAAGTGTTTCTTTTTTTATGCTGAAAGAGTATATGATAGTTAGCGATTTCTTTATCTATACTAATACTAATCTATACTAATATTATAAAGAGGAAAATTTGTATTTTTGTATGTAACGAATAAACTTAAAAATACTGGACCGATTTCAAAAAATATTTTGTCGTTAGAAAGCTACATTATCACTGAGTAACATAGGCTACGGGCGGAGCCGTGAGGACACAGCTAGTAATATTATAAAGAGGAAAGATTTGTATTTTTATATTTTTGTATGAAACGAATAAACTTAAAAACTACTGGACCGATTTCAAGAATTCTTTTGCCGTTAGAAAGCTACATTATCACTGAGTAACATAGGCTACGGGCGGGAGCCGTGAGGACACAGCTAGTAATAAATATTCTAGGTAAAGGGGTTTAGTTATAACTTGTTACGAATATTTGTTTGGTAATGAAAATTACGTTTAAAATATACTCAAACTTAAGTACTCTGTAAGCATAAAATTTTGCAAAATGGAGTAAAGTAACCAATTTAAGGTGCTAACAGACTACAGATTTGATCGATTTGGACGATTAACGTTAGTAAGTCGTGAGTGTGAGTGAGTCGAGCCTATACTCGACTCACTCACACTCACGACTTACTCTCAATTCTCATAGGAGAGTAGCCACATGTTTGCCGATATTAACCATGTATCGATACAATGTCTAGACGGTAAGTGTAAATATAAAAAATATAAAAACAATTTCTTTATCTTTAGTCCTGAGTTAAACCTTCTTCCGCATTATCAAACATTCTGCATGCTTTTTGGTCATGCTGTCATTACCAATGTACAACTAGACCTTCGTCTACGATTTGATTAATTTCTGGTTAACAATATTAATGGACAAGTCAGTATCGTGTATTGAATTGTACGGCAGAATGTTACGTATGCTAATAACATTATGTCACAACGCAATGTGCGTTTTCTATTCAAAGCATGATATAGGTATGACAGACAGACTGACAGACAGATAAACAAAAGATCATATGAAAGTTGTTATCCATGGAACTCAAAAACGTTTGAATTCGAACCACCATGATGTTTTACAAAAGATAATAGAGCGGAACTAAAGCCTCCATAAATGTTACATCAATTTATATTA
The DNA here is from genome assembly GCA_910594945.2 of Amphipyra berbera. NCBI lineage: Eukaryota > Metazoa > Arthropoda > Insecta > Lepidoptera > Noctuidae > Amphipyra > Amphipyra berbera. The sequence goes on from OU343125.1 coordinate 11,552,540, forward strand.
TGTAGAAAACACATGTGTTGTTTTTGCGAAACAAGACAGCCATGTCTAATCGTCACGAAACTTCGTATTTTTTCGACAGTAACTAATTACTTAACTTTAGACCGCGGCACAAAGGAGGAATGCAATGGATTAAAAAAAAACTGAGTAAGCAACAACGTTTGTAGGCTTTTAACGAGAGGTTATATAATTGTAATGGTTTCGATAGCTATCGGTTTGATTGGGTAACACAGTTTGTTTTAAATCGGAAATTAGTTAATTTTAGCGCTTGGTGATAGAGAAGTTATATACAGTTAATAAATAGATACAAAAATAATTATAAATAAATACAAAGGTTTTAAAAAAAACTAAAATGTATATCGTTCAAACGATTTTATTTTACGTTTTCAAGAACTTTACAAGCAATAAAGAAGGATATAGATGACGGGGCGACATGGTCAAGATTGACTAAGACACTAAGACTAACATATCATAATATCACGCCAGTATTCCTCGAAGGGTTGAGCAGAGGTGTATAGTAACACCCTCATTTTGTCATTATGTTTAAGTCCCATGTAATAGGGGGCGAGCCTATTGCCAATTTGCCATCAACCGGGCACAAATCCGAACCCCGGGCTGCTACTGAAGAATTCCACACTGAAAAACCCAAAAAACACTTTGCCCGATCTGGGGATCGAATGATCTTGACACATCCTCACGATCAGCAGTCGCGCGTGCAACCACTAGACCAATGGGCATACAGTTAGAAGTCTAAGACTAAACCTTTAATAATGCTAAAAAAAATATGGATGACAGATATTCAGAAAAGGAAATAACACAAACATTAATGATTTCTCATAAGTTACGTATGTAGGTACAAGCTCTCGCGACAAGATTTATTCAAACATAAATGAAACTGGAACAATCTCTCCAAGTGATAGTGGTCTAATTAAATAATATACTTGGAGCGAAGCGAAGCTCCTTTGTTGAAATTATAAGTTCAATAAAGTCTGTGATTGCGTTGCAGCCGTCTTCCAGCTACACGTACAATAATAGTTAAACTAAATTAAACCTGACAAAGGAAATAACACCTTATTGTTACCAGTCACCAAATGTTTAGCGTAGTTTTTTGGTTATAGTCCGCGCGCAAGTGCTAGTCACTTCCTGAGGTATGGGAGCAGCAGGAGGGGGGCGCGCGCGGTAGACAAGACAAAGCAAACCGACAGTGCGCGTCTATTGCTTCGCACCCCCCTCCTGCCGCACTCATACCTCAGGTGGAGACTAGCACTTGCGCGCAGACTATAGTTATAAACAGTCCTGTGATTCGAGGGTACTTCGTCAGTTTTGTCGAACGAGTACGTAAGAAATAGTGGAGGCTGTACCGAACTGCTGTGTTTCACGCGAGGTCTTATGCGGGTCACTCACATTCGCACGAATACGCGAACCCACAAGTGTGGGACTGACATTCGCAAGGACTATGCGAACATTTTCCATACAAAACGGAAAACATTCGTACAATGTACGAATGTTTGCGCGCATGTGAGTGGCCCGGGTTACACGTGTCAGAAAACACGCAATTTTACGAAAAAAAAAGAACAAAACTTGTAACGAGGCTAAAAATAAGTATCAACCCATCGTTTTATCTTTGCCGCCATCGAATGAAATAAAAATAACAGATAGAAGATCTACTTGTACAGTGAGTGATCACTAATAACTAAGTACGGTAATGTTACGTAACTCACACCTACCAAGTTACGCCGAGTGACTTCAATGTAATTATTATTCGAAGCATGGGCTGTTATGACTCATAAGTCATTAGTTATGAGAGGTAAACCAGATTGCTTTTGGGAGTTAGTTTCATTAATAACTGATTATTTGATAAATTATTATTGATCGTTGAATTTCTTATCTAATATAAAGTGCGCATAGGCTTGTTTGCATCTTTCGATTGAACATGACGAAAAAATGTTGTCGATTGATTTTACGATCGATCAATAAAATAAGTAATTTTGTATAGCTCCGTGCCGAGCGTTATCATCGATGCATACATTTGTTTTGATAGGGATAATATGCAAGATCGTCGTAAGGTTTCATTTTTCCACAAAGACTTGGATACTTTGCTCGATAATGTACAGTATCGGCGTTCAATTTTCCGACTTTCATATCGGATTTCCAAGCACTTTTCCCATCCTTTTTGAAGCGCTAGCAGTACCACTTAGCGTTCTATTAGACAAAGGCATACCATATTCCTTTAACCGAAGTAGGTATTGCCTGATAAGTTTAGTAGTAGCTAGCGAAGCCGGCAAGCATGAGCTCTGATTTCCTGGTCAGGCAAAATATTATTGGGCTTTTTTGTTTGGAAACTAGGTCCGTATATTTAATTATTAGACTGTAAGTTATAATTTATTTACACAATTATCATTTACATTTTAACCTAATATATATACAATATAAAACTAAACTACAAACATACAAATCTAAAGTCAAAACTAACTACCTATATATAAAATTATTAAATACAGGTCCGTATTAATTAATATGCAGCTCTCATTTGAAAGACCTTCCAACAGCAGCTGCCATAAAGTAGAATTCCATATAATAGACAACTTTTTATTTAAATATTTCGTAATTCATGTTAAAACTACACTAAGGATCCGGGATCTCTCACATGAGAGCTGTCTATTAATACTGCCCTTAGATAGGCAGGGTCGCAGCCTTGGGTTCGATATTGTGCCGGTCAAGGCCAACAGTCGCACCCCCTATTACATAGTACCTAATACCAACATCGATGGGATGTAGCTGTGCAACAGTACACTCAACAGCAAAAGTAGACGAACATTCTGTAATTACAAAAATAATATTTTTTTTTGTCTAAAATCGCAATAAAAATACATTTTATTAAAAAATTCGCTATAATGGTAACAAAAAATAATAATTGACAAGTTTTCATTTGTATAACAATTTTGTAACTGAGCAATCATCACTTACTTTTAATGTTGACTGTACAGTGTACAACTCTGCCTATTCCTTCGGAAAATTCTGAAAAAACATCATAACATGAGGAGAATATCAAGTGCCATACACGCAACACCAGTTTCATTTATTACTATTGAAAAACCTATTCCACTTTTTATGGCAACATTAAACATATTAACAACGTTTTTATTTGTTTCAGGTAACACATACGTTTTATCGCCTAATCATGGAAACACGTAACGGAAAGGCTATAAATGTAAGACCTACACGCAAGGTAATGCTATTTGCTGTTATTTCTATTACAAGTCCTTGTTTATAATTTTTGTAAAGTATAACATTTATTTTTGTGGGTTTTATAGATTACTTTTTTATAACATGCCGTGTAATCTTCCACCAAGAGATGCTTCACCTTATCATTAGCCTTCACCAGTCATTTTCACTCTTTTTCTTATAGATGAGTAGAATCTACATATTTCTATAATCTATAAAAACCTCAAACTTTGCCAATCTGATAATACTTTTTAAGATTCTCATAGACAATATTTGCTTAACGTTCTGCCTAGCCTTTTCCAACTATGTTGGGGTCAGCTTCCAGTCTAACCAGATGTGGCTGAATACCAGTATTATACACGGAGCAACTGCCATCAGACCTTCGCAACTCAATTACTGGGTAATACCGATATCCTAAGGTTAGGACCGGCTGTCAGAATTTCGGGTTTCTGACTACCCGTAACGACTGTCATAGGTATTCGTATGACATCCGGGACTGACTGTTTTCTGACAATATTTGCTTGAGGCAGACCTTACTAATGCAGAAACATGTGGATGAAGAGACTGGTGGTTGGTTAATGAACTACACTACTCACACTATGAGTTCCACCATAAGATGAACTAAAACTTAGAGTTTATTCAAATTAATAACGACTTGGGAAATTACAGATACCTACTGTGAGCATTTTTATAGAGATCCTGTATATTCTTATAGAATTTTAAAACCGTTGTACTCAAAAGAGGTTAAGGGCTCTCGGTAGTCCCAAGACTGGCTAATGATTACAACATTCCCGTAATTTACCGAGCGTTATTCTTTAAATGAAGACTTGTATCTTTACCAAAAATTAAGCAAAGACATGCTTTTGCATATCTAGTGGCAGTGGCGTGCATTGCATATAGGCAAATAATTTAAAAATTCAAAGTTTTTATTTCGAATAGGCACAGTACATGCACTTAGGAAACGTCTCGACAATTTAGTTGCACGGTTCCAAAAAGTAGATCCTATGGAGAAGAAGCCGGCAAGAAACTCCATGGATACTCTTTTAAAATAATTTGCTGTACAATCGGGTATTGTTACAATGCGGTGCTTAAAATTAAAATTATGTAAGAACAATTCAGGTTAGTAATAAGCAGTGCCTACCTCATAAGATTTAATTAACTACGTCATCTTTAACAATTACTATAAATAAAATAAGCGTGTATGGCTATGATTTCTTTTGGTCAGAACCGTATTGAAATGGGCTTAAGCGTACAACTGAAAGGTGACATCGCTAGTGCCTGCCTACCTAGTCCGAAAACCAATGCACGTCACTGCCTAGTGCAGTGTTCCGCAAAGTGTGTGCCGCGGCACACTGGTGTACCGTGGTCATTAATTGGAGTGCCGCGGGAAAAATCTATTTCTTATAAAATTATAAAGGCGGACGGAAATAATGTATTCTTTGCTATCTTTATATAATTAAAATATGATTTTTTATTCATGATGTATCTTTGAAATTTCTCGATTTCGTAGGTGTACCTTGAAAACAAAAAGTTTGCGGAACACTGGCCTAGTGGACCCCCACTCATACGGTAGTAGCCATCGCTGGTAAAATAAGCTTGAGCGTCTATTTATATGTCTAGTTTGGCAATAAAAAAATGCTACTACTGGTAAGCAAAACGTATCGTTTTTGACCATAAGAAGCGGGCATTAAAATCCTAACATACGGTCTTAGATTAACAATTTATAACCACAGGTCAATACTTCGACACCACGTCTCATCGAGATTCACGCTGCGCAATAAGACGAAGTATATTTCGATCGAGTATCGATCATATCCTTGCCCCGCATTTCATATCACATTACAATGCAACGTACACCTCTATCTGAATAAGGAAGTATGAGGACACTTGACTCCGATTGTTATAGGTTAAGGTCGATTCGAATAATATTGTATCGATATGATTGTTATTCTAATCGATATAAACATGAACCGTTGTAGTTGTAATGATCGCACCGTTTTAGGAACGTCTAATTGGTATCGTATTAAAATAGTGATCCTGATAGAGACGTGAAATGAATTTAAAATTTTATCGATAGATTAAAATGGTATTCGTTCTTACTAGTAGCTGCGTATAATATAACCTGCCGATTATACGAACAATTTATGCTGTTTTTATATTGGTAATTTGAGTTTAAGCCCTTTAGACATTGATGGAAATGCGTGTTAAGGTTATTCTTGTAAATAGGTTTTTGAGAAAACAATTCAATGTTTACGGTTATAATATTTTCTGAAATTGACGCGAACCGTATCCATTTTTACAAACAACTTATTTTATTTTTATTGCACGTCATAATTCTGTATTAAAATAAAGAAAGGAAAGTTCCTTGCGTCAATGTTTATGATCATGTCAAAATGTCATATTATAATGGTAATAGTACAATTAGTAAATAGTAAAACTGTTAGTAGTCAGCTTTTGCATTTTGCTCTTACTAAAATTAATTCATATCAACACCAATCTAATGAATTAATCACGACCATGGGTCAGACATAGACCAACACGGCAAAATAATGGTTTTACCCAAAACATGATATTAGTACTGAGTAAATCAAAAACAAAACACGTGAACCACATTTTACATATTAATTTAAATGCTGAACAAATATTAGTCGAGCCGAGAGGTCAGGTTGTATGACCGGACGGATTTAATTCAATTATAAGGGTTGAAATTTACATAGGTTGAAGATAAACCTTTAAAGTATAAATTAAGATATTTTTTATTGTACCTGTTTGTATATTTAATTGTGAATGTAAAAAAGTATCACGTGATTTTAGTCCAATCACCGAACTGTCAGCCAAGCGGTGGTTCATTATGGCTATTCTCCTCTGACCGTTTATTGTAGCGTGTACGGGCTGATAGATATTGACAACTATTTTTAGTCGATTTGCGTAAATAATAATAACTAAAATAATAACTGCCTCGTCGGTCTAGTTGTGGGAAGCGTGACTGCTGATCGTGAGGTCTTGTGTTCGATCCCCAGGTCGGGGAAAGTGTTATTGGGTTTTTCCGTGTGAAATTCCTCAGTAGCAGCCCGGAGTTTGGATTTGTGCCCGGTTGATGGCAATAGGCTCGCCCCCTATTACATGGGACTTAGACATAGCAAAATGAGGGTGTTATTATACACCTCTGCCCAACCCTTCGGGGAATACAGGCGTGATGTTATGCTATGTTGATAAGTAGGTACCTATCATTACTAGCTACTCAAATAATGTAACAGCTACTGAAAATGTGCAACGATCACCATACTTACAATCGTCATATTACCTATGTTATTTGTTAATATCAATTATTGAAGGTGAATAAGGCCTGCAATACACATGCTATAAAAAGCATGCTTGATTGCTATTAAGTAGAATGCTCGTTTATAGTGTACTCCCCAAGCATATTTTAAGCATATGCTATATTTGAGAAGTGTTTAGTAAAAGTTGTATCTGCATAAAAGTAGCATGCTTTTATACTACTGCGTAGCATGTGTATTAGGCCTTAAAGTAACTTATGGAATGCGGAGATGGCTTCATTAAAGTTATCCTATTATTGCTTGGAGAGCAGTAACCCGCTTATTCGATCTGCTTGAATTTTATATACAAAATAGACAAAGCATTTTTCTAACATTTGCTATTTATTTAAACAACCCAGGCTCATAAGAGCACCGTAAGAGTTACATCAACGCCTTTTCAATCGCAAGCATTACATCAAACGCATAGATCTTTTCATCTGAAAACGACTCTCATGTCTACAGGAAGTACTTCCGTGTACCATCAACACGATTCGTTCCGTCCGTCCATTACGTAAGAAATCCAAAGAAAACAAGCAAAATAAGACCATGTTATATCTACAGTGTTGCATAAACTTTTGTTATGTTATTGTTGATGCAAATCGCTACGGACTTTAAAAACCTTATATGGACCTTGAAAGACACTTGCGCTGTTTCGTTACTTTCTATCTCCTTTTTAGCTTATCTAAATACTGCGGAACTACAAAGGAATATAAAAAATGTAGCTTTAAAAATAATTGTAATTTAGAAAGCGCATAACATGGTTTACGTGCAAAACATTCTCAATTTACCGATTCGTTTACGTCTTTCTTCATTTGTTTTCAAACTCTATTCGTAAGCTTTTATGCTAACGCCTGTCCATAATTAACATTTTATTTAAACAATTGTAAATGGAAATGAACGGTTTTAATATTCATTCTTTCTATGCATTTTGATGACATAAATAAAATACGGGAAGGTGTGTGTGTGCAGCCTTTATTAACTTGGCCCTTATTTAAATTTATGTGATTCGGTAATGGAAACCGAGGAATACAAATGTGTAATTGAAATAACTATTAAAAATAAAATATCAAGTTAGCGGAGCGCAGCTGGAAAAATCTAAAAATATTTTTTATGTAGATCCCTGGGGTATGCTTCCTGCAAACGCTGTTAATGAAAATTGAGAATTATGTTAATTATTTTTTATTTAAAAAATGTAGACTAAGTGAGTCTAGTTTGCTCCTATATGTATAAAATACCTAATCGAGAATGTCTGAAACTACCTGCATAATTAAGTTAACATTGTCGTGTAACGACAGACAGTATCGTCTGTGTTAAGCCGACATTACCGTTAATCACAACACGCGTTTCATTGCGTACTATAATTAAGGACACTTAAGCAAGTGTGTTGTCAGTGAATGCCGCGGATTTGTCAATGGGACATTACCCGTCCGAAGAGCGACGAAACGACCCGGCGCGGAATCACGCTCGTGACCGCACTGATTGCGAATCCGCGTCATTTGCACCGACCGGAGCTAAATAGGTGGCTCATTAAAGCACTCATGTCCATGTCATGATAGCGCCGAACATCGAAATGTCAGTTTGGCACAGCATTTCAATTACTTTGATGCTAGTACCAATTGATCTGCTCATCAGAAACGTTACAAATGCACTTTACAAATAGCCGCACGTTTCAATCAGCTCTATATCCTGCTTATTGGTTACAAAGGCCAGTCTAGGTCTCCATATCGCTATGTAGCAACTTTCCGAGTGGAGCGCACGCGCAGTTCAGTCACGAGCGTGTCGCAACTATCACGTTCGAATAGTTCTCGCAATAGCACGTGGCGAACCTCCTTCGGAAATGGACAGCCTTTGTTCCAACGGTTGGGAAACTGACGAGTGATGAGGATCCCCTATCTATGCGTACGCTCCTCATTCAATTTGACGGCATACAATTACAAAATGAATGAAATATAACCTCTTACATCTTAGATTCGTAATAATTTATTTATAAAAAAGTGTAGCAAATTTTTTAGCGATACCGATAAAGAACGGTTTATTGCAGCGTGTTAAAGGAATTCCCTTTCACCCGAATTTTATGGACTCGTTTTATTTCTCCGTACAGGGTGCATTTACGACGTCATGCGCGAACATAAATTTTATGAGATTTCGGACTCCGTTTTAATGGACTTGGGTTGGCAACTGACCATTTTGCGTATGGCTAATATAGTATTGATTTTGGTTATTTATCAGCAGATTTTTGATCGTGTGAATACATTCGGGCAAGGTTAATTAACGTGCGTGCGTGAATTCACTGGTTGGTCTGGGTCAAAGTTAATGCGTGAATACACATCCGACTACACACACTGATTAACGGCTATTATTGATGCTATTGTAATGACTTCAAGAACAATGGGACGTAATAACTGAACAATGTGAAGTCAAGGTAGGTACGTTATTATCTCACATTTATACGTACCAATGTCTATCACAATAAAAAGTCTTTCTTACACTCTAATTAATGGAATGCGTTTCAATAGAATAAGATATCATTTATATGCCTAAAAACTAACGCAGGAATAAATTAAATTAGGTACAATTTGATTGATACTTATACCTAGCCTTTTCCCAACTATGTTGGGGTCAGCTTCCAGTTTAACCAGATGCGGCTGAATTCCAGTATCTTACACGGAGCGACTGCCATCAGACCTCTGCAACCCAGTTACAGGGCAATGCCGATATCTTAAGCTTAGACCGGTTGTCACATATTCGAGTTTCTGACTTCCCGTAACGACTGTCATAGGTATTCGTATGACATCCGGGACCGACAGTTTAACGTGCTCTCCGAGGCATGCAGGGAGGGGTCTCGATGTGTAACAAACGGTCACCCATCCACGGACTGATCGCGGCAACCGTTGCTTAACCACGCTAATCGTAAGATCCACGCGGACGTTAATAAGCCACGAGCCCCTCTTGATTGATACTTATAAGTATTATATCTATACTAATATTATAAAGCTGAAGAGTTTGTTTGTTTGTTTGAACGCGCTAATCTCAGGAACAACTGGTTGGAATTGAAAAATATTTTTGTGTTGGATAGTCCATTTATCGAGGAAGGTTATAGACTATATAACATCACGCTACGACCAATAGGAGCGGAGCATAAACGAAAAATGTTCCAAAAACGGGAAAAATGTCCACCCGTGCGAAGCCGGGACGGGCCGCTTAATATAACATTGGACAAATACGATTCATTTTAGTAAGGAAATGTATAGAAATAAGCAACATGTTTGCTTCCAGCAGGGATTCAATACAGTATTACCTATGCTTTAATGAACCTTAACGGTCAATTCAGATGAGTTGAAATTCTACTTAAAGAAATGGGTCAAAAGATATTCGTGCCTTAGCGCACTTTTGTATTTTTTTTTCTTAATTGGCCAATATAGGTGCATTTTGCTATATTACTTCGAATATGATGGTCGTGTACACCTAACCATGTAAATTCTGACCGTATTTCAACGACCTCTAGATATAATTATCACGTATGAATTAATGCAAATAAAACTTAAATATTGCTTCAATAATTATTAACGCGTAATAAAGCACGCATGTTCGGTGTAATTCGTTGTGTACTTGCCTTAAGCGCATAATGCCTAATACGTTTCTTATCTTTAATCTAATATGAAGTAATTTTTTAAGGAAAAATTAAAACACAAATAAATAATTAGAGCAATGTTTTGTTCGAAACAAAAGCGCATAGAAATATACAATTAGGTAAACTTCTCATAGAAATTACCCAAACAAGACATCGAAATACCAAATTTGGTAATATGAGTGTCAAAAATTCTAATGTTGCGTGCTGAATGTATGTTAAATAGCTAATATAGATAACTATCAGAGGGAAACAGTACAAAAACGTCTCGACACGTATCGTGACATCAAGGTCGAAGCGTTCACACGGCAGCGCCTGCGCAGCGGCGAAGTTTTAAAACGAGAACCAGCCTGAACAACCATACAGTATGGGAAATTAAACTACGTAGCTAGGTTAACAATTCACACGCTCGTCTAGACCTTTGACTGTTGAAGTTTGATTGTTCTTTATCATTTCTTCCTTTTGTGCTAGTCAGCCTTTAGAACTTGGCTTTTATCAGTCGTGCGTCTTTTCATTTCTTGTTTTTGCAATGAATATGAGGAAGAATGTAAAGACTCTCTTAAAAAGCTTAATTTTTGTTACCAACTGAAGATGTTTCAGAAAAAAACATTTCTTTTCGCAATCAATTAGCCCAGTTCAAAATAGCCTATAACAAAAAATCTGAACCTATAATAAATCTAAATTCAACTATAACAAAATCTGAACATTTTCTTGCCAATAAAACTGAGTAGGTGTAAAGTAAAATTAATTTTAAAACCGGTATGCTGATTGTTTCATATTGCTTTTCATCTGCAACAAAGAACCATCAAATTTTTTATTAGCTTTTGAAATACGTAGGCGAGTATTGTAGATGAATAAGTACATACGTAACTCATTTTTCTTAAAAGAATCATTGCTGTGTAACGCAATATAGGTACGGTACTTAGTTAGACCTCGTTTGTTTTTTTTTGTAGGAACAAAAACAGAAGTTTGACAAAATCCGCTTTACAAAAAGTCGTGAGAAAAAATATCAAGATCACTGCCAATGGCGGACGAATCTGTGACCACGACGAAGGTTAGCGGTTGCAGGTGACACTGTGTATTGTTTAACAAAAACTGTAGTACGTGACATTGCATTAAAAAGATTAGCTGAAGAAGCAAGCATTAGGTAACAATGTTTTTGCAATGCAATTACGTTATGTCGCTATAGATCTATTTGCTCCAGATTAGCGATGATGTAACGATATGCACAAACATAGTCATGAAATATCAGTAATAGTGCAACTATGTGTAACATTGCATTTTAATATATTAAGGTTTAAGTAACTACAAGGAAAGATGAAAATCGAACAATATTTTACGAGCATAGATTACGAGTAAATTCAATCCGCAAATATCGCGGTGGTTGAACTTCCTACAATATACGAGTATGATCAACTCATGATTTTTGAAATGGACGGAATAATCATATTGTATTTCTTGGAACATGTCATGATGAACAAAATTAATTTAATAAAACAACCGTCTGGTATCTCTTTTTAAGTCGGGTATAGAAAGGTAGGGCCCACCCTGAAGACCAACAAGATCATAATCCGGAATAATGCAACAATCCGCTTACCAAGCTTGGCGATTATGACATTATCCCCCCAAGGCCGTTCGTTGTACCGATCAAGGGCCCCCGTTCAGCTGTGTGTGTTCTCGGCTGATGTGTATTGATTTCAAACAGTAAACCATGTAATATATTATCAAAGAGAGTTCCTGCGTAACTTATCTTTCACTGAAAGACCTTTTCTCGTGGTTGCTCAAACTTACGAACTATTACCAAGAGTTGTAACAAATACTGGCCATTCATCAACGTAATAGCGAATTTGAGTCTTGGTTCACCTCCTATCTAGTGACGTAAGGGGTACCATAAATCGCTATTGAACAATGTGTTAGTTACAGAGTTATGTGGACAATAGCATATCGGTGTCAAGATCGTTAGCCCCGGGACGGATGCTTTTGTCTTCTTCTGAGGGCCGAATATCAAACACATAACGACAAAGATGTGGTCAGTAAAATATTACTTTACCGAGGACAATTGACAACTTTAGTCAACAGGAAGTTATGCCTGTCTCATATAATTACCAAAAAAAAACAAATTGGCTTAATATTTCAATACCAAAAAAGTTGCTCGTGTTACAATAGTGTTACGAACATTGTATAACCATAAACTACATATATAATATGTCTATGTCTATGGTTACGAATGACATGAGTAGGTAGAACTAAAAATATGCCGTCATTGTTGGGCTTGTATTTTTTGCTTGAGCGTTTAGAGACAGATCGTACGTTAGCTCCATTGTATTTATCACCTTTCCTGATATTGAGTTACGTTTCGGGTAATGTTTCATACACAGCGGTGGTAGAGCTGTTTGCTAATTAATTATAGTAACCTTAGTAGTTGGCTGCACATACTATGAGTTGAGAGCTGTCTCCACTAGTGAAGGTGAGATTTATTTTTTTGGCTCATAGTAGAACTATTCTTATACATCTATACTATCTATCTATACTAATAGGTATTATAAAGAGGAAAGATTTGTATTTTTGTATGTAACGAATAAACTTAAAAACTACTGAACCGATTTCAAAAAATCTTTTGCCGTTAGAAAGCTACATTATCACTGAGTAACATAGGCTATATTTATTACTGGAATAAAATTTCTTACGCGGGCGGAGCCGTGAGCACACAGCTAGTATATAAATAGAAAGGACACCAATAAACAGAATCTTAGTTAAAATAATACTGTAGTTTGTAATGGCTTCTGTAGTCATTTGTTACACAAATGATTTATCATGCTACGGTTTTTCGGAAAATATTCCAGCGTTGGTTTTGTTAAAATTTTCAGTCGCTGAAAAGTTACAACAATATTTTATGATCTCTCGTGGTAGCGGCCTGTGCTGCATAAAGATACATTCACAGCCAAAATTCGAACTGGAAATTCGAGATTCGAAGACAAAATCAATCAATTTCATCTTTGCATAGATACAGCCATAAATATATGTCCTTATAATGTAAAATGTCACGTATATTTTCTTCCTGACCTGAATATAACCGATAGCTAGGATACGAGTTTGATAGCCTATATCTATCGACTAGTAGGAAAGATGGATGTTTCTTCATAAAGTAAACCGCTGGACAGGTCTTGACAAATGAGGCAACGAGGTGTTCATCGATTGGACTAAGCGACGCGCGTGTTTGTGTTAGGTACTAGCTAGAATGGAATATAGCAATCACTTTATTGATAGATTTCCATGTTTTTATCATCTGTGCTATATATGTAGTGCTATGTATGTATGTAGTTTTGAATGACTTGCAATTCAGTATGTTACTACTTAAAATCACAAGACAAAGAATCTTCTTATTTGTACCGAATGCATCGCCACTATTTGTAAATTGTGTACCCAACATTGGCTGGAATTATTGACATTATTTAGATATCAATATAGTTTGTTTCCCGTTTTGTACACCCGGACCGATTGACAAAGATCGTCACTTACTGTACGCCTGAACGAGGACATCGTCATCGTGGTCGGCCGCGGCGTAGGTGGCGTGACGATGTAGACGTTTTTGCGGGGCTCACATGGTTAGACACGGCACAAAATAGAGAGGTTTGGAAGGCAAAAGGGGAGGCCTTTGCTCAGCAGTAGGACATTCCATAGGCTATTTTTTTTTAATAGTTTGTTTCAATGAGCTTAGGATTGCTAAGTCTTATGACTGTACTTAAATATTTATTGTTTTACATACAGCCATCTTTACATTACATAGTATAAAACAAAGTCGCTCCCGCTGTCTGTACGCTAACATCTTTTAAACTACGCAACGGTTTTTAATGCAGTTTACAGGAATAGATAGAGTGATTCAAGAGGAAGGTATATATGCCCCACATTAGTATCTACATTGCACCCGTGCGCAGCCAGGGCGGGCCGCTAGTTAATTATATTTTAATAATTTTCTAAGGTATCTGTCATACAAAATAAGTACATTATTTCATGGTATATGTAGTTCTTACTTCCCATTATAAAGTTACCTGTAATTATTGTATAAATGTTTCGAAATATAATGTGGGGAAGTTGGGTTGACATCCGTGTGGTCAGGTGGCGGGAAATGGCGACCCCATTATCACTAAACAGATAGTAAAGAAGGTACAGACAGTCCTCGCAATACTCTAAATATGAGCTGGAGGTCAATCCCATCAATAGAGCCGTTATCTCTATGAGAAAGAAAGTCAAACAATTGAACTGTAGTTCGATTCCGAATTTAAACAATTTTGTTAGTAGATTTGACCTTCTGTACGTGAATAGGGTATCCGCGAATGCAGTGCTCATTAGGTTTAAGATGGTTGCGTCTTACTTTTGCCGTAAAGGATTTATTACGTCAGAGATTATACTTTGAATCATTTGGTCCGATGCCCGTCTATATCAGATACAAAAATCACTATTCTTTAGTCTGTCCCCTTTATATCCGTGCACGGAACAAATGTTATGTGATTTGTCTGCTGTAACGACACAGACTTACATTACGGGGTATCTTCTCTTCTTCTTTTCGTGTGGTTAGTGACCTACCTGGTTTCAGAGTTTATGCTGCAGAAGTATCTCTCAGGCTGTGTTTCCTCACGATGTTTTCCTTCACAGTTTTTAAGCAAGTGATAATTATACAATTACGGGGTATTACAGAAAGGTAATAATAAATTGTTAAAAAAAAAATCTAAGAGAAACTGAAGATTGTAGTGTTGTTGCTTGTTGGCCTTTTGAACCGTCTTCATATTACCCCGTTAGTACGTAGGTACCCTATTATAGTGCTTTACCGACCCTGGGGCAAATAGCCTATTTGGATGGATCAACGCACACGGCACTCACATGTCTGCGGTCTCATGTCGATATTGGCTTAGCTTTCTATTTGAATTATTATTAGATGTTTATATCTACGCAAGTACCTACCTGAGAGTATTTTTGTATCTTAGAAATAGCTACCTATACCTATATATAGATAGAGAAGAATTCAGATCTTAATTACATAGATTGCTTTAATATGAGGTGATCAAAAACAGAGTAACTTCCAACTAATCTTTTTGGAGACTTCTTTGGACGGTAACCCCTAAACTTGGCGTTTTCCTGTAGTTTAGGTACAGGAAAACCTTTGTTGTAGCTTTTAATCAAATAAGCCAAGTATAATAATATTCAATATTTTCTAAAATGAAGTATCATAATATCAATGATATTAAATTCCAAAGCTGTATAGTAGGTAATTTTGTATTGTTCCTTATTCCTGGAATCCAGCAATTTTGCTACGCTAGTCCTCAGTAACTAGAACTTGATATTCCGTATTGAATTTTGTTCCACAAATGATATTTATCTATCTATATTTTGGTACCAGTTAAGGAAATATTTAATTACGTTACAAAACTGGCTATTGGTGAGTTAGATGGTATTGAGTAAGTATTCAGAAATTTGATCAATTGAATTATACGCATTAGTTTAGTATGTCTGTACAATTCCCAACTCTCAAAAGCTATATATAGTTCTTGGTTTAGAAAATACCACCTATGGGATAATTCCTACCTGTATACTGCAAAAATATTATCGGCTCATACGTGATGTTCCTACGGAGTTTCAGACGGCATACTACATCGCCACGTCTCCTGAGAGAAGAAACCTGCCCCATCTTTCTTTTTCCTGGTACCTTATACAAACAAAATTTAGAATTACCCATAGGTTTCGTTTCTGTTTCTAAGTAAAACTGGACTAGACCGGATAATGGCTTTTGACTTTTCGATGCCTTTACAAAGATAATAGAAGAAACTAAAATCACCTACATAATATTCTTTATTAGTATCTACTGAAGTAATACTCCTTCTTCTTTTCGTGTGGTTAGTGACTAACCTGGTGTCAGAATTTATGCCGCCCATGGGCCTCTGACTTGGCTTCACATGCCGTCGAGAAATATCTCTCAGGGTTGCCGATTTCCTCACGATGTTTTCCTTCACCGTTTTTAAGCAAGTGATAATTATACAATACTCACATGATTCCGAAAAGTCAGAGGTGCATGCCTTGGGTTCGAACTCGAGGCCTATGACTTGGCATTCCGACGGTCACACCACTAGGCTATCATCGCACACAAGTAATACTTCAATGGGTGCATTAATGGGCATCCACGAGTGACGATACTCAAGCAGCTCCGTCCAGCGGAACCTGGGCAGTCAGCCTCACTACCAACCTTGCTGACTGGCAATTTTTTTACCACGGCATGGGCTATTCTGGTATAGTTCGTCCCGACATGAGAGAAGGAGAATATAACTACATATTTATATACCGTTATTGTATTATCATAACTGCCTCGTCGGTTTAGTGATGCCAAGCGCGACTGCTGATCGTGAGGTCCTGGGTTCGATCCCCAGGTCGGGCAAAGTGTTATTGTGTTTTCCCGTATGGAATTCCTCAGTAGCAGCCCGGGGCTTGGATTTGTGCCCGGTTGATGGCAATAGGTTCGCCCTCTATTACATAGGACTTGAACATAACGGCGAAATGAGGGGCGTACTTATACACCTCTGCCCAACCCTTAGGGGAATACAGGCGTGATGTTACGTTTATGTATTGTATTATCATTAGGTATTTATTACTGTTGTGTTACTGTCACCAGATACGGATTTATGTCGGGATATAATATTTTTATTAGCACATTACCATTACTTTCATAAGAATCTTTGCTCGTAAATAAGAAATTATTTTATTTGTGTTTTTATTACTTTTGTATGAAAGAGCAATATACTTGACTATGGTCATTCGACTTGTAAATACAATACTACTTACAAAAATATTTAATAAATACTTTTAAAATAAAAAGCTATTGAATTTAGGGTAAACAACAGTGTTTTGATTGTAAATTCATGTTTTTTACTACCATCTAATAACTACTGCTAATAGGGTTGCCACCTTTTTTGAACAAATATAGTATTTTTATCAAAAATTATGCAAAAATATAGTACTTTTGAGAAATTCAGGAAAAAAAAGTACACATTTATTTTTTATCATTATATATTTTTCCATAGATATACAAGGTTAGTCGGAAAGGGGGTACTAAGCCGAAAGGGTGTTAAAGTACCCATAATAAGGGATAACTTCTGTTCTACAACTTTCCCCAAAACTCGATAGTTTAAGAGAAATAGCTTTTCAAAGATTTCGTAAAAAATATGCTAAAATCTATCTGTCCATAGCTATGATCAGCTGTTTTTACAATTTAGGTCATATTTGGGGTCACGGATTAGAAAAATAATTTTCTGAATTCATAACTAAAGCAGGTATGTTTTTTTTTTGAAAAAACTAAAATAAAACTTTTTTTTCATGCAAATAAAAATTATCGAATTTTGAAATTTTAACAATTGCTTTGTAATAGTCATCAGTGATACTTTAGGTGGCCCGCGGCTTAGTACCCCCTTTCCGACTAACCTTGTATATTTGTTATTGCTCTTCGCTTTTGCCATCAATGACCTTTAAAATAATTATAAGAATCTGAGCAATTTAGATTCATATTAAAATAAATTAACAATTAATTTTTAATTAAATTAATTGATGCTCTATTCTTTCTTCTTTTTGTTTTTACAGGTACCATAAAAAAGCGCTACAGTCGAATTAGGGCTAAAAATATAGTATTTTTCGTACTACATATATTATTTTTCTATAATATATACCTAGTATAATTGACTGAAATATAGTAAAATACTATATATTATAGTACGGGTGGCAACCCTAACTGCAAACCATAAACTGAACTGTATTGACTATTTGTCCATCTATAAATTGTAGTTGCGTCACTAGCACAACAAAATTTAGTAGCTCTGACAAGCATTGTTTTTGTCGAACTATGGAAACTTTTTCTAGAAATTATCTTTTGACCTCATTTTTCTGAGCTTACCATGGACTCTAATAGCCATTCAGTTAAGCTTAGACAGTGATCTACCTTTGCCTGGTTCCTATAAACGAAAACGAATCGTTTTGCTATACTAATGATAGCATTTTTCATTGCCAAACTAGGCATATAAATAGACTCGTAAGCTAATTTTACGTGTGATAGCTTCTTCCATATGGGAGGGTCTACTTGCTTTATTATTGGTAATGATACAAGATTCTCAATTTTAACCAATAATGCCCCGTAAATTAAAGGAATCAGCCAGATGTCAATTCTTAACACGAAGTCGTTATGATGCAAGCAAGACTGCACGTGCATATTACAGTTGCTTTGTTTTGAATATTGTAAAAAATGACAATAACAAGTACCTACTGAGTGTATGGATTAAATATGGATGGATTAAACGCGCAATAAATATCAACATCCAGGATCGCAATCCAAATAATGAGCGTGTAGCATGCGCTTAATATTCAAGAGTCTCATTGTCGTCGTAGCCATCAATGGAAATAAACTTTCCTACTAAATTCCCCTCATAAAATATTTGTCATTAATCTCCCGTTACGATTAGTCTTACTTCAATGTTCTAAATCTAAAGCTGGTTTCCTAATGGAACTCTAGACGCGTCCCGCCTCGTTACAGTCGGCTAATGGCCGCTCACTTTTATATGAGTTTTGTTTTGTGGCCCAAAACAATGCTGTTCAACCGCGTAATGTGCTGCTTAATGACCAAGTGTTTATGTCCATTAATAATTTTATTGTGACCTACACGCGGTAAAGTACGGTGTAAAACATTTTTTGTTACATCTGATTTGGTATTTCGTAGAATTATTTGCTACAAAAAAGCATTATGGACCAACTAGGCAAAAAAACTCATGAAAATTTTCAGATGCTTCTCAAAGATTTTCAATGTAAACAGTATACTCATCCCTGACAGTTTACCTAACCACTAAAAATAACGGTGTATAAATTCGACATATTCTTACATTAAAACAGTGATCAGATGAAAGCATGAAATTTCCAAGTAAGTAAATAAATGATGATATACCAAAAAGTCCGACACGGAAGATGACAAACATAAAAACAAGCCCAGCGTCCCCAACTTCATTTCTTGGACAAAACAACATAAGATTTTTCAATTTGGCAAAGAAGGTAGACTCTAGAGGATTGTGCGGGTTTTAGTTGAGGTATAACGGCATCGCTAGGTATAATCCTCGGCATCGGTAGGATTACAGACTCGGTACCCGTCTAGTGCCGTGCGAAGCGTCAATACCTAGCGGGATGATTAATAGCATACCGATAATCCCTCGGGCTCCCGATATCGTTTTGCTCAACGCTCGATTCGTCGACTTCGTTTTCCTCATTGCGGTGCTAGAGTAACCACAAACATGAACAATGACCTCCTCACTCCTATCTATAGAATTGAGGCCACCTCAGAGCCTGTCGCATTAATTGTTTAATATTTTAATTCAATTGCCAATTTATATTCATAACTCGTTTCACTTTCTTCTTGTTGGAATAACAAATTTAAGCACTTGTAAACATTTTATGATCCTCGCTGTGAACACGAATAAATACACCGTTTTTTAAGATTATAATATATAACATAATATCACACCTATATTCCCCGAAGAGTTGGCCAGACGTATACACCTCTATATATCTACTATACAGTAACACCCTCATTTCGCCGTTATGTGTAGTCCCATGTATTAGGTCATGTAGGTAATAGGGGGCGAGCCTATTGCCATCGACCGGGCACAAATCCAAACTCCAGGCTGCTACTAAGAAATTCCACATACGGAAAAACCCAATAACACTTTGCCCGGCCTGGGGATTGAACCCAAGACCACACGATCAGCATAATTATAATATAGGTACCTAATAATTAGTATGTATGTGAATGTAGCTACACAGTTACTTCATTAGGATCTTGATTTCGGAAATGGGATTGCTTTGTCGCCCTTTTGTTCTAAATTCGTCGATCAGCACTATACAGTGTGATGTCGGCACTGCCGCACCAATTAGTCTCTTGTCAGCGAGTCTTTGAATCATTCACTGAATTCATTCTCTCCGGCGTCACTATCCATCTTCATTTAAAACTTAGTTATTCCCGTTACCAAATTAATAGAATGAGTGATATTGAAACTGACCTGTGGCAAACAATACAAACTTCGAAAATTCCGAAACACTCGTATTTTCTTATAACTTTCATTACTAAGAAACGAGGTGACGAATTTAATAAGACGCAAACAAATTCCTGGAGGTAATTAAATTGATGAAGTGCGTGACGAAGGTATCAAATTCATAATTTGGAAGGGAAATTTTTCATCACCCCGAAGCGTTATGCCAAATTGAATTGAGAGCCACGAATATCCGGATGGGTCGCCGACACCCGACGATGTTGACTCTCCTGTCGCACTTTAAATAGATATCTACAATTTAGGGACAATGTCTAAGTTCGCTTTACGAATATTGGGCATGTTGCTACATAGAATGAATTTCAATTAATTTTCTTATAATTCACTGAGATTTGAAGCTGCTTGATAATTTTGATTAATCCAATTTGATGAGCCATTGCTCATTTTTGCCGATGATCTGATTGGAGACTTTATTTTCAATTTTAATCTTTGCCGGTCTAGCGTGATTAATGCCGGTTTTCCTGATCAATGCCGTTGCCATTTGGCTAAATATTTCTAGCTCATTGCCTAGTCTTCAAGTTCCTCAATAGATAGCTAATTGGGTTTCATATTGTCGGTGAGGATCAGATCAAGACCTGGTCTAACAACATACTTCTTCAGTTTGTACGTGAAATAATGAAACCTATTGTAACTAAATGTAACTACATTAAACCGTCTACCTTCATTTAATGCACAAACTCCCAAATAACTACCAGCACGTGTACGCGACGTATAAAGTTCCTGTAAACAGTATTTCCTTGCCAAGTTTTCGTATGCTCCATAAAATGTATGTTGTGCACGTTTTTAGAACTCCGGTGTCATAAACGTCGGTGTGCACCCAGCATCTCAATCAAACGCGTCTGAGTGGTCGGAATGCCGAACTGTTTCCACTCAGCCCGTATTAGATCGAGGACGAGGGTCTATCAATTCGCCGACAGTTATACGGACTGCGACCGTCCATCGAAATGTAATTTACTTATTTCAACTACCTATAAACCGATCGTTCTTTTTCTTTCCTTCATTCCACTGATCTGTTTACTTAACACCTTGAATATCGATTTAATTCCTTATTATCATAATTCATGAAGCTTCTTTGTTTGTTTCCCGTCACGGATAAGAATACATAGGATAATTATTAAAAGTTAACGCGTACTCACAGCTTTCAAGAACATTATATTACAGACGTTATGACACGTTCCCATCCTTCGCATATTATAAAGTTTTATCTCATTACTAAGTTTTCACAACGTAAACAGACAATAAATATTCTGTTACCAACACACCGTGATTTTGTGAACAAAATAAATCTTTTGGACACATCTGGTTCAGTGGTTCTGTTCATTCAACAGCTGTGTTATGCTTGTAAATTCGTACAAAAAGCAGCCACGGCGGCCTAGGGTACGGATCCCAATAGAGCGCAACCCTCGGGTTCGATTTGAAAGGCACCGTAGGTAGGGACATGCCTTTTTCGTTGTCATCTACGCCCACAAAGACAGCTAATATAAAGGATTCTACCTGAGCCACTCGAAGGTACACGATACCTTAATAAAATGTTAGCAAAATGATATGGGTAGACAAGCTTCTCAATACTTTAACTTCTATTAGTAAAATATATTTATTGATATTGTTTATGTAGGTAAACGTTACACCATATTTCTTTCAGTTTTTATTTACCTTCTTTTGATAGGTCAATGTTAGGGAGTGACTTATAATATTATTAGTTACCTCAAGAGGTTTCATTCCTTAGATATAATTAATGACACTATAATATTGATATCAAATACTCACGGCAGAAAAGAGTTATTTAATTAATCGAATCGATCTTCTTCTGATAACACGGGCTTTGTATTGCCTTTCATTAATATCACCATTATTGTTTGCAGGAATAATACATAGTTTAGTAATAGTAGCTTGTCACTAAGCTACAAACAGCTGTACTATATTCGACCTTAGTAAAACGAATGACAAAGGCAAATCTTTATCTTCGAGATTCAGTAACAGCGAACGATTTGTTTATGTGGTCCTCCATCTAGTCTGAACATGCAAACCGAGTACAAGTACCTACGCGAGACAAGGCGAGATAAACTCGTAAATCCACCGAGGCATGTTTGTAAAATGTATCCCCAGTGATACCAATATGGTGAATCGAGAAGAAAACAAATATTCGTATCAATAGCGAATATTTCCCGTAAGAAATTCAAATGTATTTCACCCTTGCTATGGTAATCGGTGCGAATGAATAAAGAATCGAGTTGAAATTTTACTCGATTCAGTTTCAGTACATTCAGGCTACCGACTACGTGTTTACGGGTTAAATTTTCAATTTGCATAAACATTTTATCATTAGTTGAGTTAATGGCGTCGGTTAATGCTAATTTGGATATCGTCCAATCATCGCTGACAGTGAATGTAACTGCATTAACTTGCTGGCTATCGATTGCCGGAGATCAAATTGCTTCGATACGGTAATTTTAGTGTACAGTTGCTAGTTGGATTGTGGTCCGCTGCAACGAATACAACCCTCTCTCTTCTCGTGGGTCTCGTAGCCGACCATGGGATCATGTCATAAGAAGATCATATGTAGCTTCATCACCCTCTGCGTTACTTTGATCAACATTAATCTGTTTAACAAATAGGGTGACTATGACATTCATGGCAATGTGATTGTAAGGGAAAACGTGGTCCATCAGTAGACCAATTGGATTGCAGTGGACGTTTACGGGCTGAACGGTAAACAGTTGCTTCCCTATCTGGCAAAATGACTTATGCTAACTAAAGAGGTAAACAATCATGCATGTAAACATCCGATGACTAATTGCGCGAGAACCCCAAGACGAAACAGATGTGCTACGTAGATTTATCTAGTATGTTTACGAGATATTTTACTCAACTTAGTTACCGTACGTTTGAGACGGGAAGGGCGAAAGTACAACGGATGCCTTCGTAAAGAAGGTATAACAAGAAAAAAAACGTATGTATCAAGTGTGTATGTTTATCAGTGTCTACCTTAACACTCCGTATTTATAATTGATATAAAACATGTGTAACATGAATTATGTAGGTATTTTAATATAAAAGCTGATACTTTAACATAACAATAAACATTGTGAAAAGAGCTCTAAATTTCGAATTTTGACATGTGTCAGTGTTACCCCCCAGCACACATCCACTCACGGTTTCGGGTGGATTTAGCCAAATAGGAACACGGCCGGCACGTGATTTAGCCTGGCTTTGTATTTTTATTTAGGTCCGACCGGACGTAAAAACATAAAAAGGTTACAATATTCGCTCCGCGTATATATAAATCTATCTTTTGCTATTAATTCGTCACACGTCGTCAGGCACGTTTTTTCTGACTTATGTTACACAGTCATTCATGATATTGGAAAGGATTGCAAACTTAATTTTAATATAATTTACCTAATTTACGAGAAGAACTATACTTTATATACATATATATATACTAGCGGACCTGGCAGATTTCGTCCTGCCCTAAAAATTTGGTGACATACCGACAGCAGCACCACCTACCGGGTCCAATTGTGAATCTAAACCATCCAGGGCGCCACCCAAACGCATACAAAAAAATTCATTCAAATCGGTCGAGCCGTTTAGGGGGAGTTCTGTGACATACATACGTACAGTCGAATTATACCTATATATATGAAGATATACGCAGAACAACAACCGAAAGTTCGATGACCTCGAGATGAGTAAGGAAGTAAAACACCCCAAGATGGCGGGCATGTCACGCACCTATTATCATGTAGGTACCAACATCACAAAACGTTCGCACTGTACCCGTCATTGCGTACCTAAGCTATCATTTTTCACAACCTAATCCGTACACGGCTCGTCAAAGGGAGAGCTTATCGTGGCCCCAATTTATTTCAACAGGATTTCCACGTAACATTGTCATAGACGTCTTATAACCCCAATTCTGTTGAGCAACGACTAAACTTAACTAAAAGTATTGCTATCTTTTACCTTCAGAAAAAACAGACATGAAAGAAAACTACAGCTGTCAAATTAGGTTGAATAAAAATTTCCAAATAAATTTAGACTTTAGACGACACCTCTGAATATGTTCGCCTTAAAACATGCCGAGGTTTGTTTAACACTAGCTGTGTCCTCACGGCTCCGCCCGTAGCCTATGTTACTCAGTGATAATGTAGCTTTCTAACGGCAAAAGAATTTTTGAAATCGGTCCAGTAGTTTTTAAGTTTATTCGTTATATACAAAAATACAAATCTTTCCTCTTTATAATATTAGTATAGATGTATACTTGTCTGACAGCTCTAAAAATCTAATAAAACTTAGGCTCTTTGTTGTTTATTTTCAATTTAGTTCAGTTTGTGGCCAACAGAATTGATGCCACTGTCGTATTTTCTACGAATAATGCAATGATCGTCACTAACCACAATGATATGAGTAAGTATTTACTGAGAAAGCAAAACAAAGAGTTGATCGAGTATTAATCACAGTACGGCATAGCGGTTATATCTTATGTACCGAGGTGTGATAAGTGTCTTCCTACTAAGTACTGTTTATAAGACATTAACACTGTGAATATTATAATGGAAATAAGAATTTCTTAATAGCTATGCTTTGAAAGATCTTTAAGATTGCGATTGTCAAACGGCAGACACTGTAGTGCATTCAGAAACTTTTGCTGATGCTAAAAAACATATGATTGATTACCAGAGATCGGAAAATTGGATGCATATTTACCTAAAATATCGCCACAAAAGTATGGAAACGGCTACTGAAATTAATTTATTATAAAGAAAAACCCGGTATCCGGGATTGCATAACTAATCGTACCTATGCATATAATTACTTGAAGTTAATTTTTAACCCCCGATGCAAATATGTGTGTATGTAGGGTGTAAGAAAACGAGGAGTGGATATCTGTGTTGGTTAAAAAAAAGGTACAACTTTAGGTACGAAAATAAATAAATATGCATCCAATTGTAGGTAAATATGATTCTATTCTACAGAACATTACATTTGACGATCCCGGAATCGTGGTAGTTTTGATACAATTAGCATTCCATATTAGCCAACACTTGAACTTAGTAAATATGCGTCCGATTATCCGATCTTTATTGATTACCTACTTACTTGAGGCAAAGCGGACCTCAGTTAAGGTTGTAGAAACATTCAAGAATGACGTAGAAAAATGTTAACACCTTCTCTACATTGTCCCAGTTAGCTTTTCTGCTAAATAAACACTTTCAATTTACTGACTTTTCGACGGTCCCTACGTATACTATCGAAACTACAAAATCTCAGTTTTTATTTTATTATGTATGTACACCGATTACGCTGGGATTTATGATCCGATTTACGTGATTCTTCTTTAGTTTGATGCGTAATAGTTGCCATTTGGTCCCATAAAAAATTATAATTTTATAACCTTTAAGATGACATAATTTCACACATTTTAAGCAGATAAAATAAAATCTGAGATTTTTTAGTTTCAATAGTATACGTAGGGACCGTCGTTATATCAACAATAACCAATGTCTGTTACCGTTCGATATGCGTATATAAAGTGAAAAGCATAATAAAACTAGTGGCCTATTATAAAATAATAAATAAACTCACTGGAACGGAACGTGTAACAATGAAATCATAAATAACAGTTCATTGTTTTCCAGAATATTTGTTTTACGTGAAGTATCGATTTGTATCAAACAAATAAAGGTATTTGTAGTTGGGTCGAAAAAGCTGATAATTTTCCTTCATTAAAGTGTAACAAATTAACATCAAATATTTGGACAGTAACGCACAATTTGTATAGTAACAGTAACCAGGTACCCATCGGTCTGAAATGTAGAAGTGCAAACAGACTACCTAACCCATTATATCGATTGTAATCTATTATAATGTCCAGGAACCCGAAACACTGTTAACAACACTCAGTACGGAGTCTTGCAGCAAGTAATTTCTAACCGTAAATCGAATTGAACCTCAGTACAATACATACCTATATGCAAAACAACAGTAGCAAATCGGGAACGTATATAGCAGCCTTAAGCAATATAGGAAATTGCTGCATCAATTAAGGTGCTTTTACATCCAATGGCGACAACAAATGACTCGTTGCTAATAGTGCGAACACGCGTGTGAACGGATCGTCCGAGTCGTGATCTCACCGCTTCCTCTTCCTTGTACCCATGGTAACAACTAGAACAAAAAGTTTCCTTCGGGGATTACGTACTATATACTAACTTACCGAAGGCCGTGTGAACTAGGAGTATTTTACGTTCATTAAAGCCTCTCGCCTGTTACCGGTAGAGGGTTGGGGTATATCGACATAATATACATTTATTGTAAGTGCGGATTATATGGCTTCGGATCAAAGAATGCATAAATGATGTTTTCCTTGTACAACGTCGATATCGTACACACATTTAAATTTCCATACCCTCGTACGTTACATCTACATTTTGTCAACATCCCAACGTGATCTGGAGCCGGCTATTAAGAATATCTCCTTGACTAGAATTTTAGGACACCCTATGTGAGTTATTCGATTACAACATTAACCGCGGTATGCACAAACATTACTAGAAGGCCTCACAGTGTACTAAAAGGCCTCACAGTATTGTTGAACGCACTGCGTTGAATACGGGTCTGGGATTGGTCGCCTTTAGGCCCGGTATCCACCAAAGCGGAGAGGAGAGGAGACGAGAGGAGATGTGTTTGAATAAACCAATCCGATTTCGTTATTTCCACATCTCTTCTCCACTTAGCTTGGGTGGAAATGGATCAAGCGGAGAGGAGAGATGTCTTGTTTTTCTATAGAATTTTGTGCGGCGAGCGAGCAAGCGGCGCGGCAGAGCGGAGAAGTGTCTAGTCCGGCGGCCGTCTTCCTTTCGTAGACAGAACTTGACTGGTTTCGATCTCTCACAGCATACATCTCTGCTACATAAAGCTCACATCTCCTCTCCGCTACACTTCTCCTCTCCGCTTTGGTGGAAATAACCTGCCAGCTTCGCAGCACATCTCCTCTCGTCTCCTCTCCTCTCCGCTTTAGTGGATACCGGGCCTTATGTCGCGAGATTAAAGACAATCAATCACAGAGCAGTCTTCAACGCAGTGCGTTCGAGCACACTGTGAGGCCTTCCAGTAGTTTGTGTATACAGGTGTAAGACCATTTGACAAGGATACCTACCCTTACTTATAACTCCCACTCCTAACTATACGGTTATTACGTTTCCAAATAATTTTACAATAATTTCGCTCAATATGCGGTAATGGTATTACGTGTGCGTATATTTGCCATTCGATGGTACGGTCTTTAAACGTTCATCAGTCACTTTTACAACCTACACACTTAATATCCCCTCGAGTTTAATTAGTCAGTAATAAAGCGCGATCGTTTTCTATAAAATATGGAGCGTTTCATGGTATTAAAATATTAAGCACTTTTCTCATTAATATTGGCTTCAATGAAACGAAAGCCTCATAAAAGCAAAGCCTCGCTTCATTTTAAACGATTTTATATGTATTTGATTTTTGTATCTTTTTGAATAACCATTTATTGGATTTGAACACTGTGCAAACGTGGATAGCGTATTGTTAGTTTTTCATTGTTCTTTTTTTTTCGTTTCTGCTCTCCGCTGCATTTTTGAAATGTGTTTATGTTGTAAAAAATAACAAACGATCCTTTTAGTATTCAGTTCATATTGCTGCCATCTGCAGCATAATTTTGCAAGCGTGACAAAAATCGAATTTTGAAAAAAGACAGCCTTTCTCATACTATAGTTTACCACGCACAACTACGTTGCGCAAACTCCATCAGAGTCCATCTGCAGAGAATTCGAGATAGCGGAGTGGAGTACCCTATCTGTTCCACCGATGTTAGGTTTTCACAAAGGGACTATTCTCCGTAATTCTATTGAATATCATCGGCGATGCGATGCACGAAGCCACGGACGCCGTACACGTGTAATCGGTAAATCGATGCCTACTTTGTTGTTGGTATTTGCTTTGTGTGAGTAAACTAAACTAAGCGAAACGTAATACATGAATAGGTGTAGGCTAGGGACGTTTGTGTGTGTGGAAAATAGGCTCGATGGATTTTTTACTCGCAGTGTTAAAAAACACTTTCTGTAACGTTAGATGGTTTCAAAGTGAAACTTTTTTTTAAACTTATTTATATCGGAATTAATTACATCAATCATTCAAAAAGAAAAGCATTTTATGGTACCTAATAATGATGATTTGAAGACAAGGTTCAATTTGATTACAGGAAATTATTTAATTTCCGATAATATTGAATTTTTCTATGGAAATAAGTTCCCTCTTGTTTTGGGTAATGCCTATTCCTTGTAATGAAATGCGATGGGCTAAAAAGATAGTCGAAATGTTACTCTATATTAAAATTACCAAGTCATTCTGAATACGATACGTATTAGCTGGGGAATGTCAACCTTAAACCTAATCAAATGGATTGCTTTAACAATAATCTAACATACAAAACATAATACCGTCAATTCCTACGTGCGACCGTTTATTTGCCTCAAAGCTTACCAGATAGACTACCGGGGTGTTGCAATATCGACATCGAATCAAATGTCATATCGCTAGCGGCTGGGTGCGATATGTTTGAGCTAGGTGCACGCTTGGCGGAACACGCCGCAGCGCCGCACCCACAGGATGTGGGGCGGGAATGACAGACGTCGCGATAGCCGGCCGTCCGTACGGCTTGCACTTATGGTGGACATGCTATAGAAATGCCAGAAGAGATAGAGAGTGTAGGGCTTTTTAGTTTTTTATTAGTCATAAATTCGATGCTATAAAATTTTTATTGTTTCTTAATTCTTAGATAAATAGCCAGAGTGAAAAATATTTTTAAAGCATCACATTTGGTGTTGTTGCAACCCGCAAGAACACGATGTATGGCGCCCAGCTTACTTAAGATTTAGAAAAAAGTTGAGGCTACTTGTTAATAAAGCACCTTTCTCTTCTTCCCTGAAAACGCGTCAAATAAACTTTGATGTATCAAACGCATTAATATTGTCAAAGACTGTCGTCTTTTGTTTATTAAAACTGCTGAATATGACACAAATGTGGAAGACGGGAGTTTCCACAAGGGCTTCAAAGTTTAGTGTAGCTTTTTATACTAAACATTGTATTATTATGTTATTGGGGTTGGATAAAAAGGATCTTATTTTCTATGGTTGCAAGTTATGCAAGTTTACTATGTGCTTCTGTATTTATAGAAAAATTTTCCTAAAAAAAAACTGAGATAAAATCACTGCGTCATTTCCAGCATGCTCTATGCCGGTGATGATTAGGTTTCATACGTTCTAAGGTTGATGGAGCGTGGCTCTGCCCGTCTGGCTGTGCCGAGGGGCCACGGTTGTTTGTTCACAAAATTGCCATTTTTATGGCACGCGAGGCGATCATATTGTGGCATTACTTGCTTGACGTCGCGCGTCGCGTCACGTCACACCGCAAATACATTTATTTACACTGCGGAAACACGCTGTGATTTTATTTGGACGAATACGCATGCTTTAAAGAATCTATATTTTTTTGGTTTCAATTATTTGTAAAAAGTAAGTAAGTAGGTACCTAACTTACCTAGTGTGTTTTCATGTAGGCTTTCGGAAAATGGGCTAATGTAAAAACTACCTATATCTTATGCCTCCACTTTCAATTGTCTATGGGGTGGCATTGTCATCGTTATTGTTGTGTTTCGTTACACGTGTAAACTTGCTATTTCATTAAATAATATTGTTAGAAATTAATTTAGAGAGTAGGAACGTGTAAAATTATACGCATGTTTTATTAACAAGTTAATTGCGCATGTTGCTTCTATTACAAGCACTAGTCAAAGCAATTCGTCTTACTTAATCCATGCACAGCAAAAGTTGTTCTCTAGTAGTTAAACAAAAATTTTACCCTGTTTTTACAGACCGCCCACTTACAATCAAGAAATCTCTTCGAATCTATCCCGGTTCGCCACGCATCACTGCCGAATCTTTGTTCATCGTAATTGCCCTCCGTGACGACTCATAGCCGTGTTATATGGAGAGGCTATTAAACTGTCAATGCCAGAGGGTCATAATCCGGAGTGCGCACCGCAATATGGGCAACATAAATCAGCTAATTAACCCTCCTAGCCCTTATTAACGACATAAATTTCGCGCTCCGAAGCACACCACTCGAGACGAGATGCGGGTTAATATGCGCATAACGCACTCAACGCCATGTCTGCCCGTGGAATTATGTCAGTAAGTGTTGCAGGCCTAATGTGGCTTAAGTATAAGATAATGTTAATCTACATTGTCCTTACAAGTTACTGCGTAACTTGACGTAATCTTGAAAACGTGAGACAATAATGTAGGCAAGTACCTAGTTGAGTTAATAAGTGTTTCGTCCTTTACTAAAAATACGAAATAAGATAATTATTATGTCATACAACAATGACGACTGACTATGTATTACGTAGATACCAGGCATAATGGTCAGGCAGGTCAATTATGATGAAAAGCGCGCACTCAAAAGCAGTCACTGTATTGTGCGTTGTGACATTTCATAACATGAATTTTCCGGTATACAAAAAGGTTGTAAAAGTGATAAAACTACGTACATAATTACAGTACTACAACGACTGTTCCCGTATCGCGTGGCGAGGGCTATTACAACGGACATAAACTAGTGAGCCATCTCTTCCCCGCTTATCGAGCCGATCTCCGGCACACATGGCGTCATTCGATGCACTTTATTGTATTGCCATGTTACAACCTATCTCATCTGGCACGCGAACTTTTTCATTTCGTTCCACTACTGCGATGCTATCGAGCGGACAAATGGCTCCTATAGTAAAATGAGCCTGAAATATACCATAATTTATTATAATACATCCGAGAGCTCCCCAATAAAAAACTCGGATGCTATGAAAGGTCTTATTATGTCCAGTGAAGTAGAAATGGAAAACGTGTTTTTCGTCGAACTCTGAGGTCGGCGATGACTAGTTAAATTAAAAAACAGAAGAGAACCGAGCGAGCAACGGAATGAATGTTATTGTACCAATAGTAATTTATCAAAATGTCCGTTCCGTACCGCTCGACAACTATCGCACCGCTTGCTTTATACGAAATTTAACCAATGAGAGCGTCCCTGTCTTATTGCTTTCATTACACTTGAGATACGTATCTATGAGGATCACTGCATTAGAAAAGATAAAATGTTTTGCCTTTGACAGCTCGGCTTTCCATTCCAAATCACGCTGACTGAATACTAATGTCGGCTTTTCGAGGGCTTCTGTTGACCTCGATTGTTTTTGTTTAATAGAAATTGCCTATTTGACTAGATCAATAGAAGTCACGAATAGTATATCAATGAATGGCTTCAAACTTCAAAAGTTTGATTGTAAAGCGTGCCAGAGATAAAAGTGAAGTTTTATCTGTATGTGCGTCACTATTAGCTATTAACATTATAAGAACCCTCTTCCTTCAGGGGTCAGGCGATGTGGGGTCGACAAACTCGTGTGCATTCAGCTGTGATCGCTCTCAATGACGGTCGTTAATATGAACGTACGCACAAAAGATGGATTTAGAGTTGATGCGAAGTCGTAATGTATAGAAGGATGTGCATACGAAAGTATTAACATAAGCAAATTAAGTAGCCGCTTAGACACGAGAGCACGAATGTAGGGGAAGAGTTCTGAATTAATTTATGATGTCGAGTGTACTGGTGAGTATAAAAAGTAAAAAGTACGTAGTGGCGTGGAAAATGACAGAAAACATAAAAAGTCCATTAACGTATAAAAGGCCGTGTTCAACCTAGGCCTAATTGGTGAAGAGCCCGCATTTAGCGTGCTCGTGTGCAATTTACATACCTAACTGCCCTGCTCAGCCCGCTGACGACCTGAATGAAAAAGCGACACTTATTAAAAATAATACTGCAAATATTACTTGCATATCTACTGATTAAATCGGTATTGCAATGGAACCTTACAATGTAAAGCTTTAATTATATTTATAACAAAATATTCCACGAAAATATTTTCTCCGAAAAAAATGCATACTTTGCCAATTGGTTGAAAGTAATAATAAAAGTCCCATCTAATTTCAGTAATAGGCACCTGGATAGTGAGTCGTCACTGGTTTAATGGTGGTTTAGAAGCAGTAAGCCTCATATCATGTGAGAACACGGGCTGTTACTGGCATGCATAATGCAAAGCGACGCGAGCCAGTTACCGCGTTCATGACGAACCGCACTATTTAGTGATGTAACCAGTTGATGAGGAAATCCAAACTATGGTCTTAATTTGGACAATATAAACTACCTTTGAATATGTTGTACCATTAATAAATACCTAATGAATAAGATCTCTCACTAGATCATCCGAAAAGGATTTGTCTCACCGAAATATAGTTTTCAGAATTAGAGAGTTTAGTCAGTGAGCGGGCAATGTCTGCCCATATACTTATGGCCATTGAAGCAGAAAAGTCTTGGAGTGGAGACCGCAATTATTAGCAAATGTAGTGTGGTAGATACACTTCGTGCCAAATGAACAGATGAACCGTAGAAGGCATTTGAATATTGTATTTATCACCCAGGCACCCAGAAGTTGGCTATGTCCAGCATTAGACTGCGATACGCTGAGTCCATTGAATTAGAAATCAATGTAAATGAAGGATTGTTCTAGTTTAGCGCAGAAGATTTATCGACGGCAGTTTAAAGGCATTACGTAGCTAATTCCACAGGGTAATCTACCGAAACATTAGTTAAAATAGCTTCCATTTAACCTAACTTCACAGTGTTTTCGCCAAAACGTAACATTATTTGGTACAATTCCCAAAACGCTTGCACAACACTACACGCAATACGAACGGTACAGCTATACCTACGTCTCGTCGCTGCGTTAACTAGAAGATAAAGGCTGCACAAACGGTGAATGAGCAATAATAGGGTTATTTAGAAGCCGCGGCGGAGCAAGCTTCGTGCAAGCCGCGAACAATATCACTGTATAAGTAGGTTATCCTCAGATTGTTTGCGTTTAATATTGCTTGTTTTTTTTTATGCGATGAACTAAGTAAGGTTTCTTTACTTTTAGCTTTGATTTTTGTACAGTTTTAAATTATTACGTAACAAAGCACTGATATTGTTAACACTTGTTTTGCTATGAAATTAATCTTCTTCTTTTCGTGTGGTTAGTGACTAACCTGCTGTCAGAGTTTATGCCGCCCATGGGCCTCTGACTTGGTTACACATGTCGTCGAAAAATATCTCTCAGGCGATTTCCTCACGATGTTTTCCTTTACCGTTTTTAAGCAAGTGATAATAATTATACAATACGCACATGAATCCGAAATTCAGAGCCTTGGGTTCGAACTCGAAACCTATGACTTTGCAGTCTGACCGTCACACCACTAGGCTATCAGTGCTTATAAAAAAGTAGTTAATATATAGATGTAATGCGTTTTTGTCAACGTTTGAAATTGGAAGCATTATCGTTATTGAAAAGCCTCAAAAAGGAAATCAAGCTCTTTCGAAGATGCGTACAATCGACGGGCCTTTCATTAAAAATACGGAATGCAGGCGACGTAAAACCAGGTACCTACCTATCTCGTATACGGCGGTTAAGTTTTAATATAAAATTCAAATTTACCTAGTAGTGCCCCCATTAGGGAAAAGCTGGTTTTTCTCATAATGAATTTTTGTAGCAACCAACCTTCTTTTTCATCCTAGTTTTCCAGGGTTCGCTATGCAAAAAAGTTAAGAAATAAAAGCAACTGAACGTATGTATCGTTCATGCCTTCATTTGGCGGATTATATTATTGGTGGGGAGTGATAAACTTATAACTTTAATATTGCTACCTTTTGGGAAATCAGAACTTGGCAAACAACAACCTCTGAGGCAAGAAAGATCCATTTGCACTTTCTAAAGTATTGTACTAAACAAATATAGGTACTTAGTCCTGAAACAGAGTAAAGAAATGAGGTTCCTAGGCACAGTCGGAGTTATAATATAGACCCACAATAAAGTTTCCTACTGTCACGATTTCATTACTAGTTCCGTCTCTTGAAATTCGCCGCGGCAACGTCATAAAACGGGAAATGTATTTTCTTAGCGAATGTTTTCCACTTAATTCGAACGTTACTTTAACAACATAGTTAAATTTTAAATTCGAGAAAGATTAAAAGTCACCTTACTGTGCTGCCATTACGTAAAACCAAGTTTCCCCGTAATTAATTTTTATGGCAACCGCTACGCATGTAAAAACACTTTTTCTATAAGAATTATGCCTCGGTTGGCCTGATTTTGTAACTTTTAGCTGAAATAAACGTAAAGCTCATAAAAAAGGGTCTGGATATGCACGGTGCTATTTAATGTGACTTTTTGCAGTACATAAAATATAAATGAGCGGCTTTGTTGTAAAAAGTTTATACGTCCCAACGTGGATGGGGCTTTCCGCGATGAAGTTATCATTACAATGACATTCCCTCGCTTTCAGCTTAAATGAAACCCTCAAAAATAATACTAAATGTGTGTAATGCTGGTGATTCCCAAATCCCAAAGGATTGGAGTGACTATTCAGTACTATCTTACTTCCTCAGTTTGTCAATTTTGTTTGGATTAAGCTATTGAAATTCCATAATGTTTGGGACCTAAACGTACCTAAAAAAACCAGTTATATGAAAGTTTTATTAAATTTTAAATGACGCCATCAAGCTGGCCTGCCTCTGTTCAGCTTAGTTCACCTACAGCGGTATTAAGATTCAGATGGCCATATTAATTACCATTCAACATAAGCAAAATTCCAACCCCCTTAGAATTTAAGTAAGAATATCCTGATTGGAAATCCCAATGACATTTTAACCGTCTTCGACTCTCCACCACTACATCTACGTTTGCGCCCATGTTTTTAACTAGTTTATTTTTTGTTTCCAGATCAGGCAGAGGCGCTGCGTACGCCTGTTCCGAGGGTGAAGGGAACGCCCCCAAGTCGTGTTGCGGCCGGCCTCCGCTGCGACTTTGCGTGTTGTTCCTCGGCGTGGTGGGCGCCTGTCTGGTCGCTGCTGGAGCTGTGCTCGGCGCCCTCAGGCCTCACCCGCGAGCCCCGCTCACATTACTCCTACTCATGATAGGTAAGATTCATAACAACATATGACTGTCTCAAATATCAACCTCACATTGACCACATGTCATAGTTTCAATGTCAAGCTCAGCGATCATAAATCCGAGTGTGATGTGTGTGTGGACACTGTTTTTTTTAAAGAAGTCCAACAGTTGACTGCTCACGTTTAGACATTAGACAAGTAGAGATTCATTTTAGAAGGTTTCCAAAATCTTTATGTTATTCAACTATTTGAAATTGATCTTCGATGGAGACCTATCAGATTATACAATGCAAACAAAACGCGTTCTGCAAATAAAAAAGTAGAACTAAATATCGTCGCTGCGTCTGCAAAGTCTGCTGTGTTTTTTTTGAAATTCTGCTATGATGCTATTTTATAATAGTTCTCAAGCCACGTGCAACTGTAAAATACGTTTACTAATCATTTATTTTGCTGTCTTCTTAACCAAATAAATGATTAACAAACAGATTTTATAGGTGCACGTGGCTTGAGAACTATTATAAAATAGCATCAAAGACAGATTAAAAAAAAAACACAGCGGATTTTGCAGGTTCAGCGACGATATGTTGAAATCAGTTGGCGTAATCCGTCTGCGTAGATTATAAAACTTCTGAACATTGCATCGTTGTATCCGCTCATTAGAACGGAACCCTTTATAATCAAACTCTTTGATCGTTTAACAGTTCGCAACTCATTTCAGGCTAGAGTATTTTTTTTTATTCATAGCTGATTAAAATTATCCGGTTCGATGAGCGAACCGACGATACGAAAGCAGGCGAGATTCATCCGTTAGCCTGCAGATGTGCATAAAAATTAATGTACGTGTTCTAATATTCATAAATTGGACCGAAACGGTTTCACACAGCGACATGGACCGTAATTAACCGTGAAACAATCTGCGGTGGCTCATTTGTTATTCGCTATGCATATGACAATAACAAGTCTGGCCAAAATCTCATTACATCATTCACATCGCCCCTGAAGTTTTCAATTAAACTTCTAATGAGTTTTAGAGTGGAATTAATTGGATTTTCATTAGCGTTAGGGACAGATGATATTGTTACAGCCAAGCGATCTATTGCTGTGCCGACGGGCCAATTTGTACGCGTCACTCATCGCGAACGGCGAAACTTCACGCATCTGCACTGTTTTAACATAAGGCGCTTATAAACCAGCACTGACTAATTAATAACTCTATACATCCTGTTCTAATATGTCCATTAATAACAGCTGCATTTTAATTCGAATTTCGAAATTCTAATTCAACAGAACGCTATTGTTTTTCAATTTTTTTTTCTTTCTGAAAGGAAATGCAATAAGCAGTGTACAATAACAGATTTTTTTTATTAATTGATCACTCTTTTGTCAAGTTTTTTCGTTAATTAATGTAACACTATGTACAAAGTCAGAGGCAAGTCCGGCGGATTATACCGGAACATATTGTTCGTGATCACGAGCACGAAAGTAATTAACAACAGTTGCTAAATAAGCGCCAGTTGCTGTTATTATCTGTGGCTAATTTCTGACAGATATAATATCCATTACTGTGGTGACATCTGGCCCGTATTCATAAACAAATATACAAAATATTTATGAATGTCTATTTGAAAACAATGAGCATGTAGGTATGCATTTGTATGTTGGTAAACATTAAATCCCACTCTAGTTCCGTGCAGTTTTATTTCCACGCTTGAACTGAACCGTTTGCATTAATTTATGACGTCATAGTACGAATTGATAGGTCAGGCCTGTACTCAGCACTAAGACAGTAATGGGTTGATTATGAACTGTGGGGATGGATTTAAAATCGTTAGTGTCTTTTTATAGCAATAATATTACATCAATAACTGCCTCGTTTGTCTAGTGGTGATAAGCGCGACTGCTGATCGTGAGGTCCTGGGTTCGATCCCCAGGTCGGGCAAAGTGTTATTAGGTTTTTCTGTGTGGAATTCCTCAGTAGCAGCCCTGTGATGGGATTTGTGTCCGGTTGATGGCAATAGGGTCGCCCCCTATTATATGGGACTTAAACATAACGGCGAAATGAAGGTGTTACTATACACCTCTGACCAACCCTTCGGAGATTACAGTCGTGATGTTATGTTATGTTTATTACATTAATGTAATACCATCGTTCTTACTTATAGAACTGGAGGACAGTTGATGTCGTTTGATTGTATAATTTAGGTACTCCATCAGATCTTCTGTTCTGTACCCCAATGCCTTCTGCATAATAGCCAAGGCCAAGCCAAGCAGTAGCCAAAGTTGGCGTATATTTGCTAACTATTATCTGTAAATTTCGTAAAAGGATGAATGAAGTGGTATTGGAAATAAGTATTACAAAAAAGAGCTTTAAAGTATTTATCTACATCAAAGATTAAGTATTTTTTACTGAAAATTCCCACATAAACTCAACAAATACTAATTACTATAAAATGAGGTAATTTTATCAGATTATGTCAAGGATTCAGTAATTTAAACAAAGAAACACTCGTTTTTTAATCTAGGAAGTAGTTAGGATATTCCGTACCTGCATTTACAAAATTTTATTTCATAACGAGAGTTTAAACTTGGTATTTCGAATAAATGTTTCTAAAAAAAACTGTGTCGTGGACACGCGACATACATTTTTGTCTACGCAGATATGCATAACTTGTGCATAATGCAATTTTTTCTAATAAAATACAGCAGTCTTATGTAACACTAAAATATTATTTTAAAACCCAGATATTTGACCTGATCTAAAGTATTGCATATTGCATGAATCCACGGTTAATATTCAAAGGTCAAATTGTTGAACAGAAAATAGATGATGATACATAAAACACTGAAGTCAAGGTTTACTCTATTAGTAGGTTTTTTATTTTTATTTAGAACTTGCTCCTTACCTATACAGTTTCAATAATCGTATTATATTATAGTACCATTCTGAAACTGTCCCACTGCAGAGCAAAGGCACAAAACAGATAGGTACAGAAGTCAATCACATGTATGTACCAACTTCACTTTTCATACCTACGCTCGGCGGTTGCTCTATCTATATTTATTTATTTATTTATTTGGCTCTTCAACAATGAGTACACTATTACTTAACAATAGGTAAATTTTAAACTTAAGTCTAAGTGCCCCATTACTTAAAGAAGAGCACTGCATGCACTATATTATGCGCAAATAATATTATATAACAAGAAGAGAATACACAGAATTAATAGTTCTAATACGACTGTAAGCTAAATTAGTATAGATGAAGCTTATTTATAGTGGATTAAATTAGACTAAATTAAATTTTATGTTTTACATTAGATAAGTTTTTAAGTGATTAGATAACATTGATTTATTTTATATCTATCTCTCTCAAGCGCATGGCACTCGCGCTCGCACTCACTCGCACACTAGTCCCAAACAGTCCGAGATACCGTGTCCGTGAGCAGTGTCTATGTGTGCGTTGCTCGAGCGCACTTGTATGTATATTGACTTCTGTACCTATTTTGTGGCAAAGGCCTCTTCTTATACGGAGAAGGAATGAGCATTGATCAACACGTTGGCTCGCTGCGGGTTGGTGATTTCAGACCATTAATTCTAGGTTTTCCGTCACATGACATTTAAATACATTCTTCTGTTTTTCGTGTGGTTAGTGACTAATCTGGTGTCAGAGTTTATGCCGCCCATGGGCCTCTGACTTGGCTTCACATGCCGTTGAGAACTATCTCTCTTGCATGACGGTTTCCTCACGATGTTTTCCTTCACCGTTTTTAAGCAAGTGATAATTATACAATACGCACATGAATCCGAAAAGTCAGAGGTGCGTGCCTTGGGTTTGAACTCGAGACCTATGACTTTGCAGTCCGACGGTCACACCACTAGGCTATCACTGCTGTGATTGACATACAGTACATTGAAAAAGTCACATTGGGTTTGAATCCGCAAGCTGGTCCATAATGTCCAGGCCACCACGACATTGCGGGGGGGCTCAGTAGTCGTGGCGTAGATCCCCACGGTGAAGCGAAGAGGAACCCGAGGAGGGGCTGCTCGTCGGGGCTTGGGCCTGGAAGCCCTTGACGTAGCGGCCAAGTAGGTTGCGGTGTCGCCTGGGCGACATCGCAACTGAGGCGGGCCGCGATGTCTCATGGGAGGTATCGCGGCTG
This sequence comes from Amphipyra berbera, assembly GCA_910594945.2. Classification (NCBI taxonomy): domain Eukaryota; kingdom Metazoa; phylum Arthropoda; class Insecta; order Lepidoptera; family Noctuidae; genus Amphipyra; species Amphipyra berbera. The sequence goes on from OU343125.1 coordinate 11,592,060, forward strand.
AAGGGTGGAGGCCGCGGCGGGAGAGGAGTGCCGGTATTGCGGTGCGCCGCATCCCTACCTTCCGCGGCCTTGACGGGGTCACCACTGTCAGATGGCGGACGCGGTGGGGCCGCAGGGGGAGAGGAGTGTCGGTATGTAGATGGCCGCTCTCCCTATCCTCTGCGGCTGAAAAGTGGTAGGCGACGGGGCCACTAACCTGACCCGTCGCAGGGGGACCAAGGGTGCCCAGACACGGGGTAGTCTGGCGCCCATGTGCTTGTTTGGTCCCCGGGGTGGTCACGGCGTGCCATGTGTTCTGGTGCGCCGGTGATGTGAGGTGCTCCCCGCGCCTCTCAGGTCGTGGAGTGGGGCCCCACAGTGGAGGGGTCCACCAGCAGTTGGTGGACCAAGACCTGCTGGGGTTGCGGTGCATGCTTAGGTGAATCCCGCGACCCCGGCCGACGGTCACAAGGAGGAACACCGTGGGTTTTTAGCCGGTAAGAGTCCGGCAGACCCCCTCGCCTACCCCGGGCGAGGGACATCCATGAGGATTTCCCAACGATAAAAAAAACAAAAAAATAGACCACCACGACATCTGAATCGTATGAAACCTATCCCAATAACTGTAAGTCTGCTATCATCAACCTACCCGCCGACCATGGCATAGTGATTTGTGTGAGTTTTCTCATAAGGGTATCTATTTGTCTAGCGTCCCATTACGAGCTTTAAATTTCTTTATGAGACAAGCCTATGTCCTGCAATGGACGGCAAAACATTGAATGATAGATCGATACCTGTGTCTTTGTTACGCTATTGTCACGGTTCATGAGTGGATATTTTATGCTGTTTTTTGTTTCCAGGTATAGGAGTAGTGTTAGTAACGGCAGCGGGGCTGGCATGGCGGCTGGGCGCGCGTGATGCTCCCTGCGCGTTGCTAGGGTTGCGGCGTGCCTCGTGTCGGCGGCTTGTGCCTCGACTGCCTCCAAGCTACGCGCGCCCGCACCACCCTTACGCGGCCATGCTCTACCCAGAGTTCCACTACAGGCCACCACCCCCCACCTATCAGGCCTCAATGCAAGAATATAGACTCAGGTTGGTTCCAAAACTCTTGTGAATCTCATTGTCCAGTCCCAATACCAAGATTTGGTCTCCTAAATGTAAGGTATGTATCAATATTCTTCTTTTAATCTCCCATTATCTCGCCCTAGTAACGAGATCTGGTGTCCTAGAAGACAAAATAGAAGAAACTATGAAGGCAGTCCAAGCAGCGCTTTAAGGCCGGTAACCTGTCAGGCCTCAATGCAAGAATATAGATTTAGGTTCGTAGCAATTTTCTTTATCCTTTGGTACTAAGATCTGGTGTCCTAAAAGGCAAAAATATAAGAAGGCCCCAAGGCAAGAATACAGACTCAGGTTCGTAGCAGTCATTCTTCCTGTTTTCTATAGTTGGCCTTAATAGAACGATCCGGCGAATTTACGCATGTAGTACAGGCGTAGTCGGGAATGGCACAAAATAAAGAGAAATGAAAAAGTACAGGCCTTTGTCCTGTGATTGTCCTGTTGCGCCCCAAGACCTCAATAGCCAATGTAGCCAAATTGAAAAAAGAACGGTTAGCCATGCTTGCCTTCGGCATGGTACTGGTTGTCTATTTCCATCCAATGATACCAAACCTTGCTAGAGATGGCTGCACTATGCAGAGCACTTGAGCAATATTGAGGGAGCAGAAAAAGCCGTTGCTGAACGTAGCCCACCTAATAATTCGCTATAATGAACAGTCATGAGCAGTGGTTGGAATATTTTAAGAAATGATCATATTTGAGGCCGCGAGAGCAAAGACGGCCTAAGTAACTTTTTTTTAAATAGCCTATCTGCGACAAAACTCTGTTTTTTAAAGAAGCAAAATGGCCTGACATTGATTTTTCGAGCTACCAAGAGATGGCATTAGTAACACATTTATTACATTAAAAACTGAAAGCCTTTTACGGCAAAAAAATACTAAACTCGAAAATTTCAAAATTAATTTCTTTGAATATCTCAATAAGACAAATCAGTATATAGGGAGTTCTTGCTCTCGCGGCCTCATTTGTAACAATGTCTAACCTTAGGATACTGGCATTGCCCAGTAACTGGATTGCGGAGGTCTGATGACAGTCGCTCCGTGTAAAATACTGGTATTCAGCCGCATCTGGTTACACTGGAAGTTGATCCCAAAATAGTTGGGAAAAAACTAAGAACGTCATAATATGTATAATTAGTATGGACAGTAGAAAAAGTCTTCTGTGTTGACGTAACCCGTTAGTAGTCTTTAATGACATGCTCTCGAGGTCTTCTATATAGGTACCGTTAACCACCATAATATGAATGAACATTATATTAATTCTTAAAATAAATGTGTTGTTCTTACACGTATTATTAGAAGCATAATAAGTAATTTTAACTTTCTGGAAAGTTGATGTTATCTCAGAATATTAAGTGGGCAGTGTACCTACGGTAACTTGCCGTCAAAAAAAACTTTTGCTAATGGAAACCTAAGGAGAGGGAAAATAACAAATATCTACTTAAATACATTAAAAATATTTTTTCATGAGATCTACTTACATGCTTCGAAGTTTAAATTGAATTTTATTTTTAGCATTTCTGTGGTATCAAAGATTATACTTTTTATATGATAGGATGGGGAGATCTATTTATGTTCTCTATGAGCACATGACCAGGTTTTATTTCCCAGTGAATGTACAAGTATATATGTGCAAATTAGAACTGATTTAGGAATGATAACTACTGATGATACTGTTGACCTTAATAAGAGGCCTGAAAAACGCTAGGATACGAAGAAACATGCAAGTATAACATGCGCAGCGCGAAATAGTTTTGCCGTCGCATTATCTCGTACCGAGACGAGATAATGTATAGGTTATCTCGTCTTAGCACGAGAGAATGCGGCGACAAAACTATTTCGCGCTGGGCATGTTAGCCTGGCTGAAAGAAATTAATTTTCTCTGTGAAGATACGCGTAGCCGTATTCATGATATTGTTATTATATCCGTTAAGGTCACCATTAATGTGTACGTACAGTCATACACGGTGTCTGGTAATTTCCGTAAAGGATACAAAAAAGGCAGGTGGTCAACTAGCATGTACATTGTGCAATGTTCTTTTTTCAAACTGACCCTTGTTTTTAATTACAGGTTACTTCTGTTAGACAGAAGTGCGCCCGCCGTGTCGCCACCCCCGACCTACAGATCAAACTCAGCCAGTCTAGTCAGGTACGAACAAAGTCAATACAATTGCAATCTGAAATCTATCGCCAGATTGTTCCGGCTTCGAATGCACTTCCTTATTGGAACGAAATACTCGATCCGTTATCAAATGCGGACGGTTGTTGTGGACAGTAAAATACAATGTTTGTTTTATATGACGATGGAAATTGATCTACGGATATTGAACGAACGATATTGTTGATTTTCATTTATTCTTCACGATTTTTTACGCAGAATCTCACTGCGTAAGCAGAATGATCCAAGCAGCTAGGTAGCTGCATTTGAGTGGTGTTGAAACTTAAACATCATAAACTTAACTGTTAAATGTTTAAAATTGGTTAGCCCACCAGTCTGTTCAATGAATAACAACTTTAGTTAGCTCGTAAAGTCTTTTTTCACAAATCATTTTCCATGTTCCCAGCAGAGGATCAACGGGCGCAGCGTGGTGCGGCTCGGAGTACAGTGGGCCACCCTCATACCGCGCCCCCCGCGCAGACCCCCCCGTCGCCGTCACCGACAATTTGCCCACCATCACGCCCATAGACCTCAAATACGTGGACAACTCTATCGAAGCTTTACCCAAACCCGAACAAGAAAAAGACCCAGACGAACATCTCGTCACTATAGTACACACAGACTCACAGCCCGTCATCGTAACAGTATCCGGGTCCCCCGCACTCAACGACACACACACACAACCACCTTCAGAAATCGACATACTAGCACACTTATAACGCAGCAAGCATTAGCACAATACACGAACTAAGCGTTCTAGTAGAAATTAACTAGACACAAACCCAATCGGTATTCGGCTCCATGGAGGTTCCGGATTGGGAGTTTGTATGCAAGCGCTCCGAAGGCTTGTGATTGTAGCAACGATTGACGTGATTGACGATGTACTCGTGTACAGAAAAGTAAGCGAAAAGTGATTTAATATAGAAAGTGAAAACGTTAATTATTATAAAAATAATTAGCAAAATAAACTTTTTAGCGATTATATTCGAGAGGCAAGATAATTTTGTTTTGAATGGCAGTGAAATATTGTATTTGGAATTACGTTCACGTCTAGCTGAACTAGATAATGAAAAGTAGACGATTTCATCTAATATATCCTCGAGATAATTACTATACTACATACTTATAAGATAAACTTTTAGTGCTCATTCAAAACAAAATTGTTTTTTTATGTTTGTGTATAACTCTGTTTAACATGTAATGGTTTGAAGTACCTTATTTTATTTTAATAAGTATTGTGTAAATATTTAAAAGCACTGACGTATTTTTCGTTTGAATAGTGTTGTTATATTTAACAAAATATGTGCCGTGTATATACAATTGATACAAATTATATTAGGATTAAATATGAATAAATAAGTAGTTGATGCAACGATCGATTTATTATTGAATTGAAACCAAATCCTTCACCGAGATGTACAACTAAAGAACTTGTTATTCATGTAGTGCCAATGGTTGTTTATTAGTTTTTTTGTAAATAGATTTAAAATTATAACAGTTATTCTTTTCAATTTTTGCTTGAATACTAACCTATTTAAACCTTGAGACAGAATGATCGTAATTTTCTCGTTTCCATCTATTAGGATGTTCTTTTAATAAAAATCTAGGTTCATGATAATTAAATGACGTCATAGAAAACTACTGACTAGCGGCGTCCTCTATATCACTTGCGATGCGTAGTAACTGGTCTAGAGCAGTTCTATTGTTATAGCTCTGGAAAACTACAAATTGTAGGTAGGTATCTTATAAACTCATTTCTGAAATATTATTAATACTTCTTTCTTCATTCGCTTAGTTTAATATTTATTCTATTGTGACAGGAATTAAAGATGAATCGCATTAGTAATTTTAACAGCAATTTTATTTTAACTTGTATTTACAAACAACCCTGTAAATATTAATGTTGTAAAGAAAATTACACATAATAAACTTCAATAATTAGGTTTCAACCGTCACTTAATGATAATCCCTACAAGGTAAATCATGTTCTTTTCAGAAATATTTTATCAACACTTCTTACACATGTGAGTCAAACTCGAAAACTTTCTGATCGAACATGAACATAAAGTTAAAAATATGTAAATAAAAGAGCGAATGAACAAAAATACGTGTCATACATAAAACGAGAAAATAAGACACAATTTTTATTCTACAAGTTATAATTTCATAAATTATTAATAATAACATAGCAGAAATGTTTTTAAAACTAAACCACAATAATGTAGCAGTGATGACATAGTACTGTGTAAAATACTACTAGGTTAAGATATTGTAACGATAATGTAATAAACATATTGTAAATAACGTTATTTGTATTATAAGAAATAAAGATCTTTAGTGAAACCAAACTGCTGTTCTTCATTATACCTTATCTCTGAAACGCGGATCCCCTTGTGGATCGTCCTACCAAAAGTTCGCATTAATTCTACCTTAATGAAAACCCTGCACATGGATATGGATACCCTACACCCTGGGGAATGCAGGGGTCTCTTACCGGCTAAATCCACCACGGTGGTCCTTCGCGGACCTATTGCCTGGCGCGGGATTCGCTAGTGTCTTCACCACAACCCTGGAAAATCTTGGCCTGCCAGTTCTTGGCGGACCCCTTCTTTGGTTACCCTACGGCTTTCTGCTTGGCGTGCGCGGAAATACGGTACGCCGCTTCTCGGGCCTGTTACTATTCAGCCACCGGACCCCCAAGCCCGCCGCCCGCAGGACACTATCAAGGTGGCCAGAGATTGTTAAGCTCCGGCGTTGATGAGGAGGAACCAACAACCTGCTAGCTCAAAATGGTGACATTATCAAAAATTTTAGAAGCGGAACTAGTCTGGTAATAATGTGCTTTAGGCTAAATGCAAAGACAAAAGAAGACACTGCACTGAGTGCTGAAATCTTTCACATGTCGCCTCTTATGTCACTTGGAAAGTTACACAGCAGTTTATTCATAGCTGAGATCTCACGGCAAACTACCTAACAATAGTTTGGTCTTAAATAATGCACGTTATGGTAATACATTATATTTATTTGGCGACAATGTGCGAATATGTATGTATGTAAATTGTGTAGATCTCATCATTTGCATAATCGGATTTTATGGATTTCTCATCGCTCGGTGTGTGTGGGGTGAGACGCACTTTCACTTTACATTACAGTTTAGTTTATGGAACCGAGTCATTTGACTATTGAGGAACGAAAGATTATAAGCAGAAATATAATTTATTTTTCGAAATACTTCTGGAATCAGATCTCTAGGTGTTCTTCTTCTTAGCGTGTCAATGGCAATCTAATTTGATTCTGCTCAGAACTTAACTACGAGTTAAGATAAGGGGGGTCTGGGTATTAATTGTTGTCTACTTAAGTTCGAAATTATTCAAAGGATCACTGAATTATATAACATAAAGCCGGGTCTCCGACTTTACCCGACGGAAAACAAGTTTTTTGTAGCGGTTTATGTGTAATATGTAGAGCAAAACACTCGCAGGATACCTGGCATAAATTCAACACTACTTAATGTTGATTCATAGCTATGAATTTTAATTCATCAGTGTCTTTGCCCAAACCAAAGAGGATTCCTCAATAAGCTTTCCTATAAATTTTAACTGCCTCGTTGGTCTAGTGGTGGCAAGCGCGACTACTGATCGTGAGGTCCTGAGTTCGATCCCCAGGTCGGGCAAAGTGTTATTGGGCTTTTGCGTGTGGAATTCTTCAGTAGCAGGCCGGAGTTTGAATTTGTGCCCGGTTGATGGCAATAGGCTCGCCCCCTATTACATGGGAAGTAAACATAACGGTGAAATGAGGGTGTTACTATACATCTCTGCCAAATCCTTCGGGGAATACTCCTGTGTGTTATGTTAGGTGTGTTATGTTAGGTATCCATACTAATATTATAAAGAGGAAAGATTTGTATTTTTGTATGTAACGAATAAACTTTAAAACTACTGGACCGATTTCAAAAATTCTTTTGCCGTTAGAAAGCTACATTATCACAGAGTAACATAGGCTACGGGCGGAGCCGTGAGGACACAGCTATATTATGTAAATTATGATAAGGCCCAATTAAATGACTACCTACCATTACATAATAAAATAATTTTAATTAACCGAATGCAGTAAGAAATGGCACAATTTCATCTCTAATGAAACTAGTCGAACAATTTGTACAAAATTCGTCCCATTTCGAATGTAAATCGAAGCACAGCCAGCGGATTCCGGAACAATAGTACTCTGTAATTATATTGTAAAGCAATTCTGTCGCGACGCCCCACGACGCTGCGAAAATGAAAATCGGTCCAGTATTAATAACGGTCGGTGTAATGGCTGACAGCAAAGTGAATGTAATAAAGCAAAAAATTATGAACGAATTAAATTTTTTAATATAATCTGCTACGCGATGATACATATGGAATTTAATATTACTCGTAGTCTCGTAGTCGAATAATGCTGCGGAACATTTAATTTTCGTTAACACGGAAAATGAGATGCAGTAGCTTTTGCGAGTTTAATTATTTTTACGGGGAAAGGTAGGGTTAATGATGCTGTATTTTACGTACCTAGTTATTTTAAGTTCTGATAAAATTTAATAATAAAGATAAATTGCACATGTATTATTTACAGTTTGTACAGCAACAGCATAGGTATATAATATAAATAGGTTCCTATTTATTTTACATACCTATGCTATGGTCTTATCGTTTCTTTTTTTAAATATTGTTTTTGTTTCTGTAACTGCCTGTGTGAGTCCAGAATAAATAATTTTCTTTCTTCTTTCTTTCTTTTCTTTATTTATTTTAATCTCTTAATCGATGTGTTGCGTTATACGCGATGGTCTTATTTATCATTTGTTGTTGCAAATAGGGTACACACATACATAAACATAAAATCACGCCTGTATTCCCCATAGGGCTGGGCAGAGGTGTATAGTAACACCCTTATTTCGCCGTTATGTTTAAGTCTTATGTAATAGGCGGCGAGTCTATTGCCATCAATTGGCCAGAAATTCAAACTCCGGGCTGCTACTGAGGAATTCCACACAGAAAAACCCAATAACACTTTGCCCGCCCTGGGGATCGAACCCAGGACCTCACGATCAGCAGTCGCGCTTGCCATCACTAGACCCACGAGGCAGTTCAAATAGGGTACTAAGGTAATTATTACTGCCCTACCGTTGGGTATCATTCAATACTGAACTAAACTATTTAATTATACTATTAATTGGGTTATATTCACAACATCGTATTTTCCAATATGTGGTTAAATTATAATATCAAGCGAGCCGCTAGCTCTATGCATATTGGATTAGATAAAGCTAATCTAGTTAGCTCATCTGTTTGTTATTCCTATTAATTGTGGCATAAATATGCGAGGACACTATAAGGCCGATCTTTCTTTTTCGTGTGGTTAGTGACTAACCTGGTGTCAGAGTTTATGCCGCCCATGGGCCTCTGACATGGCTTCACATGTCGTCGAGAAATATCTCTCAGGCATGCCGGTTTCCTCACGATGTTTTCCTTCACCGTTTTTAAGCAAGTGATAATTATACAATACGCACATGAATCCGAAAAGTCAGAGGTGCGTGCCTTGGGTTCGAACTCGAGACCTATGACTTGACAGTCCGACGGTCACACCACTAGGCTATTACTGCTGTATAAGGTCGATGCAAAAGACTTATCCCAGCAACTTGCTGGATTGAGGCCTCGCAGTTTTTCTTGAAAAATGATATCTTGCAAAATCCAGGCGGCATTCCTAACTTGTCAGATTAAATACCCAGGCTCTGTACTGGTAGCAGCGTCACTAGCACTAGCACAAGTTCGAGAAGATTTCCTCTGCTGTCACAAACACGTAGGTACCTATGTTTAGCATGCTGACTATGACTTACAAGGTGTAAAAAGACCCTTCACAAAGCCGTCAACCATGCATTCAGTACATCAAACTAAGTTACCCTACGCAAAAATTGTTACTGGGATAGGTACAACTTTTTTTTTTGGGTGAAAAATTTCGTTTTACTGTAAAGCTCAATGTAACGCACTCAAAATACTGTGCTGATAGATGCAATGAGTAGTAAACGGGTAATGGAGGTATTTCAAGTACATTTGGAACCTTCAAAACTAGTACCTATTTAAAAAAAAAGTTGTGAAAAAGTTGGACTTTTGACCTCCAATATCTTCGTAACTAGAAGGTTCCCAGGCATAGTCCAGAACAAAAAAATTATCGCAATGACGTGGAGAATAAGTGCCTTTCGGCTTCATTAAGGGTCTATTTACACTGTTTATTAGGTCTACATTTTAGGAGAGACATTTCTCCTGCTGATGGACTGCGATTAAGACGGAGTTGGTATATTATCTCTCCCGACCATTCTTAATAGCAGGTTATAAGAAGGCACATGTTATACAGGGTGTAAACGAAATCATATAATTCCTTCACATCTCGTGATGTACTGCTGACATAGATTAACCCTGCACGGGATACATTTGGATTCAATAAAAAAATTACGGTAAGAAAACATATGATCTTAACGTGAGGCATTTCAGCGCCCCGAATTAAATGACCGCGCGGCGAGCGATAGCCGCGCAATCCGCTCGGGGCTCTAAAATCCCTCACGTTAAGAAAACATGTTTACTTCTTGTATTTTTTTATTATTTCTTCTAAGTATTCCCTGCAGGCAGACATCTATGTCAGCAGTACATCATGAGGTTTGTAGGAATACATGATTTCGTTTACAACCTGTATAAAGGCAGGATGAGCTTTTTTTCAGCCATGATTATTTGTTATTCTTAAAGGAGTAGCAAGAAGTAAACTCGCCATACAATTTCGTAATTTTGTTTAACCCCATACATGAGTGTAGGTACCTACTTATAATCCGTCTATTTAAATTTTGCATAAAATTTCCGGCATAAAATTTAAATAAATGTTTGAACGTTAAACATTCGTTTTGCTTTAAGATTTATTTATTTTTAAACAAAGAATGTCTTAATTTTTTCTAAAAAAGTGTAGGTATGTTTAATTGATTCTTAAAGCAAAATGTTTGTTTCACGATCAAACGTTTGTTTACCTTTTACACAATATTTAAATTGCTGAACCATAACGTCGGTCGGCAGTGAAAACCACGTATGTGTAAAATACAAATTAAAAAAAAAAGATATACTGTCTCCTGCAAAAAAAAATGGCCGATCAAATGTTAATACAAGTTTGTCATCATACGTCATAGATAGCTTAGAAGTATTTGAATTAAAAGTTTGTTGAACTAGTACGTGTATGACGAGTTTATCAATCTAAAGAACAAATAAAAGGCTTTTGAAGAAAATTTTATTTACGAGGTTTTCACTGTCGAGCGTCGATAAATACGTATCAACTTTATTCAAATATGAATCGTGAACCCCTCACATAAGGAGAGACGTAAGTCTAAATACAATTACAGCGGATAAGATCTTAGTACTTAAATACGTTTATTATCTTAGTAAGTTTAAATATAAGTGAGACACGATTCCGGTATACAAAAATTTAGTTTATATCTCCACCTCCTTTTCTTCAAACTGATCTAGAAGTAACAGTGAAAGTAGATATAAATGTAGAACGATTATTTACGTAGCAAACCCTCCGTCACACCGCGAAACGTTATGTATCGAGACATGCGGGCAAAAGATCCGATTACCGATACTAGGTGATCGATTGGCGTTCTTTGCTGCGACGCCAAGCAATAAATTCAGATTTTGGTTAGGTAGTCGCGGGTTAGCGGAAACTAAACGAACTAGCGGGACTAGCATTGATTTATGCAGGATTTTCCAGTGACTGATCAAAATTTGTATGGTGACCCAGTATTTGTCACTAAACTTATATAAACATAGCATGCATAACATCACGCCTGTATTCCCCGAAGGGTTGGGCAGAGGAGTATAGTAACACCCTCATTTCGCCGTCATGTTTAAGTCCCATGTAATAGGGAATGAGCCTATTACCATCAACTGGGCAGAAATCATAACTTCGGGCTGCTTCTAAGGAATTCCACACGGAAGAACCCAATAACATTTTGCCCGACCTGGATATCAAACCCAGGAACTCACGATCAGCAGTCGCGCTAGCCACCACGAGACCATTGAGGTAGTTTGCTAGTAGACAACCTGTACATTATAAAAAAGACATATTTTTTATCACAACTTATGAAATTGTAAAATCACTTACCGTAAGGGGTTTTCAAGCATATTGAAGTTCTAAATCCCACTAAATAACAAAATATACTCGGAGCGCTATTCCAGCACGTTTCTAGTATTCGAATATTACTTACGAATGCAACTCGGTCCCCGCAGCGTACCTGAGCGGCATCCATGTGGAACTTATGCATATCCAATACAATCCCCAGTCACATCTGCAACAAACTTTAATGGTTTTTGAATAGTTCACTTTTCTTTGAACCGTGAAAGCCTAACGTTAAACTTACCTACCGTCAGATTTATCTTTGGCTCTAGAAGTTAAAGTTTAGATGTATGTACCTACCCATTTTCAGCGGTTTCTGTATGTCACTTACGACGTAACAGCTGAACGAAGTTGGATAAACTTTAGCACAGAGATAGAATGCATTCTGAAAAAGCTCTGACACAGCTGAATCTAATTTGAGTGTATTAAACGACGTGTGGATCTACACGTAGATTAACGTATCTAAACTATATCTATATCTAACTATCTAAACTGTATCTATACAACTTAGGCTCGATTTTACCAACGTCGGATAGCGTTTATCCAAGGAATAAGACAGACGTGTTGACAGAATTTCTATACGAAAGCTGTCAAAACGTCAAATTTATTCCTCGATTAAAGTTATTCGACGTTGGTAAAATCGAGCCTTAGATCGTCAGATTTTATTCTGCTAACTATCAATAATTTAAGGCAAAGTCATTGATATTGGTCAACAGTCTGTGAAAATAGTGATCTTGATCACTTTAGATCTGCCACTGGACATTAACTGCAGATCATTAGTATTAAGGATTGCTACAAAACAACTACGCGCTCATGATCATTTGGTCCTGATAGTACAATAACTCTAAAATTAATAAAAATTAAAACCCCCGATTGTAATGCGGTTGTCGATTCTTGTTAGTGATTATTATTAATGCGGTGAGAAAGTGCTTTCCATAACAAGTCATACGAACTCAAACACGATGGGTCTGCAACTAGTCATTGCTGAGTGCCGATCGTCACACTGAGAAGTCGTCACCTTCCAAGTCCTTGTCCACTTGTTTTGACAAGTCAAAACAAGCGACGAGGCAAAATTAATGGGTCTGCCTGATTGTTAGCTGTTTTCGAGTAGTGTTATGATGATACTTTCGATCCAACCCCTCAATCAGATCAGCTCAATAGTACCCTAATATTGTATTGTTACTAGATTTCCATATACAGGGTGTAAACTAAAAATCTCTGAAAATCTAATCCTACTCATTCCTTCTCACCGCACAGGTTTCATGACCAATTCGTTCGCTGTCTCAGCAATCAAACTCTGGAACGCGCTACCCCTTGATATGAAAAAAGCTCCGAGTAAATTCATTTTCAAACGTAAAGTTCGGGAATATTACCTAAAATCGCTGCAACCTTAGTCTGAATGAACTGTCCATCATAGTTATAAACACTTATGTGTATGTATGTATGTATAGATATATAGGTTTAATATGTATTTTTATTGTATATAGATATATATAAAGTATATATTTTGTTAGTACTTATGTATTATTTTGTTTTTAATAATTTTTATTTACCTTTTTAATATTGGTTTAAATTCTTTTTTTGTGCCTTTTTCGAAGTGCTTAATTTTTGACCCAAAGGTTGACTGGTAGAGAATGCCATTGGCATTAAGTCCGCCTTATGTACCACCAATTGTACATGAAGTTTAAATAAATAAATAAACGAAATCATGTAAGTACCTAATATATCACGAGGTTTGAAGGAATTACATGATTTCGTTTACAACCTGTATGTCAGAAATTTCAAATCAATCAGACGAGCAGAATTAAAATAAATACACATTGTTTGGCAGAAATTTCTACAACGACTGTGAAAAGAGCTGATTATCTTGAAAGGGCTGATCCTAAGTATTTCCATAAAACATAGCCTATAACCATCTGGATTAAACTAGCTTTCAAATAAAAAACTGCATTGAAATCGGTTCATCCGTTTGGGCGCTACGACGCGGCGACGCCACAGACAGACAGACATAGGCTTCAAACATAGAACACTCCTCTTTTTTCGTCCGGGGTTAAAAAATGCTGAAGCCTAAGCTTTGCGATGTTGTGTCTTTATAGAAAATACTATAGGGTAAGTTTTTCACCCCTGATGAAAGAATAATGTAATCAACCTGAACCTCTCTACTTAAGTATTTTAAAGACGTTATTTCAAGTCTTGTACCCGAGTATATTTTCTTCGTAAATATAAAATATGTAAAACTCATTTCTACAAAGTGTAGCAAAATGTAGAGAATCACATTACACAATTTTAATATTGCTAACTTGTGAGATAGTCTCTAAAAGTTCACAGCTCTATTCACACCAAGTTTATTTGACACTTATGGATACGCCATTGGTCGATGCTATTACAAGCAAGGTTTTATTCTCCACAGACATATTAGGTGCCCAAAGCCTACTCATATTTGAAAAGCGGCGATTAAGCATCAAGCGAATAAATCGCTATTCAATAGAATCGATAAGAGATGCCGATGCCGAGAAATGATTTATTGACTTGTCGGCTCCTCGCCGGGCGGGCTCACTAATGGTGGCTGAATAAGCGCTCGCCACTGCCTCACTTGTTTCTTTTTTTCCTAGACATGATAAATAAAAGAAAATTATGCAATCACGATAGAAGCGAAAGCAGGAAATTGGGTGTATTGTAGGGAAATAAGATAAGTGGACCTTTGCACAAGCTAGGCGATTTAGATCGATGTTGACGTACGAAAACAGGTGCCTATTAAGAAAAATCTTTTGCAAGACCTAGGTTTTGTTTTGATCTAATTTATATGTACCGATATTATGTCCAGTTCCTTCCGATTTTCTGAGGGCCAACTCTAAAGGCCAAGCAACATCTGACGGAAGATACGTCTCCGATCTTTCGTTGCGTAATTTACTCGAGGAATTTTAGTAACGCATCTTCGGCCAAATGTGTGCGGTGTGAGATGTTTATATGGAATTATGTGGAAGATCGGCTACGTATCTTCCGTCAGATGTGGCTCGACCCTAAATGACTCGGTCTAATTGGGCGTAAAACTGAGACATAAGTACAGGGTGTCCGGTGGCAATTTTTACATTTGAAAAAATTATTACTTTTGAACGCGGGCAGCTAGAAGGGCGCGGGGTGGAGCGTTAGCAGCGCCAGGGTCGTGAGTTTTTTAGTCGCAATGGTGCGTTGGTCGGGAGAGCATCGCGCTTTCGCTATCGAGGCGTTCTTAACGACTAGTTTGTCGCTTATTGCGGCGCAGCGTAAATTCTGTAACTGGTTCAATATCCCACGAATAAGAGATGCGCCGACAAAAAGCTTAATCCGATATTGGGTAGCAAAATTTAGAGCTTCAGGCTCAGCTGCGCGTTAGCAAAGCCCAGTTCCGATTGTAACCCTGTATATAAGTGTAGTTTTAAGTATTTTAAGGATATTGTTAGGTAAAATTTTTAACTTTTTTACGGCTTAATCATGAGTAAAGCTTTCAAGATTGCTGTTAAGGGAATTAACGACTTTTTATTTTCTAACCTAAAATAAGTTACGACTTTACGAGGTTCTCAAAAGTCTTGAAAATACCGTAGTACGTAAGTAAGATTGAACTAACAACAAGTAAACATTCTAGCTTTGCACTACCTATTTTCTTCAACGTGGCAGACTATTGTTTTATTCTGGCCTCACATAATATTCAAAAATACAAGAACATTTTAGCCTTGGATATTAACTAATCTTGTGAGCAAAAAAACTGTGGCTAGGACTGAATAAACAGTAACTTAGGTGTCTAAAATAGAAATTTAAAACAAAGTACCAAGTGTATGTCAAAGGTATCCATTTCTATTATGAGGAACTAGGACTCCATATCAAAGGCGAAGTCCGGAACTTTTCCCATTTGCATAAGTGACTTACCTAACCTTCATTCATTTTATATTCAAACCTGGCAGATTTGCCTGGGAATGTTCAACCCACTCAGAAATATTATGTCTGGCTCAACTATATGCAAACTCACCGATTTTCTCATCACTAGATTCAAGGCTAAAGTAATTGTTAGAAATTTTAATGGAAATATCTAACCTAGTACCTACCTATCTAGATGAAAATTAGCCACTTTGATTAAAAGTGCGAAATTGGTGACTCTACTTTGATATTTTAGATAAGATAAGGCACAGTTATTCAGTACTTCGTTACACGAATTCCTTTAACATATAATGAAATTTCTTTTTACTTCTAACTAATGGACTATTTTTTACATAGTATAAAACAAAGTTACTGCCGCTGTCTGTACGCTTAGATCTTTTAAACTACGCAACAGATTTTAATGCAGTTTTCAGCAATAGATAGAGTGATTCAAGAGGAAGGTTTATATGCCCCATATTAGTATCTACATTGCACCCGTGTGAAGCCGGGGCAGGTCGCTAGTTAATGTATAAATTCTACTGTCTAAGGCTGGACATCCACCACAGCTGTGCGAGGAGAATGTGCGGTGCGAAAATGTGTAGCGAGGATGTGAAACGGTGTGACCCTTTCCACCAGAGCTG
This sequence comes from Amphipyra berbera, assembly GCA_910594945.2. Lineage (NCBI taxonomy): Eukaryota > Metazoa > Arthropoda > Insecta > Lepidoptera > Noctuidae > Amphipyra > Amphipyra berbera. Next base: position 11,608,034 of record OU343125.1, read on the forward strand.
TGCGAGGAATGGGTAATGTGTAATGCGTAATGTGTACAAATGAACGGTGCGAGAATAGGTAGCGGACTCTCTTCGAATATGAGGGTGGTGTGGCGGGAGCGGTACACATTCCTCGCAACACATGCCTCGCAAAACATTCCTCGCAACACATTCCTCGCAACACATTCCTGGCAACACATCCCTCGCTCGCATTTCTCGCTTGTTTTGTATGAACAAAAACCTCGCTCTGCTAAGCCCATATCCACCAGAGCTGCGCAGAGCGAAGCTAGGTAAATGAAGTGATTCTATTGGTGCTTACAAAACACATTCGTCGCTACGCAACTTAGCACAGCTCTGGTGGATGGTCAGCCTTATGCATGCATGTGATGCTACTTATGAACCTATATGCGGCGCATCCTGGGCAGCCAGCTCCGCTACCAACCTTGCCGACTGGCTAATCCTTTCCCCAAGACGCAGCTATTCTCGTATAGCTCGTGCCGACACGACAGAGAGACGGTCTAAAATACCTATTAATTACCTGCATTTGTCTAATTGATAGTACCTACCTGTACATTTTTTTATTAAACTTTTTCTCGAGGATTTAGTTCACTTCGTGTGACTATGGAAGCCTCATAGGTACCTCCTATTTTATAACTTAAAAATAACATTACATATAAAACAAATTATACTACCTATAAACATTAAATACACACACATACATAATCTCACGCCTTTTTCCCATAGGGGTAGGCAGAAATTCCAGAACGCCACATGCTACGACCCTTAAAAAAAATTAATAATAATTTCAATCTTCAAACCTCAAATTATTATTAACAGGTATATAATGGTCTAGTGGTCGCAAGCGTGACTACTACAAGTCGGGTAAAGTGATATTGGGTTTTTCCATTAGGAATTTCCCAGTAGCAGCCCGGAGTCTGGATTTGTGCCCGTTTAATGGCAATAGGCTCGCCCCCTAAACTTAAAAAACTTAAAAAACAGCAGGGACTTAAAAAAACATAACTGGCGAAACGAGGGTGTTACTAAAACATCTCTGCCTAACCCTTCGGGAAATACAAGCCGTGATGTTATGTTATAATATTAATAATGATTTGAGGTTTGAAGATTTAAATCATTATGATATTGCAATGAGAATTGGATTTGTGTGCGAAGTTTCAGGAGAATCGGTTAAGCAGTAGTAGTTGAAAAATCTGTCGCAAGATTTGATTCGAACAAACAAATAAATAAATAATTAAAACCGTTTAATAAAAATGGAGTTATTTTGCGTATCTTCTATGAAAACTAAAATGAAACCGCGTTTACTTAGGTATACGTACGGAGATCGCTTTCGAACGGCGTGACGCAAGGAAACCTCTACCCTACCTCAGAGAGGTATTTACACTGCCATCGAAATATTGCGTCTAGAAATATCTGTGAGAAATATGGTCGCACAAAACTTTCGGTCTCTCACATTTTTTAAATATTCCATAAGAGTGCAACCTTTCATGCAAGAAATTTAACTCCACTAAAGCACAAAACAGATAGGTACAGAAGTCAATCACATGTATGTACTTCACTTTTCATACCTACGTTCGGCGGTCGCTCTATCTGTATATCTATCTCTCTCAAGCGCATGGCACTCGCGCTCGCACTCACTCGCACTCAAGTCCCAAACAGTCCGAGATATCGTGTCCGTGAGCAGTGTCTATGTGTGCGTTGCTCGAACGCACTTGTATGTAGATTGACTTCTGTACCTATCTGTTTTGTGACTAAAGTTAAAATAAATAAATAAAAGTAGGTATTCAATATTTTTAAACAGTATAGAGTACACAGTGTAAACAATGAGAGAGGAAGTTTAGTTCGTCTCAATTAGTTCGCTACAGTTGGAAAAGGAACAAATAAACGCTGAGTACACTCCGCTACGGGTTCATCTCGCTTTAGACAGCTAAACTGACATCAACTTGTGTATATCTACTGTACACAGCTACAGGCAATTTATGATATCGATAATGTTGTTGTGATTAGCTGTTTGTTTACAGATTCAACTATAATATCGCGTATAATGTTACAAGAAGCTTCGCCAAACTGGTATCATTCGCAACTCTGCTCGACATAATCATCAAAATATATCTTTTTTTTCTCGTTTCCCTACACTAGGAATATCTTTGTATCGTGAATGCGTCCACCAGACACTAGGTATCTTCATATGCACAAATACCCAGAATAATTGATAGGTAGACAGAACTCATAATTGCAGGCATACTCACAATCTTTCTTTTTTGAATATTGATATATATTAAAATATAATAAAATACAATAAAATACATTAACCATAGGCCATACAAATACTTCTTCCGTGCACGAACAGAACCCGCGACACGTTGTGCAGCAGCCAAGCGCTCAGCCACTGCGCCAACCATTAGTCAAATTAACATCAACAGTTTACCGCAGTCCACTGTTGGACAAAGGCCTCTATAAAAAGGATTACCGCGCTAGGTACACGGGTTGATTACTAAATCCAGCCCTATGAAATAATTGTGTAGTAAAATGATAAATAAAAAAATATGGTATGTGCTTTTACTAGTACCTAATGAGAACACTGAACTAAGAATCTGTTAAGCTTTGCTATCATAATTATTAGTCAATAGTCAATAGTATCTTTATTTGGATGAACATGGTACAAATAAGATCTTACATACATTATTGTGGTAACAATCATATTCTGCCATGTATGGCGTGCAAATAATAACAAAATAAGTAGTTAAATACAATAAAAAAATAAAAAACAAACATGTATAGGAGAAAATGGCAATTAAAATTTAGTACATTTATAATAATTATATTTTATTCTATTTAACATTTCTTAGAAAGTGTCATTCATAAAATCTGTAACAGTATAATAGCACTTTTCACTTAGAAGGGCCTTTAACTTCTTTCTAAATATTTCTACTGTTAGCTCTTTGTAAGAATCTGGAAGCTTGTTATAGATTTTTGGAGCCCAACAGAATACGCTTTTCCACATAAGTGCTGTATTTGCTCTACGAATACATAAGTTATTTTTACGTCTATTACGAATAATTACATCAGAAAGTCTTGGAAATAAATGAGGGTTTAACTTTACAAATAATGCGATTTCTAGAATGTATAAAGATGGAAGTGTCAGAATTTTATATTTAATAAAGTACGATCTACAGCTGTCAGTTACTTTGAGGCCAAACATAGCTCTAATGCACCGTTTCTGAATTTTAAAGGCAACGTCTTTGTGAGTAGAATTGCCCCAGAAAATAATACCGTATCTTAATACGGATGCAACGATACCATGATAGGCAGTAAGTAGTGCCTCTGTGTTTACTATTGGAGCGAGTTTGTAAAGGGCATAGGATGAACTACTGACTCTTCTACTTAGGGTTTCAACGTGTGCCTTCCAATTTAGCTGCCTGTCAATCGTTAAACCAAGAAATACTGCATTTTCCGCTTCAAAGATTTTGTTGTTTTGATATTGTACGTCCATTTTTAAAGAGGGTGGTTGTCTTTGACTGAAGTGCATTATTTGAGTTTTTTTAAGATTGATTTTTAAGTTATTGTTATCTAGCCATGTAATAATTGAAGATAATGTACTATTTACCTCAACTTCATAAGACTTAAGTTTATCACAAGCTATGGTCACCGTGCTATCGTCTGCGAAAAGTGTCATTGGATGCGTTATTACTGTAGGTAGGTCATTAATATATATTATGAATAGCAGAGGGCCCAAAACACTTCCCTGTGGTACTCCGAATGATACTGTACGCTCTTTAGATAAGTATGTATTTTCCTTTCTTGTTTCTATGTTCAGCTTTTTAATAGTAGTTAGCTGTTTTCTGTCTGTGAGGTATGTTTTTAGCAGGTTTAATATGTTTCCTCTAATACCATAACGGTCTAGTTTATTCATCAAAATATTCAAGTCAACATAATCAAATGCGCTCGACATATCGCAATAAATAGAACAGATTGGAATTTTTGAATCTACTTTTGATATAACTGTGTTCAAAAAATCGTAAATAGCCATATTAATTGTCATGTTCTTTCGGAAACCCTTTTGCTCTTTAACTAGTATATTATTTTTTTCTAGGTAAGAATACATTTTGTTATATATATACTTTTCAAATATTTTAGAGAAAATAGGCAGAAGTGCGATCGGTCTGTAATTTTCCATTGATTCTTTATTGCCTTTTTTAAATAAAGGTTTGACAATGGAGATCTTTAGTCTTTCCGGAAAAACACCATGGCTAATACATAAGTTTAGGATATAGCTTAAGTGACCACATATTAGATCGCCCACGGATTTTATAATTTTTGTAGAAATTTGATCATAGCCCACACTATTCGTAGTTTTAAGGCCCTTGATAATATTAAATATGTCAATTGACGTACTCGGAAACATAAAAATTGAGTTTTGATTATTTGTAATGTGGTTTGTGGAATTTTTGCCTGACTCCGGTATTGGTACAATTTTATCCATAAAGTAGTCATTAAATTTATTAGCTATTATTTCAGGGTCATTAAAAGTTTTATTGTCAATTATAATTTTAGTTACGGAATCATTAGGTACATTAAAATTAGATTTTTTAATTATTTGCCATGTTGTTTTATTTTTATTATTAGACATTTTAATATTATAATCATTTTGCGACCGTTTAGTAAGACTTACAATTTTTTTTAATAATTTTGAATATTTAGTGTACTTTAATTTGTTAATTGATGTAGGTTTAAGTCTTGCTTCCCACAGCAATTTTCTTTTCTTTGAACTGCATACTTTAAGTCCACGCGATATCCATTTAATTTTTTTGTTAACTATTATAGTAGCATGCCTAGAGGGAAAACATAAATCATAAAATAATTTAAACAGGTCAATAAATGAATTATATGCCTCATTCTTGTGTACGCGATCATCGCGAAGTTCAGGAAGTGTTATGGATTCGCCACTCTATCTACAGAAGTGCGCTTGGATGAACATCCATCCAAGAGGAAACATTTACAGACCGATAGGACCGATTTGACAACGACGTGTCTGAACTTTTTCAATAAATATTAACATAAAATAATGTTGTATGGTATGTAAATGTGTCTTATTGTAAATGCCAAAGTTGGCACGCTTAAAACTCAATCTCGTTGTAACCTTTCGACGTCACAGTAGGACCGTTAATGGTAACTAAAATTTATTCCAGGAATGTTAAATGTGAGCACCTAAATCCTGTGTCTTGTGCATTCCTATGGCAAAAACGCAACGCTCCGATATAATTTTATCTATAGTAACATACTAATACATAATACATCGTAACTTTCTCCAGGTCGGGCAAAGTGTTATTGGGTTTTTTCAAGAGGAATTTCTCAGTAGCAGTCCGGAGTCTGGATTTGTGCCCGGCTAATGGCAATAGGCTCGCCCCCTATTACATGGGACTTTAACATAACTGGCGAAACGAGGGTGTATTAAAAACACCTCTGCCGAACCCTTCGGGGAATACAAAGCGTAATGTTATGATGTTATGTTATACAGAAAAAATACGACCAAGACAAGTCAATTTAACAAATTCGGAAGCACACGCGTTATCATAGAGATGTTCATAGAATTACACGCTAGAGCCTCGACACGGGCATACTCGGGGAAGGTGCGTGAAATATAAATCAGCTAGCAGTGATTTACGTGAAACCTCCCGGAAAGTTTTAATTCTGTTTCGCTCGGCTCTCGGCCATTTAATTTATCTATTATTTATTGCACGGCGGGAAACTTAGACACTTTGTTTATTAGCTATTCAATTATATCTCATGATACTTTTATCCTTGAAGGTTTGTTTGTGACCTGAGTCGCGAAGGAATATTTGTCAGAAAAGTACTTTCAAAGTTTTAAGCTTATTTCGTAGCGAGCTACGGGAACACAATAAAGATAAATTACTTACGTTTTTTTACGACACAGAAATTTTTTAGTCTTTGTGGATCCCTCACAAAATTGTCTAAGAAAGTACAAAATACAACAAACTACTAAAGTCACTGTAACCCACATTTAATAATAAATAGCACGTGAAAATCTTACACCAATTAATAGCAAGTGTTATACTCTACCACGTTATTAAACCCCGATAATTAATTTGTAGCTAGCGTGGTCCCACGTCCGGGTATTGATTAAGAACTCGGACTGTCGCACTGGCTACGTTCAAATAACTTTATGTTTTGTTTCCTACGAGAGGAACATTCTGTTACATTTCTATTTCCCACTGAACTTTGTTCCGAATATCCCGTCCGGAATTTATTTTTAAAACTACCCCTACTCTGCAAAACCTACCTGCGTAGTTGGTCATAAAAGAAGATACCGTCACATTGCATGTTACTTTATGTTTGGCACAAAATGAACATTTTGCAATGGAAAATGCAGTTTCAATGAAGTTTTACGTCTGTATACGTGCTTCAGTAATAATTTTGTTGTTAGTTCCGTAACCGAAATATACAAAATATTTCGGTATTAACAACTCATGTTCAATATTCATATTTGTATGTCACTGAGGCGTAACTTGCAGAATCCAAAAGGATTTTTATGCAATAATCCAGTTAACTGCAGTTGCAGTGATAGCCTAGCGGTTGAACGCTTGCCTTCCATGCAGGAGGATGATCGTTCATGTTCGATCCCGGCCCGTACCTCTGACTTTTCGAATTCATGAGCGGATCAGAATTTGATTATCAATTGCGTTAACGGTGAAGGAAAACATCGTGAGGAAACCTGCACAACTGACAGGGCTCCATAAACTTCTAAGTGGGGTGTGTAGTCTGCTAACCCGCACCAGGCCACCATGGTGGACTAAGGCTTAAACCCTTCTCATTGTGAGAATAAGCCCGTGCCCAGCAGTGGGACAGTAATGGGTTATATCGCACGTTTAGAATTATAGAGACATATTTAAAAAAAGATAGTTTTTGGAAAACGTCGAATAAAGGTTCGTATTTTTATGAATTTTGTAGAAAAGACAGAAACTTTCTCTTATTAAAAGAGACGCCACAACAGGCCTCTCTTTTAATAAAAGTCGATGAAAATGGTCATCCATGGTCATTTTATGATTCTACAATAAAATCTTAAAAATTTGAAATAGGTCTCTATAATTCTAAAGGTGCGATATGGTAAGTTAATCCAGTTAACATTTTATAAAATCAACTATCGCATATATTTTAAGAGGGTTTTCAATGGTGGGGCATTTTTGTACTGGGACAAAGTCGCGGACAGGAAAACTTAGGTACAGATCCAGGTATTTGCAGTATGAACTAGCTATCTAACAATTGTACACCACTGGGCTGCGTTTTCACAATTCCTTCTTGCTGCCCGGATTCCGCACGAAAAGTATTTGGCCTACGGATATTTGTTCCGAACCCAAATATTTGGTCTATAACGGCACTCACGGTACAGGGAATCCAAGAGTAGGAGACATCGTTTAAAAAATGTGGCCTTTGGCTATAACTTTTATATTAGCTCAAATAATGATCGTCTCGTTCCAGTTCGGCAAAAATTTTGGTTCTTTTATTTTCACTAAACTTGAGTTAGTAAATAACGAATCATCTTTACATAGTATAAAACAAAGTCGCTCTCGCTGTCTGTACGCTTAGATCTTTTAAACTACGCAACGGATTTTAATGCAGTTTTCAGCAATAGATAGAGTGATTCAAGGAGAAGGTTTATATGCCCCACATTAGTATCTACATTGCACCCGTGAAAAGCCGGGGCGGGTCGCTAGTAGTTTATAAGTCGTATAATTAATATAATCCATACTTAATATTATAAATGCGAAAGTGTGTTTGTTTGTTTGTTTGTCCTTCCTTCACGCCCTAACTAAGCAACCAATCAACTTGATTTTCGGCATAGAGTTAGTTGAAAGGATGGAGAGTAACATAGGCTACTTTTGGTCCTGGAAAAACATCATGTTAATTCCACGTGAGTGAAGCCGCGGGTAAAAGCTAATTCATTATATAGGTACATTGTAATTGGATTGTATCTTAATATTTACTAACATAGTTTTTAAATAAAGAATGTTACTAACCCTATGAGTCCTGGTTACTCGAAACAAATAAATGAATGAATAAATAAAATTCCTGTGTAAGTAAAATAAAAAATAACTACTTATACCTACACGAACTTCTATAAAATACCTATGAAACATTCACCAATGACTGACTGAGCGGAGAGTAGACACCAATTATACTTTCATATTATATCCCAACAATATCACAATACAAACAAAGATTTTGGAGTAGGAACTTTTCACGGTAGGTACTAAGCGCACGTTCGCCGCTCAGCCAGGCCGACTGGGGGATGTATGTTAAATTAGCATAGCGTACTTCGATGGCGCACCGCGGGCAGACCTGTAATGAGAATTTACTGGTTTACGGATGCCCCCGACGCATTTAGATATTCGGGCACGTACCCGTAATATGTTAGGCAGCCAGACAATAAGTTAGGCTACGCTTGAGAGTTGCTTATGTGAATAAGTTGGGAAACTTGGTAAACCCTTTTTGTGTTAATGTGTGTCTTATTCGTTGTTTTGGCTATCTTTGTGCTGTGGGATACGAAAAGACAGTAGGCATAAAATTACGGTTTGAGTCAGAAAAATAATAAATTAAGAATATTTTCTTGAGAAAACAAACAAAACAAAAATGAGTTGGCTCCTAATTTCACACGTTTTTAAAGTTTTCAGAGGGAATGTATTATTTTACCTACTACGCTAACCGACTAAATTTTTTTTAATCATAAAATTGTATTGTATTTTTCCTGTAAGTGAGCGTGTAATCTTTTGAGAAAATAAATGTCTTAAACTCTAAACTAGGTCTTTTTATACCTACTTATCAAAATCTAAAAGGCAACTTTTTATAAATCTTTAGAAATTTTCCACTGTGAATTACAGGCTTCCCACTAAATCGCTATATAATGAACGACGTCCCGACCGTGTGGGAATAACTTGGTAATCACCACGTTTGGAAAGTGGTTAAGGAGTACCTACCTACTTATTAGCGCAAAGTAAGATGATACTACTCATCCCTTTTCTTTTAAGTTTACTAACTGGAACTACTGGCTCTTTGGTCTAGTGATGGCAAGCGCGACTGCTGATCGTGAGGACGTGGGTGCGATCTCCAGGTCGGGCAAAGTGTTATTGGTGTTTTCGGTGTGGAATTCCTTAATAGCAGCCCGAGTATGGATTGGTGCCCGGTTGATAGCAATAGGCTCGCCCCTTATTACTAGGGCGTTTTTTTTTAAAAAAAACGTTGCCCCACACTAGGATTTCTCCTGTGTCGTGAGTGCGTTTACAGACACAAATCTTCACATGCACAAACGCCCAGACCCGGTACAACCATCTGTAGGCCATACAAATATTTGTTCCGTGCGGGAATCGAACCCACGATCCGTAGCGCAGAAGCCAATTGCTCAGCCACTGCACCAAACGTGTCATCGAACTGTTGTTACTGTACACCTCTGCCCAACCCTTCGGGGAATACAGGCGTGATGTATTCCCCGAAGTTATGTTATGTTAAATGGAACTACAGATCCACATTTGACTCTAAGCATAAACATAGAGCAAAGTACAACCACTAGCAACTTTTTATCTAAATCTGTTCCCAGAACATCATAAGTAAATTGCATTGTCAGGCCGCTCGACTGGGCGACTGACCGACGCAGTTCGTTCCACTATCCTGCCAAAACTAGACTCTCTGCTTCCTTTTATTGTACAGCGGATAAGCCCCCGGCTCTGCTTCTGAAGAAAGTTCCTAGTTTTTCGGGATAAAAAGTATCTTGTTTCCAAATTTCATTCCATCTGTGCACCAAATTTCACCCAAAATAGTTCAGTCGTTATAGCGTGACTCTACTTTATCATTTCATAATTCACTGGTAAGCTCCGCAAGGGAATCATAACTACACCTTGATATTCATATTTTTTAAATGCCATTAATATACTCGTAAATATAAAAATACGATATACTCGCTCGCATAACACCCTTTTTTCATCCAAAAATCTGTCAATGATTGTTTCAGCAGTGGGAAGAGTAATAAAATTTTGCTGAATTCCAACGACCGTTTCGCCAATTAGTCACTGAATGAGTATTTTAAATGTTAAAAGCTAGACTTTTAAATGGCTGTGAAAGAAAATGAAACTTGATTAAAATATTGTATTTATTTGTATTTGTTGTCGTAATAAACTGTGCAGCCACCTCGTAAAGCATTCAAGTCTTGAAGTTCATCTGGTGATACAGGTACTTGACTGGTAGATTTTGTTACGACGAATATTCAAGGCTTAGGTATAAACACAACAGAATTTAGATATGCAAAGGTAAGTAGATTTAAGACTGTCGTAACCTCACCTCACTTCAGTTTTACAACACTCTTTTATAGGGGTATAGGAGGTCCTAGTACTAAACCGGGTTACTAAGGCTATAGGAGCGACAGATGCCTTAAAATTGGTGAGCATCATCTACATAAGGATGTTCAGAAGATAGGGAACCGAACGCCGATATTATCTACGTTTTACATTCGCGTTTACCTCCATCAACCTTCGTCCAACCCTACGTGCTCCCCTACGCTTATCGGCCGGCAATTTGACTGCACCCTTGTGTTACAAAAATTGAGCAGCCGATATCTTACGGCCGCGTTAGGGTTTACACTTTGTAATGGAGTACTCCCGTAAATTCGATCCCAAAAGCGTTCCATTTGGGGAAGGCGTGATAGATAGGTATTAGGGGTGTGTTTCAGATACGAGGTTTGAGGTATCAGACAGGAGGTATGCATAAGTAGCTTGAATACACAAATGTTTGGGGGAGATGCGTGAATAACAAATAGGTATATAGGTAGGTAGGTAATTGTTTTGTTGTGTTCTGTGGGGAAGGCCTATTACAATAATGTGCGTGTGTATCCTAGCTGTTTTCGGATAAAGGAATTAAAATAATGCTTTTATAAAAAATTGGCAAGCTTTTTGTTTGTATAAAAGACAGGCAACAGAATCTTCTAGGGGTAAATCTATCATTACAGTTATAGCTAATATCAGTGTCAGGATTGGGAGCATGGTAAATAAAGTAAATTAAACCAACATAGACTCTCCACCACTGAGAGTACTTTTAATTAGGTTAGTGATTAGTTACAGAAGCTAGTTCACAATATATCACAATACCTATAATAATTAACACAAGATCAGAAAATGAGGAAAACAAACCAGATATAAAAGGTCAGACTTCTTCAGCTTTTCGACTCCTCTGCTTCGTCGAATTACCACTGTTTTTATAACTTCTGGTACGTTGATTAATCTTGACGGTTACCCTCCTATGTCAACCAGTTACCGATAACATTTGTAAGTAATTTACACAGAATGAGTAAGCCCCTTTATTTTTCTGTTGTTTTTATCACAAAACTTAGGTACCAATATACAATAACAATAATTAGTGTTAAATCCGCCAAACAGAAAAATAAGGGGGCTTAGGTACTCATTCTGTGTAAATTCCTTACAAACAAAAAGCTTTTTGTGGACTTAACATGAAATATTGTTATTGTAAGAATATGTCATTGATATCCGCAAAGTAACGCTTGATTCAATTATTTATCACATAATAACAGACAATATTGTCTCGTGGCAAATTAACAACCGCGCGGATCATATGATTTGCATGGTTAAGTAGCGCTTGCCGCGGTCTGTCTGTAGATGGGTGACCATTCGTTACACATCAAGACCCCTCAGTGCCTCGTATAGCATGTTAAACAGTCGGTCCCGGTCATACGAATACCTATGACAGTCGTTACGGGTAATCAGAAGCCCGAAAGTCTGACACTCGGTCTAACCTTAGGATATCGGCATTGCCCAGTAACTGGGTTGCGGAGGTCTGATGGCAGTCGCTCCGTGTAAAATACTGGTATTCAGCCGCATTTGGTTAGACTGGAAGCTGACCCCAACATAGTTGGGAAAAGCATATACAGAATATAATACCTAACTGACAATATTGTGACAGTCTACGGTATGGTATCTAGGACCTCGTCCTCTTCACAATATTTTCACAATGTCCCATATCATACCTGTTCTACTTTGGGTATTCTTTTTAAGCGTCTTGAGATCGAAAATAGGCACACAGATCAGGTGTCGAACTCGGAATATACGGACACAGAACAAAAAAAATATGTTAAGAATTAAATTAGGATAAACTTACAGCAAAAGTTGATGTACCTACTTAGTTTAGCTTAAAATTATGTTATTTTACTCTGTACATATTCTGTGGTTGGCACCATTTCTTATTTACCAAATACCAATTGGGGATGGTACGAGGTAGAACAGAGGTGTAAAACCTTCCTACAAAATGCCAATGAATGCTTCTACAAATAACTATGAGTAACTCAAAGCAATTTCTATACGCCTAGAAAACAGCATCATGGATATTTTCACCTCAGTTTCCCGTAGTTTTTTAGTGTTTTATCATGAAAATATTGTCTCATAAAAAACGTTATGTATGCGCATATTAAGCAAATGATGTTATATCCGAGTTACACGAAATCTGGGGGGACGCGAGCGAGGCGCAAAATTTATGTAGTTAATATAGGCGCTTATTATATTATTCTGGCTGGCAGGCCGCAGCATTGCCCTGTCATTTTGTAAAATAACCAGATGTTTGCAAACCGAAATAAGTACCTACATATCCATCGCTGTGCTTAGTCACGTTACTTGCATGACCTGATTTACCCTATAGGATAAATAGGTTGAAGCCTAGGGGCGCAGTCCTGGAGAGGGCCGCGAGAGAGATCAGGCGGCCGGCGACGGACGAAAAGTATTTTGAAAGGGAAACATTTCATTTAGCAAAAACACAATCGGTGTCCGTGAGATTTTACTCACTTACTTCCCAACAAGGAGGGCGCCAAGCTTATAAAATATTAGCTTAAGGTCTCAAACCCTAAATCAAGCCCCGCTTACTTTACTTGGACTAGATTGCCAATAAGAGCATAATAACAGCTAGATCACACCACCGTGTGGTTTTCGATGAAAATATAGATGATATTGACCGAAACGTGCACAACGTGAACGGGAAGCACAAATTGCGATTATTAATCTGTGTGCTACAATCTCGAATTGGGAGTAGTCTCCAAAACTCCCAAAACATTAACCTCTAAAGCGAAAAACAAAAGATAAAAGGAAAAAATAGTGTGAGGCAGACGAGGTCGCGAGTTAGTATGCGCATATATCTATAAGAGTATCGTGAGACGCCACATTACCCTCCCAGGGGATAATGATGCGTGAACTATGGATAATCTTAGCATTTTTCAGTTCCAACATTGATAATATTTATGATCCCAAGAGCGTGCCAAATAGATGACGTGAATATCTACTTCAACTTAAATATGTCTACAGGAAGTACTTAGTATGAAAACGTGTAAAATATAATTAAGTGATTTATAGGAAATAATTAAGGAGGTCCTTGTTTCATGTGGTTTTAGAGCAGACAGAAGGCCGCTACTGCCTGTGCTCTTGAATGAGTAAATTAGTAGTCTTTTGCGACACCCACAGGCAGAGTCTGGTTTAAGGTCCACGGGCTTATCATTACCCGATTTCTAGGATCTGTAACTCTCATTCAGTGTAGTATAATAATAGTTAGGCGCCCGGTCTCTTCGGTTTTCGGCCATCAACCGGGCGTCAAAAATCGGGTAGGTACGTTCAACAACGAAAGTTGGTTATCACTTTTACATAACACCTAAAAGACACAAAATTAAAATGTGTTCGATTTAAAATAAATTGGTTTATTGTTCTGTAAAACTACTACCGTGCCTCGAAGAGCACGTTAAGCCGTCGGTCCCGGGTGTCATCCGAATACCTATGACAGTCGTTACGGGTAGTCAGAAGCCCGAAAGTCTGACAAACAGTCTAACCTTGGGATATCGGCATTGCCCAGTTACTGGGTTGCGGAGGTCTGATGGCAGTCGCTCCGTGTAAAATACTGGTATTCAGCCGCATCTGGTTAGACTGGAAGCTGACCCCAAGATAATTGGGAAAAGGCTAAGAGGAAGTAAGTAAAAGACATAAAATTATTCGATACACTGCTTTTCAGAATTTCATGTTATATTCAAGAGTTTGTGTTATTTTATTGTTACATGTGTTCCGATTAAATTTGAATATTAATGTGTTCAGTTATGATTTAATAAACTGAAGTGTTAACATACTTTTGTTGCCGACTGTATCTACCTAGTGTAATAAATGCTTTTGGGATTCTTTTTTTTTTAAAAACGTTGCCCCACACTAGGATTTTTCCTGTATCGTGGGTGCGTTTACAAACACAAATCTTCACACGCACAAACATCCAGACCCGGAACAACTATCTGTAGGCCATACAATTTTTTGTTTCGTACGGGAATCGAACCCACGACCCGTAGTGCAGAAGCCGATCGCTCAGCCACAGCACCAAATATGGCGTCAATTATAACCTAATATGGGCTATATTCCACATGTATTGTGTTGAATCACGGGAGGGGCCGGGGCTGGGTTGCTGTTGACAATAGGCACTTCGTGCCATATACCTATATTCGTCGTATCTCCTTTCTCGTTCCTTCACAATCTTACCCTCAGCCTTCGGTTTATTTAGCCTATAGCGTAAATCAGGTCCTGCCCACGGATGTGTGGGCTATTCTTTGCTGGTAACCATGCGGATGTGTCATGTGTGGGGCGCGTACGGGCTGATTATGATGTGCCATATTTAATCGTATGTAGGTAAAGGTCGCGTGTATAAAAAACCTCCGATTAAATCGTTTTATGACCAAAATTTTTATCGCTTGCGTGAAGGCACTTTGCGCGTACATTTTGTCCGCAGTGTTGGATCGCCGTATAGAGAAGTTTTCTTAGAATGTGTAGCCGGCCTAAAAACAGATTTTACTGAATTTGGCGCTTTTATTGCGATTCACTCGCAATAGCAATATCCTTTAATTTCATGTTCACTGCACCGTACGTTTGTCACCACGCAATGAACGTCGTTGTATTGACAAAATGAAAGCTATTACAATTGTGTGTTATGCTGAGGTGCCCATTACCTCTCGATTAGAATTGTTGACTTTGCAGAGTTTAAAGCAAAGGTGAATGCCAAACACGAACATTGACGATTCCATGGTAACAAAAGCAAACGAAAATAATAGAATCATTTTCAATTTTTATTATATAGATACACTTTTGCTTTATAAAAATTGTCTAGTGAGACTAACTAACAATTAGACCTAAGCAAATTCATACATTTACATTGCTTTATAAAATTTTCATTGCTCAGAATGTAGTTTGTAAATATATCTAGTTAAAGTTTTATTATTGGCGATTTTACTAATCAATTACCAAGACAAGGTTTGGTTCCCAGACTAGTAATTAACAATGAAAATTTCACTAAGCAATTTTTATTCCGGTGGAATTCAAAATATAAACTATGTAGACATCGTACCCTTCATTATTACATATTTTATTATAAGTTATATATTTAAATTTACATATCCATTATTTTGTTATACGACATTTCATTGTGAAATCATAACAATATTGCTGTTAAAATTGAGGCAAAATCAATTGAAATTAACATTGATGGAATTAAGTAATTATGGCATTGACATAATAATGTATTATTGCAATGTCTTCATAAATGTCTACATTTTAAATGGCAAGCAAAGGATGCACGAAAAATACCTTATCGTTATTTATAACGCACGTCCAGTCCATGGCAGGACTTCGTCAATAAAACACCACACTTATTGCATCTTAGTGCAGCATTATAACATTTATTTATAATGTAGACACTAATAAATCATTTCATTTAAAATTAATGCTGCTCATATTATATAAAATATAACATTTAATTTACCTAAATATATAAAAACAACAAGAATATGTGAACATTCACCACAGCGGTGTTACACGCATGATTTCCAGTTTGCAACTTTTTTAGCTTTTGACTGAGAATTTGATGACCAGCCACTTTGAAATTCAAAGCCGTCTAGATTGTCAAATGATAAACAATAAGAATTCACACAATATTAGAGGTAAGTCAAAGCTAGGAAAGCTTCACAAAATCAAAGATGTAGAAATATATTATGCATTAAACATGAACGAACAATTCCGTATGCAAAAATTTGTATAAGATAAAAAGATCACAATATTCAATAGGAGTGTGATTCGGAAAGCCACCTAGCCTGAGATTATGAGCATGCGATACAGAGAAACGGCACCTCGACAGCTCATTAGTCTACCTGTAATAAAAAAAATGCTATTTAAATATTACATTCTTATAAGTTTATCACTTGGTTTAGGCTGTTTGCGGAGAATAATATCTGTATGTAATGTATTATGGGAGCTTGCACACCAGGTACGAGTTAATCGCGCTATTCAAATTCGTACGAAATCGCCCAAAGTTCGGCGGGCTGATGAAATTTGAGCAGACTTACTGTTGTAACAAGGCATGAAGTGAACAGACTTCTCCTACGAAATCTATATCTATCTTATATTATAAAGAGGGAAGATTTGTATTTTTGAATGTAACGAATAAACTTAAAAACTACTGGACCGATTTCAAATTTTTTTTTGCCGTTAGTAAGCTACATTGTCACTGAGTAACATAGGCTATATTTATTACTGGAATAAAACTTCTTATGCGGGCGGAGCCGTGAGGACACAGCTAGTGTTAGATATAACCAAAACCGCTATATGAAGGCTGGTCCATACCAAATGCAGCAGCAGCGACAATATGGGGTGTGCGCATTGCACAAGAGTTCTTCAAAAACTACTCAGGAGTTTAATATTATTTCAAATGCATTTCTATTATTAAGAACACGATTGTTGAAAAAATAGATAAAATCGAATTGGAAAATAAATTAAATCGAACAAAATTGGAGGATATACACGCTTAGTTTTTGGAGAGGGCATTTCTGTTCTTTTCGCGCGAAACAGATATTTTAAGGAGTAATGTGAAGTTACTATAAAGTTCACAGGGTATGACGTCATTGACCCGTCGCCCGGCCAGTAACAGGCCCAGGGAGGATGGCGCGTCGTGTTCCGCGCGCGCCTCTCAGAAGGAAGTGGGGCAGGGGAGCAACTGTCCCACCACAGGAGAGGTCCACCAGAAGAAGCTGGTGGACCGAGACCTGCCGGGGTCGCGGTGCATGCAACAGCGAATCCCGTGACCCCGGCCTTAGGTCAGAAGGAGGGACACCGTTGGTTTTCATCCGGTAAGAGTCCGGCAGACCCCCTCGCCTTCCCCGGGCGAGGGTAATCCATGAGGGTTTTCCAACGAGAAAAAAAGGGGTATGACGTCATCGTCTCGTAGTGCTGTTCAAGTCTAATAAACAATTTTAAATCGCTTATAACTTGAGTATTTTATTAAATACTAGCTGTTCTCCCGCGACTGTACCCGAGTAAATAATTTGACTATAGCGTCACCTACCGGATCCCAGCATAGATACGAACCATAGTCTCGTAAAAAAAATATGTATAAATATGATCTCAATCGGTAAAGTCAAGCGTGACCAAGAGAAATAGAGATTCATTTTTATAATTATATAGATATCATCGTATTTTTCACTGTTGCCGTAATTTTCATTAAAGGGCAGAAAGATCTTCTAAAAACAAAGTCTACTACTCTGTTGTATAATGACATACGCTGCATCCAGTGCGATCGCACTGGGTTCCGTCCCCCTATGGCGAACGTCTGTACAAAGGGTACGCATCTCGACAAACATGTAACACATTGCTTCATATTTTGTTTGGCCAAGCCATAAATATTAATGTTTTACCTTTTCTTAGGTACTTCTTCCTTGGCTTTCTTCTCCGCCTCCCTACGTTTGGCGGCCTCCTCCCGCTGCTGGCGGATGATCGCGAGCCGCGCGAGATCGGCCCGCGCTTGGTCGGTTTTACCTTCCGCATGTAACTTCTGGTACGCCGCCGCCGCGCGTTGCTTTTCTATCTCTTCTCGTTCACGCCTGTAAAGCGTCGTTTTTTATATTAATTAGGACCATGGAGTACGTTATGGAGCGCTTATTCGTAAGAGAATGGTGCCAGCCGACTTCCGCATAGGTGCTAGTTCACCTCTCCCGCTTGTGACTGTCGTAATTCTGCCGCGATCGACGGATATTTGACCTCTGCTTGTACTTGTCTTACCCACTAATGGTATGATGGGATGGCGATCAACTAATGATACATTTAACACAAAGAAAAATAGATACCGGTTTGAAAATTCATAGGCAGACTATCACGTGTCTCATCTGTTCTGCCTAGCCTTTTTCCAACTATGTTGGGGTCAGCTTCCAGTCTAACCAGATGTGTCTGAATACCAGTATTTAACACGGAACGACTGCCATTAGACCTCCGCAACAGTTACTAGACAATGCCAATATCCTAAGGTTAGACCAATTGTCAGACTTTCGGGCTTCTGACTCTTCTGGTTCTCCGAGGAACGGAAGAGTCGCGCCCACAGACTGACCGGGACAAGAACTCTCAAATCGTATGATGGTCTCATAACAAAACTGACACTGTTTAAAGCGTATTGTCAATCTTTTTACACGTGCAGCCTGTGGGTTAGCTATTTGCAGAGAGCATACAGTGAACTGCGAGTGCAGTACAACAATGCGTTCAGGATGCTGATGGGGCTGCCGCGGTTTTGTAGCGCCTCCGGCATGTTTGCTGAGGCCAACGTAGACAGCTTTGCGACAATTATGCGCAAGCGTTGCACCTCCATCCTAACGCGCATGCGTGCTAGTTCCAACAGCATCTTGTGTGTGTTGACAGATCGATGGGATTCTCCGATGCTTGAGCGCTGGATACGACTGCATGCAGTCAAGTAAGCAGGGGACGGTACCCCTATCAGTGTGCCGTGTCGGTTTATCGGACAATCCAACATCAGTATGTTGGATTGTCCGAAAAATTGACATGGCACAATCAATGAATGTATGTATTTTTAATTTTTAATATGTATTTTCTTTACTAATCATAGTTTATAAGTGTCTTTGTGCTACTAACAACGATATGGATATGTTGAAATTCCGAAATAAAATGATTATTATTATAACATACATAGGTAATTATGTGCGAAATAGCACTTCATCTTCGTTCTTATCGTTTCATGACTAGGGGCAAGGTGCATTAAAGGAGCCTCCACGAGTGACGATACTAACTACGTCTGGCGCACCCTGGACAGTCAGCCCCACTACCAACCTTGCTGACTGGCTTATCATTCATTGTATAAATTTCTCTATGACTGTTCCCATATATACTAGAATATGATGGGTCACATTACTACTGATCTGTCATAGGAAAATTTATACAAGGTTAGTCGGAAAGGGGGTACTAAGCCGCGAGCCACTTAATGTATTACCTACTGATGGTGGTTTTAAAAAAAGTGTTAAAATTTCAAAATTCGATAAAAACAAATCCATGCAAATTGATTTTTATTCTAGTTTTTTCAAAAATTCTTCATCTCTGCTTTAGTTACGAATTCAGAAAATGGAGCTCGTAATACGTGACCGCAAATATGACCTAAAATGTAAACGCAGCTGATCTTAGCTGAGGATAGATAGAATTTGGTGTACTTTTTATGAAATCTTTGAACAGCTATTTCTCTTAAACTAATGGCTTTTGGGGAAAGTTGTAGAACAAAAGTTATCCATTATTATGGGTACTTTAACACCCTTTCGGCTTAGTACACCCTTTTTAACTAACCTTGTATAATGGACTTTCGGCTTAGTACACCCTTTTTAACTAACCTTGTATAATGGACAAGGTTTATTCAGTGGCTGGCATGACAAATTACAGTGATTGTGGTTAAGGTTAGTCTGAAGACTGGTATGTAGTTGACGGTTTAAAAGCAGAGGATGTTACCATGACAGCCACTAAATAAACACATGTAGATACTAATTGAGTAAAATACTGAACCTCATTTTGTAAAGCCTGATATTGACGTCAACATAATTATGGGAATGTCCATATGACAGTAAGATAATATGGATATTATCATCACAAACAAGATTTACAAGCTTAAAAAGATACCTGCTAATTATGACGAAAAGAAATAGTAATACCTTGATAATTGAGGTTTCTCTCCTTCACCTAAATTGTCCAAGTTAGTCAATTTCTTGTTTTTCTTCACTACACGGTTAGGATTTTCTACTTCAATGAGGCCTGATACACCCTTAGCTTTAGATGGTCTCTGAAACATTATAATAAAAGATTTTCGGATGCGGAACGTGGGGAATCAGGTACTACGATGAAACTTGCACTGGACTTGCTGGCAGAGTTGGTTAATTGAAAATGAAACCTTTAAAATATTTAATGTATTTTTTTTGTAAGGGATGGTGTACTAAAAACTGAACCAGCAAACCGAATTGAATAAGTATAAGTTATTAATCAGTCTCGGTTATTTTTTACTTTTCAGATTAGTTTTTTATTAATTTTAAATTTGCTTCACTCAGATGTAAAATAACTGATTCTAGTAATTTTTGTTTACATTGTATTCTGTATGTCTTTAGGTTACTTACTACTTACACAAATATTAATGTCTTGATAACCAACAAGGTGACACACACCACACCATAAGACATGCACAGATTGATATTCAAAGGTCAAAACTAAAAAAACATACAAAATATAATTACATCATCATCCGAGTCGCTATCTTCACTGCCAGAGCCAGATTTTTCTTCCTCTGACTCTTCTTCACTCGAGGTTTCTTTGCCATGCTCTTTCCTCCATCTGAAAAATTATACAAAATAAATTTTAATTTGCTGGCATTGACAATGATGTGAACTTTAGAACTAACAATTATTAATTAAATTATGATGATGAAAAATTTGACACTAAATCAAACTGCCTTGTTGGTCTAGTGGTGGCAAGCGCGACAGCTGATTGTGAGGTCCTGGGTTCGAACCCCGGGTCAAGCAAAGTGCTATTGGGTTTTTCCATGTGAAATTCCTCAGTAGCAGCATGGAGTTTGGATTTGTGTCTGGTTGATGGCAATAGGCTTGCCCCCTATTACATCGGACTTAAACATAACGGCAAAATGATGATGCATTACTATAGATATCTGCCCAGCCCTTCGGGGAATACAGCCGTGATGTTATGTTTATGTTGTGTATATCCAATTGTGGGTGTATAAGGATGTGATGATTATCCTATTGTGTGATTTATTTTAGAATTAAATATCGTCACAGTATAGAGATTCAAAGTATTTTTTTAAGAAAATAAACTTATGTTGTATGTTTTTTCTTAGAGTATACATATTAAATAGATAATGTAATTATCTATTTAATATGTATACTCTAAGAAAAATAACTATGTTTATTTTCTTAAAGAAATACTTTGAAACTCTTTACTGTAAAGTAGGTATATTGGCGCTTTATTCTTTTTACCTTTCCAGTGACGATATAAAGTCCTTGTTCAGTATTGATTTTTACAGTATTTAACAATGAGTTGTGACTGTAACTATGTTAACCCTTTGACCACCAGTGAAATATACCCGATAAACAGTTTTGTGTCCATTTCAGCAACATCAGAATAAAAAAAAAGAAAACCTGAGTTTAAAATATACTCATTTATCAATATGGCATGTAATGCAGCTCAATTCTTGAAATTATTATTTTGCCAATTTATGAACTGGGCACTAGGCAACAGATATAACATAATATAATTAACCCATTACTGTCCCACTACTGGGCAGGGTTGGAAAAAACCATGATTTAAAAAAAATCGAATAAAGCATTAATCACAATTTTTTGATTTTATTATTTAATTTAACTATATTTTTGCGCAAAACGGAAGGGATTACGCGGACACAGCGCGGGGATTTCCCTTTTGTCTGACATGTGAATGCCAAGCAAAAGGGAAATCCCTGTGTAGTGTTTTGTTCCTTTCGCTTGCAATTACGGTCTTACTTTCGTTCTAACAAGCATTCATTCGTTCAGTTTTGTGTACTATTATTATTGCTGTGATGCGTGCGTGACTAATTTATTATAAATAAAATGGCTCACCAACGAGAAGGTATTTGGGAACATTTCACAGAAAAAAGGACTACCAAAATTGTAGAATTAAACATTTTTGATTAAATCATTGATTTTTATTGAAAACATCATTTGATTTAAATCAAAATGATTTATTCATGCCAACCCTGCCACTGGGCATGGGCCTCTTCTCAGAATGAGAAAGGTTTAGGCCTTAGTCCGCCATGCTGGCCTGGTGCAGTTTGGCAGACAATACACATCATCAAGAACTTTATGCCGCACTCTCTGGTGTGCAGAGATATAAAACCTTTTTAAAAACAAGCTTTAATCAGCTCAAGCGGATGTCATCAAGTGCTTGAGAAATTGATCACAAATTTTAATCCGAAAACATACAAATGAAGCAAGTTAAATAAAAGTTTGTAAAAACTGATGGGTCAAAAGGTTAACTGCTCAAAGAAGAGCAGTACCCTAGTTTTCTGCCAGCAGTGGTGATGATTAATCAGTGCCATAGCTAGATGCTCTGGGGCAGCAAACAATTGAGCCATCTAGAGGGCCTTTATTGTTCAGAGGCACTGTGCACATATTTATTGTATAAGTTAATAATAATGTAAGGCTCATGTTTAGCAGTTGATGTTTACGGAAACTACGAGTTTTATTATAAACAAATTTCTTTAGAAGAATAATGACCTTGTCTAAGTAGTCCCATTTGTATTATAATATGAGTCATAAGACGTGACTTAATGCTTGTTATTATAATAAGAATGGAATGGGAAAGTATGGTTACTCACTTAACAATAATTCTAAACTATCAACATTGGAATTATGACATTTTGTAGATTTGAATGCATATTGGTACAAATTTTGATTATATTGAGCGTTTATTGAATGAATCAATCAAAATTGTGTATATTTTTATTCAAGAGTATGCTAAGTATCTATACTAATATTATAAAGCTGAAGAGTTTGTTTGTTTGAACGCGCTAATTTCAGGAACTACTAGTTGGAATTGAAAA
Source organism: Amphipyra berbera (assembly GCA_910594945.2). Lineage (NCBI taxonomy): Eukaryota > Metazoa > Arthropoda > Insecta > Lepidoptera > Noctuidae > Amphipyra > Amphipyra berbera. Next base: position 11,630,999 of record OU343125.1, read on the forward strand.
ATTATTTTTGTGTTGGATAGACCATTTATCGAGGAAGGTTATAGGCTATATAACATCACACTACGACCAATAAGAGAGGAGCATAAGTGAAAAATGTTGCAAAAACTGGAAAAATGTCCACCCAAAGACGGGACGGGTTGCTAGTCTTCAATAATAGTAAGAATTTTTGAAATTAAAACTGGATTGAGTACGGAATTACTTTCAAGAATAACTGTACTGATCTTGTACACTCTGTAACATTATTTTTTTGTAGCCTTATTCCCCAAAAGTTTCTCATAATTCAAAGGATTGCAGCAGATAGATGTGTGGAATCATTTTTTTTGTAATTTTTAAGCACTGTAGAAAATTTTATGGACCAATGCTTGATATGTGTACATTAATGTAATAAAGAGTTTATAAATAAACTATACCAATTAAGCACTACAATAGTGATTCAAGTCACTGACCTTATAACAAACAAATAAGTGGAATCAAAACATTCTAATTAGAGTTTATCACGTATGTAATTCAAATGATAATTAATTATTATCATAATAGTTTACCTACGAATACATAGTATTGTTATTTTATCTTTTGTGTACCAAATGCTTTGGCGTCGTTTCTGAGTCAAGTTAATTGCATCAAACAAATTACTAAAAGTTAATGAATCACTTGCCTCTGCTTCTGTTCTTCTTGTTTTCGCTGCTCCTCCAGCTCTTCTGGGCTGGTGAACTTGCGGTTACGGCCCTTATGGTTAGTGAATTTACCTGTAACATTACACAAACAAAATATTCGTCACAAAGGTTAGGCCAACTAAACAATCAATAATATAATAGAAGACAAAACGTAGATGGATTTCTTCCGTAATTATATCCAATAATTATTTATTTCAACAATTCTTTTAATTTCCCTTGCTGTACAGTTACGAATCTAGAAGAATTTTTGATGAAAGCACATTCTCATAACATTGGTCGACATTGAGAAAAAACAACACGTATTCGATACACACTTACCGCGTGGCATGATTGAATTTATGTATTAGTAACTGTTGTAAGTGACTATGGAATAAATAATTTACTGCAGTATTATTGCTTGGCGGAAATTAGTAAGCAAAATACTAATACTAAAAATCGGATAAATTTAGCGTTGACGTCTCGTCGGAACCGGAATTCGAAATTTTCGAAACGAAACATATAGGTAATATAAATTAAATATTGCCAGATTAAAATATACTTTAGTCGATTTCATAACAATAAACCACCCCTGAAATCTCGAATAGTAGATTAACGCTTTATTGATAATACAGTTCAAACCTTGTGATTACTGCTGATATAGATTAACTCTTGAACGGGATTTTTTTGATTCAATAAACAAAAGATTGCAAGAAGTAAACAAGTGTATTTAACGTGAGGCATTTTAGCGCCCCGTGTGAATTGCGCAGCTATTGCTCGGCGCGCGATCATTTAATTCGGGGCGCTAAAATGGCTCACGTTAAGAACACATGTTTATTTCTTGCAATCTTTTTTTATTGAATCCAAAAGCCTGTGCAATCTTCGATCAATAATAGTACTAGAATAAGGATCTCAAAAATAAGTCGCTGAAGTGGCCACGTTTGCACACATTTATACATTTATATTTTTTACTACGAAATATAGAAAAACGTTTAATAATATTAACAACTTCAGTTTATTATAAACCTTAACACTCAAAAATAAAGTTTAATTAAGATTGCAAAATATTTATATTTAAGTCCACCAGAGAAAAGTAAAAACAAAAAAAATTAGAATATCACTTGAAAATATAAAGTCGTTTTTAAATAAGTACAAAAATATTTATTCTAAATTGAAACTTAAAATCCAAGCAATTATGTTTAAACCATTATGTAGACAATTTCGTGCTTACTCTATTTTGGAACTAGACGTAGTTCTTGGTATTATATTTCAAATTCAGAAACTCAGAACACAGTCCTCAGAACACAGTAAGTACAGAAAGACATAGAGTTGCAGAATACATTTTTTAGGCGAAAGTTATATTAGACCGATTTAAAAAATAGTAGTACAAAAATAGTACAACAGTTATTTTGCTATTAATTATGTGCGGGTTGGCTTATTGTAATCTAACCGTATAATGAAATGAGTGCGTTTACTTATGTATGCGATTTAGAAGTTCAACATCATTTTCCTACCGTTATCCTACACTAGGTGGGATCGGCACAATATTTATTTCGTAAATCCATGTTGTTAGAGGTTTTGGCTTATTGTTTTATGACCGGCCACCTGCTTGACATCAACCCTCGTTGCGCGGGGAATCCAATGTGCTTGCTGATATTATGCACTGGGTCCCAAAATGATATGCTTGTCAATCTTATTGTCGACAACTAGCAGACTATGTTCTTCTTGGTGGAGTATATTTGAAGTTCCTCGACCCACTCATTCAGTTTTGCTAGGGACTTTGGTTTTGACATATCGTAAACTAATACGGTATAGCACTGTGAGCGTCTCTGTAAGAACTTGACGTCAATGTTCTGTATCGCTCCTGTCCCGCTGTACGCGATTTAGAAGTCATAAAAAAATATTTGTATTAAATCAATTTGATTGAAATGAATTATTTTTTTTCGTTTAAATTCAATTGCAACTAAGAGTGTATGGTAAACAATCATGAAAGTGCGTACGAGGTGGATTCTTTAAATATTGTATCTGGACAATCGTAATCTGTCTGTTTAAACGGAATGTATGTTTAATTACCTTTAAACAGATTCAGCTTGTTATAAAGCTATCTTTTAGAATCAATTTTTATTTCAGCGGTTTCTTTTTTAAAAATATAATGTTATCTTACATCAATGATTTTTTTTCTATAATTAGTTTCATTACGCTTATTTTATGGTTGTGTTCGTTTCGCCCAGAAAACACATCTTTTTAAATGTATGCGTTTAAATACACAGCGAAATGGGTCGCAAAGAAATCTACAAACAAAAATAACATATAAAATAACAACACTACTCCATGCACTCCCTGTTCCAGAACAGTCGATGTTTGTTAGAATAGTTGGCGAGTTGTCACAAACAATGGTCAAACAATCATTATATTTGCTAATTGATTTATATTTACTATTTAATTCTGTTTTTATTTTATGCAAAACACTTAATGATATAAATTTATCGAAAAAAAGATATTCCTTTCAAAAACCTTGGTGTTACGGTGGTTGTTTACACAATTTTTGAACACGCACTACGGAATTTTGACGTCTTAACGTTGGTTATCATTGGAACATACTAATTTGAAATAAGAGCACATAAATATTTGTGCTCTTATTTTTCGGGCCGTTTTTGAAGCGCTTATCGGGAATCTAGTACTATTCTTGATCGAAGCGTGCAATGTTAATCTATGTCAGCAGTACATCACGAGTTTAGAAGGAACTACATGATTTCCTTTACACCCTGTAGAGATTTATTAAGTAGATGATAGAATTGTCGATTGATGACCACAAAGTCACCCCACTAACAAATAATTTAAGTAAAGAATAATTAAATTGGCCGTAATGGACCGTCAAGATTTATACTATGCTTCCCAGTATAAAGTAATAAAACTTTAACACTTCAAATATATCGACAAAAATACCCCATTTGTGCGTTCGATTCCACTCTATGCAATTTTAGTATTTGACTTACTTATTTACTTTTACCATTGGTTTAATTGTCTAAGTTATACTCAAACACCCCCAACTTAAGACCTAGGCTTCACAGAGGCTTAAAAATGTCATTTGAAAGACTACAGCATAGACAACCTAAAGAAATATCAAACTGCTATACCTACATAAGAATTTTTGTAATGATACATGAAAGTTAAATTTTATACACTATTTTACAATTAGGTACTAAAATACTACAAAAATTACAGGGGCTAACATGTCTTTTACCTTTTTTTTATTAGTATTTGAATTGTTCTACATAACAAAACAAAAATCACGCCTCTGTGTGAGATCTAGATCTTGAGTTGTGCGGTGCGTGTTTATTTAGTTGTTTAGTTTCCTATTTCATCACCAGCCAAGATTAATGATTATTATCACTATCAATAGAATATTGTCATCGGTAAAATAAGTAAAGAGAAAGTATTACTAGTTTTATAATTATATTTCAGGATTTAGTAAAATCCATTAATTGACTAGTTTTATTCTATTGGTTTAGCCAATTCGACTAAGTACTCTTTCAGTTACTTGGCAACATTGCTTTTAAAGCCAGCCACGTAAATTACCGTACCATGGACCATGGGGTGGCGTGTTAAAAATATGTTCGTGGTCGTGGTTCCGCAGACAATTCGGTACGTGTATACATAAGACTATACACACGTGTATACGCCACGAAACATTGCCGCATTGTAACCACAGAACGTATTACTCAAGAGCAAAGAGTATAGTAATAATATGGGAATAGAGAGCCCACACACGAGATTTTTTGGGTTGCGGAGGTCTGATGGCAGTCGCTCCGTGTAAAATACTGGTATTCAGCTGCATCTGGTTAGACTGGTAGCTGACCCCAAGATAATTGGGAAAAGGCTAAGAGGAAGACACGAGATGTTTTGTCACCCATAAAGAACAGTATCGCCGTCTGGTATCATATCCCTTGAACTAACCCAATATTATGTTTTAAGTACCTACATATACGTAGGTGTATCTATACACCCTCGTATGCACCTATACATCTATTCATATATATTTTGCTATAGAGTAGGTTTTCTAATGGGAATTAGGAATGCATGCATTATAAAAAAAACAGTTTTGAAAACATTTTATATTTTTGTTTTATTGCACTTCGTAGCTTTGTTCTTGATTTGAAATATTAGTTAAGATTTCCAAATAACAAATACAATTAATGTTTACAAACTAAAATTTTTATTATACAAGCACAAAATAAAAATGATTATATCTGTTTAATATTTCATTTATTTATCTTGATAGGGCGGTGTTTATTATAATACTGCTGGGCATACATTTTTATCTCATCATCACCATTAAAAGTAAGATTTCCGGCAAAACAAAACACAAGATATGAAAGGGTCTATTTCGCGAAACACAACACCAAACCAAATGAAGTTCCCGGATGGAAAACTGCACAGGAAGACGGGAGGAGGAATACGCACAACTCAATCGCACTTTCTGGAGGTTAATACAACCGAAAATCCACATAAAATACACAAAATGGAAGAGAACTACAAACATGCGCATACGCTGAAAGTAGGAGCCATTTTGTATAAAAATATTGAAATTATTGCCAAATGTAAAAAAAAATATTAGGAAATCAAAGATTATTAAATAAATACATTTTAAATAATTAGACGGTACATATTTAAATAATTTAAAAAAAAGCATTACTTTTTACTTAGTTTTTAATAAAATTAAAAAGGTTCACATTTTCGCATTTAATAAAATTGGCCAAATCGCCATCTGTTTCGCTATTAAGTACTAGATGCTATTAAGTTTACAGGGGTATAGTGCGAGATGGAGCTAGTGTCTCAGCGAAAAACGGTCGCCTATGTCAAGTATGGCAGTGTCACCCCCCTGCTCAAGAGATTGTAACTACTGCTTGCTGGCTGCGCGTGGCGGCGCGGCGTGGCGGTGCGGCGGCGGCGCGGCGGTGCGGCGGCAGGTCGGCGGTGGAGGGGCGCGGCGGTGGCGCGGAGACAACATGCAAAGAATGTTAATTTCATATTAATAAAGTCCATTTTGTTAGAATATTACGTAGTAATATTATGTACCTAAGAAATATACCATATCTATACCTAGACTACACGTTTTCTCTTTCCATTCTTCCATTTCATCCAAAGACTGCATGGAAGAGACCGTCTTGCGCGATAAGACCGCCCATGATTGTACTTTTTTTAAATTTATATTTGTCTCTTCTTGTTTTTGTTTACCTGGTGTATGTAGGTACAATAAAGAATATGTAAAAATAAATAGGCCACCAACTGCCTCGATGCGCGAAGCGCGACTGCTGATAGTGAGGTCCTGATGGATTCAATCCCCAGGTCGGGCAAAGTGTTATTGGATTTTTCCATGTGGAATTCCTCAGTAGCAGCCCGGATTGGATTTGTGCCTGGTTGATGGCAATAGGCTCGCCCCCTATTACCTACACGGGACTTAAACATAACGGCGAAATGAGGGTGTCTATACACCTCTATATCTGTGTTATGCTATCCTCTCTCCGCCAAGGCGCCTTTGGGATTAGGTACTTTAAGAGAATGTGCAGCAGGATCCTCCTGTCTGTAAACAATCAACTGCGGTCACCAATTCGTTTACCTAGGGTAGTTATTAATGTAATTGTGGTATTTTTTTCCTGGAGTAGGTACTTATGTTCAGCAGTATTAAGGTCTGATAATGATGTGTTATGATGATGGCGATATCAAATTTGTGTGGTGAGGGGCTTCCTCGGATGCTCGAAGCTTAATATAATCGCGCTAACCTACCCTACCTATCTTTACTTTGTATCAACAGTGCGTGTCCCGTAAGTGCTCTTACTTTTTTTTACATATATTGATCCTAAGTCCTATGCCTCAATGGCTGAGTTCCAGTTGAATTTCATATTGCATTAATTCAGTTCTGCCGTGTTTACCTTAGGAAGATGCTTATTGAAGTTCACTACGTTCCAAAAACTCAATTTTGGTTGTAGTCGTGAAATGTTAAGTATGTTGACAACTGCATTTTCTCCAAGGCTGCATCCACAAGGGAACGACGATTAATGCTACATAACATAAAATGAGTTGATAATTTTTCTAAGATCCTACATATACACACACCACATAATACGTTATTATTATTATTGATTAGTCTGATGAGGCTCTCGTTACATACAGAAAGCGGTACTTCTGGACACGGCGCGTATAATTGTTAGGAGGTTCCTCTCACTGAGGCCCTGACCACCAGTAGCTTGGACTCCGTTTCCGATGCCGGTGAGCTACTATTTATTTTACATTAATGTTTTATTTTATAGACATATTTAAAAATGTAATTTATATATGTATTTAATGAATAAAAGATAATAGATGTATCTACCTAATGTATTTTTCCCTCACGTAAGAAAGGAGCGATTACTCAGATGACGGCTGGTAGAGGAGAATGGAAGAGGATTACGTGTTGTGCCGACCCCACCTAGTGTGTGACAAGGGCAGGGAGATGATGATGATTTTTACCTCAAAATTATAGACTCAAATGTATGTTATTTAAGTCATGTTAAAAACACATCATTGTTTCAAGTTACTTTATCTTTAATCGAACTATTAAATCAATATCATGTTGTTTTTTATTTAAATTATTACCTATTCTAATAATGTGTTGACAGATAACACCACAATAGCTAGGTTTACCATATTTGTAATCTTAAACCTAAGACAGGTGGTTACTTCTATAACTTAGATTTACCTACAAGATAAATAGGTGTTTTTGATGCGATTTATGTTAAATATTTCTGTATTATTATGTGGCGTCATGTGTGTGTAATTTATTAGTCGTAAATTCAAAACTACTCAGTTCACCTAATAGTTGTCAGAAGCGAAGTTAATGAACTTCATGTTCAAACGACTAAAACACTGTTATGGGATTCGATTCTTAATTTCACAGATCGGGTAAAGACTAATGTCAAATGTGTGCATAATCTGCACTGTTTAACTTTTAAGAAAACTAAGATAAATCCGCAAAAAATCGCACGTGTGGTGAGTCTAGCTACACTGTGGCCGCTCCCTAAACGTTTTGCGAGGTCATCGACACGCGTGTAAGTGGTCGCGCGGTAAAACCTTATCAAGTTTATTAATGTGCTCCGTTTACCATCACCCGTTAAAACTGCAACCTTAAAGAACCTTAAATAGGTCAAGTGTTATATGAATCAAAGACCTTAGTTTATAAGCCCTGGCTGGGGGCCTTAAAGTAATTTTTGGCCACCACAGGATAGTCCGGAAGCCCTCGCGAGCTTTAAACTACGAGTGGTCACATCAAAAAAATAAAATAAAAAAATGAATGAAAGATTGTTCGTTAATCTTTTATTTTCTGTTTGGTGACATGTTGGTAGATATGCAGTGAAATAAGGAAGACATCAAAAATACAGGGTGTAAACGAAGTCATGTAATTCCTTCAAACCTCGTGATGTACTGCTGACATAGATTCATCCTGCATGGGATACTATTGGATTCAATAAAAGAAAAAAATACAAGAAGTAAACATGTGTTCTTAACGTGAGGCATTTTAGAGCCCCGAGCGAATTGCGCGGTATCGCTCGCCGCGCGGTCATTTAACTCGGGGCGCTAAAATGCCTCACTTCAAGAACACATGTTTACTTCTTGTAATTTTCTTCCTTCTTCTTTTAAAATTCAATCTGAGATACTTACACCTTCACTTATAAAAATGTAATGTATCTTAATTCTTACATGACTTAATGACCACCAATGACTACCTATGACCAGTCACAGGTCGCCGTCCCCATAATATTCATGATTTTTTAAAGGCTTTACCTAAATAGATAATTGTGTATGAATACCTATGTACTTGTAGAAAGGTCGCCGGTCGCCGGTGTGACCGGTGGGCCGGTCACTTTAGTCGAAGGATGGCTGCTACAGCAGGACTCCGACCCGGTAAACACATCTTGAATCCGCCTGCGACTACCGTCGGCTTGCTGACTGGTAGTAAGTAACTAGGGCCTGAGATATGCAGATCGAGAAGGCTACGTGTCGTGGTGGAAGTTGGAAAAGGTCGAGCACAGCAGTGGACAGAAGTGGACAGGCTATTTAGATTGATTTCGACTGACGTACACATTCCAAACAAACGACATGTCAGGCCTATGTTCCTTCTAGCCTTTTTTCCCAACTACGTTTTGAGGTCAGCTTCCAGTCTAACCAGATGCGGCTGAATGCCAGTATTTTACACGGAGCGACTGGCATCAGACCTCCGCAACCCAGTTACTGGGCAACGCCGATATCCTAAGGTTAGACCGGTTGTCAGAATTTCGGGCTTTTGACTACCCGTAACGACTGTCCTAGGTGTTCGTATGGCACCCGGGACCGACTGTTTAAAATGCTCTTCGAAGCATGTCAGGCCTATGTGAATATTTATTATTGTGTTATCCCTTTCGATATACCTACATCAAGGTCCCTAAAACAAAGGAATGCTAAGTGCTACCGAAATAATTATTTTATAATATCCTGTTATAGAAACTAAACACGAATCGTTCACCTCGATATTGAGAGGTTACTGTCGAGTCAAGGTTGATCAGCACCTTACTATGTACGACACATGACCGACACCGAAACCTAATGTTTTTGACGAATTGTTAACAATGAGTCATGATGTACACACTTTTGATGTAAACAATACTTACCTTTGGACTACTGACACGATAAAATGGGCAGTAAATTAAGGTGTTCGGTTCATTTCTATTCCGCAAATAACACATAAACCAATTTAAAGACAATGAAGCGGAGCTAGGAATAAAGTTGGTCTCCACGTGAGCTCCTAAGTTTTAATTTCAATGTAGCACGTGGTATTCTATAGATTCTATCTGTCTCCCGTAGGATATTGGTGATTTGTTATGTAACATAATATAACACCACGCCTTGTATTCCCCGAAGGGTACAGTAGAGATGTTTTTTTAGTACTCCCCCGTTTCGCCATATAATAGGGGGCGAGCCTATTGCCATTAACCGACGACAAATCCAAACTCCGGGCTGCTGACACTGCTCGACCTGGCGATCGAACTCAGGACCCCATGCTCAACATTTTAGGTCATATTTGGGGTCACGGATTAGAAACTCCATTTTCTGAATTCATAACTAAAGCAGGGATGATAAATGATTGAAAAACCTAAAATAAAAATAATCATGCATGTTTTTTTTTTATCGAATTTTGATATTTTAACACTTTGTGAAAAACAATCATCAATGATACAATAATGTTCCCCGCGGCTTAGTACCCCCTTTCCGACTAACCTTATATAATAGCGACAACAGTTTTTTTTCAAACAGTCTAGACTGCGGTTTATGACAAAGACTTATCCCATCAAGACGGTACTTCAATCATTATTTTTGATAATTACCTACAAGCTCAAAATGGCGTGTTTTCGCTGTAAGTCATTAACTACATCATCATCGTGAAACGTTACATTTTATAGTCTCTCCGCTCCTTATTCGAGAGAATTCCCTTGTAAAAACATTCTTGGTTCGCTAAAATATTCTGTTTAAAGGGAAAGAAATCCTGGAGACTACTTCATGTGTTTAATTAATAGGTACTTTGAACTTATGACTCATGAGTATTTAGTTTCAATACATAGGTACCTACTCCTTATCTCGAGTTAGTCATGAAGTCTCAGAGGAAAAAGGATACCAATCATTAGATGTTAGCACTCACTTAATATTTAACTTAAGCCATTGAGCGTTAAGTAAGTAAACATGTTCTTAGACATGCGTTATTGCGTATAAAAAAGGTACAAGATACCCTGTGGGGGTCTTGTGGTCACACTTTGGTGTAAGTAATAAAGCAAGTTACCGACACATGTATTTTCAAATAATATTGCAGCAATGGAATTGAAAGAGACAGGTCAAGAGACAAACATTCGACGGTGATGGAATTTCTTTTACTAATATTGTTTTAAACAAATATAGGTTACTAAAGCTTGTCTTGTTTGGGACTGAAAGCAAGTATGACGTAATCTGTTGTAACTACTATTGTTGAGCACTAATTTAGAAAATAGAAAAAATATTTAGTTTTTGTAATATAATGTAATATAAAATTTAACATACATAACATAGCGCCTGTATTCCCCGAAGGGTTGTGCAGAGGTGTATAGTAACACCCCTCTACATGTCGCCGTTATGTTTAAGTCCCATGTAATCGTAGGCGAGCCTATTTCCATCAACCGGGCACACGTCCAAACTCCGGGCTGCTCCTGGGGAATTCCATATGGAAAAACCCAATAACACTGCCCGACCTGGGGATCGAACTCAGGACCTCTCAATCAGCATTCGCGCTTGCCACCACTAGACCGACGAGGCAGTTAAAATTTAATTTTTGTAATATAGGACAACCAGAAGAAAGTGCACATATAATGAACTATTTACGTCTAAAAGTTCTAAACAATACAGCTAGGTACCTAGCTACAAATTAATAAATAAAAAATAAGAAAAAAAAGTAAAGTTGTATGTTGTATATTATTGCCTACGATTGTTAATCCATGAATTTATATTATTAATGAATACACGCAACTGTTAGGTTAGTGTAGGCATCCGGCTAAGCTCAGGTAATGTAAGTTTTAAATTGAGGACATTTAGGTGGCACAAATGGCGTGAAAAATTGATTCTAATATACAAAGATCCAATATTTGACAAAAAAGAATAGCTTGATAAATCGATTTGACCCTTATAAGGTAACGATAAGATGTCCAGATAACATTTATAACAATGATATGAAAAATAGCTGTCAATTATATGAAAATAATAACACGTTTTATATTATGTTGATTTTTTGCACGTAGCGTCGCGAAAATGCAGATTACGTTGACATGATCACATAACGGTGCGTGGTATAAACGTTCATCTTTTTAGTAAGTGTCGCGGGCTGTTCCTACCGCAATCTGTTTCCGATAACTTAAGTAATTTGTAATCTTAAAACATGACAGTTCGTGCCTCTGAGGTTACGTATCGTGGTGGCCTATTGAGATTAAGTCTGCTAAAAATATGTGCGATATTTTATTTAAATTAAGTTGGTAGGTAGGTACCTATGTCTAATAACGTATGCGATTTAATTTGTCAAATGCTAAACGCATTGTAACGGGAATTTATAATTAGAATTGATGCTTGTCTATTTAGTCGTTAGCCTTAATTTGGTACATATATTTCGTTTTACTTTAAATGTTTTTTTGATACAGATTTTTAGAAACAATGAATTATAGGGTAATAAACCTGTAAACACTAAATTATACGTGAATTATGAACTGGCAGTGTGAAATGTTCACACATAGCAGCTCTTCAATTTATAAGCTCTAAAATAAACGTGTTTTTTAACATAAACATTGGGTATATTATATCGATTCATCAGTGTATTTTTGACGTCGAGGACCTAGATTTAATTACTAGGTCGAACAAATAACATAAATGATTCCGAAGTTTTTGAGTATTTTTTTTAAATTATTGCAATTAAGGAGAAAATTAGGTATAGATAAGAAGAGCACGACATCAAGGGCAAAGCCGCTCAAATGTGACGGCCTTTATCTAGTAGTAGATGGTAATAGGTTGCAGAAATTACGATAGGGTTGCCATCACCATATCGTCAGTGGAAAGGTAAAAAGACTATATACCTACTTTACTGTAGATAGACTCAAAGTATTTTTTTAAGAAAATAAACATAGTTATTTTTCTTAGAGTACCTATACATATTAAATAGATAAAATGTATACTCTAAAAAAAATAACGATCATTATTTTCTTAAAAAAATATTTTGAATCTCTCTACTGTAAAGCAGGTATATTAGCGTTTTAGTCTTTTTACCTTTCCACTGACGATATGAAAGATCGTCATTAAAATATTTTTTTATTTGTGTCGATTTTGACTAAGTGCCGATTTTACAGATTACTTTATCAAAGGAATAAAGACGTTTTGACAGGCTTTCTATACAAAAGCTGTCAAATCTTCAAAATTGTTATTCCTCACATTAAAATTACCTGACGTTGGTAAAATCGGTCCTTAGGTATGGAGCTAAGTTGTTAGTCTTCACTTTTCGTGTGGTTAGCGACTAATCTGGTGTCAGAGTTTATGCTGCCCATGGCTCTGACTTGGCTTCAGATGCCGTCGAGAAATATCTCTCAAGCTTGCCGGTTTCCTCACGATGTTTTCCTTCACCGTTTATGTGATAATTATACAATACACACATGAATCCGAAAAGTCAGAGTTGCGTGCCTTGGGTTTGAACTGAGACCTATGATTTTGCAGTCCGACGGTGACACCATTAGGCTGTCACTGCTATATATAATAACTAGCGACCCGCCCCGGCTTCGCACGGGTGCCATGTAGATACTAATGTAGGGCATAAAAACATTCCTCTTGAATCACTCTATCTATTGTTGAAAACTGCATTAAAATCCGTTCCGTAGTTTAAAAGATCTAAGCATACAGACAGCGGGAGCGACTTTGTTTTATCTATACTAATATTATAAAGAGGAAAGATTTGTATTTTTGTATGTAACGAATAAACTTAAAAACTACTGGACCGATTTAAAAATTCTTTTGCCGTTAGAAAGCTACATTATCGCTGAGTAACATAGGCTACGGACGCAGCCGTGAGGAAACAGTTAGTACTATGTAAAGATAAGTTGTTCATTTTATATGGTACCGTGCGAGTGCAGGAGCCTTCAGGAGTTTCTTCCAGGCGTTTCTTGCGCAGTTGTCTTGGCTCTCGCTCCATTTCAACGCAGTTGCCTTTGATTCACTCCGCACTTGGCCCACTATGATAAAAGTACCGATACAGGTAGGTAGGTACTATACTTCTGCGTAACGCTTAAGGGCGTGACGGCTATACCTAATATGTTTAATTCTATAATCTCGTGACTATTCACTTGTCTAAAGGATGATTACAAATTACTGTTGCATGACTAGTAATCGTGTTTTATTATGCACGTTAGGTCAATTTTATGTGACGTCATAAGTCAATGATAGAAATTGAAGTAGGTTTCAGAAAAGCACACTTTATAATGACCACTCCCTCATTTGTTGATGCGGTATCGTTTTCGGCGATATCGGCATGTAGTAAGCCGATGATAACGGTATCGCACCGAGGAAAGATGATGAGATGGTTATTTTCGTTTACCAGTACCTTTGTAAAGTTTAATTGCTCGTAATTCCTTCGGTAAATTAATACTTAAAGTCAAGTAGGTCATGTTTTAGAGTCGAGAGTCTTCATGATTTACGTTGGGTATTTTTGAGAGTTGGATCATAAATAGCAAGGCTGATTCCAAAGAAATGGAAAGAAGGTGAGAAAGATAATGTAGTTGTGATGGTGAAATTGAGAATAAAAAAACATTATTAGACATTACTGTACCACAGCTGGGCACGGACCTCTTTTGAAAATGAGAAGGTATTCTTAATCCACACGCTGTCCTGGTGCAGGTTGGCAGACTACCCACACCATCGAGAACTTTATGGAGCCCTCTCAGGTGTGCAGGTTTCCTCACGATGTTTTTCCTTCACCGTTAACGCAAGTGATAATCAAATTCTGATCCGCAATTAACGAATTCGAAAAATCAGAGGTACGGGGCAGGATCGAACTGAGACCCTCCTGCATGGAAGGCCAGCGTTCAACCGCTAGAAAAAAAAACCCGACTGCAAAAAAAGCATTAAAAGTAATGCACTAAAAAGACCGAAACAGGATTGAGAATAGAAAACAAAATTTAAATAAACTAAGTATAAACGAAGTAAACTCTACGTCGGTTTAACAGACTATATGAGCTGAAAGCCTAAGTTAAATACCCGCATTAATGTTTAATAGCAGGCGGGACCCAATTGAAAATTATAAACCGAAAGAAATTTTATGGGTTGGACCTTAACTGTCGAAATCCATCCAGCCGTTTGGAAGATACGAGGTTATAAAGAAATTTACAAACATACATACAAGATACGCGCGAAAAACATAACCCTTCCTTGGCAGTCGGGTAATAACCTTAATTAAACTTTTTATCGAATACATAGTTGAAAGACACTAAAATTAATTTTAAAGACATTGAACGTATAACTTGCTTGTACTACCTACTAAACAGTCTAATAATATAATATGATATTATTGCTTACATCTATTATAAATTATAGCGGCCCGTCCCGGCTTCGCACGGGTGGACATTTTTCCCGTTTTTGCAACATTTTTCATTTATGCTCCGCTCCTATTGGTCGTAGCGTGATGTTATACAGCCTATAACCTTCCTCGATAAATTAAATGGACTATCCAACACAAAAATATTTTTTCAATTCCAACCAGTAGTTCCTGAGATTAGCGCGTTCAAACAAACAAACAAACTCTTCAGCTTTATAATATTAGTATAGATAATTGTTTCGTTGGTCTAGTGGTGGTAAGCGCGACTGCTGATAGTGAGGTCTTGGGTTCGATCCCCAGGTCGGGCAAAGTGTTATTGGGTTTTTCCGTGTGGAATTCCTCAGTAGCAGCTCGGAGTTTAGATTTGTGCCCGGTTGATGGCAATAAGGCTCGCCCCCTGTTACATGTGAATTAAACATAACGGCAAAATGAGGGTGTTGCTATACTGCCCAACCCTTCGGGAAATACAGGCGTGATGTTATGTTATGTTTATTATCATATGGTGCAAAAACCGATTCCAGTCGAATACTGGCGTTTAATTTTTCAACACATATAAAATTTCTATAAAGGTTGTAGATTAAGTATTCCGGTTCCTTCTTCAACTAAGCTTAAAATATGCTTGTGTAAAAGTGCATCAGGTGGGGTTCGAACTTATGACCGACTACACACGACTCGCTTGTCAGTCCGGCTCCAGCCTTAGCCGTTCAACTATTTTGTCGCTTCAATATTAATTTTAAAATACACTCGGGAGCAATGAATCCAGGTCACCAACATAAACCTTAATATTTCAGAAAACATTTTTAGACACTTTTTAACATTTTAACATTGTTTTGTTTATGTTGGTGACCCGGATTCATTGCTCCCGAGTGTACTAAGTTTCATATTATTATCACAGTATAAATATTAGACTGTGTTATTATGGTACAAAAAATTACTACTGAAGTAAGTTTAATTTTATCATGGACCTTTTTTGTTTTTGTGCGTATATGTTATCAATGCTTCGTATTTTCGTATTCCCCGCTGAGTTGACAATGCACAAACGTTTATCACTTAAATTGCAATTTTATTATCTTGGATTGGTAATAAGCTGGTAAGGCCAAAGATTATCCCGTTTTTTTTATATCTTTATAACCGTAATACTTGTAATCCTTTATGAGTAAGGCAGACCTGTTCTTATTATACATCGTGGCGTTAATTAAATACAACCGATTTGATCAGGGAAGTTTATTTTTAGCTCCAAGTAATAAGGCGACTTGAATGTTACGAGTTCCTTATTCCGAATTCCTCTAACCGAAAAAACACATTATTATTTATCTATACAAGGTTAGTTGGAAAGGGGGTACTAAGCCGCAGGCCATCTAAAGTATCACTGATGACTATTTTAAAGCAAGTGTTAAAATTTCAATATTCGATAATTTTTATTTGCATGTAAAACGATTTTTATTTTAGTTTAAAAAAAAAAACATACCTGCTTTAGTTATGAATTCAGATAATTAATTTTCTAATCCGTGACCCCAAATATGACCTAAATTGTAAAAACAGCTGATCATAGCTATGGACAGATAGATTTTAGCATATTTTTTACGAAATTTTTGAAAAGCTATTTCTCTTAAATTATCGGATTTTTGGGGATGGTTGTAGAACAAAAGTTATTTCTTATTACTACTTTAACACTCTTTCGGCTTAGTACCCCCTTTCTGACTAACCTTGTATAACCAGTACAGATCTGGAAATCGAAAGTTTAATTAGGTAGATAGTATTAAGAATCAGTTCAGTTTCATTTATTTGCTTGAAATATTATGGTACAAGAGTTGTTACATAAAAGATAGACCAATACATATTTCACCATAATACTAAGCATGCACAATTATAAAATATAAATTATATAATCTAGATATTATTAACATGTCTATGAAGTTATGCAATTCAATAGGCATTGGTTAAAATCTTGATAAAATTGAATGGTTATAGGAACTAGATAAAACACTATACCTACCTACATTTCCAATAAGTATTTTAATTTGTTGCAATGGCCTACCAAAATATTTTTATGTTATGATCTACTATATCAATCTAGAAGAGTATTTTTTTCCTCCTAATCTTTTCGCAGCTATGTTGGGGTCAGCTTCCAGTCTAACCAGATGCGGCTGAATACCAGTATCTTACACGGAGCGACTGTCATCAGACATTCGAAACCCAGTTACTGGGCAATGCCGAGTAAGTCACAAAATTAAAAAATATCCGGCTTATTTAATATTGTCTGTAAAAAATATAAAAATCATCTATATTAAAATAAAATATCAAAAAAATTAAGTTATTAGATACTAAACTCCCCTTAATTTGGATCAATACTTACGCCCTTTCAACCAAAAAAGTCCAATTACATTATTCAAGCTCGCCATGACTCGGCACACAGTACGAATCGCTAATCACTATTTAATCGCGATGTAAGCAAGTAGTAATCGTCGATAAAAAACAAAACACTAGCGAAGCCCCCACAACGATTGTCATGACGCGTTTAATCGTATCGATAAGAGTGCCAAGTGTATCATGTGTTGCCCATACGCACGGTACCTATAAGAGGCTGAGGAGACGCGGCGCGCATCCACATACAGCCTTATACAGCCTCGCCGAGACCTTGCCCGCTACGCAAGGACGATTCCAGCCCCTACGAAAACTAGCCATTTTCATACCGACTCCTACGCGAGAAGCTCACATCGAGAACGACTTTTTTAAATTTAACGCTAGAACTTTTGATTATTCTATACAAGAATAAGACTGAATGTTACAGTGTTTGTGATATTACTGAATAGTGCTGAAGGAATTTTGGGTGAGTACCAGTGAATAATTAATATTCAGGGAACTATTCGACTGGCAACTGCCTATAACTTAAACTTTTTGGCTGGTCATGTTATTTTAAGACTTTCCACGTAACCATAAATAAAAACTTTATTTTTTAATCAAATATAAAAATAGATATAATAAAAATACAGTTATAAATAATAAAAATACAGTTTCAAATAAATTTAAAAAATAATTTTGCCATTATTTATAATAAAAAGTAATTGCGATCGCTCGTTGATGTCTAAATAAGGGACTGTCGTTACCAGTGCTGACAAAATATCTTCAGAATCTTTAAATGTTCATTTTATTTAACTTGGCGGTATCAATTTTAAGTATCTGATCTTTATCGCAATTAGGCTTTTTTCCGTTATAAGTGAACGAAGACAGTGTTTTGTGAACATTTCGCTGGAGTAAGGCTGTGTTCCATTATGCAAGCATGCGGTCGTGACGAAGGGTTTTGTAGCAAAGGCGATTTATCGCACAATGTTACTGGTCGGTAACACTTTTGGCAAAGAACTATAAAGGTATTGATTACGAGACTTCTTATTTCAACTTTAAGTCAGTCATTGCCCGTTCCTATAGTTAAAAAAAATCCGTGGCAAAAATTAAAATATTTTTTAATAAGAAAAGATAATTAGTAAAATAAAAAATACGTTCTTAACTTTCTAATTTTGCTACTTTCTTAGTCATTTTGACGTCTGTTTTAAACAATACACTATTGTGTTTAAATGTTCATCCTTCCAAAGTTGAGGCAGGTCAAACGCTACTGAGACTTTCCCGTTTAATAAACAAATGTTTTAGTCCTAATTTGTTACTGTATTAACTAACAGCAGCGATAATCTAGTGGTGTGACCGTCGCACTGCCAAGTCATAGGTCTCGAGTTCGAACCCAAGGCACGCACCTCTGACTTTTCGGAGTCATGTGCGTATTTTATAATTATCTCTTGCATAAAAACGGTGAAGGAAAGCATCGTGAGGAAACCGGCATGCCTGAGACATATTTCTCGACAGCATGTGAAGCCAAGTTAGAGGCCCATGGGCGGCATAAATTCTGACACCAAGTTAGTCACTAACTATACGAAAAGAAGAAAGAAGAAGACTGTACTAAAATCAAATTGGTGATTGGCTTGCTACACACATTGAGCCCTAATTGATGAACTTTGTACCTAAGTACGAAAAAGTCTTATTTACACAACGCTTCAGTGATTGCAATACGTAAGTGTGATAGCATAATAAACATAAATAGGCCTTTGTTTTATAAATTGTGCAATTTTATCCAAGAGAAAAATCTTTTTGTTGATGTAAAACCAACATTGTTAGCAGTGTAGCGTAGGGCTTGTAAGAAGATTCGCGATAGGATGCGCGGGCGCACGGTTCATGCTAATTCGATCGATACCTCGATAGTGACCACTGGCGTACTAGGTAGATAACTAAACTGCTTGTAATGGATGCCTGTACCACTATTTTGTTTATTGGGATTTGTTATTCTTTCTTTATTACGTGTCTTCGGGTGTTAGAATTGTCTTCAGGGTTGTAAACTATTCGTTTTTTTATGGAGTATTGCTCTAATATTGCTGGCTGGCTTCACCACGATATGAGCTGTCAGATAATAGCTTGTAATAGTGCCTATGCATAGCTCATACATGGAAGAACTTTTCTTCTTCTCTTTCTCGAAAATAAGTACTTCCATCAGGTTACATATTTGCCATGTTAAATGCTGACCTTATAATTAAAGTACAGCGTCTGGCAATCTTATCTTATACGGACAAGTTTTCAGACTTTGACTGAGACATACAGCTTCTTTTAAATCCTACCTAATTTTAATTCGCAATATCAGTAAACATACATTACACTCACACCTGTAGTCTCCGAAGGGGTAAGCAGAGGTGATGTCACGTTGTTACGTTTCGCATCTAGTATTAATAAGTCCCATTTAATAGTTGGCGAGACTATTGCCTTTTCCGCTCATAATGGTGCCGAGTTCGTCGCCTCTTTCGACTCGTTTGCTCGGCGACAGAGGGGAATCATATTCTTGAATAGAGGCCCGTCCCGGCTGCGCACGGGTGGACATTTTTCCCGTTTTTGCAACATTTTTCATTTATACTCCGCTCCTATTGGTTGTAGCGTGATGTTATAATTATAACCTTCCTCGATAAATGGACTATGTTTCAATTCCAACCAGTAGTTCCTGAGATTAGCGCGTTCAAATAAACAAATTCTTCAGCTTTATAATATTAATATAGATACTCCCCCCCCCGGAAAAAACCAGCAAACAGTAAGATAAAAAAGAGTTAATTAAAAAGAGAATACTCGATTCCTAATTACTATAATTGATGTTCTAAACAATGACCAAGCCTACAATGGCGTAATCATAATTTCAATTTAGGATTTCTTTCTATTCAATTTATTAGAATGCGCTACTACTTGCAGTAAGTACCTCAACAGTCGCACTTGAGACCACTACACCAAAAAAGCACAATATTCATAATTATAGTACCATTTATTAAGCGGACCGTATTTTATTTTTTATATAACAATATACACCCTCGTTCTTGCTACTTTTAACATATTTTTGTACGAGAACTGATATCTTCTTAAAATAACAATGCAATGTTGAGGCATACAAAAACTGACCACAAAAACTTGTAGCAGAAGTAAAAATAGTGTTACATCCTGTAATATCTGCACTAATAGATTAAACAATGGTACTGTTCACGATCTAAAACAACGATAAATGGAACAAAAAGTAAGCTTAGATTCATTTTGCATATTTTTGAACATGTCGAGTATGTACTTGTGACGTTCATACAAATGTTAACGAAATCATGTAATTCCTTCAAACCTCGTGATGTACTGCTGACATAGATTAACTCTGGAAGGGATAATGTTGGTTTCAATAAGGATAAAATTAAAAGAAGTAAATATGTGTTCTTA
The DNA here is from genome assembly GCA_910594945.2 of Amphipyra berbera. NCBI lineage: Eukaryota > Metazoa > Arthropoda > Insecta > Lepidoptera > Noctuidae > Amphipyra > Amphipyra berbera. The sequence continues at coordinate 11,651,582 of OU343125.1, forward strand.
ACGTGAGGCATTTTAGCGCCCCGAGCGAATTGCTCGGCTATCGTTCGCCGCGCGGACATTTAATTTAACTCGGGCCGCTAAAATGCCTCACGTTAAGACCACATGTTTACTTCTTAACTTTCTTTTTTTTATTGTATCCAAAAAAATCCCGTGCAGGGTTAAAGTATGTCAGCAGTATATCACGAGGTTTGAAGGAATTACATGATTTCGTTTACACCCTGTAGGTATACATAATATTATAATCACGCCTTTAATCCCCGAAGAGGTAAGCGAAGGTGTTCTATCATTAGAGTTTGTACACCAACGTTTCGCTCCTCTCTTTTAAGTCCCCTGTAATAGGTGACGAGCCTATTGCCATTTTTCGGGCACAATTATGGTGCCAGATTACTTACTTTTACTTGTGGAGTAGTCGTTCAAAAAATAATATTGAGTGGCTTTTTACTCTGCCGAAAATAAGCGGCTTATTATACTGTTGAATAGCACACAGAAAACCTTATTTTTGAATCTAACTGCTTAAAAGTTCAGTAGATCCATACCATGCTTGTAACTTTAGGGTTAAAAGACTTGAATATCACCGATGCAGTGTTATCAGATTTTTGGGGGTTGTTTAAATTAATATTGACATTTATTATATGTACTGGTAATAAGCTACATAATAATAGAAGCCCCTTTTTATATCTTTAAATGTTTTTACAAAAATATTTAAAAAATAATTCTCTTCTGTATACAATATAAAAATGAATTGCTGTTCGTTAGTCTCACTAAAACTCGAGAACGGCTCAACCGACTTGAATAATAATGTTTTTGTTTGGTTCGCCTCAACACTGGGTTTGTTTAAAAAAAGAAAAATATGAAAAAAAAATTGGTGGTACGAAGTTCACCGGGCAGCTAGTGTTTAATAATTATGTAAATGAAGAGAAAGACCTAACTGTGTAGATCCAGAGAGACAACTGCCCGAGTGGGAGCTCTGTTGTCTACATTACAACGGTATAATTTATTTTTAATATTGAGTGTCCCTACATAACCAACACACCAATGAATGGTATTAATAATCCCTTAAAAAATCTTTTAAGTTAAACGGTTTTATCTTGCAGTCCGGGGTGCAGCAATAGGATTTGAGTATAGAAGGTTGATATTATAATGTTGTATTGTCATGGGAATTGAATATAATGTGCGAAGTTTCAGGAGAATTGCTTAAGCAGAAGTAGTTGAAAAATCTGTCACAAAATTTGAATCAACCAAACAAACAAATATACGAAGTAAAGCTTATTAAAACCGTTTAAAAAGAAAAGAAAATTAAAACCTAAACTTAAACACATGTATTTTATCTTTTCTCAAATCGTATATAAACCTCTATTCTATGAAGCGCGCCCTGTAATCGTGTGTCTATTACTAAGGCATGTGTTAAGCGCCATTGATTTGCCTCATTGGTACACTCGTCATGACATCAGGATCGTCATGGATGCCACTTTGATGATAGGTGCACAAGTAACAATAGACAATCTACTTACGTTTAGATATGAAGGTGCGTTTACACCAAACGAATGAAGAGGAAGAACAGAGCTGGGATCTAAAGAACAACACCGCTTCAAACAAAATAAATGAACAAGTGAATATCTGTGGTGTTTAAGAATCATTCTGAACAACGAAAGCATTTTTAGAAGCAATAATTTTCTGGTTAGTCTTAACGTTCTTTAAATAATATATTTGGTGTGTATCTTGGATTATATAAAAACGAAGCCGTTGCGGGACACATGGCACATGTGAAACAATGAAATTGAATTTGTAAAAAAAAATGGCCGTATGTAACCAAAGAGAGTCGACGAGTTACGAAGGTCTGCCGTCGTGTGTCTGCCATCGCGAGCGTCGCCACCCAACAGCCGCTTTCACACCCGTATCGCCGCATTAGATATTTCACATCAATAACTTCTGACAGCTAAGCGGATCATATCCATTGGATTCAATCCACGGAAGTGGATGAAAATGTCGAGAGATTGACTAGCTACCACATTTAAGTCCGGCGCCATGCAGTTTACTGTGTTCCGTCGTGTGTATGTGAGAACTAGAGGGGTACAGGGGAATTCCACTATATTATCTCTGCTAGTTGGATTCAAATACTCCATCTTGACCTGTTTGCGCTTACCATTGGGTGCTATTAGGATCAAACGCGACCATGTAAAAGAAGACAAATAAACATATTTTTGGTGGATAAACCCGCGCTCCTTAAAACAAAAAGCAGCCACTCCATCACTGCGTCATATACTCCTATCTCTACATCTAAGTTCTATTCACACACAACCTTAAAGTGTGGCAACGATTTGTATTGGTCAACAATTTTTAATGTTCAAGTATCCCTTATCCTGATTTAATTAAACAATATTTATAGAAGTTGTTTTTCTTCCATTCTGCAATCAACATAGAATACATACTGGCTAGATCGCAGAGACCAGATAAACAGCTTCCCACTTGATAATTTTACGTACGTGCATTTATTTAGCTTGATATAACAACCGGATGATGATACAAAAAACACTAGTTCCCAGCAGCTTATGAATACGGACATTCCAGATCAGGCCTAGCCTGAAGTGGTTAAAGTCATCTAATCATCTACTATTTTGTTTTTTTTTTGCGTTGGAAAATCCTCATGAATGTCCCTCGCCCGGGGAAGGTGAGGGGGTCTGCTGGACTCTTACCGGCTAAAAACCAACGGTGTTCCTCCTTCTGACCGTCGGCCGGGGATCTAATCATCTACCTAGCCTTTCCTCATTGGGGTCTAATCGCACTGAAAATAAATATTTTACATGGAATTGTACACAACATCATGCATTTATAACAAACTCCCCAAAGTTATAAGAGAATTACCTATGCGGCAATTTAAGACAAAACTGTATAGGTGGCTTGTAGACAAGTGTTTTTATTATATGAAAGATTTATTTGACTCAAATATTTAATTTATTTGTCATTATAACATCTGATTCTGTGGACATTTCAATTTTAATTCTTAAATAATTAGTAAATGTGATGTTTTTAAATTTTAATTGAAAGGTTCTGCATGTTGGGCATATTGTTCTATCTTTCCCGACGAAATATGTGAAACTAAACTAAATTACCTATGTATACCTACTGATTGTAATGCACCCATACTTCAAGCGAATAAATTTTCATTTCATTTATATTCACCGAAGGGTTTGGGCAGAGGTGTATAGTAACACCCTCATTTCGCCATTATGTTTAAGTGCCATGTATTAGGGGGCGAGCCTATTACTATCAACCGGGCACAAATCCAAACTCCGGGCTGCTACTGAGGAATTCCATACAGAAAAGCCCAATAGCTCGTGTGTGTACCCAATAACATGTGTAATAATGGAATTGTAGTGTTGGAATTCTATTTATGAGCTTGCGGTGTCCCTCTACAGCGCCAAAGCCTCTCTTTTCCAGGTCTCTTGCCATCAGTGGCCAATATTTTTAGAGGCAGCCATGCTTATTCCATTAATCTTTCATGTTATCAGGTTACTTGCCTTTTACTTACAAGCAACATGCGTACATGTGCCTACTTATATGTAGAATTTACAACGACTTGTGCGATGAAATTATTTGCTGTCGTGAAATAAATACTATCCATAGTTGTGGGGAATAAGGCTAGGTTATTGATTACTATAAAATATGACATATACATAACATCACGCCTGTATTCCCCGAAGGGTTGTTCAAAGGTGTATAGTAACACCCTCATTTCGCCGTTATGCTTAAGTCCTATGTAATAGGGGGCGAGCTTATTGCCATCAACCGGGTACAAATCCAAACTCCGGGCTGCTACTGAGGAATTCCACACAGAAAACCCAATAACACCTCGCCCGACCTGGAGATCGAACCCAGGACCTCACTATCAGCAGTCGTGCTTGCGACCACTAGACCAACGAGGCAGTTAAAATATGCCATCAGAATGTTTACCTTGGTGAATCATAGATGATTCATCTAAATCCATGTGAAAATTCTATGAGTTTCCATATCAGTGTAAATGGTATAAAACCTACATTAGTTGCTTAATCCTAAAAACTTCGTAAATAAGACGTAAATATTTACTCGTATCGGTAAAAAAGAAAATTGTTACAAACGCAGCTTACATTAAAATGTTAAATAGAATATCTCGTCGAAGAAACCCTTTTCAAACAGGACTTATCTTTTGCCGGCCATATTTGTCTATCTTTTATTTTTATCCGGGATATTTTTGTGCATTTTGTACGTTTTTATCTGTTAAAAATAGACATTGTAGAAATTTTACTTAAAAAGTTTAAAAGATAACCAGTTTTAAGGATAAGTCAGATGATAGCTTATGATGTCGAAAATCTCACTTCACTATCATTTCGTATGCATGTTCAATTTTGTATGTTTGTCACTGAATTACGCCGTAACGCCTAGACGGATTAAAATTAAATTTAGAACTAAGAATATATTCCTATTATCCAGGGCCCAACTGGGACCTGAAATCGGCCCGGGCATTTGAGAGACGGTCGGCCCAGTGCTGGCAAAAAAATATTTATTCCCAAGCGATTAAACGGACGACGTTTTTTTTAGACACGGGAAGTGTCTAAAAAAAATGTCGTCCGTCACTCTTTCTCCTGTATCTTGGGGTGCATTTACAAATACAAACAATTTTGCGGCTTCTTTTTCAAGTGATAGGCGATAGTTGGACGATTTTTCATTGACGTTCCCCTCACTCTTTCGATTTCTCCGACTGTGTAACCGGCCCATCGGGCAATTGCCCGATTTGCCCGTATGGCCAGTCCGGGCCTGTTATTGTCAAATGGAATACGGAATACTGAGATCATTTCACAGGTACAGCGTGTTCAAGTAAATCAAATAAATAACAATTAGTTCCAACCAAACAATACGAATGTATTATGAGCACAATAAAAAGTATTATGTTGAAAAATCATCAGTTATTAAAGTATCAAGTTTTAATCAAGATGCGATCGATGTTGAATTATAGCACGAATCAAAATTGATTAATCGCATCTTTAATCGGCCTACCGATATTGCTTGCTTTTATCCGTCGCCATTTTATTTTATAACAGGTGCGATGCAGAATTGCATAAACATGTTCTATAGTTTTTTTTTACTTACCATAAAGGTAAGTACAATGTTTTCGTTGGGCCGTACAATAAAAGCTGCAAGACGAAATAGGACCTCGTCAATACTGTAAACCAGTTCGATCCTGAGTTACTGAACCGCATTGAACTTGCACCTAGGCTGAATACATTTTGCTCGTTTTATATCTTAATAAATATTCAGAACCATTTTGTCTGAATATTGGTAACTAACTACTTTTTTTGAACTCTTTTGATTTGACTCTAGTCGCGCCTGATACAAAGCATGGACAGGGTTTATGATGGAGCATACGGATCCAATTAGTAAAGAGTAGCTGTGTCCTCACGGCTCCGCTCGCGTAATAAGTTTTATTCCAGTAATAAATATAGCCTATGATAGCTTTCTAACGGCAAAAGAATTTTTGAAATCGGTCCAGTAGTTTTTAAGTTTATTCGTTACATACAAAAATACAAATCTTTCCTCTTTATAATATTAGTATAGATATAGATTTCAATTCCCAAGTCCAATAAAGTATTTTTGAGTTTCATTATTGCTGTAACCTGTAATAACATAACATCACGCTCGTACTCCCCGAAGTGTTGGGCAGAAGTGTATAGTAACATCCTCATTTCGCCGTTATGTTTAAGTCCCATGTGATAGGGGGCATGCCTATTGCCATTAACCGAGCACAAATCCAAACTCCAGGCTGTTACTGAAGAATTTCACACGAAAAAACTCAATAACACTTTGCCCGACCTGGGCATCGAACCCAGGACCTCACGATCAGCAGTCACGCTTGCCACCACTAGACCAACGAGGCAGTTAAGCTGTAATGGGTTTCTTATACAACCAATCGTTCTGTATTGAGCTAGCATATCATAATTTACCGTAAAATACTCACATTTTGTTCAATTAGCACATCTTTTAGTGGACCATTATCTTCACAGAGTATCTAGGTAATATACTAGTTGACACGACCCATAAGTTGGGATTCAAGAATTGGCCACATCCGCTCTAACTGTTACTATGCAAACAAATATTCAGATGTGCGAATTTTCTTCAGTAAATAGTTTATTGGCTTGGAGGTTTGTAGACATCGATATATATGGATGTGTCGTGTGACAGTAAAAAGATATTACGCTGTAATTTTCTTTGTATATTTATTATTTATCTTACGGCCCTGTAAAAGCCCGTAAGCGGCTTCTGAACGTGGACGTCAATGACCGCTACAAGAAAAGGTCGTGGGGAAATAATATTGCTATAATCGGCACAGTTCTGTATAGTCCAGCTAATTTAGACAGTATCTAAGTGGTACCTATGTTATAGTAACAAAGAAAGTCTGTAGTTTTCCATAGAACAGTATGCCGTGTATTCTTCGAAATCTCTGCTCAGCTAATCATCTTCCTTCATTCAAAGCAACATTTCACAGGTCGGCAAAACTTCAATCAAGCTTTGTGCCATGTCCAAAATGTACTATTTATCACACAAATGGTACAGTATTTAATTATAATCAGTCGTAACTGACTAAACTTGAAGCCGGTTCACACAGAAAATGATTAAGATGAGGAATAATGATGTAAATAATAATAGCAATAACCTATCAACAAAACGCTTATAATAATACCTACATTATAAATGGTTAGCGTGTATCTGATGTGTAAAATCATCATATGAATAGACGCTATACTCGATCTCAATCCAATCCGTGTTTTTTGCTTCTTATGCAAAGCAATTCTTTGATGAGATGATCTAAATAGTGAAGTAAGAAATTACAATCTCGAGCCATTGTACCGTGGGCGTGTATGGACGGGACATGGCACCGTTCGTATAAAATGGTGTCTTGTCTTGATGGTATTTGACGATCCAATCGAATGAAATGGCCTGGTGGACTTAAGGCCAAATACGACCAACTAGAAATCCAGAAAGAAAATATAGGTATAAGTAAAAAATATTGATTGGTCGGTGGAATGCGTTTTGAGTATAAAAACCTGGGCAAAGCAAGTTGTCGCCACCTTCTAATAAAAAACAGATAAATATAATGTGCTTTATTGTACATCATAATAATAGCAAAAATCTGAAAATATGTAAATTAAATGTAGGTACAATTGGATTTGTGCCCGGTTAATGGCAATAGGCTCGCCCCCTATTACATGGGACTGAAACATAACTGGTGAAACGAGGGTGTACTAAAAACACCTCTGCCGAACCCTTCGGGGAATACAAGGCGTGATGTTATGTTTATGTTAAAGGTACAAAGGGTTTATCGCCAATACCGATATGTTCAGGACAACCTTTGGATGGACAAAGAAGACGTGAAAGATAGATCATGTGAGGGCAGTTCATGGTGTACTCATTCTTTTTTCGCTTTAACCTTTTCACCGCTAACGTACACAGAACGCGATGCCTCGCCAGCGCCAAGCTATAAATGTATAACGAAATATACATATAGTAAACAGTAGTGATGAGCTGATGACCTGTTAAATACAGTAAACTTATTTTTATAACATAGTTAAAATGAAGAGCTTCTAATGAAGTTGTGGCGCTGGAAGCACGAAAATCTGGAACTTCTATTGAAGTCCGTGGCGGTGAAAAGGTTTAACTCAATAAATACCTAACAAAAAAAACCAAAAAACTTATGTAGTTCTTGTTCTCTATTTAAAAATATTGCAATAGGCTCATAGCCTCTGATTAAGAATGGATCTTGGTCCGTTGCATGGCTGAGGTTCTAAGCTATATTTATTATCAGATGAATGGGCAGCACCATCTATTCGTTGACTTCATAGTGCTAGAACCTCATTAATCATTAATCTTGGAGGCAAGGGTGCACTCTATCAACACCTAACCAGAAACTGACCAAACTCGTATTGAAGACAAGACGCATTCCTATTTATAGGATGACGTACAGTTTGAATTTGTAAGGGTCCAACATATTTTGCCTAAAAGTCGGCCAACGAATAGTTATGGGATCGAAGTATTCAGAATATATCGGTAAGAACCGCAAACAGAGATTACAATGTATTCGGCACATTTGGCAGCCTCGCCAAGTGGGTCCCTCCCAAGTTCAATGCCAAGAATCCGTTTGATCTTCCTCAATAACAATATATTGCAATTTTATTCTGAACGCATAGTTTTGTTGACTTTTGGCATCAATGAAAGCTATTGTCACACATTCTTGTCGCTTCAAAATCTTGCCTGCCAAGCGTCCAGCAATAAGAGCATCAATGAAAGTATCGCGGGACCTATAGGGTACGTTTACTTACTCCATTTCACTGTCGTCTCCATTTTTCTTGGCGATCATAGATCATTACCTGGAATGCAATACTGTCGTCTGGTCGCCACATGAAGCCAAATACAAACTGATGCTAGAACGTATCCAGAACAAATTTGTGAGGTTCCTGTACTTAAAGCAGCATGGTGTGTATCCAGGGTATCCACTGCTGTATCCTACTCTATTTGTGCTGGGCATGGTAGGCTATGATAAGCTGGAAGTGAGAAGGGAAGTAGCTCTCGCCACTTACTTATTTAACATTATGCGTGGTAAAACACATAACCCAGGCGTTCTACGCACAATTGGGTTCTGTGTACCTGATGGGCACATGGGGCGACGGAGGCGGCCGTCGCTGCTGTGGGTGCCGCCCGCTCGCACCAACCTGCTGCAGCATGCGCCGCTGACGCGAGCGCTGTTTACACTCAATATGGTGTCACAACAGATTGACTGTTTCAACTGTACTCTGAGTGAATTCACACGGGCCGCATTTTGTAAAATCACTCTTGATCGTTAATTGTAAATTAATTAATTGTTGTATGCTATTATAACTACACTATTGTATTAGGTAAGCCTGTGATGATAGTTGTACTTGTTTAAAATAAAACCTTTTCAAAGGGGTTTACATAGTTAAATGTACACACACAACATCTCGTGCAACTTGAAAGTATATTATAAATAGTGAGTTGAGTTGTTTGATGATGTTTGGACTCCTGGTTCACTTTTGCCGCCTGACGTTAAAGTGATTCTGGCATCGGTAAAGATATCTATAGGGACTAAACACATGCTTATCAGCGCAGCTTTCAAAATGCTTACTTCAGAATACTTCCATACGCTTACGTATTCTACAGAATGCAGTAGGTGTAAGCATCACGGGTATGCCGATATAACAGTGCCTATAATCGTGCAGCTTTGCGGTAATTGATGACTAATCTGAAAAGTCCCGTACATAAAACATAATTAGCCCATTACTGTCCCACTTCTGGGCACGGGCCTCTTCTTAAACTAAGAAGGGTTTAGGCCTTAGTCCACCACGCTGACCTGGTGCGGGTTGGCAGACTACACACACCATCGAAATCTTTATGGAGCCCACCCAGGTGTGCAGGTTTCCTCATAATGTTTTTCCTTCACCGTTAACGCAAGTGATAATAAAAAATATAGGTATGATCCGCACATGAATTCGAAAAGTCAGAGGTACGTGTCGGGATCGAACTCAGACCCTCCTGCATAGAAGGCAAGCGTTCAACCGCTAGGCTATCGCTGCTTGAATAGTCCCATATGGCACTTAAGTTTTGTTTATGAAATCTCTATTTACTTGGCGTATCTTCGCTACACAGTACCCTGCTAGACATGGGCTTATCCTTTCTTATTAAACTTAATCATTAATGAAATTATCTATATCATCTTTGAATGTTTTATTGTCAAGATGTTTGATTCATAGGGATTTCCCTAATGCTATGGTACCGAAAATAAAACAGTCAACCATTTATCTAATGTCAAAGGACAGTAAAATAACAGTACTTAAATGAACGGTATCTATAGACTATACTAACAACCGATGTACAGTCAGAAACGTAAGTAGGTTTATAAATATTACAGATTTAAAAAACATCAGGTTATTACAAATTGTTCTGTTATTATTTTTGCCTGTATCCTAATGTTCTGCCTAGCCTTTTCCCAATTACATTGGGGTCAGCTACCAGTCTAACCAGATGCGGCTGAATACCAGTATTTTAAACGGATCGACTGTCATCAGACCTCCCCAACCCAGTTACAAGGCAATGCCGTTATCCTAATGTTAGACCGGTTGTCAGACTTTCGGGCTTCTGACTTCCCGTAACGACTGCCATAGGTTTTCGTATGACACCCGGGACCGACTGTTTAACGTGCTCTCTGAGATTCGGAGGGGTCTCGATGTGTAGCGAACAGTCACCCATCCACGGACTGATCGCGGCAAGCGCAGCTTAACCTCGCCTTAATATTGCCTGTAACATAATATTGTTTAAAAATTGATAAGTTTTAAATCATAAACACCATTTGGAACTATGTACTGCGTTCACTTACTTGTGATTCATTGTGATGCTAGCTGTACATTGAGGGTGTGGTGGTCGTGTACATAGAAGCATGTCTAAATGTGTGCGTCATCAATAGATTATATCAGTCATCAGCCTTGCGGTTCATAATCACAACAATGGAACAAGATGATTTGCCGAAATGGTAATGAGACATCTTTATCGATCTTTTTACTTATAAATAGGTACTTTACTCTTCTTTCTTATTCATTAGACCTGTTAGGGGATAAAGTGGATTTTATTAGCAATTTTTTTATGAGTATTTCCCTTAGAGAGCCGTTGCCTTTTTTTAACGTTGGAAAATCCTCATGGATGTCCCTCGCCCGCGGTAGGCGAGGGTGTCTGCCGGACTCTTACCGGCTAATAACCAACGGTGTCCCTCCATCTGACCTAAGGCCGGGGTCACGGGATTCGCTATTGGATGCACCGCAACCCCGGCAGTAGAGAACCGATGCCTAACATTCTACGAACAGCAATCCATTTGCAAAGTGAGGTGCATAATCAGCTCATTACTGTCCCACGGCAGGTCACGGGCCTGTTCTCAGAATAAGAAGGGTTTATCAGGTTTTTGTCCACCACGCTTGTCTGGGGGTCTACACTGAAAATAGAACGTCAAAGTTTCGGATCGAACCGAAACAACGAACTTATACGATCAAAGTATTGTCAGACAACGAACTACTAGATGTCAATCAACATTTGGGAGTAGGGCGAACGTAACACAAAATGTCAAATCGCGAAAATCACATCCATCGTCAGATCCAAAACACTTTCATGGTTGGAAAACATGCGATCCGTCATTCTAAACTTCGTAGATCGATTTTCGGAGCAAGTCCTCTGGTGCGGGTCGGTGATCATGGAGACTTCCTGCACGGATATCGTCTATCATTTAAATCTCCAAACACTTCTTGAAGCAATTAGAATAAATATATTTAAAACAGTGTGAAGTTACAAAACTAAAGTATGCGCTTGATTTTAAAATTAGATCATTAACATAGCACAGTTGAAAAAACAACGACGGAATTCGGTCAGTTAATTCAACAAAATGGGTTATTTATAAAAAACGCATAACTGACTGTTGTTAAGTCATACCTATATTATTCAGAACTGTAAAAAAGTAGTTTCCTTACAAATGATATAATTTACTGTTGAAGGTTATGTAGAGCGGTCGATAGCTCCGCAGTTAATTATTAACTTTTATTATATAATACCTTGCAACATAAAAATGAATTACAATAGTTATTACTCGAATATCATTGACCGATGTTACGGGAAATCAGAAGCCTGAGAAGTCTGACAACCGGTCTAACCCAAGATATCAGTATTTTGCTGTCCGTTCTGTCTAGTCTTTTCCCAACTATGTCGGGTTTAGCTTTCAGTCTAACTTGATATGGCTGAATAACAGTATTTTACACGTAGCGACTGCCATCAGACCTCCGCAATCCTGTAATTGGGTAATGCCGATATCATAAGGTTAGCCCGGTTGTCAGACTTTCAGGCTTCTGACTACCCGTAATGACTGGCATAGGTATTCGTATGACACCTGGGACCGACGGTTTAATGTGGACTCTGAGGCACGAACGGGTTTGATGTGTAACGAATGGTTACCGATCCACGGGCTGCCCGCGGCAAGCGCAGTTTAACCTTGCAAATCATATGATCCGCGTGGTTGTTAATAAGCCACGAGCCCCTCGATATCAGTATCTTACACCCATATTCTAAGATGTTCCTCCAAAACTTACTTGATTCGACTCCACCTCGACTCAGCCTTTTTCACTACCATCGGTAGTTATAGTTGACATAACCGTCCTCGACTCGAGATTTTTCCTCAGTCGAGGTAAAGAATCATCTGTCAAACTCAAGGTACCTCGGAACCTACCTTAAGGAAGGAAGTCTTGTGTCAAAGTTATATGTAACAAAAATGAATTTTGAAGACTTTATCGAATATGCTTACAATAACCCTTACAACTATTTATTGCGGCGTTATTTGCGCGATGCAGATAAACAAAATTATGACGGAATGGCTCCATCCACTCTACCTCGATTCATTTGAGGACCCCTCAGTCGCGGAACCTTAAGGTTCACTCGAAATTGCGACTAAGAATACAATTTTGAAGGTGTTTTCGAGGCCGTCCTGAGTCGAGTATGAGTCGAGTAAGTTTTGGAGGAATGTCTTAGAATATGGGTGTTACTGTCATAGTTACGAAATCGAGGCAGTAGGCTAGGAGCTAACCAGCCTCGTCTCTTTTGTGCCATGCTTCTCTTTTATTTCAATCGCATTCTGATTTTCCCGCAATGATTTTCATCTGTACTGTGTCCTCAGAAACTACTTCCGCCGCTTCCCGGCAACTATTCTGAAGTATATGCTGCACATCATCATTTCTGCCCGTTTTCCACTGCGGAACATGGGAATCCAAATGACTGCTACAATCAACGTCACATCAATTGACCGGTGTATATGAGTAATTTTGAAGTATATTGGAAACCGCAGCGCGGTACAGTATATAATTCTATCTAATCAAAAAAGATGGTCTCAATAAAACCCAGGTTTAAAAATAGCCCCGTCTCTTTTTGTTATATATGGATGGGTATATTTTAAATCTGGGTTTACCTTAGTCTTGGTTAGTCTCTCGTAATAAGGGATATAGTTTATTCTATTAAAATAATGCCTTTCTTTGTTTTACGACATTTAAGGTAACACAATTCGGATAATCCACTTCACTTATTCGCTTATTATGTCTGACGAGAAACGCTTCTCATTTAATTCCATGCAATTACTTGAATTCTAAATTTAGATTAAGATTACGCACAAGTAACCAGGAGAACATGCATGAGTCAAGAATATGATTTACATAATTTTTGCTGCACAAAGTTAATCTGGGTTCAAAATTGTCCTTGATTTATTTATGATGAAACGTCTACATCAAATATAGTCTTTGTTAGCCCGTGACACGGTCATTGAACCGCATTATAATCCCCAGATATAATTACGCTAAGATTGCTATCAGGGACCGTACTAAATGAGGATGTTTTGTTTCTTGCGAGGAGAGCGAACAACAAAAGTTTTTTTGTCCTACCAAATTAAGCTACGTATTAACAATAACACTTTGTTTTATAATTGTTACCGCCGACGGATGTTACGCATATGGCATATGGTTTTATTACGTCTTAAACTGTAACAGTAAAGGTGCTTACACACAATTTTGGGTAAGCGATGTATTACCTATAGTCGGACCGTTAATTCGATGCAGTAACTTGACTGTTAGAGGGATACCAGTTTATGACAAAAAAAGGCAGTGAGGTGAAAAAAAGAATGAATTAAATCGAATGAACTTAATAATGTATTTATATGCATACTTTTTATTGAAATTAATAACTTGAGGATCAAAACACGATATATCACTATTAAAAATAGCCGTAACCACTAGTAACCACAGATATGACGTTTTTCAAGCGTCAAATAACTGAACATAAGGTTAATTATTTATTTATTTAATACTTCAATGCACGATTGTGGTACATAATACGGATTTAATGTCATAAGGCATTCTCTATCAGTCAACTTAGGTCTAAGAGAACAGCATCGTGAAGAGGTATAAAGAATTTGTAAAGATTTGTTTAAATTGAACTATTTTTCGTATTGATTCTTTTCGTGAAATCGTTCACTACCCAACACTATTAGTTTTAGTATGGTATCATTATTTTGCTTTGAACTGTCGAGTTACTGCATCGAACTATACATGTTTCAAAGTGTATAACATTGCAAGGTTGCATATATGAGGAGCTTGTGGCAAATTACCAACCGCGCGGATCATACGGTTCGCGGTTTGTAATTCGAGCTTCAAAGAAAGCTTTTTAAAGAAAAGAGCTTTTTAAAATTATTTTTTAATAATCAGGAGCTTATTAAAAATAAACAGTCGGTAATGTATCGAATACTTCTTGCTAAAAATCATCATCATATCTACCTATAGTCCATACTACTTAGGTTGGCTTAAGCTAAAGCTTTGTTGTGTTCTGTGGGTAAATCCAATCCTTGTGATCTTACCTTATACCTGTCAAACTAAGAGGATCTAATACAGAAGGCAATGACGTTAGACTGTTTATAAATAAAATAAAAAAAATTGGCTGTGATTAACTTTAGATACACTAGAATTTTACTACTCTGTACCTACTAGAATTTAAGTAAACGGTTAATGTTGGTGAACACTAGCCTAAGGTTCAGTTGTCCCAAAAAACTGTTACCGTATCCATATCAAATCATATTTGACTTAGAGCTAGTTCACACAGAAACTGTTTACAGGACACGTTTTAGCGGATCCGTTTTTATTTTGGTGATGGCGCCTGTAGTTGTATGAGCGAGTTCATAAACGCGACAGTATTCCGAATCCGGTAAAAAATACTGGATCCGTTATTTTTATCGTATCCTGCCTGCCAGATGCGACGCAGCTGCCATTTGTTTAACTGATCCGTCGGTACAGATGTGAACAACATAGCCACTACCGACGGATCCCGTAAAACGGATCCGCTGTGTGAACGGGTTCTTACTTGGTTATTATTTCTAGTTAAACTGCGAATTCACTATAGAACAAAGATGTCGTGGGGCATTTTGTCGTCTACGTTGTCCGGCGACATATCACGACGTCACTACAAATCTGTTAACACGACATACATGTCGTGGGATATTTGTCCCCTTATAAATATGCGGCTTTAGATGGTACAACTGAGCCTTAATTAATATGGATATTATTATGATTATGCTAATGATAATGCTCATTCTTCAGTGCACAATAACAATAAGTTGCATACTCATGTGATGGTAAAATATAGAGAACTTTATTATAAGAAAAAATATCTATGTATCTCTTACCCATGTTTGCAAATAAATAAATAATTTATTTATTTGTAATTTTAATAAATGTCACTACCATTTTTATTCAAACAAAAATCAGAAAAAACCATTACCTATTCTTGGGTGAGATCGAAGGATGACGAGACGATTTTGAGACGCTACGTTTTTAAGTTTTTTCCCTTTAATTCTCTTTCCTGCAAAAATATGGTATTAACTTGAGTAATTAAACCTACTAGCTAGCACGCGATAATTAAATCAATTTTTCTATCTCAACATCAATTTTCATTTTATATTTATTGAAAAAACGGGGGAAATTGCCCTACACAGTTTACATAATTATTAGTCAGAATTTCATACAAGGATCTGCATATATTTCTAAGTATCGAAGTAATAAAAAATAATGTTTTAATTTGTGCTATAATTGCGCGTGATTAGACCGCGAAATTCACGAGGTCGTTGCCTCTTAGTAAATATTATTATTTTCGCCGTTTATGTGAAAATTATACTATAAAATAAATAAGGCATGTTCGCCATCTTCTCATTGATTATGATTAAACATAATGACGGAGTGAACGGTCCGTGATTAATTTTTATTTTGTTTGTGGAGTATTTTACGACATTTTATCCAATAAATCGTCGTAAAGATACCGTTTATTGTACTTATGACACAGTTTGAATTTGGAATGTTGACTTAAAACAATCGTGTGATATATTTTGATATGCTGGACAGCACGTAAAACAAGTTAATTAATCATAGAGTAATAACGCTGTTCATAATAATTATTTATGCTCTTTGGCTTATTAGGCCGATTTGCTGGGTCTCTGATAGCATATCCGCTGTGTGTGTCAACCAACGAGTGGCCACTCTCAAAGTCAAAGTCAAAGTTTTTTATTTCAAATAGACCAGATTTCAGGCACTTTTAAAACGTCAAAACTAGGTGCACGGCTCCAAAAGGTAGGTTCTATGGAGAAGATATACTCTAAGATATCCTGCTGAAACGAATAGTGCCTTATGAGGAGTATAACATAACATCACGCCTGTATTCCCCGAAGGGTTAGGCAGAGGTGTATAAGTAACACCCTCATTTCGCCGTTATGTTTTAAGTTCCATGGAATAGGAGTTTATATTGCCATCAACCGGGCACAATTCCAAACTTCAGGCTGCTGCTGAGGTATTCCACAAGGAAAAACCCAAAAACACTTTGCCCGACCTTGGGATCGAACCCAGGACCTCACGATGAGTAGTCGCGCTTGCCACCACTAGACCAACGAGGTAGTTATGAAACATTCGGTACAAAACGTAAGTGCATAAGAAAATTATGATGCTTTGGGTCCATAAAGAGAGAGATAGAGATTCTTGTTTCCTGACGCCGTCCATGATCCACCGTGCTCACCCGCCGCAGCCACGGAGCCGGTCGTCTTTTCTCACTCCGCAGTCACACCGTTAATTCAGCCCTCATCAAGCTGTCTCCCTCCTAGTCCTCTCGCAAGCAACGCCCTAAGCCGACGTCCGAGTACCATTAGGGGTCGCCCTTAGTGCTGTTTTTGCTAGCTTGTTAGATGTAGTAATAGTAGTTAGCTTAGGTTAAGCATTTTACTCTCGTCCCCATTGGTTGGAGACCCTTCAGGTCTCGCCAATAACTGCCCGGTTACGTAGAAACGGTCAGCAAGAATATCTACAAGCAGTGGAATAGAAAAAAAAACCTTGTTGCCTGACACTCAATAAACCCTACTGTATTGCGGAGATCATAATTTTTCATGACGTCATGAAATGATTACGTCATCCTTTATAGGTGAACGACAGTATGCTTATCAAAACATTATTGAAAGACGAAAGAAAATCAAGTTCTTGGTGCAATTAGAGATCATAAACTTTATGGTCTATTATTTACAAATTGGATATCAATGAACTCTTTGGTATGTATAATAAACATGGGTTAGCTGGGTAAAGTGATAAATAAATAAACACAAAAATAACTTATGTGAAACTTCAGTTTTTTATGTGCAATCAATAATATTTGTTTATCAAAGTATTTTTTCTTTTGATTCACCTAAGGAAACTGTTTTGAGAGAAGCCATCTAGCTTAATTTTTAGTTCACCTTTTAATAAATTTTGGCACGTTAGTATTGAGGCGCCATTTAATTGATTTCAGTGGTACAGTTGTGTATATGGTCTACGGTGTCATACCCATGACAATCGTTACGGGTAGTCAGAAGCCCGAAAGTCTGACCACCGGTCTGACCTTAGGATATCGGCATTGCCCAGTAACTGGTCTGATGGCAGTCGCTCCGTGTAAAATACTGATACTCAGCCGCATCTGGTTAGCCTGGAAACTGACCCTAATATAGTTGGGAAAAGGCTAGGAAGAACAGTTGTGCTTACGTTCCCACCTGAAAAAATGTAGTTTTCAGTGTGATATGTTTTTAGTTTTCGAGCACCTTTATACCTTAATATCCATTCAACTGTTCAAATGAAACCCCGTTATTGAATACCTGACTACAAAACTCAAAGTACCTACCTAGTTTAGAAGTAGAGGTCCAAATATATGTATGACTGTTCTCCACTAATTGTATAATTTTGTATTAGTGTACTTTATGTTTTCCGTCAGCTGGTGTTGAAAATTTTTTTTTTTTTTTTTTTTTGTTTAAACACTCTCGATCCCGGCACATATCTCTGACTTTTCTAATTCATGTGCAGATCAGAATTTGATTATCACTTGCGTTAACGGTGAAGGCAAAACATCGTGAGGAAACCTGCACACCTGAGAGGGCTCCATAAAGTTCTCAGTGGTGTGTGCAGTCTGCTAACCCGCACCAGGCCAGCGTGGTGGACAAGGCCTAAACCATTCTCATTCTGAGAAGAGGCCCGTGCCCAGCAGTGGGGCAGTAATGGACTACTTATGTTTTTATGTTTTATCATTTATTAGTACCTAGTGAACATACAAACTTTCAAGTCTCCATGTCTTGTAAAGACCTAGGTTCGGAACAAATATCTGTCTACCACATAATTTGGTCCATGCGGGGACCGAAACGAATCCGCGAAGAGCTTAGGAAGCCAATCGCTGTTCTCATGAATCGGGTGTAAAAAGTATAGCAATTAGTGTGAATATAAGATATCATATGTTAACTTGACCTTACACCTTGTTCTATTTACCGACTTGCCATTGAACGTAAAAAGTTTGCAGTCTATATAATTAAGACGAAACAATAAGAAAGTGAATAGATTCCAGTAGATATCGTTGCACAACGATAAAACTTCAGAATCGCCGGATGGTCGATACAATCTACGAGCCGTAGCCCGTAACGCAGGTTGCTAAACTAAATGATTTTGTGCTGGATTGATTTATTGTGCTTTAACTCCTGTATTGTTTAGTAGAATGGTGTGATTATAGCTTGAATCTTAATAGATAAAGGCTTAAGGTCGCCAAATGTTGGTCGCCAGATGGATATCATCGCTGGGCAGTGAAAACCTCGTAATTGCAATGAACGTAATTTTACAGGAGGAGTTCATAACTGCCTGTTAAAAAAAGAATGAAGTGTAGATATAAGGTTCTTCTGTTTTGTTATCAATTCATCAATCTATTTCATCTTAGAGCTGTGCACGTTCGTTCTAAATAAGCATTACAAGGTTTTTTACCCAAAAAATGAATAATAAAAAATAAAAATGAATTTGTGCTTTACGAGGTTTTCACTGCCCAGCGACGATATAGGCCTCTTCTGAAGAGGTGGCTTTGCCTAAAGTCTTTCGCTGGCCATGTTTTTCCTAGCAAATAATGTAGTACAAGCATGATATACTTGTACTTCAGTACGGGTTACGGAACGATTACTGTCCCACTACTGGACAAAGCCTCTTCTCAGAAAAAGGAAGTTAAAGTTTGTCCTACCATCTGTCGGTTACAATAAAGTACTGTGAAACACTCTTTTGTGAGATTTTTATTCAAAAATCGTCAAAATATTTCTACATCCGGAACGCGGCGAGGGGCAATCTTCGAAAAATATTAACAAAAATTGAGAACGTCATTAGCATCATCCCAAAGTTAAGAATGCAGGATGTTTAATACTATAATTATGATAATGAAAACTCAAACTATACCGCTGCCGTCAAGCAATAAGACAAGAATAAAAACAATCTGACAATACTATAACGTTATCAACCCGGGAGAAGAATAATTTGTTAAAATAATGTTAAAAAATTTCGAATATTCACTCGTGAACGAAATAAAACATACAAATATAATAAGTATGACAGTAGTTACGAATCCAACATAATTGCCGACAGGAATCTGTTGTAATGATGCTGTGAAGTCATCATAATGATCGCTCATGCCGACCCGCATGAAAATCGTGATTGCGAGGGAAAATTTACTTGTCTGTCAGTTATGTTATCCTAGTATCCATTTAAGTCAAGGTCTTGTAAACTTTTGCAAAAAACATGCAAATAGTCCTTGGTTTATAATTTTTTGTTGGATATCTATACTTCTATACTTACTAATATTATAAAGAGGAAAGATTTGTATTTATATATTTTTGGATTTTTGTATGTAACGAATAAACTTAAAAACTACTGGACCGATTTCAAAAATTGTTTTGCCGTTAGAAAGCTACATTATCTCTGAGTAACATAGGCTACGGGCGGAGCCGTGACACAGCTAGTTAATAATAATTAAGTATCAACGTTAATAATATTATAAATGCTGGATTAAGGGCCTGATACAGTAAGTAGCCCTCCTCGACACGGCACGTATTGTGAGGAGGTTCCTGTCTTTGGGACCCTATTAACCATCGGTAGCATGGACCCTGCTTCCATGCTACCGAAGGTACATGTACCGACATGCCGGTGGACCCCTATTTTTTTTACATTTCTTAATGTTTTTTTTTATAGATTATTATGTATTTAAAAATACAATTTAAATATAAGAATTTGAAATGAATAAAGGAGATTATAAATGCGAAAGTTAGTCGATCTGTCTGTCTGATTCTTACATTTTCCCGGATAAAATACTTAGATACCATATTAACTTATGGGCGTTTTAATAAAAAGCTCTCATTTGAGAGTTCCTCTAAAACTACTCTGTTTGAAAATAATTTACAAATAAAAAGAAATGTTGTCAAATGTATGGTATTCTACTTTAAGGCATCACTTTGGTTTCACAACCTTGTAGGTACTTTCAGACATCCAAAAATATAATTTAATTTATTTATATTTATAAAAAACGTTGTTCCACACTAAGACTTCTTCTGTGTCGTGACTTTGTACAATTGTGTTTGTACACAAAACATCGCATGCACAAACGCCCAGACCTTGAACGCTGATTAAGCCATACAAATACTTGTTTCGTGCGGGAATCGAACCCACGACCCGTGCGTAGCGCAGAAGCCAATCGCTAAGCCACCGTACCAAACGTGTCGTCGGATTTGATTTAAAATCATAAACATCTCATGGTATATTTTAAATGTTAAAAGGTGTGTTTCATGCTAGCATGCGTTTGTAACAGAAACATTACCGTTCAGTGCGATGTGGTGCGATGATACTATTAATAATCCGGAAAAAAATGCCTTTGTATTATTATCACTCATCACAACATTGTGCTTAAAACAGGAAATTTTTCATGCATAATATTCTCGTTATAAACACGTCTTCCTCACTTACAAAATAATTGTTTTACAACGATCTAGTTAAGATGAAAAAACATGCGTCAAGTGCGAGTTGGGCACGCTCAGCGCAGGTTCTTTACGAAGACCGTGAACGTGACTTTTCCGAATCAATCTAAATAACACGGCAATACTTTACCGATAGTAGGTATTTATAGAAATTTGTTTGTAAAGCGAACAGACCAACGGATTTTATATTTGGTATTTTAGTCCTATAATCTTTATGTATTATGAAATTATCCAAGTAAGATGAAAACGGAGCCATTCTAGAGGTACCTACTCATTTGGTACCTTTTAGTACGGAACCCAAACAATTGCTTTGACCATACAAGATTGTAATGTAATGTTCATTTTATTGTGGTATGTGTAGATATCATTTTAATTTTACTTCGTAGTGTGATATATTTAATTATAATATAATTGATGTACCTACATAATTTTATTCTCATATGAAATCATTTTCTTGAATATGTAGCAGTTAGTCATATATTGTGGTCTCAGAAAAATTTTAATTGAACAAAATTGTGTAATTCGAAGAATAATCATAGTTGAGGATTGCGACTTTAATAGCCTACACGTGTTTATGTTATTGTATATCTAATTTGATATCGACTTTAGCTTTATTAACTTGTAAAGTACTTAGGTTTGAATTTATTATACAGTGTGGGTTTAGATGAATTTAATTAGCGTTACAAAGTTGCTATCCTATAGAAGTGAAGACACGTTATTGATGTCAGTAAAATGTTTAATTGTTTTATGAAATTACCCTTTATCAAAGTTTTGCAGATCGAAAGAAGAATCAAGTTGTGTATCGCATTCTCGTATAATAAAGAAAATGGCATGGCAAGCGCTATTGCTGATCGTGAGGTCCTGGGTTCGATGCCCAGGACGGGCAAAGTGTTATTGGGTTTTTTCGTGTGGAATTCCTTAGTGTAGCAGTCCGGAGTTTGGATTTGTGCCCGGTTGATGGCAATAGGCTCGCCCCCTATTACATGAGACGTAAATATAACGGCGAAATGAGGGTGTTACTATACACCTCTGTCCAACCTTTTGGGGAATACAGGGGTGACGTTATGTTACTACGAAAAATGTATACATCGTGAAAAACATAAACATCTACCAACATTCGTCCACATTTCATTATCTTGATGCCGGACGATGCTGGCTCCGGCATTTTACCTTTAAACTTGAGATTAGGATATTTTTGTGAGAGAAATCGACGTCTGATAGGCTCCTGAAAACCCTACATTCTTGAAGTGCTAACGACCACAATTTTTTCATACCAGCAACGCGTAATTGGCGTCGCCTGTCGCTGCGGAGGAAGTAGTTCAGAGATAATAACTAAGGAAGGAAAATCTCAATAGTTACGTTGTTGATCTGATCAATTAATTACGTAAGTGCATACATAATTACCATTGACTGACAGCAACTTGTGTCGCAAATGCAACGATCTAATTGTTTACTCATAAATGAGGTACATCCGGTGGGACGGAACCGGTCTGTGTTTGAAATTTTTATTTGCTTCGATTACAATGTTTATGGAATATGAAGTCATTTTTATTACTTTTTGAATGACCTTGTAGCGTGATAGAAGTACTATATTTACGAACGATCATGTCCGTAGTAGTCAAATGGTTAGTTAGCATCCAGTCTAGCCTTTTTACAACTATGTTGGGGTCAGCTTCTAGTCTAACCAGATGCGGCTAAATACCAGTATTATACACGAAGCGACTGCCATCAGACCTCCGCAACCCAGTAACTGTGCAATGCCGATATTCTATCGTTAGACTGGTTCTCAGGCTTTCGGCCTTCTGACTTCCCGTAAAGATTCATAGGTATTCGTATGACACCCGGGATCGACTGTTTAACGTACTCTCCGGGGCACGGAGAGGTCTCGATGTGTTAACAAACAACAGTATTCACGGACTAGAGACTAGAGCAGTGGTGGCCCAGTGGCAACGGCCCCGACTTACGAATTGTATGTCGTGGGTTCGAACCCAGCCAGGCGCATTACTTTGTGTAATTTATTTCATCACCACTGCTCTCAAAACGGTGAAGGAAAACATCGTGTGGAAACCGGCATGTCCTAGAACCAAAAATTCGAAAACATGTGACATCTACCAAACCGCACTGGGCCCGCGTGGTGGATTACGGCCCATTCCCTCTCACAGAGAGCAGGCCTGTGTCCCAGCAGTGGGAACATTATAGGCTGATGATGATGATTCACGGACTGATCGCGGCAAGCGCAGCTTAACCTCGCAAATCGTATGATATGTACAGTTGGTAATTATAATAGCCACGAGCCCTTCAAATGGTTAGTTAGCATTGTAGGTGAATATTGTGTTTTCGAGGAACTCATAATTGCAAGCGGCTTAAACCCGATCCTTCTAGAAGTCTATAGGGAAGACGAGTTACCTATGGCTGAGATCAGTAGCGTTGCGTGTATTTCTACCACCCGGGGCCAACCCTAAATTTGCCGACCCTCAACCATATTTTCTCACCTAAGCCAAAAAACTGTGAAAATTTTGTGATACCCTGTTGTTCATTGCAAAAGGAATCAAAATAAAACGACTTGAAATGTGTAAATAAGTAGGTATCTATTTAGTCCCGATGACAATGCAGTTATCTGATCTGATGACTATGACCTGATGCTGCAGCTGGCCCCCTTTGCGGGGAGGGGAGGGGGAGGGGTCCCACGCTACGCCACTGGCTTAGATAATGACTATAAAAGATCTCGTGCTGCTAATCAAAGGTAAAGAACTTCCTTTCAAGTTCGGAACATAAAAGCTCACAAAACGCTCCATGATTTGCCTCTTCAATTAATCTTCATTTCGCTGTCACATCGTTACCTGAGACTGTAATATCGGTATTTATGAAAACTCGCCATAATTACCGCTCCGGCACTAAGTGAGTAAACACGATGCGAACCGAGCGTAGTCAGCGCGTAACCTTGGCCGTGAACTAGTAACAAGTCACTGTTGCGAGTCAAGTTGCATCAGCCAGAATTTATGCATTACGCTAGCGATTTCAAGCAATGCCTTTTAAACATTTAAGTAGATACCTACCCATCTACGTATAGCAAGAGGATTGACCATCACACATATATCTGGTGATTCAGTTGCAAAATGACTGCCGAGCGTGACGTTCTGGATTCGGGATCCAAGTTGAGCAAAGTATTATTTGATATTATTTCTTTCAAATAATCTTAGGGTTAGATTTATGTCTGACGATGTAAGGACGAGTGTCGATAGATCAATAAAAATAGGTCAAATCTGAGCCTATCACAGTCCAATGCTGGACATAAGCCTATTCTAAATCGCACCGTACTTATCTGTCCTCTACAAAATGGAATACGCTCGCCTAACCTATTTTCCTCTCGTCCTCTGCCTAAACCTTCGTGAATTACAGGTTTTACAGTTATACTCGTTTGTATGTGAACCATACACCTCGTTTGTTTGAATAGCTTTGTATTACTGTACTGAGAAAGTAAGTTGACCGACTTGGCATCGACGCAGGCGCAGGTGCAATGGCGCAAGTTCAAGGTCGCTACGTTATCTTTATGCATTCAACAGCAAAACATAATTTTCAACACGCATTTGATAGATGTTTTTTGTCACATTTTTTTTGTCCATAGGGTTCTGCCAATAGGAAGCAATTGGAACTGTGGTCATTACGGGTCCAGTGCTGTTTTCTTTGCTGGTCATCGACTGAGATATTAAAGCTAGTAGGGTGAATGGTAACCCGTCTATCTGACAATCATCAAAAAACCATAATGCACTTAGTGTATTAGATTCTCCAGTAGAAACACCTCGCTGCGCTCGTTGACGACGAGTCCGCCGTTGAAACATCTTTGAGGTCGCCTGTAGATGCCACTGCGCGTAATGGTTCGGTACAAGAGCAATTGAGCTCAAAATGTAAGGAGAAATGTCAAAACTAAAGTCAAACCACTGCCAAATTGTTTGCAGCATAGTGTTAGTTTAGACTAAACCAATATTTCTTCACTGTTTGTCTAGAGAATCACATGATACCACTGGTGTGGTTGATGATCTACTCTTCTTCTATTCACCTGTTTCATTTCTCATAGTCCATTAGCCCGGCTTGTCGACAGAATCCGGATATTTCAAAAGTACTCTCTTTCCAAATGGGAATTCTCAGAAAGTAATGTAGGTCGTTTCTTATTCATGTTTCACTTTTTCTCATCAAAATCTGTGTTGGTAACATTATTTAAAGCAGTTCAATGGAAAAAGTCACCGACATTCGTTGGTGGCCGCGTTGTTTTTAGCATTATCCATCTTTAGAATTAACAACAAACCATCGATCATCATAATTGAGCAAATCTGCAGGCATCTGGAGACGGGGAACTGTACTATTTCCACTTAATCCGATAGTTACATTTCAGCCTTTTTGGCTTTCAGCGATTACAAATACACCAAGACTACCAGTACTACCACGGCCCTAAGTATGGTATGCAAGTTGACAAAATGTACCTGCCTAAAAGCTATATATTTTTTTTAATTTAGATTCTTGGCAAATTTCAAGCCTACTGATTAGATTACCTACATAATTAGCACGCGTCAACCTTGACATTAGTCAAGCTACATTGTAAATCGTAATTAATTAAATGGTTAAGTACGAGATTAGGCACACCATTGTATGACACACGCTTCAAGATATAATGATGATGACTTGTGTGTCTACACCATAGCGTGGATGTTAAGGAAATAATAAAGGAAATCGATGAGCCACGCTCCCTTTTTGCTTGTTAACCGCAAATGGCTGAAAGGCATCTTTGACCACAGCTTATGATGATAATCTTGTATCCCACGAAGTGGTACACAGTACATACAACCTTTTTTTTGCAACTACCTGTGCGCGCTTCTTAATTTTAGTATTTTGGAAGGAAAAGTATCGTCCAATGTGCTGAGCATACAATCTTCTCTTCTGCCAAATTTCGTCATATCCATTCCGTGATTGTAGTTAGTTTTTCAGTCTACAAAGCAAATTCTAAAGCAACATGGACGAGGATAAGGATTTCTCATGAATCATAAATATA
The DNA here is from genome assembly GCA_910594945.2 of Amphipyra berbera. Classification (NCBI taxonomy): domain Eukaryota; kingdom Metazoa; phylum Arthropoda; class Insecta; order Lepidoptera; family Noctuidae; genus Amphipyra; species Amphipyra berbera. The sequence continues at coordinate 11,677,558 of OU343125.1, forward strand.
AAGTACCTCGGTTCTATGTGCGTAGGTGGCGTAGGAAATAACTTTAAAAGCAAAATGACTAGACTTTGTCTGGACGTCTCACGAGCAGCAAAATCACAGAACAAAATACTCAAGAGAGCAAAATCTAGTATCCAATAACATAATATTTCATAAGTTCCGATAACGAATAACAGATGTCGTCAACGTAACTTACACCTTGTACACTTAAAGCCCGATAAACGTACACAGTTTGCACTAGGCTTGCCAATTTATTTCTAGACGTTAATATCGGGACTCAATCGAGGTGCAACCACAAGAATGCAGTCCAGTCCCTACCACAACTGCTGGAAAGGGAATCTTCAAGAAACCAGTTTTATATTATTGCGCCCTTCAATATATTGTGGTAATAAATTATTGGCACCGGTTACTTGAAGTCGCCTATGCAACTTACTTGAGCAATTGAAAGTAAAAGTTTATTGGAACATTTGCATTTTATATAGTTAGGCATTAATTAGGTCAGTGTGTTAGCAAAATAAAATTCCAATTTATTTATTTATCTTAATTGGTTTTGAATGTCTTTGGAGGTAATTTTCTTCGTATTTAATGGACAAGGTTTTACTGATAATGAATCTTCCCTATAGAGATTATTAATTGTTATGGATTGTTATAATTACTGTCGGTGATGCGGAATAAGAAGCCTATCTAAAATTTGGACATAATTATCATCCTAAATCGAGTAATTAAACGAATAACAATTCCAATGATCATGTTTTATTATATTGTTCCATAACAACAGACACAAAAATACTACTTAGCAAGTCTAAATATTCATAGTAGATAAACCACATAGATTACACGTACTTATATCAATGCAATTAAGTATAAACTTAATTTTTTGTCGCGTCTGCTCGTTTGCTTTGCATAACCCGCGTCATACGCTTCTCGTAATGACAGTGGCCAACTCTCGTATAAAAAGAATCTTGCGCTCGCCGTATCATCGTTTTGCCTTATTTTCAACAACTCAGGAGTTGTAATTATTAGTGGCAACGAACCAGCTGGGTCCAACGATCAATTTGTTTGTATGAAGGCTACTTGGTTATTCACATATGACCTTTAGAAAAATGCCCGAGGAATCGTTGGGAATTCTTTGCGAATGAGTACTAGCGTGCTACTTTTACGTTTTTGTTAGGTCTATACAAAAAAATGCTTGTTAATAGTAAACATAGCTGAGATTAACTGCTATTAAGATCTTATTTAATAATATGGTTGCTTACATGTCGGGTGGAAACGTGGAATAGAAATTAAAGCTGCAGGGGGTATCAATAGTTCTATGACTGTTTTATAGTTTTAGATTTTTTATGCAAACTAATTATAATGTAGTTAATTTTGCCAGTAACCGTTGGTTATTAGGCAGTAACATAGCATTAAACGAGTAGCAATTATTACTTCTATAGAAGTTGCCTACGATTGGATGCCAGTGGAAAAATTATGAAAAATCAAACAAAGATAGACACGGCCTTAATGAATTAAGTTTATAATATTAGTAAGTATCCAATTAAATAATAGAGCCAATTTATTGAAATCCCTAGTGATTTAACCTAGCTTAACTAACGGGGATAGTTGTCGGCAATAAGACTGTCAAGAATATAATTTTGGGACCCAGTGTGTAATATCAGCAAGCACATTGGGTTACCCGCGCGATGGCGCAAAGAGTTTTCCCAAGGAGGGTTGATGTCAGGCAGGCGGCCGGTCATAAAACAATAAGCCAAAACCTTTAACAACATGGATTTACGAATTATATGTTGTGCTGACCCAACCTAGTGTGGGATAAGGGCAGGGAGAAGAAGAAGAACTAATGGGGATTTATCTGTACTGATTTAGCTGTCCTACTGTGACGTAACTATAGCGGAGGACATCACTATTGTTGGAAGCCATGTCCAATACCATGCTTATCTGAGGGTAGGTACCTACCATGAAGTAGGTGAATACATTACATGTGATTGGTTATCGCCCACAATCGCAGTAGTAAATGTAGTAAACCCGTTCCACTCAGTTGTATCGTCTCAGGTACAGTATGTACCGAATAAGCGGGCGATATAATTTATTTTAAGCCGTAACCAAGGGTTTTGTTTTCAAATTGAGAACCATTGAAGTTTCAACTAACTTTGAGTGCAAGTTGGTTTTATACAGGGTGTAAACGAAATCATGTAATTCCTTCTAACCTCGTGATGTACTGCTGACATAGATTATCCCTGCAAGGGATACATTTGAATTAAATAAACAAATCAAAATCAAATCAAATCAAAAAAATTTATTTCACATAAACCAATACAGGTGCTTATGAAACGTCGAATTTAGGTGCACGGTTCCAATTAGTTGTTTCCTATGGAGAAGAGCCGGCAAGAAACTCCATGGTTACTCTTTTAAAAATAATACCTTTAACAATTTCAGTGGATACAGTACAATGATTTAGGATAGTGAGAGAACAATGAGGTCCTGACCACAGACCAATGAGTAATATAGTACTAAAAGACTTGAGTACAAAAACTAACAAACAAAAATAAAATTTAAAAAAAAGTAATATGAATAATATTGTAGTAATTTACAAATTTATAGATGCAGGTCCACAAAGTTCTCACATTTACAAAAGTGAAAAGGAAGCTAAACTATATAAAAAAATTGACATAATTAAATGTCATCAAACCGCGCGGTCATTTAACTGTATTACTGTATACATATTGTATTTTTTTTGTTTATTGAATCCAAATGTATCCCTTGCATAAAGAGGTTTGAAGGAATTACAAGATTTTGTTTACAAGCTGATTGTAACTTTGTTCTGTCATGATATTATATCAATTTTCGCGGGCCTGATTTACTCTATTGGCTAAAGCCTAGGGGTTCCAGGTTCTGGAGGGCGCGATGAGAAAAAAGATGGATGAAAAAATATACATTGTATAATATAATTATTTTGAAAGGTTTTCATAAAGCAAACACCCACCTTTAGCACGAACAAAACTATAACTTACCTATCACCTTTGATACCTATCATCATCAGTTATACCTAGTTACTATTTTACAATTCTAGTAAAAGTTACTGAGTTTTCTAATCGCTCATTTCCAGTAGTTCAACAAATGTGTAGATGGGCTGTATTAGGTTATATTAGCCTAAGGACAGCTCAAATCCTAAATCAGGCCCCGATTATACAAGGTTAGTCGGAAAGGGGTACTAAGCCGAAAGAGTGTTAAAGTACCCATAATAATAGATAACTTTTGTTTATGTATTAAAACTTTCGTGAGACACATTCATATTTATGATTAGTTACGGTTTAATCACGTGCATTTTCGGGATTGCCCGACTAGTTTCGGACCCAAACGGAGCCCTTAATCATGATGATCAGCTCATTATTAAGGGCTCCGTTTGGGTCCAAAACTAGTCGGGCAATCCCGAAAATGCACGTGAGTAAACCGTAACTAATCATAAACTTTTGTTTTACAACTTTCCCCAAAAGTCAATAGTTCAAGAGAAATAGCTGTTCAAAGATTTCATAAAAAATACGCTAAATTCTATCTAACCTCAGTTATGATCAGACGTGTTTACATTTTACGTCATATTTGGTGTCACAGATTAGAAACTCAATTTTCTGAATTCATAACTAAAGCAGGGATGACGAATTTTTGAAAAAACTAAAATAAAAATAATTTCTCATGGATTTTTTTTATCGAATTTTTAAATTTTAACACTTTCTTTTAAATAGTCATCAGTGATACATTAAGTGGCCCGCGTCTTTGTACCCCCTTTCCGACTAACCTTGTATACCTACCTACAAAATTATTTAAGTGCGCGTGCCACGTACAGTTGCATGACATCAGTAATTTTTAAAACAACAATAGACCATCATACATATATCTGATCACAGTGATCATACACTATCACGCAACTGACTAGTTGTTATGAGATACATGATTTCCAGTTCTAAGTATCTACTAGGTCTTATGGCTATAAAATGGTTTTAGATACCAAATGGATCAAATACACTTGCTCTATTCATCTTTGCTACCAGCAATTTTTTTTATTTTAATTTTAAGTCAGTTGTTTATTCAGTCATTTTCCAATATGCAGAGATAGAAAGAAAGGCTATAAAAAGAAGCAGAAATTAAAGTGCCTCTGACTTTCAAACTAGGCGAGGTTCTATGTTTTGAGTAATCAGTGATTGATTGATTGACACAAAGTAATATATTTGTGGATAAGTACTTTTTGATGTGAAACATCTAATGCGGCGGTACAGGTGTGAGTGCGCCTGTTGCGTGGCGAAGCTCGCAATGGCAGACACGACGGCAGGCCTTCGTGAAGCGGAGGCCACACCGCGAGCTGGCGGACGGGTGAGCGAGGCACGTTGCACCGAGCCTAGCTACTTCAGAGACTCAAACGATGTGAACGATGTGAACCGAAGTATGAAAAAGCCAACTCGCCCGCCCGCCAGCTCGCGGTGTGGCCTGCGCTTAACTCGTCGACTCTCTTCGGTTTGATAAGGCCAGTTTATTATTTACAAAATGAGTTTCGTTGTTCGATATCTGCCAGGCGTCCCGCGCCACCTTCATTTTTTGTCTTGGACCGGGAAAGATCCATTCGGTATGAGGCCTAAACCCAGTAAAAGCCACAGCGGGTAGCTGGAGGGAGAGTAAAGATGGAAAATAAAAAATATGGGCAGTGTGATTTAAAAAAGGTATCGTTATCTCTATATACATGTAGACAGAACACTTGATATTTTATAGGTCTGCTCTGCAATGCAAATTGTCATAAAGATGAATGCTTGCAATTGAACTAGGTACATATCCAATTAAAAACCAGCACGTATTGCATTTAATAATAATGGCGAGTCTAACTTATAAATGATTCATATTGTAAGATTAATAGTTTTAATCGTCTTGGATCTTTTGTCAAGTAGGTAGTCGTAAGCACAGCTTGGGAAAGAAAGAATGATAGGAACCTTTATTAATCATCGGAGGATAAGTGTAATTAGATATTGCTTAGAAAAAACCTTCGAGCTGGAATGGTGCCTACTCTTTTATCTTCATAGTTATTGAATTCTTAACATTAAATTCTTCGCTACATTTATTATTGCTTAATTTCTACGAAATACATTAATTACTTAAGAAAATTCTTCAATACTTCATAATCACGTAATGTTTCCCATGGAATAATAGGAATTCCTGTACCCGCATTATATCACGTACTTTATGAACCAACAGTCATTTCCGTAGTCTTTCGATACGTAGATATTATTGAAACTTTACACATTCGATTGAAATAGGCAATGAGCTATGTATACTGAAAGGGCTCCATGATGATTCGTTCGATACGGTATCGTTGCTCTGTTAATGGCCAGTTCCAATAATTAACTGATAGTAAATAAAATGAAGATTGGTGTCTTAACCAATAATGAAGCATAGAACCCATAGCTTTGTATAGACGAACTTCGGATCCATTAGTACCTAACCTTCACAGCTTACCTAGCAATAACATATAAAATAAATAGTAATATCTTTGTAATCCTTGTTGAGGGGCTCGTGGCTAATAACGAACCGCGTGGATCATACGATTTGTGAGGTTAAACTGCACTTGCTGCGGTCAGTCCGTGGAGGGTGACCGTTCATTACACATCGAGGCCCCTCCATGCCACAGAGAACACGTTAAACAGTCAGTCCCGGGTGTCATACGAATAGCTATGGCAGTCGTTACGGGAAGTCAGAAGCCCGAAAGTCTGACAACTGGTCTATCCTTAGGATATTGGCATTACCCAGGAATTGGGTTGTGGAGGTCAGATGGCAGTCGCTCCGTGTAAAATACTGGTATTCAGCCGCATCTGGTTAGACTGGAAGCTGACCCCAATATAGTTGGGGAAAAGCTAGGCAGAACATCCTTGTAATCCTTGTGAAAGAGTTCGTTCAGGGAAGTATTACCTCCGTACCTATTTCTACGGCCAAGCAGTATTGCCGTGAGAGTATGGGTGCTGGTGAAATAACGGGCACATGACACTTTTCACCTTTGTCTCTAAGGTTGAGAACGCATCAGCAATCCTTTTGAGGTCGTATACAGCTGGCGGTATGCGCTTATAACCAGAAGACGCGTCTCCGCCTATTTGGCAGCTTGCTACATGAAAATATATGCAAAATTTAATTATTTTGGTGTCTTCTTCTTTTCGTGTGGTTAGTGACTAACCTGGTGTCAGAATTTATGCCGCCCATGGGCCTCTGACTTGGCTTCACATGCCATCGAGAAATATCTCTCAGGCATGCCGGTTTCCTCAAAATTTTTTCCACACCGTTTTTAAGCAAGTGATAATTATACAATACGCACATGAATCCGAAAAGCCAGAGGTGCGTGCCTTGGGTTTGAACTCGAGACCTATGACTTGGCAGTCCGACGGTCACACCACTAGGCTATCACTGCTTTTGAATTTTGGTGTTGGGCATAGGAACTGGACATTAGTCGGTATTTTCTGGACATATAGCACTCTCATGAAGGCCCTATTACGGTGAGAGAGGCGTTCTTTAGTAGGGATTGCAATAGGTTGTTGATATAGTAGGTACATTTTAATTTGCCTTTAGATAAGAATGCTATAACAATATTGGGTGACTAATGAATCAAAACTTTTCTTTGTTTAATTAACTCAGAATTCCTTTTTGACGTGTTACGTGTTTAATCGGTCATCTACGGTAAATGACTCATTGTACCAGACGCGAATATAGGTAAAAAAAAATACATTCATATACTCACGCTTGTAATCAGCGAAGGGGTAAGCAGAGGTGTTCTCTTAGTCTACCTATATAGGAGTCTGTACAGCCACGTTTTGCATCTAGTATTAATATGTCCCATATAATAAGGTGGCGAAAATATAATAGTTTTTCTTTTTTTTTTCTATTGATCTGCTTGTAAATGGTCTTGCGGACCGTTTCTACGTAACCGGGCAGTTATTGGCGAGACCTGAAAGGTCTCCAACCAATGGGGACGAGAGTAAAATACTTAACCTATGCTAACTACTACTACTAACATCATGACTACTAGCAACAACAGCACAAAGGGTGCCCCTTATGGGACTCGGACCTCGGCTTAGGGCGTTGCTGGCGGGAGGACTGGGAGGGAGACAGCTTGATGAGGGCTGAATTAACGGTGTGAAATCGAGACTTTTGCCTTTTTCCGGGCACAATTATATTGCGAGGTTCGTCACCTCTTGCGACTGGGGGAGGCAGGTAATTGTACCTCCGTGCCCCAGCGCACTTGAAAATGTGGTAATGATTAATGATATTTATAACTATAGTGGCGACCCCGTCCGCGTGAATAGTTCTTAATTCTCCGAAACAAAGAATATGGTCTATGAGCTAATTTAGAAAGCATTCTACCTTCGCACTTAAATCCAATCAAATCTTTTTTGCCGTTACGAGTATAAAGTATAAGTAGAAACATTTTTAATGAACATCTAAAAATTACATCTCTCGCATAAGTTATGTTGCTATAAGTGTTTTGTTAAAAAATTTAATAGGTAGTAGGTACTATATGTTTGAAATAGAATATTTCTAGTGTCTCGTAAAATATCTTATGAATATTGTTTGTTTCAGGTGGCGTCAATAAAAATGGTGTGCAAGCAATAACCAGAACCAAATTAATAACATAATGGACATTGTCTTAAGCAGATATTATAAAATATACACATTTGTCGTTCTTGTTTTAATTGTTAAGGCAACCGGGAGCAGTAGTAATGGTTTGTACCTATTTTATAATTAATCAACCGTAGCTATAGTCAGCGCGCAAATGCTAGTCACCTCCTGAGGTCTGGGAGCGGTAGAGGGGGGTGCGCGCGGTAGACAAGACAAAGGAAACTGACTGAGTGCGTCTATTGTTTCGCAACCCTATCCTGCCGCTGTCATACCTCAAGCGGTGACTAGCACTGGTGACGGCCACAATCACGTGACGTCATTGGTTGGAGACCCTTCAGGTCTCGCCAATAACTGCCCGGTTACGTAGAAACGGTCCGCAAAACCGAAAAAAGAAAAAAGAAAAAAAAACAATCTCGTGTATTGGTTATCTCTCGACATATTTCATCTCCACTGCCACTCTATATCACGGGTGTCGTTACGCCTTTATTATATCACGGAGGTGCATCAACATAATATTCTACTGACAAATACTGAAAAATCATAAGTTTCCTTAAAATAAGAGTCCTGAAAATAAAACATGACCCGATAATAACCGCATGGTAAATTTTGAACAATGATATTGGGTAAAAGCAGTTTGAACTTACGAATCATATTTATAATTCCAGAAACGTCACATGAGCGTCGACAATCTAGAGTTACGGGGAGAATAGTTAAACTTTACTCGGGCACAAGACCTGAACCCATTTTGTGTGCCGGTGAAGGTTTTCAAGCGGATCCTCATGACTGTGCCGTGTTCTACCGCTGCATGAAGTCAGGAAAAGGAAAATATACGGTTTTTAGGGTAAGTTTTACTCATGACACCGTGAGCCCTGTCCAGAATTTATTTCTTATTACCCTTTAAGGGAAGAATTGTTTATAATTGTCTGAATATTAAAATTATTTAAACACCTTAAATTTTATTACAAAACTTATTTTATTCCAGTTTCAATGTGGACCTGGAACTGTATATGATCCTGAAACCGAGGTCTGTAATCATCCCCGAAGTACAAAGCGGTCTGAATGTGGTGGACTATCGCCGCCACCAGCAGTTGATCGTTTAACTAATAACGAAATCGAAGGAACTCAGAATGAGATACCGTCTCCAATAACAAATAATCCAATATATACAGACAATCCCATACGTACAGAAAGTACAACCAAAGCTAAAGCTCAATTTACTACTGCAAAACCTTGGGTAATTTCTAGTTCAACAATACACTCATCTACAAAACGCCAAATACCAGAAGTAGCTACGGCTCTCACTAGTTCATATCCATCATGGGGATCATCATCTTACGCAGACTATGCAGGTAGTACGTTGCATTCACAAGACTACACCTTAACTCAAAATCAACAGCGAACTGATGTACCCAAAGCAACTTCTCCACCAACTACGTCTGCTCACTCAAGTTCTCGAGATAATATATGTACGTCAGATGGGTTCATGGGTGACAGCGAAAATTGTCGTAGGTTTTATAGATGTGTGGCTACTCAAAGAGGGACCTACACGAGGTACGAGTTTTCGTGTAGCGAATTAACGATATGGGATGATGACACACAAAGTTGTAATCATGCTTGGGCTGTAAAAAGAAGTAGGTGCGGTCGAAGTAACCAGGACAGTCCATTCACAACTGAGAATGCAGAAATTCAAAGCTCAAAAGATAAAACTATTCAACAACAACTGCAAGTAAGTTATGGCTCAAAAGTTACGCAAAGTCAAACACAGATAAGTAACGGATCAGTAATACAAAACCAAACTCAAATTCATTATGGTGATCGTATAAATCAAAATAAAGGTACAAAGGCTAAACAAAACCAAACTCAAATAAGCGATGGATCAGCGATTAGTCAAACGCAAACTCAAATTGATTATAGCGACAAAGGCGTACAAACACAGTTACAAATTGATCATTCCCAGCAAGCAAGTCAAACGCAGATACAGATTCACGAGTCGGGAGCTTCGACTTCTACAGATTCTTCGATAAGCCATGATGGTACACAAGAAAATAACAAATGTGATAGAGCTGGCTTCATGGGAGATACTAATGATTGTAAGAAATTTTATAGATGCATTGACAATGGAAGGGGAGGTTACACTAAATTTGAATTTACGTGTGGAGAAGGAACAGTATGGGATCAAAGTATTGAAGCGTGTAATCATGCCTGGGCAGTCAAAGAATGTGGTGGAAAAGGATCTACTGAAACTACGAGTACTACACATGCAGCATTAAGTACTTCTAAGTCAACACAAAATTATTACACAACAGTATCAACTGAAAACTACCATACAACTTCAGAACATGTTGCTATAGAAGAAAATGAAGACAGTGGTTACGGTCACCAAAATCAAGAACCCACTACATCTTCTTCGACCACTTCAGTTTCATCAACTACAAAATCACCTTTAACTGGAGAGTGCACATCTAGTGGATTTATCGGTGATGCAAATGACTGCAAAGTATTTTATAGATGTGTCGAAAATGGTAAAGGCAGCTTTACAAAATATGAATTTAAGTGCGGTGAAGGTACCGTGTGGGATCCCGATCTAGAAGCATGTAACCATGCCTGGGCTGTAAAAAAATGTGGCGGCAACGCATCTCCTGATATTAATAAAGAAGAGACAACGACTGAAAAACAAAATACGCCTTCTACTACTCATACGCAAAGTACTATAGTTACTCCGTCAACTACTGAATCACCTGGAACACAGAATGATGACTATGATACTGGTTATGGGTCTGTAAACAATGATGTCACTTCTACGACAACGATTACGACTAAAAAACCACAGAATATAGACGATAGTACGGGTAATGTTTGCCATTCTAGTGGATTTATGGGAGATGACAAAGACTGTAAGAAGTTTTACCGATGCGTGGATAGTGGTAATGGAGGTTATACTCGTTACGAATTCACTTGCGGTGAAGGAACAGTATGGGATTCTAAAATCGAAGCTTGTAATCATGCCTGGGCAGTGGAAAAATGTGGTGGAAGTGGATCAACAGCTGACCAACAGGAAGCGACGACTCAAAGTAAACCCACAACCAGCCATGACATAGGCAGTAGTTCAACAGAGGGGGATCAAAATACCGGTTCAACTACGTTTATTCCTAGCACCACATCCAGTACTTCAACAATAACAGAATCTGTGTCTACAGGCAGTAATGATTGCACACGTAGTGGTTTTATGGGAGATCAAAAAGACTGTAAAAAGTTTTACCGATGCGTGGATAGCGGTAATGGAGGTTATACTCGTTACGAATTCACTTGCGGTGAAGGAACAGTATGGGATTCTAAAATCGAAGCTTGTAATCATGCCTGGGCAGTGGAAAAATGTGGTGGAAGTGGATCAACAGCTGACCAACTGGAAGTGACTACTCAAAGTAAGCCCACAACCAGCTATGACATAAGCAGTAGTTCAACAGAGAAGGGTCAAAATACCGGTTCAACTACGTTTATTCCTAACACCACATCTAGTACTTCAATAATAACTGAATCTGTGTCAACCGGCAGCAACGATTGCACACGTGGTGGTTTTATGGGAGATCAAAAAGACTGTAAAAAGTTCTATAGATGTGTAGATAATGGTAAAGGATCTTATACAAAATATGAATTTTCTTGTGGTGAAGGAACCGTATGGGATCAAAAGATCGAAGCTTGCAACCATGTATGGGCAGTGGAAAAGTGTGGCGGCACTGCTGAATCTTCCACTGGTCACCACGAAACTACTACTCAATATCATCCTACCATGAATGATGAAATTGATAATGGCTATCCGTCAAACATCGACACAGGTTCTGAAATAATTACACACAGCACAACGACTCATTCTACAACTGAGGGTTCTAAAGAAACAAGTGAAGGCAACAATTGTATAGACAGTGGCTTTATTGGGGACAAAAATGATTGCAAAAAATTCTATCGATGTGTTGATGACGGCAAAGGTGGATTTATTCGTTATGAATTCAGTTGTGGTGAAGGTACATTGTGGGATCAAAGTATAGAAGCGTGTAATCATGCTTGGGCGGTCAAAGATTGTGGTAAAACTGGTACCGATACAATGCATACATCAAGTGAGACTCCGACACAAGGTACGTTAACCTCGGAAACTGATGGTCAGGGATATCCTCAAAATACTGAAAAAACTAGTACTTCAACGGTAAGCAACTATCCTGACAATGAAATAAGTGATACGTGTTCGGAAGAAGGCTTTGCTAGCGATAAAAAGAATTGTAAAAAGTTTTATAGATGCGTTGACAATGGTCGCGGTGGATTTACTAAATATGAATTTACGTGTGGTGAAGGTACTTATTGGAATCAGGAAATATTATCATGTGATCATGCCACATCTGATAAAACTTGCGGTGAAAAAGAAAGTGGTTCTAGTTCACAAATCCCGCAACATGAAAATGACGAAATTTATACAGAAGCAACAAGCATATCTAGCTCATCAGCGGTAGGAAATGAAAATGAATATCCAACTCAAAAACCACTAGTTACATCCGGAGTATGCACATCGGAAGGATTTTATGGTGATCCAAATGATTGTAAAAAGTTTTATAGATGCGTGGATAATGGTAAGGGAAGTTACACGAAATATGACTTTACCTGTGGGGATGGAACTGTTTGGGATCAAGAAATACAAGCATGCAATCATGAATCAAGCGATAGAAATTGTTCAATTAACGTTCCACCTAATACTTCTCAAACTCCTGATAACCAGCCAGAGGGTGGAAATGATATTTCTACGACAACGGCTTCACAGATACAACATTCAACAGAGAAAACAGAAACCTCGTCTACCTCTAGTAGTAATCGATGTATATCCGAGGGATTCTTTGCAGATCCCAATGACTGCAAGAAATTTATTCGTTGCGTAAGCAACGATAAAGGAGGATATACGAAATATGAATTTTCTTGCGGTGAAGGTACAATTTGGGTTCAAGATATATTAGCTTGCGACCATGATACCGGTGATGCAAACTGTAGTTCTCAAACAACAACAACTAAACCACTTACAACTGAAGGACATCAACAAACAACTGAAAAGTATGAGCCAGGTACTTCTACCTCCGAACCCCAGACAATAGATAAACAAGAAGATGAATATGATAGCGGCAATTCAGATAAGCCATCGCATTCAGGAAGCGGCGACTGCGCGTCAGAGGGCTTTTATGCAAATAAAAATGATTGCAGACAATTTTACAGATGTGTAGATAATGGAAAAGGAGGTTACACAAAATATGACTTTACATGTGGTGATGGCACGGCATGGGATTCTGATATTCAAGCTTGTAATCACATAGACCAAGTCAAAACATGTCATGGAGCTAGTGAAACACATCCTGTAATGCACGATGAAGATAATAGTCAATCAACAGAAAGTTCTAGTACAATGAAAACAACAACTTCTGAATCTAATCATGACACAACTTCGGGAAATAAAGATACTTGTGATAGTGAAGGTTACTTTGGGGATACCCAAGATTGCAAAAAGTTTTATAGATGCGTGGATAATGGAAAAGGAGGCTATACGAAGTATGACTATACTTGCGGCGAAGGTACTATATGGGATCAAGATGTAACCACTTGTAATCACCCGCAAGATGTTGCTAATCCTTCCTGTAATCAAACTCCAGGCGGAAGTACAACATCAACGACCGCAGCTAGTTCTTCATCTAGTGATTCGTCATCATCCTCATCATCTCAAACTACAACAACTACAACTGAAAGTTCACAAACTTCATCAAATTGCTCTCATGAAGAAACATCTAAAAGGCCTGAAAATCAAAACGTCACTTGTGACAAAGCAGGCTATTATGCAAATCCCAACGATTGTAAGAAATTTTATAGATGCGTGGACTGGGATGGCGACGGTAAAAGATTTTCTGTATACCACTTTGAATGTGGTGAAGGTACAATCTGGGATCCGGCAGTTGAAACGTGTAATCATGAAGACTCAGTATATCCACCACGGGATTGTAGTGGTTCCCAATCACAAAGTGAAAATCAATCTCCAGCAACAGAAGAAACTACTACAACGCAACAAGAAACAACTAAACCTCAAGAGAGTACTACAACCCAAAAATCATCCACGTCTCAATCAAGTACCGAACAAACTACACAGTCGACCACATCTGAACCGACGACAACTCAACAGTCGACCACTTCCGAACAAACAACCACACAACAATCAATAACTTCCGACCAAACGACAACACAACAGCCGACTAGTTCCGAACAAACGACGACACAGCAATCCACAACTTCTGAACAAACAACTACACAACAATCTACGTCTTCTGAGCAAACAACTACGGAAAAATCGACGACTTCAGAACAAACGACTCAACAATCAACCACTTCTGAACAAACAACACAACAGCCTTCAACTTCCGAGCAAACAACTACACAACAGTCTACAACTTCTGAACAAACAACGACACAACAATCTACCACATCTGAACAAACTACGACAGAACAATCTATAACATCTGAACAAACAACGACTCAACAATCAACCACTTCTGAACCAACAACTACAGGACAATCTACAACATCTGAACAAACAACGACACAACAATCAACCACTTCTGAACCAACAACGACAGAACAATCTACCACATCTGAACAAACAACGACACAACAATCAACCACTTCTGAACCAACAACGACAGAACAATCTACCACATCTGAACAAACAACGACACAACAATCAACCACTTCTGAACCAACGACACAAACGTCTACTACAACTGAACAATCTACAACTTCAGAGCAGACTACAACGGAGCAATCTACAACTAGTGAGTCTACGACAGAACAGTCTTCTTCAACCACCGAATCTTCCTCTACTGAGCAAAGCACTATCCAACAATCAACTACCACCGAACAATATGAACAAAGTACTCCCGAAGAATCAACAAGCAGTGAAGGAACGACCACGGTACAGTCTACTACAGAACAGACAAATGAAAGTTCAACAACAGAAAGTAGTACAGAAGAAAATTCACCAGATAATAAATGTCCAGAGACCACCGATGATCAAAACTTATTTGTATGCCCAACATCATTTAGAAGGCATCCTAAATACTGCAATTTATTCTATCAATGCGATGAAGACGACAATACACATGATGTGAAAATTGCAGTATTTACTTGTCCCAACAATACAATTTACGACGAAAATCAAACTCGCTGTGTTGAAGAAAGCAAAGCTGACAAAAAGTGTGATGGAAAAATAGCACAAAAAAGGAGATTTAAAAGATTGGACAAAGACTACAAGGAACCGGTAAGTTTTAATTTTCCTTTTTCAATTCTACTGGATAACTCTAATGGTGTTTCAAACAAGTTGGAAATAATAATATTTGTTTGTTTATTTCAGATTGTGGTAACCAAAGAAAGTCACGCATGTCCAAGCGCCGGTTACTTTTCGTTTGAAAAAGAAACTGAATGTTCTCCAGCTTTCCTTAAATGCAAAACTGATAAAACAAATAAGTTAAGGGGTCTAGTATATCAGTGTCCAACGGGCTACGTCTATTGGTCAATAAGTAAAAGATGCGAACCCATAAACAGAGTTAGAGATTGTAAACGTTCGCATAACGATTGGACAGGAAGATGGGAGATACCAGTGGAAAGAAGAAACGTAGCACCGTCGTAGAAGGCATAGTGTTGTGAAATTAGTAACTATCAATATAAGCACTGGCATTTTTTTGTGATACAACATGCTGTACATTTGTGCAATATGGATTTAACATTTAGTAAAGTAGCTAGGTATATGTATAGTAGGTATTTGAACATTTTAACGAGCAAGACATGAAAACAATATTTGGAGCGTATATTCCGCCTCATAGCATCTGCTTTTTGTAAAGGCATCACATCACAAAAGTCCAGTTAAATGTTCTGAGTAATATAAATTATTTCAAAGGATAAATTATTGGCTAGTGTACATATCTGCCTACCTTATGGACCGCATAAAAGTGATGATTATAATAATATTATCTATGTTATTATTTGATAGAGTCAAATTGAATTTGTACGTAATTTACTGGCACAATGAATTTACTTTCTCTATAATGATTTATGAAATATCTAGTCTATTCAACATTTTCTCTATGAACAATACTTGCTGCCATAATATTAAGAAAAATTAAAACTTGTGAACAAAATATTGTGAACGGTTTTTATGAACAATATTTTGATCACGACTTTATTAGTAAATAAGTTGATGTAATTAATGAAGCAAGGAAATAAATTATTTGCAAATGATTTTGTTTCACTTAAGTGCTCTAAAAGATAACAAAATAAAAAAAACAATAAAATAAAATAATTTAATACACATTCCTAAAATAACATTATTGAAATTAAATACAATTATAGTAAAATCAAGTCAATGCCCATACATGAGGATAAAAGTCCGTTACAAAAAATGGTTAGTTCAGCAATTATAAAATCTGTTACACTTTCTTCGTCACTGTGATGAACTGCATTGCTAAATATTGTACCTAGGAAGGCATGGCATGCTGTATCAGTTGCTATAATATTCCCTTTTAAATCAATTGTAAGTCGATTTCTCACTAAATTCTCATCTGTCTCTTTACTGGGTAAATCTACGATAGTCTTAGATTCAGAAGTATTATAAATGCCTGCTGCTGAAACAATAACTGGTTTGTGGGTATCAGCAATTCTTCTATCAACTTTTTCCAAAGAGTGAGTTGAAAAAGAACTTTTAACATCTTCAGATTTGGGTACTTCTATCACACTTTTACGTGACCTATTTGTTACCATTGCCTCTGTAGGGTTTGATTTTAAATTAAGTTTATTATGAAATAGGAATTCTAAAAATAAAGGTAACAGACTCAACTTAGTTGTGTTCTGACTAACATCTAAAGTTCTGGCCGATTCAGTATTATTATTCGCCACCTTATGGTGTTTTAATTCTTTTGTATTACTATCACTTGAGTAGGAATTCATATGAGGGTGAATTTGTATGTGATTGAATGGCTCAGTATTCTTCTCAGTTCCACTTTTAGCAATGGTTTCCGTAGTAGTAATTAAATGACGTTCACTTCTAGTAACAATTGGTAATTTTATATTTTCTGCCTCAGTAAGAGATTGCTGTGAAAAGGCATTGAAAGGGTTGTCTTCGTTTTCCAAAGCATTAATTATATCCCGAATGTTATTTAATTTCCTTTCCTTCTTTGCAGTCTTATTGATTTTGTTCATAATTTTAAAGTCACTGTTATTTTTATTACTATTTGTATATTTGTTAAGGAGTTTCTGTAGTTTTTCTGTATAAATAGTATGCTGAGATCTAGGGGTCAAAATAACAGGATTAAAAGCTATCCCTCCTTTTTCCCAAATAGAAATAGCGCGTGCTAAGAATTCAATTAGTTGATGAGGTAATGTTCTCCAATACTTTTTTAAAGGAGAATTTTCCATGTATGCAGATAGAGTTATATACTTAATGACAATGTTAGATTTTATTGCTATTTCTTTTGTGGGGTCATTTTTCAAAAGCGAATTCAAAGCTATTTCGTTATTTTCTTCAGCACTCATCCAATCTAAGTTCGTGTCGTTTACTACTATGATTAAATTATATTTGATGTTTACATATTTATTTGATAATATTTCAATGTAAGGTATGTATTGATTGAAATCTATCTCTTCAAATTGATTTATAAAAATATGCATAAATACGTCAGGTAATGAAGAAGTTTTAGGTGGTGATTTTTCGTTGGCATTAGTTATTATGAGACCTGCTGGCTTCAGGGTAGCAGTCGGCAACATTGAGAATGCAAACAGGCTATTATATACTATGAACGTCATAAGACTAATCATTCCGAGTCCTATCCACCAGTAGGCAAGAAAAGACGACCAGTGATCTGTAAAGATACAAAACATATTGAATTATTTTGCCGTTTTGACAGCTGTGGTTTTTTTATTACTCGAGTGAGTTTAAACGATACATAGGTTACCCTTTCTAGATATAACATACATAATCAGCCCATTATTGTCCCACTGCAGGGCACGGGCCTCTTCTGAGAATAAGAAGGGTTTAGGCCTTAGTCCATCACGCTGTCCTGGTGCCGGTTTTCGGACTACACACACCATCGAGAACTTTATGGATCCCTCCCAGGTGTGCAGGTTTCCTCACGATGTTTTCCTTCACCGTTAACAAAAGTGATAATCAAATTATGATCTGCACATGAATTCGAAAAGTCAGAGATGCGAGCCAGGATCGAACCTAGACCCACCTGCATGGAAGGCAAGCGTTCAACCGCTAGGCTACCAATGCTTCTTCTTTCCCTTTCTAGAAGGATACAAACAATTAAAGAGCAAGCTTTTAGACCTGCGGGTAAACACCAATATGCTATTTAATAGAAATGTAGCATATTTTCTTAAGAGGATGTGATTGTGTGCCTCAAACCACTGTCAAATAGCAGCCAATTAAACATCACTCAACATAAT
The DNA here is from genome assembly GCA_910594945.2 of Amphipyra berbera. Taxonomy (NCBI): domain Eukaryota; kingdom Metazoa; phylum Arthropoda; class Insecta; order Lepidoptera; family Noctuidae; genus Amphipyra; species Amphipyra berbera. The sequence goes on from OU343125.1 coordinate 11,695,702, forward strand.
AGTAATGATCGGCGCTCGCTAACAGGACGACATGGCAAAGGAATTTTTAAGCTGAACTATTTGAAACCTTATTTTAATACGCATAGCACTCGTATTTGGGTGAATATTCGAATTTTTTTAACATTATTTTAACAAATCATTCTTCTCCCGGGTTGTTAACGTTATAGTATTGTCAGATTGTTCTTATTCTTGTCTTATTGCTTGACGGCAGCGGTATAGTTTGAGTTTTCATTATCATAATTATAGTATTAAACATCTGCATTCTTAACTTTGGGATGATGCGAATGACGTTCTCAATTTTTGTTAATATTTTTCGAAGAATGCCCCATTTGCTTAGCATACTGCAGGATGCTTCGTCGTGCCGCAGCATTGCGAAGCGTTACGGCAGTACGGGCAGCAGTACGGTGAGTCCTAAAGGGTATTAAAATAAGGTTTAAAATTATATTGAAAAATCCTTAGCCGTCCTGTTAGAGAACGCCGGCCATTACAGTCTCTTTGCGGATCACTCGATCAACCTACATGTTTAAATAAATAATGGAACTGGTACCTGGCCAACGGGTTATAATGGAAGCTGCTCCCTTCAAGTTGTTTCTGGCTCGTCCCCTATAAATTGTGGGACGCAGCCTACGATGATACCGAGGACTGTAGTGTTCCTCCTCCGAAACCTCCTCACATAGTAATGGATGCTGCTCTTTGTAGTATTCACTCATCACTTGCCATTGGTTCTACTATTGACAAAAACAAAATATAAATCGTACTGGTGTAATACGAATGCGAAGTACTATTCAGCAAATCGAAAATGAAAATGTTTAATAAAATTATAATCGATAAACTCACAAATGTCATGTGTTGTGAATTTCATCACTTGAAATTTTTAATGGCACTTGTGGATTTTTGGTCTACGAAAGAGTCTGAATTATATAATCAGTAAATAGTTTTTATATTCTTTTTATCACTGATCGAAAGGAAACGGGTTCCAGAATCCGTTTTTATTCATCCTAATGTATCCCATTCTTTATCTATACTAATATTACAAAGCTGAAGAGTTTGTTTGTTTGTTTGAACGCGCTAATCTCAGGCACTACTGGTTGGAATTGAAAAATCCTTTTTGTGTTAGATAATCCATTTATCGAGGAAGACTATATAACATCATGCTTCAACCAATAGGAGCGGAACACAAATGAAAAATGTTGCAAAAACGGAGAAAATGTCCACCCGTGCGAAGCCGGGACGGGCCGCTAGTCTTAACATAATTAGGTTTTTTTTCATTAATTGTAGTATTAGTAGTGCACCCTGTGAAAGCGTACGTCTGAAAAAATACTATCACCTTACCTGTTCCTGCCGCCAATCAGCATTGCTGTGTTCTGGTTAGAAGGGAATGGGAGCCGTTGAAATTACATGCACATATGAGACTTTTTAACTTTATGTCTGGGTGCCATACGCAATACAATGACTCGTAGGCCACGTCCAAGGTTTAATAGACAGAGGTTACCACCGGCCATCTGTCAGTTACTCACTCAAATAACAAAAAACAATAGAGGACATAAAATATAAATGTTTTACAGACGTCATTAAAAGAATGTTAATGACTCATTAATTTTGACAAAGTCAACTATTGAGCTTGGTATCCTAATCGACCGCTACAACTAACGATGGAGACGGGACGTTTGGCGCAGTGAATAAGCGATTGGCTTTCTGCACTACAGGTCACAATTCCCACACGGAACCAATATTTGCAGATGTGGCTTAGGTACATAGATGTTCCTAGTCTGGGCGTTTGTGCATGTGAAGATTTGTGTCTGTAAACGTATCCACGATACAGGAGTAATCCTAGTGTGGCGCAACGTATTTATTTAAAAAGGAAAAATCGGCCAAGTCCGAGTCGGACTCGCGCACGAAGAGATCCGTACCATTATCTATAAAAACGGCAAAAAAATCATGTCTGTTGTATGGGAACCCCCTTAAATATTTATTTTATTCTGTTTTTTGGTGTTTGTTGTTATAGCGGCAACAAAAATACACCATCTGTGAAAATTTCAACTGTCTCGCTATCACGGTTCATGAGATACAGCCTGGTGACAGACGGACGGACGGACAGCGGAGTCTTAGTAATAGGGTCCCGTTTTATCCTTTGGGTACGGAACCCTAAAGAGACGTTGTCATAAATTACACTAAGCTAAGCAAACGAATTGTACTAGCGTAGGTACAGAAGGATTCCACTACCAATCTTCTTGATGGGGTTATATCAACTGGATGGGCAGCGCACTTTACGTCACCTCCGGGAAGAGACAGTAACCGCATAAATAATACCTAATTTATCATGATCGTGTGGTCCTGGGTTCGATTCCGAGGACGGGCAAAGTGTTATTGGCTTTTTCCGTGTGGAATTCCTCAGTGTAGCAGTCTGGAGTTTGGATTTGTGCCCGGTTGATGGCAATAGGCTCGCCCCCTATTACATGGAACTTAAACATAACGGCGAAATGAGGGTGTTACTATACACTGCCCAATTCTTCGGAGAATACAGGCGTGATGTTGTGTTATGTAGTTTATCTTACAGAACATTACGTTGTTCAATTCCGTTGTTTTACCTTTTTTTAAATTACTTTTTACCTCATTAGCATGTTTATTCAAGTTTTCATTTTATGAGCGCACTAAGTAGATACATACTTATACTTTTATACTTTTTTTTCTTTTAAAAACGTTGCCCCACACTAGGATTCCTTCTGTATCGTGGGTGCGTTTACAAACACAAATCTTCACACGCACAAACGCCCAGACCCGGAGCAACTATCTGTAGGCCATACAAATATTTTTTCCGTGTGGGAATCGAACCCATGACCCGTAGCGCAGAAGCCAATCGCTCAGCCACTGCACCAAACGTGTCGTCAACTTATCAAGAGAAATATGAACACCTACCGTCATTTGTAGTTCCTGGTACAATCACTGATGTGAAAATAGTTTACAGTTGTCAAATATATTGTGTTGGTTTTAATCACAAACGTTTTAATAGTTTAGTGCGCGTGTTGCGACCTAGCACTCGGTGAATAACATTTAACTGAATATGCACGTAAGTTCCTATATAATATGTAACGCTGGCACGTTTACATTTTCCGCCATAATTTTGTTGATTCAACATCGGATTCGTCTCACGTACATGCATACGCCTTGCAGTTACGTTTGTTACTGAATTTTGCTTACTTTGCACATGTGAAGGTGAATTATGACATTGTATGCATTATCTTCTGTTATTGTTCGTTTAGGATGAATGGCCACGTTCGGTATATTTGCGCTTTGGCTTGTTTGGTTTATACGTATCGATAGAGGTTAACGCCACAACCGCTTATCTGATTTATAGATACAGTGCAACCTCGATATAACAAATCGGAAGCGACCAAGTAAATCAAGTAATTCATTAAACTGAGGTTTGTTATATTGAGGTTTGGTTGATCTAAAATTTGTTATAAAGAGGCAAAAAAATTGTTTGTACGTTTCTGAGCCATTGTAACTTGAATCTTTGACAATAGTGACGAGCAGCAGTGTTTATATTACTTTCCATCAAACAACAATGATTGTGTTACGAATAAAACATGTCGAAACCTGTCGCAACATGTATCACATACTGTGTATTGGCGGGAACGTTATGTAAAGGCTTTGAGTTGACAAAATTCGTTAATTAGAGGTATTTACACTTTTTTTGTTAGTTAAAAATTCGTTATAAAGAGGTTGTTCGCAAAAAATGTTCGCAATGTAAAAGTATATTTTACATTGACTCTTATGGACAATTCAAGGGGATTACGAAGAATTTGTTAAATCGAGGAAGTTGTTATATTGAGGTACGTTATATTAAGGTTGCACTGTATTATTATTGGATTGGACAACCGTCTAGATGGATTAGTTGGCTACAAATGCGACAGCTAAGTGTGAGATTTCGAAATCCAGATTCGACATTAATTGTGTCTGTTAGGATGTGCGAAGTAGCAGTCGGTATTTTGAACTACATATGTGGAGGAACGAGGAATGGTGTTCCACCAATGAAAAGGGAGAATACTCCAACCAGGCGGGTCTTATGCCTGGCGGACTACTGCCCAACTGTCGATGTTAGGAAGTTGTATATACAACATGTAACGTAATTAACGCACACCATCAAACACCCCAATTAGAATATTATGTTATTATCATAATACATGTACACTGAAAGTTTAGTTTAACATGTATATGCATTGTTATTTACTAAATTAACGTTCTTGAAATAAGGTTTATTTTTCATTATTTTGTATTGAATGACGAAATTTATATTAATACAAATTAAAATGCACTTTTAAGTCTTTTTGCATTGATTTACGGTTAATTTCAGTTTGTTTTGACTGTACAGGGGTAATGTGACTAATTTCCGTAGTTTTAATTACTTTTGGGATAAATATCGATTCAGTAAACGATTCTGAACAAACTACTTTCAGGATGTGCGATAATTATGTTAAATATTGTATACTATCTGCGTATCAAATCTTGATATCGCGATGCAGGATTTGTGACGTTTCATTTGACAGCTGTCATTGTTGTTGCTGTAGTTCGAATGTGGCGTTGTAGATGCCGCCACACATAATTCGCACTGCTAGATTAATACTGTATCAACTCAAAATTAGATACATTTGAGATACGTCCCTTTATTGGTAAAACCGATTATCTGCACTTTTTTTCAATAATGAGTTATTTACACCAAGCTACTCAACTTTTTGAGCTCTATCTACAGGTAAAACCGATTTTTCGATACGATGCATAGTTTCCGAGATAGATACGCAAAAAAACAATTATAATATAAGCTTTTAAGTAACCTCTGCATTCAATAACAGCTAAAGTCTTATACCTGTACGATTTTTTGGAAGCCTTGCAATCAAAAACACATTCCGTTTCATATCTTATTTTAGTTGCAATTTACTTACACTCTGAACATACTGTAGCATTGTACTAATAAAAGAAATAGAAAGTAAGTAGTTCTACTTGCTTTTAACAGAACATAATCCTTCGCACTTGTGCATATTTTAATTCAATTAAAAGAGATTATGCAGCTGATAGAAAATCTAAATTCATTCATTTTTTCACAAATTGTTTTGTATACTTAGATAAAAATAAAAAGTTACTAATAAAGTTGATTATTTCCTAATATAATATAATTCTTATTATTTTTCTACTTTATTCAGTTTTTACTTTCATGTAAATAATGATTTTTTGGTATTTTTGTAATTATAAAAAATATAACAATATGACCAGGCCTGCTGTAGTTCATTGTATGAACATTTTGCAGATAAAAAAATAAAAATGTTTATTTCACAACTTATGTAAATTACTATTAAGCTATGTTTGGAGGCACCTTTTAAGCATCTTTTAAGCAGATAGTCTACCACAATTCTTAATTTTACTCAAGTAAAACCAATTATCATTTTTTAAATTTCAATTTGTAGAATGTTTCAGAGTGTTATTTTTACAGTTGTTTTTGGTACCTTATTACTTTCTTCGAAAGGTTACGGTGAACCTATAAGATAAGCTCCAAGTAATTTAATTAATGATATATATGCTTATGTCGTTATTCAGGAAAAAACAACTAAATGACCCCCCTGAAGATAGTGTTTGGCATTTTTTCAAGCATTATCAATGAAGTACTTCTATTTTTATGATTTACAAACATACTTTATTAATGTTTTCATTATAATTACATGATTGCAGGTAAGATTTATGTAATTTAGTTACATAATTTTTCTGTCAAACTTTTAAATCATCATTGCCACAAGTTCAGTTTTCGGTAGATAATCGGTTTTACCAATAAAGGGACGTAACTCTTTTATTTTATTTTTTTAAAACGTTGAGCCACACTAAGATTTCTCCTGTATCATGGGTGCGTTTACAAACACAACTCTTCACACGTAATTCATTTCATTCACTTCAATTGTAATCTATAACAGCAAATAAATAATCAGTTTTCTGTCGATTCTGAAAAAAGCTTCATTTTGAGTTGATACAAATCTAGCAGTGCGATATATAAACTCACGCCTTTTTCCCATGGGGGTAGGCAGAAACTATAGAACACCACATGCTACGATCCTTACATACTCCTTTCTCTTCATCCACATTCTTACATCTTGTCATACACGCACACCGGTTGAGAGTATTACGCACCTGTCCTTTGTGAAGAACATCACCAATAACGTCGATGTACCTATGTCCTTCTAGGGCGTCCTCTACCGGCGTTTCCACTTACATCCGCCTTATAAATTCCTTTTGTTAAATTGAATTGGATTTTCCACTCCGCTCCCGGCCGCCGCAGCGCACACACGTGCGCACGCTCCGCCCGCCTCACACCGCACCTCGCACCCCGCACCCGCACGCTCCGTCGTCATCGCGCGCTACGTGCGTAGCGCACGGCTACGAATGCGTCACCGCCGGCCGCTAGCCCCGCCCCTTCGTAGCACCTCGCTACGAATTGTGCTACGCTTACGGTCAAAGTTCCGAAGCCATCTTTTTTAAGACAGCGGACGAAATTATTATTTCTTTGGTTTTGTATTCGTCGGACGTTGGCCCCTTAAGGGAAAAACCACTGTTTTTGTGGTCCTTGGCGGGAAACCTTACAGTGATAACGAAGCCAAGTGTGGTGTGGACCCGGCACACCAGTCCTTGTCAGCCGGTAGGGGTTGGGATCACCGGCCTTGGGGGATCTCCTAGTCGGCCCCGACCTATAACCCGCTCTCTCCACAGCATTCCCAAGGTAACTAGGGTTGACGCCCAGTTACTAAGGGACTTAGGGAACCTGTCCGCACATTAAGATTGGCGGCAGGAATTCAAGCTTAGGGCACACCGTAAGCACACAACCTCCCTGTTTATACCCAACAGGGAGGGCTACACATCCCCGGGCTATCCCGCCTGTGGAGTTAGGTTTTAGGCCCTTCAGGCAATCGAACAACACTAGTGCAGCTACCGAGTTTGTTTGCGATTTTCTTCTCGGTAGTTTACCACTAGGAAAATCGTAAGGGAGGGCTTTTTTGGGAGTTGTTCGCCCGGGGCGACACGTACGTGTCTCCTTGGGGCTGGTTAGAAGTTTAGTCTCCCCCCCCCCCCCCTCTCTTTTTATCGTTGTATTTTTTCTCCGTCACCATGACGGACGTCTTAGTAGATTCACTTTATACCGTCCTTAAGGACATTTTCAGGAAACAGCCCCATTTAATAGCCGAGTACAGCAGGCAACTCCCCTCTGGAGTCACTGCTGCCTTGGCTTGCACCGTCAAGGTCCCCGCGCACCCCGCGCCGCCCCCCGCGCACCCCGCGCCTACCCCCGCGCCCCTCACGCCAACCCCTACGCCCCCCGCGCCACCCTCCTCCACCCCCTCTGGCTCGAACATCGCCGCTTTTTGCGACGTGCTTGAGACCCCCTCCTCCCCTCCTCCCGCTCGGGCGTCTTCGGTCGCTCCGACTGTGGAGGAGGTGATGTAGGATGTGATGATGGAGGACGATGGTGACGAGGAGTTCGAAACCGAATCACAGGAGTCTTTTACCTCTGCCTCTGAATCCACTTCCTCCGAAGACGACTATACAGTTGTCGGAAAGGGGAAGAGGAAGAAGGGCAAGGCGGGGGCAAGGCGGGAGCATTGGAGGGGTCCAATGCTTCCGCAGCCAAAAAAGTGGTGGCCACCAAGACCACCCCTCCCCCCTCGGTGAGCGCCTTTCTGTCAGGGCGCCCGCCAAGCCCCATGGCCACAGCCACCCCGGCTGTAGCCAATACAGCCACCCCGGCTACGACCGCCCCGGCCACCTCGGCCGCCCCTACTAAGTCACGACCTCTGCCACCCTTTTTCATCCATGATAAAGGTCTGTGGCTAGACATTTCAAAGGCGATGAACGATCGCCATATTCATTACACCAATGCCCGCGCTGTACAGCTGGGCATTAAGGTCACGGTTCAATCCGAACAGGGTTACCGTGATATGGCCCGTCTCCTCCGCGACTTGAAGGTGCCTTACCACACCTACTCGCTCAAGGAGGAACGCCCCGTTAGGGTCGTCATTAAAGGCGTACCCGTTAAATTCCCCACCGACCGCATTAAAAGTGACCTCGAGTCACAGAACGTCCCCGTCCAGCAAGTGCACCGCATGCACCGTAAGAACGGTGGAGAATCATACGATATGATTCTCGTAGTTTGCGACCGCACAGACTGACATAACCCCATCTTCAATATCGAGTCGATCTGCGGCCTCTATGGCCTCAGAATCGAATAACCTTACGCAAGTGGCATTATCAACCAATGTCACAATTGTCAACTCTATGGCCATGCACAGCGGAACTGCTTCGGGAAGCCTAGATGCGTCAAGTATCTGGGTAACCATGGAACAGCCGACTGCTCCCGCCCTAAAGACCAGACTCAGTGCACGGAACCACCTAGCTGCGTTCTCTGCGGTGAGTCAGGCCATCCAGCAAACTACCGCGGATGCCCCAAAACTCCCAAATCCTCGGCCCCTAAGTTGGCCTACAGGAACCAGGCCAGGCGGCAACGAGAGGCGCCTAGCCTCTCGCAGCCACCCCCTGCCTCTCTCAGCCCTCAACGCCCCAGCCCCTGGAGTGCGCTGAACCACCAGGCCCATTTTCCGGCCTTAGGTCCGTTCAGACCTCCCCCGCCGCCTTCGGCGTCGGAGCCCCCCGCGCCCCCTGTTAGGCCCATCATTAAGACGGCCGCGCCTCTCGCGACCCCTCCCACCACTGGAGCTCCTCCACCTGGAGCACCCACCCCAGTCGTGGCCCCCCCTCTTCGCCCCGCGACTAGACCCCTCCCGCCGAGACCGGCGCTTGACCCCTACGACCCCTTCAGGGTCATCACGAGTACCTTCGGGGTCTTCCATAGCCCCAGAGGAATACAAATGTCTAGAGACATTATTGCCTGTAAAGGCGACTTCTTTCAACTTTCCCGGGTATACGACGCATACCCGGACGTCACACAAGCTCTCAGGAACTTGCCTCACAATGCGTAGATTAGGGCCTAGCTGTCTTACCTACACACACACAGCCGACGACGCCCACCCGGCCCCGCCGCCGAGGCCCCCGCGAAACCCCTGTAATATCAACCCCGACTCTTGCTCGACGAGCCAGCCCGCGTGCTGAGCCACTAGCTATAAAACCGCCCCTAAATAAATTAACCCAGCCCGACCCTTGTTATCTCTCATAACGACGCACTAAGCCGAGGTTCGAACCCCGCAGGGGGTGCCCTTAGTGTTCGGTCGTTTTTCACTTTAGTTTGTAAGCCCTGGCTGGGGACCTTAATTTTGGCCATCACAGGAATAGTCCGGTTAAGCATAAATAAAGCTCTCAAAGCTTTGATTGCGAGTGGTACTACCTAAAAAAAAAAAAATTAATTGGATTTTGAATAATTGTGCCTACTGTATAGACACAAACGTCGTGGCACATAACGAACGTTCGTGAAATTTTGATAAACAACTAAATATAGGTCTACCGGAATCTGATGGCAAATAGGGAAATTAAATTTTTTTGTGGGTAACACAAGAGTAATTTGAATAAAAAGTCTTGATACTTATAATTTTTTTTCTTTAATTTCGTCTTCATTTCTTCCTGCCCTTATCCCATACTAGATGGGGTCGGCACAACATGTATTTCATAAATCCATGTTATTAGAGGTTTTGGCTTATTGTTTTATGACCGGCCGCCTGCCTGACATAAACCCTCCTTGGGCATACTCGTTGCGCTGTCGCGCGGGTGACCCAATGTGCTTACTGATATTATGCACTGGGTCCCAAAATGATATGCTTGTCAATCTTATTGCCGACAACTAAGCAGACTACGTTCTTCTTGGTGGAGTATACTTGAAGTTCCTTGACCCACTCATTCAGTTTTGCTAGGGACATTGGTATTGCCACATCGTAACCTAATATAGCACTGTGAGCTTCTTTCATTTCTGTAATTATTATTGGTTTTTATTCACTTCCTGTAGTAATATATTATTTACTATAGACTGCAATATTGTATCATGAATATCAGTTCTTCTTACGTGAATTAAGAGACAGACAGGGTACAGCAGAGCTGACTACTTACAACCTGTCTTATTTATTTCTCACAACAAAATGTAGTTTATGCAATTTTATTGTAATGGAAAAGGAAACCTTGTTAAAATAAGTATGTTTATTAAAAATGTTTGAACAAGAAAAGACAGGGTACAGCAGAGCTGACTACTTACAACCTGTCTTATTTATTTCTCACAACAAAATGTAGTTTATGCAATTTTATTGTAATGGAAAAGGAAACCTTGTTAAAATAAGTATGTTTATTAAAAATGTTTGAACAAGAAAACATTAACTTGAAAATGTATCAACTACAATCATACTCGTTTTGACAAGTGACATGTTGACATTGTCATATGAAAACCACTATTTGTTATTAATTTTTAATGCCATGAGATTCCGGTAGACCTATACCTCTGCCGACCTTTTCGGAGTATACAGACTGAAGATATACATGCTTGATAAACAAACAATTAAATCGCTAGCTTGAATAAGCTAATCAAAAAATATGGATGAGTTGATGTTGGTGCACATTCTCTTAGCCGCCTATGGAGCCGCTCACGACTCGGAGAGTTGGAGAATCGTCGGTAAGTCCACATTCCATAATATTTCCTTTGATATTGACCAAGGAGTATTTAGGCACTCATTTACAGAAAATAATTTGAACTCATTATTAAAAAGAAAATTGTGTGACGTTAGTTTCGAAATTGGAATGGCTACAAAATTTGTTGCAAATGTCGCTCTCCCGGTTACAATTTTTCACATACGTTGATGAGTCAGAGTTTTAAATTAAATTAACATATATAGCTAATATTCTGTAGCTCAGTGTACGGTAAGTAATAAGGCTTTATTTATTTTAAAAGATATTTGGAGAGATATATGGAGAACATGGTATGTTCTGTTGGAAAAAACAAAAGGAAGAACTGATTGACGTCGCGGATTTTTAAGGGCCTGGGTGTTAAGGCTTCATGTATTGGAATTGGACAAATTAAATGGCGCGCCTAAGATGACATCACTGGAGCCTAATTAGATCGTCGACAAATCGTGGATATTCGACCATACACCTCTTACCTAATCCTTCGGGGCTATAATTATGATGACATACAATGACTGCAATGTATTCCTTTTTCTTCCAAAAGTAAGTAAGATTGATAGATCCATCTATTCACAACAAATTTGGATGTACTGCACGACATTAAAAAAACTTTGAGATAGGTATAAGGTAGATCTTTGGAATTGGTGTCACCCAATGAAGGAGATGATTATCGCGGTAGCTCAGCTCTGCGACAAAAGGAAAATATGAATTAATTCATTGAAAACACACTCAATTATTTCAGCTTCATAGGCATAGGCCTCTCCCAAGTTTGGCGAAAACTTCTAAGAGCCCCGAGTCTCTGTCATTTAAGAAAAACATTCGAAAAAGATTACACATTCGCAAAATGTTATTTACAAAATATTACATGCTCAAATTAGGTACTACTATATTATGGACAATCACGCCAAATTTATTGAGACGACTGTCCGGATTTTATATTGTTAGTTACTATGCACATAATATCTATCGTAAGTTTTAACAGACTAAGTGGGACGTATCGTCTCCATATTATAACGCGCCACTACTTGGTATGGTGTTACGGCTAATTTAGCTGGCTAAAACTAGGTGCAGCCGGTGGCAGTTGGGTAGAATTAAGTGTAGCTTATTTAATGCCGACTAAAGCTAAGTGTATGTACTAGGTAACATAATAATATATGGAAAGTGTGTTTACAGACATATTTCAGCTCCCATAAACAAAATACTATCTTTTATTGCTTACAGGAGATTAGGATGGTGGAGCGTGCTCCACCGATGAAACAAGACGAACAGTACCCATTGCTAAAGGTGGACGGAGGCGGCGGGGATGGTGGGGTGCACCCCCAACCATCGCCAACATTGGTTACTCCTGGCTGGGGCGTCACTTGCTCTCCAAAGCAATCTTGGCTTGTCCGTTGGCCTGGTTAATATTTCTATCTACTTAACCTATCGCAGCCCATTGTTGTTCTTTTTCGAAAAAGGAAGTTGACTAGTAGCCACGCTTTAAACAAACGGGTTGGCGACCGCAGAGTTATCCTCTCACATTGGTGAAATTGCTGTATGACAGCGCGCTCTTATATTTTGGCGGGCTAGCAGATAGTTATGATGAGGACCATCAACTGATCTTCAGAGACTCTCAATCAGCAGAAGCAGAATTTAAATGGTTGGAGGATCCGGGAAAAACTCACGTGAAAGAGTACAAGGGTACTCTTTCACGTGAGTTTAGGTCACTTGTTTGTTATTGTTACCTTCAAGCTTCTCCAAGCAAGTTTAATATGATTATTATTCTATTACCTAATAACAATAAAATCTCAGGCTGGCGCCTTCTTCCTTCCATATGAACGAAATCCCGGTGGTTACTTAGCAATCTGATGCACTTTTACGATCAATAGAAAAAATGCATACTAATTAATTTCCTTAATCAATCAACTCTGCTCATCACAGTTACCTTCTGGAAAAAGGTTAGCCTCTCCTCTGCGGTAACTTGTTACATTATTTTGGTATTACAAACAATTACGTAGAGTTAATTAGAGAACTTTTACTTTTTTCAGAATACATTTCGGCATGCTGGATGACTTTGATCTTGTTGGGAATATCATTCCTCGTATTTTATGCATTAGGCATGGAGGCATGTCGAAGGCAGCCTGTTTTAATTTTGAAATGCAAATCCTCTAAACCAGCAAGTGACGTCTACTATCATCAGGTTGTTCAACGGGGAAGCTATGTTCCTTTCACGGTTTATGCTGAATATCTCTCAAACGTAGCCTTACAGTATCCTTCACTCCATTTCCACGTGTTCTTTCTTATGGATGATTCGCTACAAACTGCATTTCGAGGAATGAGGCACACGAGATATATCAATAAATTGATTCCATACTCTTCCAGCAATATATATGATTCTCTATCTAGACTGGATGATAACAGTAAGCGCGAAATCGCAGATTTTCAACAGAGATATCAAAACGTTAATGTTACAATTATGTCTCTAAGCAAGTATATGGCGATGACACCTTTGAAGTACAAATGGAGAACTATACCACTTATATACATACCATTTTATGCGAGAGTTTTCTCAGTTTGGCTAAGTGGAGGGGTGGGCATGGACCTGGATAGTTTCAATTATAATTATATTAGTCACGAACACGATTATCGAAGATTTTCTGCGATATTGAAACAACACAACGATGGTATTAAAGTTGAAGAATACACGAATGCTTTAAATTTAAACAAAATTGATCGTGAAGAAGAAAATGAATTCTTAACTATATTCTATGGATTATTCCAAATATTGAACGAGACTAGAACATTCCTATCTAAAAGCTTTCTTTTTCCTCCAATTACTAACGAAAATGGGGTGTCTCAATATGAGCCTTTGAATCGCACACACAGGAACAAACGGGAAGTTTCTGCACCGATAAACGATAAAAATAATAAATCTGAAAACATTTCCAGTGTTTATGTCGAAATTATAAATCCGACAAACGATACTGATTTGAAGAAAAATGAATACCAAACTATGCCCAATATTGACGTTAACCTAAATAAATTGAAAGTTCACATTAACGACGCTTTAATAGGTTTGCAAAATAATACCTCCAATAACTTTAACGGCATAAATAGAACTGAAGGATGCAATAAATCTGAAATACAAACTGAAGTTCTAAATAAATCGGAAACTCCTCAAGTGGTTTTGTTTTACGATATTTCAGTATTTTCCGATGGCATCGCGCCTTCATTTGTTATGCCTGAACCGTTAATTCACTCTGATTTTAGACAAAATACGAAAATCTCAGAATTTGGAAAAGCTGGAAAATACGACAATTCCGCATCTCACCTTCTGTCTATTGACTCTGACGGCATTTTTATAGCAGCTTCTTCGAAGCAGCATCCATATTTAGCACAATTGATCACTGCCGGTTGTCAACGTATGTTCCCTAAACACGCTATTCAGGATACATATCGAACGCAATGTTTGGGAATATCTAAGGAAGATACCTACTGCAACAATATTTATTTCCTTTAATTATAATTTGTTATTTACGTAAATGTTTGTTAATATTCTTCTATTTCTTGTATTTTCAATTGTTTCACCCAGTTAGCGTGGAAGAAGATGTACTCAATTTAGACAATTTTAGCATTAAATTTTTCTAATTTTATATACTTTATTGTTTGAATTATTCACGCTCATGGCACGTGTTTAGGCACTTTCCAGCAAATAAAACGGTGGTGGTGCTAAAAAAGTGTTTACAATACAATGCAACATTACTCCTAAAAGCTCAGCGCAGACGGATAGTCCAAGCTACGTGGTTCAGTAGGCGTAGGCACTTTTCCCTTCGTTCTAATAGATATTCTCAAAATATATGCGTTTTCACGAAATAAGTATATTAGGTACTTAAGATAGGTAGGTAGGTACCTATTCTTAATAAGTACAGTCCTCCACGGGTCGACGACGACCTCCTACAAGGGGTCCATGTGGTGAAAAAAATAATAATTGGGGGTCTGAGAGATGTAATCGGGGGTCCACGATAGTGGATCTCATTTATATAAATAAATAAAATAAAAATGATTTAAATCAGATCTCATTTAAAAAATTGAAAGGAGTATGCTAAGAAAAAGGCGTGAGTTTATGTATGTATGTAAATCATTTAAACAGATATGTAGTGATTTTAATTTTGACTTTCCATTAATGGAATAACCCAAAATATACATATATATGATTTGTTGCTTAGTTTTTACCTGAAAACGTAACAGACCGACGACGATAGTAGGTACCTACTATTGTAGGTAGGTACTGTCGTAGGTTTAATAAATGTCTAAATTAACATGCTTTTTTTGTTTTTTCGCTCTACACCTCTCTACAGTTAGAAAATTGTCAATAACACATTTGAAGTCGATGAACTTGCAAAAATGAAATATTTTAGCTAAGCAGGGGGTCTACCTAAAACTGAAAAACGTGGCAAGTGGCAATAAAGTTTGGGGTCCTCTGGTCTAATAGTCCTCGCTAGCTCTCTAGATTAGTATTCTGTGTTTTCGTCCATGGAAAATAAAGCACTTAGAACTGCATCCAAAATCATCACAACTCAGAACCAATTTAAATGACGACTAAAAGTAGGTACCTACGCTGTTTTCGGCCTACTTTTTGTCCGTGATAATTAAACACTAACCCCCTTATTAACAGTCGCTGTGCAAAGCTATAACGTTGTTTAACGTCAGTGTAACCCATGAAGGTACTTATAGATAAATAGTGTAACCCAATGATGAAAGAATACTTCCTTATTCATTGATGTAGTAACCATTTTTTTATGTATAAGTTTGTCATAACGTTACTTACTTTTAGGGCTCGTAGCTAATTACCAACCACGCGGTTTGCTAGGTTAAGCTGCACTTGCCGCGGTCAGTCTGTGGATGGGTGACCGTCCGTTACACATTGAGATCCCTCCGTGCCTCGAAGAGCACGTTAAAACGTCGGTCCCGGGTGTCATACGAATACCTATGGCAGTCGTTACGGGAAGACAGAAGCCCGAAAGTCTGATAACCGGTCTAACCTTAGGATATTGGCATTACCCAGTAACTGGGTTGTGGAGGTCTGATGGCAGTCGCTCCGTGTAAAATACTGGTAATCAACCGCATCTGGTTAGACTGAAAGCTGACCCCAACGTAGTTGGGAAAAAGGCTAGGCAGAACAGAACAACCTTACACAATGATTATTGGTAAGGGGCTTAAGGTAAGACCGCAGTCGGCGGAACTGCACTGCAGCGGAATGGCGCGGTACAGCGCGGCGCCGGTATGGCCAAATATTGTTTATTGAAGTTGCATTGCCGCGCCGCGCAGTTGCGCTGCCGCGTAGTGCATTTCTATGTCATACAATTTCATAACATAACATCACGCCTTGTATTCCCGTAGGGTTAGGCAGATAGTAACCCCCCCCCCCCCCGGTGGGTTCCCGCATTGTCGTTGTGGGAGGGCTTAGTAGCCGTGGAGTGGATGCCCACGGTGAAGCGAAGAGGAACTCGAGGAGGGGCTGCTCGTCCGGACTTGGGCCTGGAAGGCCTCGACTAGCGGCCAGGTAGGCCAGGTAGGTATTGCCATTAACGGAGCACAAATCCAGACTCCGGGCTGGTACTGAGAAATTCCTAATGGAAAAACCCAATATCACTTTGCCTGAGCTGGGGATCGAACCCAGGATCCGATGCTCAGCAGTCACGCTTGCAACCATTAGACCAACTAGTCCAGGAAAATTAGTCAAATTAGGGCAAATATCTCGGAATGAGAGATAGCTATAAACTTGAATAAACCTTTATTTTGGCACCCTAAAACTTGTCTCAAAACCTACTACGCGTACTACCTATGCGTAAGAGCATCTTTTGCATGGGTCCGACCATCTTTAATAAATTGCCCAAATCATGGAGAACATTAAATATATCTGCTCTTAAAAGTAAATTGAAGAATTTACTAACTGAAAGAGCATATTACAGTATAGCAGAGTTTATGAAAGAGGACAATTTTTCTTAGTTTTTTAAATGACGATGTTGTATTTTTATTGACATGTTATTGTAATCTGTTGTATTTTTGTGGAATAATTGTAATTTTAATGACAGTAATACATATTTTTACTGACTAATTTATTTTAGTGACTACTTTGACATTTAATTTTATCTAAAAAATATGCTTGCTGAATTGTAATGATACCTAATATTTAATGAATAATGATTCCTACATAATTTCTATAATGTAATTTTGATGAATATTATCACGGTTTATGCACCATCTCTTCCTACCAATTTGTACGCCACGTTACGCGGCTGAACATGTTAGAACTTTTCTGTACCTTTTATTATCTTGCATGCAATGTATCATGTACACCATGTTTAAACAAATAAAATTTTACTTACTTACTTACTTATCGTAGGGTGTCCGCGACTACAAATATTCCAAGGTCAATGTCAAAAAATCTATTTTTTGCACATTTATTGCAAACATCTCGTTCCCTATGGGTTTTATGCTATTTGTATTTATGATATATATTTTAGAAGATTAGTTTATAGCCGACTATCTCTCATTCCGAGGTGAAACCCCTAATTTTCCTGGACTAAACGAGGTAGTACAATTTCATATTTATACAATACTTGGCCGAGTCGCACCGCGTCCCTCCGCTTCAGCGCAGTTCCGCTTAGCGTGGTCTTACCTTCAGAATGTACGCGGTGCTTTTGGTCCGTAGTGTGTTTAGAGTAGGTAATAACTAAAGCTTAGACTGTTATGCTAAGGTCGTGTGCGTTAAGCGATGCAGTACCTCTTAAATGTTTTAATTACATTGAAAAATAAGTACGCCGTGGACTGTCCCTCGTCTGCGCTATGGGATTAATTATATCAAAGGTATTTGAGTGTCAACCGGATTTTTAGGACCCCGGGACAGAATAGTTTCATTTGGCAATGACTTACGCATGGAAGGCAAAGTACGTGCAGATTTGTACCTCCGTTGGTACCTCAGGACAAGGTTGGTATCATTGGTTACTCATCTGATAGAACCTCGATAGAACGTAGTGGTCACAGATTACTGATAAGTATCGGTCACATACTCACATACTCTGTGATAAATAGTTTGACAGTTACATATACATTGTTATAAAAATATATTGCATAATGTTATTAATCCAAATAAATCCATTGCTAGACTACAGATATCAAAGATGAAATTGCCGTTTAGCTTAATTTTATCTCCTGTGTTAAAACCGTACCTTGGACCCACAAGAATATTTTGCCACCACCCTACATTTAGTATAAGCATTTTCTATACATACTTTTATGCAGTACTCGGTTTTGTAAGTTTAAAGTTTTATCATCTTAATCATATCAGCTGGAACTTAAGATACCCTCATCTACAACAGATTAATACAACGTACGATTCTGAGCTTCTTGTATCCAACGGAACCCCACATAATTCGCGTGTCCACGTATTAGGTCGCTGGTGCTGTCTTGTAGTCTATTTTTAAAAGAACATTGTTTTTATATACTTAATGTTGTTCGGAAACAGCGAGCGACAACAAAATCGGGCGTGGGACAACAGAAATGGCAAATGTTATAGCCTTAGATTAATAATTGGTCTCGCTGCGCTCCAACTAAATACTGCGGGCGTAATAGTAAATGCAGCAACTAATACTACGCCGAAGTTGGCGTACTCGAATCGTCTCGTTGCATCCAATATGTTATGTTAACGTGTCGCGTCTTCTATTAAACTGCTCATAATCCAAAATAAAATGCCGGTTTGCGTAGTGAAACTGTGTAAAAACAATACCCACTGCAAGAAATAAGATCGTTGCAAATGTCGATATGAAATTACCGCATTCAAGCAGTTATTGTTCTTAGGTAGAGCAGTATCTAGTTAGATCGCAGGGGAGACCAATCATTAATCTAAGGTTATAGCTACGAATAACATTGCTAGTTCGGCCAAACGTTGGCCACCTTCATAGACTGCCATTACAAAAGGTTCTGAATGAAAAATACTATAATCAGCTGAGCAGCTGTGTGTGCTGTAGGTTGTTGATAATGGTAATCATGATAATAATAAAACAGAGCATTGGCCAAAACGAATCGTTTTGTTTATCAATGGTAGTTATTATTTATTGCGAAACTGGGTATATTAATAGACTCGTAAGCTTATTTACCTGTGATTGCTAATGTATGGGAGGGTGCAAAGCAATGAATCATTTGCTTCATTATTAGAATTACAAGAGAGATTAATAGTACAAGGGCCTCAATTTTAATCAATAGGTAACGCTCGGAAAATCATAGGCATTGGCCATAGGCCTCTAAAATAGAAATAAACAAAAAATATCATTCTGCAATGTTCTGCCTAGCTTTTTCCCAACTATCTTGGGGTCAGCTTCCAGTCTAACCAGATGCGGCTGAATACCAGTATTTTACACGGAGTGACTGCCATCAGACCTCCACAACCCAGTTCCTGCAATATGGATATTAATAGGGAGCGCTTACGATCACAAGGTCAATGCGACGGTTTTTCAATGTTATTCTTGATGATGACCTGTTTCAGTTGATAAGTGCAAATCATTTAAGGAAGCACTTGGGAGAATCACCTCCGGATTGGAGATCCCCAAACGCCGAGGTCGGAGAAGATCAGACCTTTATGCTCGTCCATGACTTAAAGATCATTGCTACTTCAATGGGATTGGTGCAATACGCTTGTCTAATAGTTGGATGCCTGACTGTACGTACATTTTTTTAAACAAATTTAATCAAGACAATTAGGTTTTATTGACCGGAGCAAGCGGATGGTTAGATTACTAGTAAAGGGTGTCAAATGAAAGGGGACATCTTTGCCCAGCTGTGGGTCAGTTTGAGAATGAAAAATTTAAAAATTATGGGGTTATAAAACAAGATTTTGTTTCCTCAAAAGTAATTACTAATTACCATTAGCATTATCTAGTGGTAGGTGGTCAGCTAATCGCCTTAATTTAGTATCTACAAGATAATTAACAGACGTTTTCTCTTTCTCTCTCGCACTCTTGCAGGAAAACCCATCTCTGTTTCTCCCTCATCTGGCTGGCCAGTTAGTCATCGTCACAGTAAAGATTCTCAATGTCCTCCTACTGCTGGTCCCAATTAACTTGAAGGCCGTTAGAAGATTAACTTACAAAATACCGGCTATTATGCTGATGACCTTTAACTGGCTGCAAGAGTTCTGTGTGTTCAGACAGTTCCTCTGTATATGTGACTTATGATTCTACCTATCTTAATAAATGTTTTGTGCATTATTCAAATAAGTTTTTCTTACGTGATACCCAATCTATATAAATAAAAATGAATCGCCAAATGTGTTACTAAGCGCAAAACTTGAGAACGGCTCGACCAATTCGGCTATTTTTTTTACATATATTCCTTAAGGCACAAGGAAGGTTCTTATGGAGAGAAAAAACATAAAAATCGCGTGGAAAATAGTAAAAACAACACTTTTCTTTTCCCACTACAGGCCAATAACTTTTGACAGAACGAAGTCTGTCCGGGCAGCTAGTATTGAATAAAAACTATTAACTATAACTTTATGTTGTTCGGCTTTGAGAGTTATTGCTGGAAAAACTGCGCATGTTGTGATTGCTATTCCTCATCCTAGACTTTTGATCACAGGTTAGTACCAGCTTTCAGCCGTACCAGATGTTTTATACAGGAAATCACATGGTTGTGTATAATAGGCATAATACCCACCGCTCTCCTCGTGGTTGTCGTAAAAGGAGATAAATAAAACTGGAGATTAAAGGTCAACGCACACATATCACCTCGGAAAGGGATCGTCACCGTATCAACTCGAGCCGTTCAGTATTCTTTGTATGAAACTCCCTACTGCAACGCACACTAATCGGAAATCGCCTCGCCTCGGGACAAGCTCACGAACCGCGGTGCGGTGCGTGGTCAACTTGATTCCCGCGTTTACGGCTCGTCGTCCCCGCGCTTACGTGTCTCCGTACCCGAGCTTATGTCTCTTCGTCCAACCTTGCCCGTCTCACACCTGCCGCGGCCTGCCTGCAGCACACTACTGTTAACTACTGCGAGCCGTAAGCGCGGCGTCGCCTAGCCGTAGCCGAGTCGACATATCGGAGCTGCTAATCCGCTTTGGTTACGTGCTTACGTTAGGTTGACGCCTGTTTGACGGCGAGGCGAAAGGCGATACGGTGACGATACCTTTCCGAGTTGATAATGTGTGCTTTGACCATTATAGATGTTTTTAATACCGTAAAATGGGGATATTTGAGATTCATGGGGTTAATTGGAACGAACAAGGTACATGAGATTTTTCGATGTTTTAACCAACTATGAATAATTTCAATTTTAATATTTATTTTTATAATAATAAATATACAGTTTCATTGAAATCGTAAATACGTATAAGAAGTGCGTTCCACAACTGAATTCCAATTAACCTCGTGGTTCTTAAAACGCCCCATTTTACCGGTAGGTATTTTTCTATTTCTTGTTTGAACTACAATCTACGTCAGAAGAATTGCTCTATACCTAGGGAGAGCTTATTGGCATATTTTGGTCCCAGTGTAGTAATATTAGAATTTCTTTTATTTATTTAGTAACATACTGGTTTTGAAAAGTAATTTATTTTGACATTGACAATGGCAATGAACATATCGTACGCCATCCGGCTGTAACTACCTATTCATACCTTTAAATGTGCTACATTATGCAATAACATTTAATAAACAATATTTTACGTGAAAATTCGTGTGGTTGGTCATGGAATATATATTATTATAGTTTTTTCGCGACCGCTACCATGATGGTTTATGATGGTTGAAATGAACCAGCATGGAAACCGAAAGTAATACTTTATTGAATCAGCTCCGGCAAAATCATGCGAATGCTGTAAGTATCTTCTATCTTCATGTTTACATAAAATAATGTGAATTAATTACAAAGATAGTTATAGAACTAACCTATAATTAGTGACACCCTATCCTGTAACAGTGTATGTCGCGTGTCGTAAGAAATAGAACACCGATGTTCCCAGAGTAGAATCGCCGTATCTTTCTATATTAGCAACTCATGGACAAATATGCGGAGGTCTGATGGCAGTCGCTCCGTGTAAAATACTGGTATTAAGCCGCATCTGGTTAGACTGGAAGCTGTCTCTCTCCAACGTAGTTGGGAAAAGGCTAGGCAGAATTGAACAAATATAAGGTCACCTATACCTTTCTATCAGGAAAATAAGCTTTCAACGAATGATCCGAAGATATGGTGCTTGCATAAAGAAACAGGTGTTTCGGTCCCGACTTGTTGGTGCAGATCGGTACTGATTGGTACTAATTTTCAATTTTACTAATAGCGTACCACATAGGTATATGTACACATAGTTTATAGGTATACCTATTTGTACAAATATGTCTGTGGTGGTGGTTTATTTGAATTATAGGCTTATTTATAAATGTATTCGTATGAATCACATTGTATGTGTAGGTACTGTGAGGGTGAGGCAGTCCCGAATAAATTCTTGTAGTATAAGCACATTACGTAACTACGTATTAATTAATCAATTCTGCTGCTGTTCAGTGCTGCGCCTGGTTTCTCCTCTCATGAGGGTAATGTCTACTGTGGACCAGAAAGACAAACAGACAATTTCTTGCGACTATTATTTGCGACAGACGCTGGCAGGCTAGATGACGTACCTATTGTCCTTACGTCGACTACGGAAATGTTGAAGAAGCGTGATCGTGTGTCTACCTCCTTTCACCCATTGAATGTTAAATTACAGTTAAGCCACATCAGAGGCGAGAGTTCGGACGGTCTTAAAATAAAGTTGCGAGCGTTGCTGGTAGCGCTTCTTGGTGTGTCCATGTCTGCGTGCGCTTTCGCGTCTCAGCCGGTCGAACTAGAGTTGGACGACGACGACGTCGCACAGAAGCTCAACAACGTTAGCTTCGCTAGGCGGTACACCTCCTTTAATTTATCACATGATATATATATTTATTGTTTACGGTTTTTTCGCGTGCATATTCGGGATATTCCGACTAGTTTCGGACCCAAACGGAGCTCTTATTTATGAACAGTATAACTCACTACCTCGCCGTGTGATCAGCTCATGATGAAACTAGTTGGGCAACCCCAAAAAAATATACACGCACGTGAGTAAACCGTAAACAATCAAGTCAAGCTTTAAAAATTTGTTGGTTCGGCCATACGATAGGCATTTTATTCATTTTATTTTATTTGTAACTATCTGTTGCCCGCAGTTTCACTCGCATCCTAAGGGAACTTCAATTACCTACCTATGACATGTGTTAATCCAAGATATTGTCTATTTATATTCCAAATTTCGTCCAAATCCGTTCATTCGTATATGCGTCTTTCACAAACTTTCACATTTATAATATTAGTGCAAGAGTGTTATTTATTATTTACATTGTATAAAACACAGACATCATGAAACCGCTCGATATATAGACAAATACGACCTCCAAACAACTAGGAATAGTCTTCTATCATCATCCAAGTGAGTTCATGACTATCACCAGGTTACATTTTTCTTAAAAAGGTCATGCACAGTGGGTATATTTATCTATGTATCTGGATCGTACAGGTGAATGTGTTCACACATTTTCAACAACGCGAACATGGTTTCAGGCGCGGTCTAGCCGAAGATTTTGGGGTCATATTAACAGTAAAATAAGTTGAACACACATTACAATTTATTGCACAATTTTTATTTGTTAATTATCAATTTTTAGGAGGTTTGTCAATTTGTCGTGTACGATTTTGGGTTATAACCCGCCCCTCCTCGGACCGCCACTGCGTGGTTTAACCCTGACAGCTTTTAAGTTCTAAATCAATCGAATTTTGTTCGAATTAATGGCAATTCGTACTCTCGAAATTAACAAAAGTAAACGATCGTGCGTGGGTTCGAGACATTACTGTACTCTGTGATTGAAACTAACTAATATCGTATACTATTCAGATTATAGATATATTATAGATAGATAGATTTCATTCCAATCTCTGAACAATCTTGCGTTTTTGTCGATTTTAGGAGTACGAATTGACACTAATTTGAATTGAATTCGACTGATTCAGAACTCGAAGCTTTCGGGATTAAGCCCCCTATGTCTTCGAAAACTATTCAGATTGACTTTCACACTATCATATGTTATTTACACAGATGTTATTGTAATTAATATTACGAGTTTATTTTTACAGAATTACTAAACCAACAATTCGACTTATCATGGGTTATGGAAAGCTTAGTGCATTCGTCACCACAATAACCTCATTGCTATTATTAGTGGCAGTTATGTCTAAGGTGTGTAAAGCGTTATTACTATTAGTATTAATTAAGCTTATCTGTTCAGTACTTATACAATCATTTTTATACTTACAAAGAATTGAGGACCCCCTTTTTTGACGTTCGTTATTGAGCTGCGTGTCGTGATATTTTCCGATTCTCAAACTTATTGCCAATGACAATACTTAGTCCCAAATATTACCATTAACCTATCAGACACAATTCGGGACTCCAGGCTGCAAATTTCTAAATAGTGAAACACAATAACACTGCCTGACCTGAAGCCGCGCTTGTCAAACATGGAAACACGCAGTTACAAAGTACCTATGTTTTATTTAGTCAAGATTCATGCACTATAAGGCCACCCGCATACGACCTACCCGCCAGCTACAAAAGGCCGGTCAAAATCTGTTTTCATACATTTCGTGAGACACACGTGTGCGGCGATTTTCTGCGAAATATATGGAAAAGTTAGTCTCTAGCTTGTGGCTGTCATGAGTTGCCCATATACCTACCCTAACTGTCCAAAATTCGATTAATTTTTGTTACCGAAGCAATCTTGGTGGCGGCGAGGTGCTCGATGGCTGGCCGCTCCAGCGTTGCTGGTGGCAGCGTTAGAAACGGCGTCCGACGCCAGCGACGCGATGCTTGCTGCCGTACTCCGCGGCTCCACTGAACCGTCTCGGGTCGTCGTGCAAACCGCTGCCGCTGCCCTGCTTATCACTATTGAGATATTAGTCTGGTATGTACCTTTAGCCTACCAGACGGCACAGATGTCTAGTGTGTGCGGCGTATCTTCGCAGACAATGGCCCACATTCCATCTTGCGCCGCATGCCTAAGTCAGTAACTGCAGTTCGCGTTGCTGAATTTTGGGCCAAACTTTGAGTTTATTTATTGAAAAGAAGATATTCTATGCCGTGTGGCAACTCCCTTTCGATATGACGTAAGAGTGACGTAAAACGTGACGTAAGGTGTGTCAAGAGAATGGCCAGGGTCCTCTTATGGCTCAGGAGGATGTGGGGCAAGGCCCCACAGAGGAGAGGTCCGCCAAGGGTTGGCGGACCGGGACCTGCCGGGGTTGCGGTGCATGCATTTGCGAATCCCGCGACCCCGGCCGAACGGTCAGGAGAAGGAACACCGTTGGTTTTTAGCCGGTAAGAGTCCGGCAGACCCCCTCGCCTTCCCCGGACGAGGGACATCCATGAGGATTTCCCAACGGAAAAAAAGGGTCCTCTTATGGGCTTGTAACAACGTTATGCGATCGTCAATACGTCTGACAATGGCTATATCTATGAACGTTCATTGAAGCGGTCACTAGGAGCCCCATGTTAAGCTGTGAACGTTTACGGGCTGTATGACGATGTGGGTTTAATCCTACACCTAAAGTTTTCTCTAATAGGTACCTATATTTGCACGGCACGTCAAGGCAAAGGATTTTTCAAGCTCAAATAATTTCAAACCTTATTTTAATACCCTTTAGGACTAGTATTTGCCGTACCGCAATACTTAGGGATGGTGCGGCATGACGACGCATCCCGCGGTATGCTAAGTAAATATGAGTGCTTTTGGTATTAACATCGCTCCGTCCTCGACTTACCAATGCTTCAGCACCAGAGTGGTTCCTATTAGCTTACTAATGGCTTGCTCTTGCCTCTGGCACTGGGACCCAGTGTTTAATGAACACCACCCATCCAATATTTCATAGCGGCAACGTTACATGTTCGGGAGTGTTCGCACGTTGTTGACGTAAACGGTGTAAATTCATACTTTTATGATGGATAAGTAGGGTGTAAACGAAATCATCATTTATCATTTATAACGTGAGGCATTTTACCCCCCCCGAGTTAAAAGACTGCGCGGCGGGCGATAGCCGCGCAATTCGCTCGGGGCGCTAAAATGCCTCACGTGAAGAACACATATTTACTTCTTGTTTTTTTTTTATTGATTTCAAAAGTCTCCCGTGCAGATTTAATCTATGTCAGCAGTACATCACGAGATTTGAAGGAGTTACATGATTCCGTTTAGATCCTGTATAATTTGTTTTACAGGTACTTCATAGCGAAATTTTTTGAGTACAACCCACCACCGTCGGCAGAGGAACGGGAAAAAGAAAATCTGATGAGATCACCGTTACAATAAAATAATAATGCAAAAACTTTAATATATCCATATCTATATGTTGTATCTATAAATCGCTTACCTAAAACATTGTTATATTATAACTTTCTTAAAAAACTGGCTACTAAACTTAATTAAATACCTACCTAATTTTAATCTGATGCAGTAATACAAGGTTAGTCGGGAAAGGAGCACTAATCCGAACGAGTGTTAAATCCATAAAAATCCATAATAAATTAATAACTTTTGTTTTACAACCTTCCCAAAGTCAATAATTTAAGAGAAATAGCTGTTCAAAGATTTCATAACAAATACGCTAAAATCTATCTATCCTCAGCTGTGTTTGCATTTTAGGTCGATTTAGGGTCACGGATTTGAAGCTCCATTTCTTAAATTCGTAAATAAAGCACGGATGAAGAATTTAAAAAAAAAGTAAGACAAAAATAATTTTGATTGGAAATAAAAATTATCGAATTTTGAGATTTTAACACTTTCTTTGTAACAGTAATCAGTGATGCTTTAAGTGGCCCGCGGATTAATACCACCTTACCGACTAACCTTGTATAACGTAGGTACCTACTTAGTAAGGGTCGAGATGATCCCTATCATGATTCAAGATTCAAAAGTTTTTATTTCAAATACGCACAGTAGGTAGTGCATGCTTGAACTATCGGGAAATTAGTTGCACTGTTCCAAAACTTGGTCCTATGTAGAAGAGTCGGATAGAAACTCCAACTCCATCGTCTCTATTTTTAGGTAGTTGCAGGTGCATGGTACGTTAATATTCAACACTCTGTTAGTTCAATGTTGTGTTTTAACATGCTACTTGAACGTCATTTAGGAAAATCCGCAGAGGGCGCCGTTTAGTTAGCAGCCTAGACAGCCAACTGAATACTTAATTATAATAGTCGGTGATGACAGATACACACAACCATACGCATACAACTTAGTCAAGAAAATAGTAATATTTATACAAGGTTAGTCGGAAAGGGGGTACTAAGCCGCGGGCCACTTAAAGTATCACTGATGACTATTTTAAAGTAAGTGTTAAAATTTCAAAATTCGATTATTTTTTTTTCCATGAAAAATTATTTTTATTTTAGTTTTTTCGAAAATTCTTTATCCATGCTTTAGTTATGAATTCAGAAAATAGGGTTTCTAATCCGTGACCCCAAATATGACCTAAAATGTAAACACAGCTGATCATAGCTGAGGATAGATAGAATTTAGCGTATTTTTTATGAAATCTTTGAACAGCTATTTCTCTTAAACTATCGAGTTTTGGGGAAAGTTGTAGAACAAAAGTTATCCATTTTTATGGGTACTTTAACACCCTTTCGGCTTAGTACCCACTTTACGACTAACCTTGTATAATGTATTTTGTAGGCCATACAACAAACTTAGACGCGTTTAATAGAATTTGGACCGGAATGTTAATTCTATTAAAAGGCTACATTTTGTCTTCATACCAGAGTTTAGCGGCCCGTCCCGGCTTCGCACGGGTGGACATTTTTCCCGTTTTTGCAACATTTTTCATTTATGCTCCGCTTCTATTGATCGTAGCGTGATGTTATATAGCCTATAACCTTCCTCGATAAATGGACTATCCAACACAAAATGAATGTTTCAATTCCAACCAGTAGTTCCTGAGATTAGCGCGTTCAATCAAACAAACTCTTCAGCTTTATAATATTAGTATAGATTACGGATGCAAGTGCATATTTACGACTCTCCTGTTACCGGTAAAGTCGGTACGAAAGGTTGGTTTGAGAGACAAGTGAAATACAATTTTAATTATAAAATTATTTATTTTAATCTTGCACAGATTCAAAATTATGTAAATATAAGATTAAGAGTACATAACTAACAACATAAGTACAAAAGTACAGTAAAGTATCCCTGGAATAAATGTAAAATTTTATTTCATATCCAAAAAAAATATTTTTATTAGCAAAATGTTATAAGTATTCAATATTATTTTATTTACAATATTATCTACAATTAAGAAGGCACTTTAATAAACTTACTTTATGTAATATACCTACATAATTTAAAATAAAAAATATTGAGCAAATTGCGCGCGCAAGAACTCTGCTTGGTTAAAAAAAAGTTCTTGCGGCGGAGCGTAGGTCGCAAAGCGCTTGACATAATAATTGCACTAAAGAAGTCTCGTTAACATCTCAATTTACCTATATAACCGCCACCGTAAACGCAGATTGGACGCGTTGGTTTGATTGAACGTTAAGTAAATTTGAAAATATTATATGAATAAAATAAACGCTCAAGTTAAGACAATACTTCAAATAACTTTGATATTTTATCAATTGAATATAATTTTTTATTCAAATATTAAGAATGCATCATAAGTATAACCTACTGGATTAGGTACGACTAATTCGTCATATTTAAGAAAATATACTTTTCTTTTGATGTATTAGTTATTAGGTATATCGTATTTAACTATAGTACCTACTACCTACAATACAGTACATTAATGTAGGTACAGGCTGTCAATATTTAAATATTATTATTCAAATATAAGGCACTTCAATTATTATGTTCATTCTTTCTTTCATGTCAGGGCCGTAACTAGAGGCTCTGCGGCCCCTGGGCAGCATTTGATTAAAGGGCCCTGTATCTACTTGTTCGAGGCTTTATCTTCAGTGCCCCGGGGGCATGGCCCCAGTGGTGGCTAACTCCCTATTTCAAGCAGATACACGCATACAACCCGAATCTCTTCAAAGTTAGAGTGAACAGGTTTCTTCTGGGTAAGCTCACTCCATCGTAGACTTTGTTTCTGTCACCTCTGACCTAGACTAGAGTCAAGAGCAAACCCAGATCAAATAAAAATAAAATAAAAAAGGTCCCTTCTGAGCATTCTAATCTAAAACGATTGTGACGCAAAGATATTGTGAACTTTATAATTACAATATTTATAATTATTACTTGAGACTATTTTAAATATCTTATCCCTTTGCATTTCCTACACGTGTATCGTGTTCTAAGACGTTGGCGAGAACACCATTGAAGTATTTCATATTTCGCTAAAGACACCATATTCATGTCAACAGTCGACGTTTCTGCAAAATATTGCTCTAGTTTATCAAGCAAAAAAACTGAAACTCTCATTATTATATCTTCATCTGGATTGATGGCATTCAAACGGCCAACTTCGTCTTTAGATAAAACAGATATCATTCTAAAACATAATTCTGTAAACTGTTCGCACTTTTCTTGCGTAAAGTCGTGAAGCCACATTTCAAAGTTCTCTACTGTAACTTGTTTGACCAGGATTGTATGGGGCCCAACAGTTAACTTTTGCCCAACTCGCAGTGTATTAAAACTGGTCAAATACTTGCTCATATAATCGTCGCCGTCGTCCCACGATTTGTTACGTGAATCTTTATCTTTTTTCAAATTTGAAAAGAAGTCCATTAACTTTTCCTTCAGTTTCAACAACATATCTTTGTTTATTCTCCCATCGCGTAGGTAGGTTTTTAGACCAGCCACGAATTCACCGTCACTTTCATCAATAGTTATTTTTGATTTTAAATAATTAAATACAAATAATACCAACCGCCTTTTCCAGTCAGGGTAAATGGAATCAATGAAATCTAGTTCCTTGGGTATTAATGAGATGATTAGTTCAGTACATATCAATAAAAATCCATCATGACATTTTTCACTTATCTGCGACAATAACTCTATGATCAAATCTTGATCAACTTTGCTCAAACTAATAATAAAAGCTGAAATCTTGTAAAATTCTTCAGGCCGGATCGACAGCACTAAGTCTTTGACGGGTACATTTGAGGCGCTGGCCACAGTGCCTGATGCATATATTCTCGTTGGAGCATTTTTAGTATTCACTTTCGCACGTCCGTATTTTGCAAATAGATTATTGCGACCTTCCTCTCCAATCCGATACATTTTTGAAACACTAAGTTTGTATCGATTGTTTACTAACACTTTACCATCTGCAGTCAATGATATCCTGACTTTATTTTTATTGACAGATTTATTTATATTCTTTAATTTTCCGAAAAAGTCATCTTTGTTTTTAATCCTGTTAAGTGCCCTTATAACATCAGTGTTACCTTCTATGGTGCCCTTCACTCTCCGGGTTTCAGCTGTCACTTTATCGAATATTTTTCTGAAAAAAATATCAATAATTGTTGTTAAAACTAAAGTAAAGTCTTTTATTTACGGTAAAAAAACCGTGGGGAGACGGATTAAGAACACATTTCCTCTCCATCGCCGGACAAGCGAGTCGTGAGGCGCGATGAACCTGTCACTAGAATTGTGCCTGAAAATGGCAATAGACCATGGGACATAATACTAGAGGCGGAACGTGGGTGTACAGGATCCTGTAATAGGAGAACATCTCTGCTTACCCCTTCGGGGAGAATAGGCGTGAGTATAATTATTTTATTTTTTAATTCTATAACAACAAATTCTCTCTCTATCACTCAAAGGTTTGCTGGTAGAAAACTCATTTTTGAGTTAAGCTCGCCTTTGTACATAACTTCACTTAATTGTAGTTTTATTCCTGTAATTTTTCTTGTGTACAATAAAGAATAAGAATAAGAACAAATAGTTAATTAAAGTTGATGTTTGTCGTAAAATACTCATTAATTCAAAGTTGATCAACTACGTCATCTGATAATTCTACTTCAAACTAATTATTGGTCTCTCCCATATAATACTGAGCTTGATAGATACAACGCCGGCTGCACTATTCACGACGTTGTACTTTAACGATTGTTCTTCTTTTCGTGTGGTTAGTGACTAACCTGGTGTCAGAGTTTATGCCGCCCATGGGCCTCTGACTTGGCTTCACATGTCGTCGACAAATATCTCTCAGGCGATTTCCTCACGATGTTTTCTTTGACCGTTTTTAAGCAAGTGATAATTATACAATACGCACATGAATCTGAAAAGTCAGAGGTGCGTGTCTTGGGTTCGAATTTGAGACCTATGACTTGGCAGTCCGACGGTCACACCACTAGGCTATCACTGCTGTAGGTACTTTAATGATAATCATGTTAATATCGTTAGTATGCACTAGCTTTGGACTGAAAGTTCTAGAGAAAATGCTTTTGTCCACCAATGGAATAATAGGGATTGATAGTAAGTCTTAGTTACCTTTTGTTGTTGCTAGACAATGAATCTCTGATTTTATTTATTTTGTTAGCTTGGGCATCTTTCACAATCTCTTGTGCTGTCTGATTGGACATGACGCCAATGCCAAGGAACAAAGCAGATGTGGTGAACTGGAACACTTCGGTGGTCGTAGGCGTCTCTCCATATTTAGCATACTGAAAATTGAAGAAATTAAGATAATAATTATTATTGTGGCGCTGGTGAGTGAGAAGTTGTGTGGAAACCGGTTGTCATGGTATAGGCATGTGATGTGGAGGAACGAGGAACATGTCGTGAGGAAAGTTTCGAGTATGAATGTGGATGGTTATAAGAGTAGAGGAAGACCAAATAAAGGATGGATGGATAGTGTGAAAGATGATATGGCTAGAAAAGGGGCAACTACTGAGATGACGGCGAATAGAGATGTATGGAAGGAGAAGATATACTGCGCCGACCCCAAATAGGTTGGGATAAGGGCAGGAGGATGATGATGATGAATTATTGCAATTTTTCAATCATTCTGGGTTGTATTATAGTGCACATGGATGATTATAGTGCGCCGGACGCGTACTTAACGCACACGCAGTGCATCTTCCTGGATTGATTGTAATAGACGCGTGCGCCGCTTAGGAAAATCTCAAAACGGCAGTTACCAGTGAGGCACAACCAACATATGGCAGGAAACCACTGAATGGTCATTCCTTACAAGGTATATGGAATGGCAGTACCAGTGAACAACTGCGCAGTCCTAAGATGAAATATGGAATTTATTAAAAATTTGGTAGCTAGCATGTTTAAGACTCATTTACATGGTGCATGTTTCTTGAAGCAAGTCTCATGCTATATTTGTCTTTCTCTCCGACAAAAACAGAGATAGCATGAGACTTGCTTCAA
Organism: Amphipyra berbera; assembly: GCA_910594945.2. NCBI lineage: Eukaryota > Metazoa > Arthropoda > Insecta > Lepidoptera > Noctuidae > Amphipyra > Amphipyra berbera. The sequence goes on from OU343125.1 coordinate 11,727,768, forward strand.
GAAACTGGCACCGTGTAAATGAGCCTTTACGCCTACTTCCTTTCAATGAAGCAGATCTTGACAAAAGGCCTAGAAAATTCAAAGGCAAAGCAAATCGTGTAAAAATTATTAGCACTACAAACCTTATATATCATGTCTCCCAGGCCATTAGCTACTCCTATGAATCCAGATGCAAGATTCGTGAATTTTAAGAAATCTAATGCACTCATCAGAATCTGTGAAAAGTAATATGTTATTACCATAATGTTATGTATTTTTGAGGGGCGCGTGGCTAATTAACAACCGCGGGGATCATACGATTTTCAAGGTTCGGCAACGCCTGCCGCGGATGGGTGACCGTTCGTTACACATCGAGACCCCTCCGTGTCTCGGAGAGTACGTTAAACCGTCAGTCCCGGGTGTCGTACGAATACCTATGACAGTCGTTACGGAACCCGATACAGAAACCCGAAAGTCTGACGACTGGTCTACTTTAGGATATCGGCATTGCCCAGTAAATGGGTTGTTGAGGTCTAAAGGCAGTCGGTCCGTGTAAAATACTAGTGTCCAGCCGCATCTGGTTAGACTGGAAGCTGACCCCAATATAGTTGGAAAAAAGTTATGTAGGTATTTTTAAAAGACTGAGAAGGAGGAGGTTATTCATTTGATGAGTATCTTACAAAGAATTTCACCGAGATTTGTTGACCGATTTGAGTAATTAATTTTTTAGTTGATGGAGAATACTGATGAGTTTGGCCCACATGAATTTTCATCGTAAAAATGTTTCCTTTTTTAATACTTAGTTGCAGTTTTTTAAACAAAAACAGTTTGTGTACGTTCCCTGCTGAATATTAATTTCTCATATATTTCACACACCTAACGCCAAGAGAACTTTGATAAATTGACTTTATAGTGTATTCCACACAGTTTTTTTTAACGATTCAATTTGAATACAAGACGGCAGTCGTCATAGGTTCTGAGCACTGCAACCGCCCGCGCCGGTTTGGGTCTCGTCGATGCGCGCGACTGTGAGTGTGGCCGTTTCGAACGTTTGTAAGTGGTTTCCATACTGCTTTAGCTTAATATTTATTGTGCCTATAATGGAGTACATCTTAAAGTCCATTTTTCAACTCTAGATTGAGGTGAGGTAATGCGGTGGCGTTGAATCGTCTCTAAAAGCTTTACATCCCTTATTGAAAGGGACCTATGAAGTATGGACCGTGACCACTGCTTTTAGAACGAGTAGAGGTTGTTAGTGTTACCTTGACATTTCTGCCGGACGCAGCAGCCCATGTTAATAATTTTCCTGCGGTCGTGAAGGACAAACCAACGGTGGATACCATTATGTTTATCCAGCTAGAGCGAGCTTCTGAGTTGTCTAAGCCGATACTCTGAAACGAAATAAAAAAAATTAAACATACTATCCAGCCGCGGGTACCATTAAGTTATTTGATTGAGGCTTTTTCGACTTTCTTGACAAAAAAGGTGATAGCTCAACTAATGAAAAACAACATGGTTATAAAATAAACACACGAACCTGCCCCGAGAATCAATCTATCTAACCGTAAAAACTGAAACAATTTCTGTTAAGTAGTTACAGAGAAAGCGCACATTGTGCACAAACATCGTGAGGATACCTGGTGGCGTATTATGACTTGTTAAAATCATAATTGTTCCATTGTGAGAATGTGACGGCGCTTTACGACCTGCATAGCCGCGTCACTTTCTCTCACCGGAACAGTAATGGTTTTAACACGTCATAATACGGCCTCTGGTCTTAACGACAAGCAAGCGTGTTTCGGCACGTTTCTTCTCTGCATGCCGTTGTCCTGCAGTGAGAAACTTACAAGCTAGTATTAGTATTTCTACTTTCATACCTGTTCATGTTGAGCTCTGTCTACTAAATACACTATCGATCGTCCGATGCTAGCGCTATCGATCGTTCGATGCTATAAACTTACAAGCTAGTATTAGTATTTCTACTTTCATACCTGTTCATGTTGAGCTCTGTCTACTAAATACACTATCGATCGTCCGATGCTAGCGCTATCGATCGTTCGATGCTATAAACTTACAAGCTAGTATTAGTATTTCTACTTTCATACCTGTTCATGTTGAGCTCTGTCTACTAAATGCACTATCGATCGTCCGATGCTAGCGCTATCGATCGTTCGATGCTATAAACTTACAAGCTAGTATTAGTATTTCTACTTTCATACCTGTTCATGTTGAGCTCTGTCTACTAAATGCACTATCGATCGTCCGATGCTAGCGCTATCGATCGTTCGATGCTATAAACTTACAAGCTAGTATTAGTATTTCTACTTTCATACCTGTTCATGTTGAGCTCTGTCTACTAAATACACTATCGATCGTCCGATGCTAGCGCTATCGATCGTTCGATGCTATAAACTTACAAGCTAGTATTAGTATTTCTACTTTCATACCTGTTCATGTTGAGCTCTGTCTACTAAATGCACTATCGATCGTCCGATGCTAGCGCTATCGATCGTTCGATGCTATAAACTTACAAGCTAGTATTAGTATTTCTAGTTTCATACCTGTTCATGTTGAGCTCTGTCTACTAAATGCGCTACCGATCGTCCGATGCTATATACTCCGGAGACGGCTCCAACTCCTACGGCCGTGCCGACTAATACTGGCGCCACCACAGGGGTCGCGAACAACGAACCCACAATAGCCACCAAAGCACCCACATTGGCCGCTGTAAATAACGAATTCCTTATGTAAACGGAAACGAAAATATAAAATATACTAGAGAACAAACTTTACTTTTGGATCATACAATTAAAAAAATATTTCTATTAAAAAAACTTTATATTACAAAAGTGTCCTCTTTCTCGTACACAATAGTGGACGATAACAATTCAAATCGGACGACAACTAATTATTGAAAGTGTTCTGAATCGGGGGCCGGGAGGGGGGTCAGGACTGCAAAAGCCAATAATGCTTTTATTCATAACATAACATTACGCCTGTATTCTCCGAAGTGTTAGGCAGAGGCGTATAGTAACACCCTCATTTCGCTGTTGTGTTTAAGTCCCATGCAATAGGGGGCCAGCCTATTGCCATCAACCGGGCACAAATCCAAACACCGGGCTGCTACTGAGGAATTCCACACGGAAAAACCCAATAACACTTTGCCCAACCTGAGGATCGAACCTAGGACCTCACAATCAGCAGTCGCGCTTGCCACCACTAGGCCAACGTATTGTACGTATTGTTTTTATTCGTATGGCCGAAACGCCTGAAATTGAGTTACAGTTACCCAATTTACTATTTAAAAAAAGTTACTTTTGGGCCGAGTGTTTCTAGGCCGGATTGGTGACTGTCAGGCATTCCCGTACCGTTTACGCATTTGCCCGTAATCAGCAAGTATTTTTAACCCAGAATCTTTTTTTCTTTCACCAACCAATGTCAGGAACCGGTTGCCTTTTAGCTTCTGGCTCTCTTTACGTGTTTTTAACCAGGCAACTAATGGGTTATGAGTAGAGCATGGGCAGCTGAGTCTTCCGTTTGTGCTAATAATTTCATAGGTAAGTATTGCCATTAAAATTCATTCATGGTATTCATTAAGAGTTACAAAGTTAATAGTGTGTGTGCCGGAACTAATCCATCTAACTTGGATACGACGAGCGATGAGGATGCAACACTGCGACGGAAACCGAACGCCTCTTCCTCGCGAGCTCAGTGATGCGTGGCACAATGTGTCTGCCGCAGTTCGGTCCGCGACATCGCCGCGTGAACAGCTTATGATTAAGGGCTCTGGTTGAGTCCGAAACTAGCAACCCCTATGAAATGCGCGTGAGTAAAGCCGTACATATTCCTAAAGGTGGCATTCTTGGCAATACTCCATCACCACTGGTTACTGTAGTACCCATGTTCAGCAGTCATATTACTAAGCGTGCCAACTAAGAATAGGATCGCGCTTGCTACAACTTCACACGATAGCTGTCAAATTAGTACTGCCAGCAAAAAAAAATTTGAAAAAAATAAATGTTATATTTTTTTATTCTTAGATTTCATTATTAATTTTTATTACTTGTTATTTCTTGAATTCCATAAATAGATAATTTTGGATAAATTAATAATATTTGGAAACAGTAGGTATTCATTAAAAAAATGAACCAATATTATATAGTTAACTTCACGAAATGCTACTGGTCACCCTAATATGTCTCCATAATAATAATATAATTACTGTGTATTTAATTTGGCGTAAAATTGATTAGAAATACCAAACTGAGTATAATTTCTTTATTTACTTTTTTACACACCTTACGCATCGGTAATGAAGTTCACGAGTATTGCGGAACAAAATGGCGTCTTGACAATACTATTCTTAGTTGGCACGCATAGTACAGGGTGAGGTGAGACATGAAATTGACGCTTGGGGAAGCTGGGCGTAGACTCTTTCATAAAAATAACATAACATAATTAGCCCATTACTGTCCCACTGCTGGGCTTGGGCCTCTTCTTAGAATGAGAAGGGTTTAGGCCCTGTGTTATACTATAAATAACATGGAATTCATACCTGTGCTGATGTTGTCCGCAGCATTAAGTACCTTCGCACCCGTACCCAGTTCTGGTGAAGCCATTACTGTTAGCTTCACTTCTGGCATTTCACCGTCCTGCAGACGAACAATTAATAATTGAACAGTTACCAACGCTAAAGTTAAAAACTTAATGGCTTGACTAACCAAACTGTGAGCATATCGACGCTCGGCAGTGAAAACCTCGTAAATAAAATTTTCTTCTAAAGTGTTTTTTTTTTTATAAACTCGTCATATACGTACTAGTTCAACAAACTTTCAGTTCATTACTTCTAAGCTATCTATGAAGTACGATGACAAACTTGTATTAACATTTGATCGGCAATTTTTTTTGCAGGAGACAGTTACTTCTATCTCTTTAAAAAAATTGTATTTTACACATACGTGGTTTTCACTGCCGACCGACGATATCGTAAATAGCCGACTCTAACATCAATGACTTTTAACTGGCGTCGTTGAGCCGATTGGTCGAATTAATCTTCCAGAGTCTCTATACCAGAACTGAGAGGCGGCTAAGACAACACCTAACATTACTGGCTTGCTCATTCAAAAGGTCTGGGGCCTAATAGATTATGTAAACGAAATCGTGTAATTCCTTCAAACCTCGTGATGTACTGCTGACATAAATTAACCTTGCAAGGGACACTTTTGGACTCAATAAAAAAAAATACAAGTAGACATTTTTTCTTAACGTGTGGCATTTTAGCGCCCCGAGTGAATTGCGCGGCTATCGCTCGCCGCGCGGTCATTTAACTCGGGGCGTTAAAATGCCTTACGTTAAGAACACAATGTTTACTTCTTGTACTTACCTTCATAATAACTCCTGTATATTCTCCATTTTGGGGTACCACCATCACACATTTCGGTAGTTTATTTTCTGTCAGAAAGTCTGTCCAGGTTTCATATACTCTCGCGTCGTGGTCTATAAATATTCTGCAACCTTTTACTGTAATTTTGAAAGAACTATTTAGGTTTATTAGACATGTGTAAATATTATGCTTGTTACACAGATAAGTGATGTATCTATACAATCAGTTGAATAATGACCTAAGCGAGAAGTGCACAATATTCGAACCTATTTGGCGCAGCCACTAGACACACAGCAACTTTATTTGTGTATTTTTTTTTGTTTTTTCTCTTATGAATTTTTGTCTATGTACACACGGCAAAACCCAATAACACTTTGTCCGACCTGGGGATCGTACCCAGAACCTCACGATCAGCAGTTGCGCTTGCCACCACCAGACCAACGAGACAGTCAGTAAAATTTGGTAATTTATTTAAAAAATTCGCCGTCAATGATTTTGTTTAGTTACAAATTCAGGAATGAAGCTACTAATCTGTGGTCCAAAATATGATATATTTATAAACAGCTTGATGGCAGTAAAGTAGATACGAACATCTATATTTTTGCGCAAATGCTTTTATTATAAAAATGAGCTTATATCAACCCTATCTACAAGTTTGTATTAAAATTATTTCAAATTTCAAAATAATGAAGAAAATCTCGCACGTAAATTAAGACATCTACACTCGATTTTTAAAAGACATCGCAGCTAAATGGCCACTATTTTTTACTAAATGTGCTCTTCTGTCAAATTGCGATTTTGTAGATGTCTTCTTTTACTTCGCTGCCATCGAGCTGATGATAACTTGTACCATTGATGATAACGTATTTTGAAATTTTTGATCAATTATTTCAACTGATTTCACTACAATATTGACTTTGGGGAAATTTGTAGAATAAACGTTAATCATTATTATGGGTAGGTACTGTAATTGGTACCCTTTCAGATTAGTAGTATGTACGTACCCCTTTTCCGATTAACATTGTATAATTTTGTAGGATAATAATTATAGTAAGTATAATACTTAGTTTCTTACCATCGGGATTCATAGAAATACATTTTCTTATACTGAACACATGAAATACTAAAATATGAACAGATTCTCCTTTTTTCCTGTGCAGATTGAGCCAATAATCATTTGGAGTTATTTCGAAAATCTTTATTTCTCGGCTTGGAATGACACAAACGACTCGAAGTACGGATATTATCAAATTTTCACCGTTGTGAGAATATTTATCTGAAAAAAAAGCAGTCTTTTAGTCTTTATGTAAAGTTCAGAATATTTTTTCTTTTTGTTTCTTATTTTGCCGTCTCACTGTAGTTATGAATACCTTGTTCCATGATCTTGTTAAACACATTCATACATGTTTCTTCGTCACGAGCTTCATACCCTTGAAGCTTTAAATCACTCCCTATGTTTTCTACTCCGTCCATCAAATTACCCTCGTTGCTAGGCGGTCCACAAAGGGCAACTGCAACCTTTTGTAGTAGATATTTTCTATCTTTTTTCTCGTATCTGTAAATTCAAACAATTTCATTGACCTATATCCTCAGGGTGTCAAGCACCAATGTATCTTACACCCATATTCTAAGGCGTTCCTCCAAAACTCATTCGGCTCAGAACGGACTCAAAAACACCATCAAAATTGTATTCTTAGTCACAATTTCGAGTGAACTTTGAGGTTCCTCGACGGAGTCATTACGTCATAATTTGAATTATCTGCATCGCGCAAATAACGCCGAGATAAATAATTAATTGTAAGGATTACCGTAAGCATATTCGATAAAGTCTTTAAAATTCATTTTTATTACATACGAACTTTGACACTTCCTTCCTTAAGGTAGGTTCCGAGGTACCTTGAGTTTGACAAATGATTTCATACCTCGACTGAGGAAAAATCTCGAGTCGAGGACGTTTATGTCGAGTCGAGTCGAGTAAGTTTTGGAGGAACGTCTTAGAATATGGGTGTTAGAGTCTGGCGTAAAAGGAAGAGCTATATGGCAAAGAAGACCTGCTTAGATTTGTCTTGTAATCCCAATAAACAGACCACGCAGTTACTCACCAACCCATTGGCTTGGCGTTCTAAATTTTGCCATTGCAGGTACTAAAGATATCATAAAACAGCTCATTTTCGGCGACTAAAAGCAGACCTGCTTATTTTATTTATTGCCTACATTACAATGGACGCTGTGTGCCGGTCCAAGAGTCGCAGAAAGCAACGCGCTCTATGGTAGTTACACATACTTAATTATCGTTGCCTTATCTCATAATCATCTTCCTTTCTAATCTATATAAAGTTTAGGTACTGTGGCGGCGATTTCAGTATTATCTACATGTTAATAGAGCCCACACGACCGACGATACTTAAGAAGTTACCTACTTCCGGCGCACCCTGTGCAGTCTCGCTAACACTCCTGCTGACTGCCTAATCTTTCATCATTCATTCATTCTTGTATTACTATTGTCAACAGGAGTGAAGAAGAAGTGCTATAATAAGCATGCTTACCTCTCTTCAAAAAGAAATTAAAACATTTTTTAATAAATAAGTGTTACTATACTATGACTGAATTTATGACTGATAGAGATAGAATAAATATATAAATATGGAATAATATATATATAGATGTAGAATAATAAATAAAGCTGTTATAATTATATTTATGTATCTATAATGATATGTTTAATATCATTACAAGGATAGACATAATTGGTGTTAATAGATATTATAATTATAAATTCACTAGCGTTAAATACCTAGATTAGAATTACAAAAACCAAACTAATTTGTATATCTGTATGGATACAATGTAGCGAACTAATTTCTTACTTACCATCTATTGTAATATACCTACATTGAAAAATAAACGATATTTGATTTGATTTGATAATATATTATAAGATATCACATGTATGAAATGTGAATTGACCTCCAAATTAATATCGGTATTCCCAGGTAAGACGTGTCTTTCCCCTGAATGCCCAGAGAATCCTGATTCTATATCGTAATGGCCTAACGTGACCTCCGAGATACGAAGAGGTCTTGTAGTTGTAAAGAACAGTCAGACCGAAGAACGCTAAAGGAGCACCCACCATTTTATATTTTGTGCCAGGTCGATTTAGTGCAAGGATCCATTTCTAATGTCTCCAAGTTCCACAATGGCCACTTTGCCATGCCTAATTGGCTGCCATTTTCAAGAACTACTTATGATTGTGTTTTAATAATGTGGGGTTTTAATTTAAAAAATATATCGTTATTAACAATTTTATGGAAGACATCGTTTGAAGCGACATAGGTATTGGTTAGTATTTATACTTAAATATTTATAGATATTAATAAGTACGGTAGCTCTTGTAGGTATTACAAAAGCATAATATATTTACTTGCAATACGTTATCTTTAGAAGTTACAAGTGTGTAGGTAAATAGAGGTATGTAACTAATTCTTATAGGCACCTAATATTACTTACTACGTAGGTTTATTTAGATCTTAAATGCTCCACCCATTAATATCTATACTAATATTATAAAGCCGAAGAGTTTGTTTGTTTGTTTGAACGCGCTAATCTCAGGATCTACTGGTTGGAATTGAAAAAATATTTTTGTGTTGGATAGTCCATTTATCGAGAAACGTTATAGGCTATAAAACATCACGCTACGACCAATAGGAGCGGAGCATAAATGAAAAATGTTGCAAAAACGGGAAAAATGATTCCTTTTTGAGAGCTTCCGTTGCGAGATTATCTTTAATTATCCCAAAATGTTTAAAAAAAATGTTCACCCGTGCGAAGCTGGGACGGGCCGCTAGTTCCTTATAAAAATACAGTAAAATCTATATACTTAAGTATATAAAAATGAATCCCTATTTCCCTTGGTCACGCCAGAACTTGAGAACGATTTTGCCGATTGAGGTCATATTTACACAATACATATACTTGTTTTGTCAAGACGATGGTACGTAGCTATGCTGGGATCCGATAGGTGGCGCTGTAGTCAAATTATTTACGCGGACACAGCCGCAGGAGAACAGCTACCTAAGTAGTATATTAAAATACATAATTCAATGTATCTGTTAGGGTCAAAGACCAAAAATGTTCAATGCGCGATAAAAATACCAGAATCAGAACGCGTTGTGGTCTCTTAAGATCTTTACAATGCAAAATTTTCTATGGTCGCGGCCTTGGGTTAGCCCAAGGGCCACCCCAATGCCACGAACATGTACATGAATATGTTACGGTAATAAGGTTTACAAGCGTTTTGGTCTTTGAGTCTAACATAAATAATAATATCGCTTATTTGAAAGATAGAAATAAAAAATTTACAGAATAATAACGTACCTACACTACTTAACCTTAATAAGAGAAACACTAAATGAACAGTGTATATTCAATTTATGCATCCATACATAGAAATATAATGTATGTAAGTATGAATGCCTTAATTGCATTGAATAGCCTATTCTTTTAACGTACCTACCTTAGTATACAAGGCTCGTGTCAATCCCAGTCAATTAAGTACTTACCTTTTAGCATCAAGCATAGGTACTGATTATTCATGGACCAAGCTTCGGGCTAAATCTAGCGGGTTTCTATTTATGTACCTAATAGAGGATTAAATTCTAGTAACTACTTACAATTCCCAATCTGCATCGCCAATCGTTTCATAATACTCCTGCTGTATCTCTACCGCGCTCATATTAAGACGTTGGTTTGCATCTTCCATCTTGTATCTGGGATTCTAAAAAAAAAAATCCAAAAGATTAAAACATTGAAACAACCATAATAAAATTTTAAAATATAGGTTTTTGTACACAATAAGTACAATAGGTATAATTAAGGTACCTAAGGTATAATAGGTAAAGAAATAATTTAGAAAAATAAGTATAAAAACAAGTGTAACAAACAGTAGGTGATTTGGTCATTTTGAGAGAATGAGTGAACGGCGATTAACAAAAGGAATTAAGTAATGAGGCGGATGTCAATGGAAACACCGGTAGCGGACGCCTTAGAAGGATATACATCAATGTTATTGGTGATGTTCCTGCACAAAGGACAGGTGCGTAGTAGGTACTCTCAATCGGCGTGCGTGTATAACAAAATGTATGAATGTGGATGAAGCGAAAGGAGTATGTAAGGGTCGTAGCAAGTGGCGTTCTATAGTTTCTGCTTACCCCTATGGGAAGAAGGCGTGAGTTTATGTATGTATGTATAAAAACAGTGCTCAGCTCGTAGCGAACTGCTACTGAAGTGAACTCAAGCTAGTGTTTAGGGATCCAGAGTGAGGAACCCCTACTCCCTCACGAAGGGTGCCGTGTCCAAGATTACCTCCTTCTGGAGATATCATGCCCTTTATCATTGATCCAACTATTTAGCGACAGCTTCAGAAGATATTGGTCGAAGCCCTTCGCTATCAAACTATTTACTGACACTAGGTATCTATTATCGGCTGAATAATTGTTGAATCCGTAATCCAGTCGCTGGTAACCTCATGAGCAAGGTTGATGTTTTAAACAACATAAATATTACTTTTACCGAATGCCACATAGGCTTAGTCGTTGCAAGGCTAGCTGCCGACTGCGCGTCAAGTCCTGGGATTGGTAGTGGAATTTCGAGTCGGGCAGTTCCATTTTTGAATTTTTGGTAGGGAATAACATACTCCACACGTTTGCGCAGTGGCTGAGGGCTTAGATGCTGTGCAACGTGTAGCGGGTTTGAAAGAGTATTTTTTATGGCCTACAGGCTACAGGTAATTGTTCCGAGTCTGGGTGTTTATGTATGTAATTATTTGTGTCTGTAACCGACTAAGACTTACAGGAGAAGGTATTCCTAGTGTGAGGCAAAGTTAAAAAAAAACTCAATAGCCTCCTGGAGGTCGGAACTGTGCCCGATGTATGGCAATACGTTAATTCCTCATTACATGGGGCCAAATACTGTCATCGACAAAATGAGTACCTAACTACCTACAGTAACACACCTTTGGGAAATAAAGCATTATGGGTATTATATTTTATTAGGTAGTTTAACCAAAATTATGCCCTCTAAAGTATTGCATAAAAATATACATATCGTGCAGATTCCCGGAAATAAAAGACAGACTATACTTAGGTACCTACCTACTTACTGTATTATCTATTATAATATTCTAGTTACTTATAGTATGTAGGTACTATAAATACTTAATGAGCAGTATATTATAGGCTAATCATGGTAGGTAAACAGTTATTAAATATATGATGCCCGCGATGTCGACAAAAAAAGTTCGTAAAAAGCCTTTGAAATTTTTATAAGGTAAAGGTAGGTACCTAAGTACCTAAATCTTATGGGAATTATTAACTATAATATTGAAGATACATTACGGGTTATTTTGTCTGTTGTGAATTGCAATACGATACCAATAAACCTTGGCATACCAAACCCCTGCAGTTATTTAAAATAAAAAACCTGTCTGCCCCTGGCGCGGGCGCCGCCAAGTAGGTACATACCGTAAAACCTGGCAACTTTGCCCTTGAGGTATGACTTTGCCCAGCTGTGCATTTTTTTTTTAAATTTGATGCATAGCAAATTTGTCTATAGTTAGGAGTATTCTTTTGCCTGTGGTAGAAAATTGATTATTTTTCTGACAATACCAAGTGACGTAATGTCACCTATGTTACTTCCGTTGGCTGTCAGGAACCTTTAAAAGTTGGTATTGTTTTTAGCGGGCAAAAACCAGTCAAAAAACTTTATCAAAAAGTGATAGTTGCAGATACAGTAGGTAATTAATTTTTTTGCCACCGTTAATATGTATGAAATGAATAATATAGACTGGTATTTCACACAAAACATCTCATAAAATTGTAAAATATATTGATGGGCAAAGTCACATGCATGTTTTTTGAGCATGGTTGACGACATTGCCCACCAATTTTTTTACCGTAGGGTTGTCACCTGTAATTTTTAAATTTATTATAATTTTAAGAGGTACCTATGCACAAACTAATAGAACGCTAAAAGAGAAAAACTTGTAAATGTTTTGGTGGCTTCTGATGAATAAGGTTGTCCAATGACCAAGTTGGACTAGAAAACGCTAGTTTTTAGCAAATTGGAAGAAAAGAAACCTGATGTTACATATTTAATGAAACAATTCCCAGCAATACATGTGTAGAACTATTTATAAATAGGCATTCATCGAATTTGTTAGTTCGAACAGTATCTGCAACTAGTGACTGTCTTCCGACATATTGTGTAGACGTTTAGTCACATATTTTGTCTTTTGGCTACCTTGAAGTTAGTAATATATCGTAGCAATATAACTTAACTGGCAATATACCGTATATCTTCATTTTGTATCCATTACATACTTATTGAATTTATGATTATCTCAATAGAAATATTCCACATCAAAAACTTTATCATTAAGTATTTAAATGTAGCATTTATTCAATGATGACAGCCCTTAGACATTGACCATTATGGTAAGAAAAATGTACTAGGAGGCTTTTTGACTTTGCCCACTCAATTTTGAAGGACAACGAATATGTTCATTCATCTCATAATTTGATACTATACTTTATGGCCCTGTATTTATATTCAGCCATTTTTAAAATAATGATACGGTTTATAGTATCTGAAATATTACAAGTTGGCAAAGTTGCCAAAAACCTGTGATTCTTTGCCCAACAATTATAATTGTGTTTTTTACACACACAAATTCATTTTTCTGGATATTTTCAATAATAAATATCGAGATATGAACATATAGTATTGTGTGGTACAAAAATAATATGAAATACATTAACGTTTTCGGAAATAACTCAACTAATGCAAAAATACTCTGATTTTTTGGGCAAAGTTGCCAGGTTTTACGGTACCTACCTACATAAGTACAGGCACGGGTCGGTGCGCATCCGCAAAACAAAAGTTAAACTTAATTACTTACACCGATCAACAAAAATGTTTTTTATTGCTAAAATGTACTACCTAAGTGTACTAAAATCTGCAAATTTTTTGTACTGAACTAAGAATATTCGATTTATTTTATAAATAAAAAAAGGCGGTTTTTAGGAACTACCTAATAGGTTCTTAACAAATCCGAATTACTTAATCAGAAGAAATGGGTACCGACTCAAAAGCAATGGAATGACCTGTTTACATTCTCGCGTTTCCCTGTTTATTCCCCATGTCCCTGCTCGTTGCCGCGGCAATGGGCTCAATGTAAACGCCGTATAAGGATTTGTCCTTCGTCAGTAGAGATGAGTTCATCGGGTACTTAGGTACCTAATCGGATAAGTACCTAGGTACCTACCTACTCGAGGTCGAATAGGCACTAAATACTTATAAACACAATAGAGTAAAAACTAGTATTTATTTATTGTTTATCGAGTATTTACTATTTGAGTATTTATCAGCTTGCCCATCTTTAGTCCTTGACCAAACTTAGGCAGATTCTAATACGCTCTACTAAAATTTCTACCACTTCCTGTATGAATAGACATCATCGGCTTTCACAGAACACTCGGCTTTAGCACTATGTAGGTTACAGCATTTGTAAAGTACCTAGTAATATGGAGAAAATTATAATAACTGCGATTTTATCGCAGTCATGCCAATACAACAATTAATATTGTAATGTAACACATACCTTTAATTGTATTTATAAAACTTGCAGACCCCTATGAGACTCGTACACACTAGCTCCCATTCACAAACACTACTGAAGAATGAATGAAGTTAAGATTGTAATATCAATCGGGTTATAGGAATGCATCGTGTAGGACCAATGCATGACTAAACAGGAAAATAACCGGCCATAGACAAAACTAATTTTTCAGCTGCAGTGTTGCCAGTGTCAATATTCCCTATATAATTTATTAAAGCGATTCGGGATTTCCCTTATTCTAACCCCAGTCACTCACATGCGCGCAAACATTCGTACATTGTACGAATGTTTTCTGTTTTGTATGGAAAATGTTCGCATAGTCATTGCGAATGTCAATTTCACACTTGTGGGTTCGCGTATTCGTGCGAATGTGAGTGACCGGGCGTAAGGAATTTCATTTATTGATAAATTAACATATTGGCATTATTTTTAAATTATTTGTGTTTTATTTACTGGTCGAGTGAGCCAATTATAAGATACGAATAAAAAAAAATTAAAAACGCTAGATCGTCGCGTCGTCTTAATGTAAAGCGCTCTAGTGAGTTTGGCCCCAATGTATTATAATTATACTCTATGGTTTGGCTGCCTCGTTTATTTTTAAACAAAATAAATAAAGGCGACCGGGCCGTCTTCGGGTTATATAGGGCATAAAGTAACTTCATACAATGACTAGAGAGTAGATTGAAGAGTGCGAAGGTTCTATCTAAACTAATATTATAAAGAGGACAGATTTGTATTTTTATATGTAACGAATTAACTTAAAAACTACTGGACCGATTTCAAAAATTATTTTGCCGTTAGAAAGCTACATTATCACTGCGTAACAGGTAACATGCTACGGGCGGAGCCGTGAGGACACAGCTAGTATTTCATATAGCAAAAAATCGTCAGTGAAGTATACTGCCGCGCGATTCATAAACGCAGTACCCAAGTAACATTTTGGTCAAAAACTAGTTGATCATAATTATTCGAAATCACCATATGGTTGTGATTACGAATATAATTTTTTACCAAAATGTTACTGCGTTTATGAATCGCGCGGCAGTATAATATGTATGTACCCTTAACCTAACTCAAACCTACGTTCTCGATTAGATAGTTTATGATTTCATGGTTGGTTTCGCGTTATATGAATTAGGGACTTCTCCTTTCGTCGATAATTAATAGTTTTTTAAAAAATTAAGTCTATCTTTTTAATTCGAATTCAAGTCTACTTAAATCATGTAGGCAACTGATAATCTAATTACCAACATGAGTAGGTAATCAGTAATGAAATAGAACAAAGGGGGAAATTTGAAAACGGCAAGTTTCAAAACTGGAATAAAAACAATGAAGGTAAGTAGGTATGTATTATTATAATTTAGTATAGTAACACAATAATAACATGATGTCAGTTGATGATAGAATCATCGCTGTTAATTTTGCGTGATTTTGTGCAAAACATTATTAAATCGAGGTCATAATAATCACACAGACTAGAGATAAGACAGTTTATTACATAACAATATTCATACATAGTTCAATAAGTTGCTTAGGTCCTCTAAAGTTATTAGTAATAACTGGTATATATCTACTTTTTGGTAAATATCATCAACATTTTCTATTTTTATGATATTTTACACTATCTAGAAGGCACTATATTTTGTGCAATATTAATTATTATGTCTTTAACCTATAAATAAGCAATCAGTTGTGTTATCACAGTGCATAATCTATCACATTTTATTATAAATATCTAATCGCAATATGGTAAAATAGCATTACAAAAGAAGCATTATTTAAATTACCTTATACTTTTTACTAAATATTTGGACATTTTTGATATGTTTTGGTTTCAAATGTACTTTACTTTAGAACTTTGATATCCGAGTTAATATGTTATACTAAGAATTAGTGCTGAGCCTGGGCTTACAATATCAAGTGTGTGTCGTTATAGTAAATGGAAGAAATAATATTATTGTTTAAATTTTTAACAGTTATTTTCACGTATGTATACTATTAGGTAGATGATAAAATAATTTTAGCACCAGTATTCCTCATAATAATGCCCTTAGTTGAATGTTTGTACATCTGATGATGCAATAAGCTCATAAAATGAAGCTATTTAATAATATCAATTATTTTAACCGCATTACACTTTTTTATCAAGCGTCTACTGTATACAATACCACTGAAGAAGAAATAACAAATGTAATAATTAGACACTACTACAGCATAGATAATTAATAATATTTTATGCTGTGAATATTATTACAAAATTCCGATCATGAATAGGTAAATACAGTTTTCTAAAAATAAACTGCTATTCTTAAGCATATCTAACACCTCTACAAGTTTCACATACAATTGACCTTTTGTTTGGGCACTCTAACCTTCTACGATCCATCTCACCATCTACCCAGCCCAGCAAACGATCTTTCAAATGTAATATCGTTTCCTGACGAACGACACCTTCTTGGAAGAATTCTTTTAGCACTATTACGATGCTGTTGTCGTCTTCTCTGCTCGGGTCGCCGAGCGGTCTCTTGTGTTTCATGTAATTGAATACAAACTTAACAATTTGTACTATTAGATCTTCTTCAGGGCTCAGCAGCCTCAGTCTGGCGATGTCTTCAGGGACAAGTTTTGATAGCACGTTGAAGGAGATGGTCATCAAATTGGCGTAGACATCTTGACTTAAATTTTCAAGCATAAGAGCCACATTTTCGGCGCCGGATGAGCTTACTCGTACAAGTAGTGAGCCGATTCTTAATATTTCGCCTGGATGTATGCCTACCAACGTGTTGTTTTCTTCCTCGCCTTCTATGTAGCCGGAGACAGCAGTAGTTGTAGGTACTACACGTGTCGGCACATTGTTTGAATTAACTGTAGCGGGACCAAGAGAACTGAACAGTTGTGTTCGGCCGTCCTTTCCTATGTTAGACAGCTCTGCAGGGTTGAATTTGTACTGAGAATTCAAATTGACTTGTCCATCAGAAGTCATCGATATTCTTAACTTGTGTTGATTAACGTCTTTGTTTATTCTCAGTACGTCGGCGAAGTACTGGTCTTTATCAAATATGTTCTGTATACCTCTAATAACTTCGGTGTTACCTTGTACAGCACCCTGTACCCTTCTTGATTCAGCACTGATTTTATCGAACATTTTCCTAAAATTAAAATAAATTGTTTATTTAATGCTTTTCCGAAAAGCTGCATCAATTATTTTATTACGAAGATTATTCGTAGTAGCAATCGGAAGGCTGCAAATGTATATAAAATCGTCTTTCCTATAATCTTTTATCGTTATATTATTATACTCTCCACAGCCACACGCTGCAGACTAATCTTTTTATACATTTCGCAGGGTCTCTACGCACAGGCGTGGCCGGTGGCGGCCACTCATAATGTATGGAAACAGAATGTGGCCGGCCACTTGAAGTTGTGGCGACTGAACCGTTTACATTGACCTTACGAATCGTAGTACCAAAAATGACATTAGATAAGAAAGGCATTACAAACTGACCTGTGTCTATTGCTCCTAAGCGTGGAGCGATATTCGTTGATCGTTTTGGCCTGAGCATCCTCAATAATGTTCTGTGCAGTTCGGTTTGACACCACGGCATGGCAGAAAAATAGAGTCGCTGACGCGAATTGGAAGAGTTCCAACTTTGTAGGCTTTTCTCCATGCTTGCGATACTAAAAAGAAAGTTTAATTGTAAATGCAGTTAATCAATACGTCAAACTATCTCAATTCAGCTCGGGATACGAACCAGGTCATGTCATGACACATTTCGTCACGACATTCATCATTCTGGTATTCATTGCACCCCTGTCAGTATCAAAGGGCAGTAAAATATATTACCTTAAGTATAATATGTAGCAAACTGTTGACGACGCCCGCTCCTCCGGTAACTATATTGGCGTGACGCAAAACTTCCACGGAGACAGCCAGCGCTTGTCCTGTCTACAGTAACGCACACATTACTATCAAATCTAATGGTATAGGAAAGGTGACAGGAACTATTCCGAGTAAAATTCTAATACATGCGGTCTCCACCGCGGCACCTCATACAGCGTCGGTCCAATTTTTTTTATTAACTGTGCTAAATATCAACAATATTTTTGCAAGCCTGAAGTATGCTTATCAAATATAATCAGTTGTGTGTATAGCTGCCACAAGAGATTATATCTAACGGATGTGCAGAAATATCATTCAGTAGGTATGCTACTAATAACAACATACTGTGAACAGTCAGTTTAGCTAGTGTATACTAATATATAATTATAGCGACTTATTGAGGCATGTTGGGCAGGTGTTCCCGGCAAACAAACATTTGACCCACCAACCCATCGTGGGTATTATAAAAGGTAACTAACACCCATATTCTAAGACGTTCCTCCAAAACTTATTCTACTCGACTCCACCTCGACTCAGTCTTTCTCACTACCATCGGTAGTGATAGTTGACATTAACGTCCTCGACTCGAGATTTGTCCTCAGTCGAGGTAAGGAATCATCTGTCAAACTCAAGGTACCTCGGAACCTACCTTAAGGAAGTCTCAAAGTTCGTACGTAACAAAAATGAATTTTGAAGACTTTATCGAATATGCTTACGATAATCCTTACAACTATTTATCGCGGCGTTATTTGCGCGATGCAGATAATTCAAATTATGACATAATGACTCCACTCTACCTTAACTCATTTGAGGACCCCTCAGTCGAGGAACCTCAAAGTTCAGTCGAAATTGCGACTAAAAATACAATTTTGAAGGTGTTTTCGAGGCCGTCTCGAGTGGAGTACGAGTCGAGTAAGTTTTGGAGGAACGTCTTAGAATATGGGTGTTATGGTGCGTCCAGACCTGACGAACGCGCCGCGAATGCGCCGCTCGCGCGCAGAGCTTTGTACGAACAGCGCGTTCGTCAGGTCTGGATGCACCATAAGAGATTACCTCAAAAGGATGGCCAGTAGCGTTCTCTTGCCTTTTTATAACAATAAACTACGATCACCAATAATTCTGCCAAGCACGGTAGTTATTGCAATCTCCCAGTGACTGTTTATTGTAGTGTTCACTAATATGATTGTTCTTTCGTGCCGACACGAGCTTTATGAGAATACTATGCGTGCCAACTAAGAATAGTACTGTCAAGACGCCATTTTGTTCCGCAATACTAGTGAACTTTACCAAAGCGTAAGGTGAGCAAAAAAAAATAAAATAAAGCAATTTATACTCAGTTTAATTATTTTTAGTTGACTTTTTTGGTTTTTCTAATCAATTTACGCCAAATTAATTACACAGTAATTATATTATTATTATAGCGACATATTAGGGTCACTAGTAGCATTTCGTAAAGTTAACTATATATTTGGTTCATTTCTTTAATGAATACTGTTTCCAAATATTATTAATTTATTCGAAATTATCTGTTTATGGAATTCAAGCAATAACATTTTATAAAAATGAATAGGTATATATAATAATGAAATCTATGAATAAAAAATATAACATTTTTTTCAGGTTTTATTTTGCTGGCAGTACTAATTTGACAGCTGTCGTGTGAAGTTGTAGCAAGCGCGATCCTATTCTTAGTTGGCACGTATAGTAGCTCATGCTGTGGTGCAAAGATTAGCGTGGCAGCAAGGTTGGATGCGTGCCTGGCTCTCCAGGGTGCGCAGGACATACTATAGTATCGTCACCCATGAAAGCTCTTTTAATGCAATGATTATAGACTAGGTTATAGGCTGCGCGACTGCTGATCGTTAGGTCCTGGTTCAATCCCCAGGTCGGGCATAGTGTTATTGGGTTTTTTCGCGTGGAGCTCCTCAGTAGCAGCCCGGATTTTGGATTTGTGCCTGCTTGATGGCAATAGGCTCGCCCCCCTATTACATGGGACTTAAACATAACGGCGAAATGAGGGTGTTACTATACACCTCTGCCCAACCCTTCGGGGAATATAGGCGTGATGTTATGTTATTATAGGCTAGGATGGTGATGAACGGTTACTTTGGTCATGTTGGTGCCGGCGGCGGCGGAGCGCGACAGCAGCGAGCTGGCGGCGCCGGCTGCTAGCCCAACGCTCGACGCCGCGATGTTCAGCCAACTACCGCGAGCCTCCGCATCTGTCGGACTGATGCTCTGGAACAAACCGTTATTACGTTTTATACAATGTGCCTCAGTATATAGTAATGAAACTTTAAGGTATATACACTCAATTTTATCGACAAAAACACTCCATTCGGGGGGTCGATTGCCTAACCCCCAAAGATAGAGTAATATTAGTATTTGACCGACCTCTACATACTCGAACACTCACAATTTAAGACCTAGGCCTCATAGTCCTAGGGCGATTGCAAAGGACCGAATATTGGGAATCTAAGACAGATTTTCGTAATCATCCGAGCTATTTTCAGGATCATGTGGAAAATCCGGCCTATCTTAGGTAAGTCGCGAATACTGCTCACGTTATGAGCGCTGATTGGCTGATAATGACCGTTACCAGTTTTCTATGTCTATAGATCTCAGTGAAGAGCCACGTTCTGACCAACCAGAATAAAGATAATATAAATAAACTCTCAGATTAGCCAATCAGCGTTCATGTTTCCAATCCTCCTAAGCAAACTGGGATTTTTGTAATGATCCTGAAAATAGCGCGAATGTTTACAATAATCTGTCTTAGATTCCAAATATCCGGTCCTTTGCAATCGTCCTAGAATTATCGCAATGATTCGATTTTTGCGATTATCCTACGACATTTATATACCTTTAAAGTTTTATTTTATTTTACCGATAAGATCGCATTTGGTATTGTTATTCATTATATGTATATGATGTTATTCCTTCTGTATTTCCTCTTGATGTACAATAGTCTTACTTGTTCATGAACGCTTCTGTCGTGCAGATGTAGTGAGGATCTGACAAGGCCGTAGACACCCGTTGCGACGGTAGCGGCCGCCGCGCCAACCAACACGACCGGCGCAACCGGCGTAAACGCTGCAACACCAATCACACCGATAGCCCCTATGGAAGCCACGGTACTAGCCGTGTCCACTGAGCTTAGCACTCTGGCCTTTATGCCCAACGATGGGGATGGTGCTACAGTCAATTTCACAGCGAAACCTTCCTCTCCCTGAAATAAATAAAAAATATTTAAAAAAGAGAAATTATTAAAATGACCTGGATTTTATTACGCAATTTCGCTTTAGGATGTTAATGCCAAACCTTTGGGAGTTATTCTTACTTAAAATTGGACGATGTACCTAGCTACTACTAGAACTAATTGCCTCGTGGTCGAACCCAAGGCACGCACCTCTGGCTTTTCGGATTCATGTGCGTATTGTAATAATTATCACTTGCTCAAATACAGTGAAGGTAAACATCGTGAGGAAACCGGCATGCCTGAAATATATTTCTCGACGGCATGTGAAGCCAAGTCTGAGGCCTATGGGCGGCATAAACTCTGACACCACGTTAGTCACTAACCACACGAAAAGAAGATATTAAAATCAGTTATATTTTCCTCTGAATTACCTCAAGAAGTGTTCCAGTATATTCTCCGTTTTCAGGCACAATGATAACACAACTTGGTAGAGTGTTGTTTGTTATATACGAATCCCAGTCGTGATATACGCGTGCATTTTCATCTACGTACACGCGGCAAGATTTCACTAAAATTCAATAAAAAAATACAATAAGACTTTATATGAATTAGACCATTTACAGACATTATGGAATTGTCGAGAAGAAGTTACTGCCACATTACAAAGTGTAGATTCCTATGTCACAAATTTTTAGTGGCTAATAGTCTGTGAGTGAAATGGCTGTGACATATAGATGGATAGAGACGGTCATGGCGGAACTATAAAGGTTCCTAGTTTGAGTATGGAACCTTAAAAAGGAGGATTGCATACTTACTGCCAACTGTGGTAGGTATACACTTCCTAACTCTGAATACAGCAGTACACCAAATATCACTATCAGTTTTCTCATGAAGGTCTAACCAGTAGTTTGATGGCTGTATCTTATAAAACTTCAGCGGTTTTGGTTTAGCGCACACAACAAGAAGCACTGACATTACTATGTCGTCGTCATTGTGTGAATATTTACCTGGAAACAATAGAATCAGAATAAAATAAAAACTGAAACACATACTATTGTTGAGATACAACCAAGGATGTAGCCAGAGGGGGGTGTTTTGGGTGTTCAAACCCCCCCCCAAACCTTAGAGAATTAAATTACATTTAAAATGTATACTCTCAATATTGTAATTGATTTCCTTGATCAGGGTTCCACCCCCTTGAAAAAAATCCTGGCTACGGCCTTGGATATAATCAATACAAATCCATAATAATTATGTTCCCTTTCACCATAGTTAAAATATAATAGTGTATCTCAAAAAATGGGTTACCAATCTCAAGTACGTACTTTGTTCACACAATTTTTCGTATACTCTCATGACTTGCTCTTTCTGCCTGGAAGTGTAACCTTCAAGATGTACATTCTGATCACCTACAACTTCTGACAATTCTCCTTCATAGCTTGGACTACCGAAGAGAGCAAATGCTACATTTTGAAGCAAATAGTTTCTATTGCTTTTTTCATACCTGAAAATATTGAGGTGGATCAGTACCTACCTACTTATATCCAAACATAATTGAAAATACTATGTTTTTGCAAGATGTATGGTTTAAGTAGACAGACATAGTTTAAGTAGAAGTACTTATGACAAAATCTTGATACTAAGCATTATGGTTGAAAGTTGCAAGGCAATTTTTTTATCTAATAGTAGCTACTGTAGGTACTCTAAACTAGAGTACCAAGATTGTACTCAGCTTTACTCTGTAGTGTTTGATAAAAAATGTTCAAATCATTAAGTTTCTGGGATGAAGTTTTTAAACAAAATGTTCTATAAATCATTTTGTATTTGAATAACTATGAAATAAAATACAGACAATGTATTGAAAAGTATAGAATGTTAATGCAAACGTCATTTGAATCAGCTTTCATGATGAGTCCATATATGATTTAATTTTAAGAATCTTTTATTTATCATCAACAATCATAAAACATGCCAAGTATACTTATGTCAGACGGTACAATGTCGCATCTAATAATAAAATCATGTTTATCAATGTACTTCACATGCTCACCATATTGGCACTTTACCCCTGTGACATCATAACTTTCTCGTGCCTGTTTTATGCAAAAATAATTACGATACAAATTGTTGCACTGCATAGATGCAATAAATATTACTACTGCACTATTGTTTTATATTCACATGCATATAATTTTATTGCATTATGACCATCATACAATGTAGTTTGAAGGACATGAACAGTACTTACTTCACCCAGTCACAATCACCTAAATTTTCATAATACTCCTGCTGTATCTCCACTGGTGATACTTTTACCATAGCCTCAACAGCTGTTTCAACATGTTGATCATACTCCTCATTTTGTAACACAACTGTTTCGGGCAGTATTTCAAAATTTTCCACTTCCTGTAATAAACCGGAGTGATCCGAAGCCATCTTAACCTAAAATAAATTTCTTAACATTGCATCATTTTTACTTACAAATAAATAATACCTTATAAAAACTTTTAAGTTATACAGTTTTATCTTGGAGTACCCTTGCAGCATTATGATTTGAGGATTGAAGGTTGAAATTATTATAATGTTATATTGTCATAGGCATAGAATTTGTGTGCAAACTTTCAGGAGAATTGGTTAAGCAGTAGTTGAAAAATCTGTTGCAGATTTGGTTAAAAAAACAAATATACTAAGTGAAGCTAATTAAAACCGTTTAATAAGAATAGATTTTTAATCATGCAGGAAAGTTTGTAAATTAATGATAAGCAGAGCAGGAAATTGAGTAATTGTAACAAAATAAAATGGCTTTTGTTCTGTAGTATGCTAACTGATTATTACTTAAACATATGTTTATACTTATAGGCTAAGAATAATGTAGCTGCTGCATCACTAGTAGCTAGATTGCTTTGAGGCATTAAGATGTGAATTAAGAATACATAGAAAATTTACGTTGTTTCTAATTTGATTATTGTGATTCACTTACTAAGTAGGTAGGTAGGTATAGACTTAGTACAACAGCACAAATTCTGATTAATCTTAGTAGGTATGTAAGTATTTAAAATTATGCAATTATTACAAATATTTTATCCTGTTTCAGTACCTAATAATTCATTTGGTTGATTTACATTTGTTCTGTTGTTTGGTATTAACAATATAACACCTAACCAAATATAAAATCATGTCCGTATTTGCACTGTATTTTGCAGCAGTTCCACTTCACAATGAATTACTACCTACGAAAAATACGGCTCACCTTCACCCACGTTTGTTTTCTATTTATTTTAATTACAAAGAATAAATAGGTATGCAATATTCACAATTTCAAGGTAAATTCCGGGCTATAGAACAATGGTCCAACATAATTGAACATAGTCGTCATAAAATTTTATCTCTTGAGTTTTGACTTTTGTTTTGACATTTCATAATTTTCCATCGTGGACCACGTGACGTTCAGGAAATCTGTCAAATCTGTCAAATCTGTCAAATCTGTCAATTTAGTGGTGTGACTAATATATTCATAATATGTACGGGTAACATAATAATAAGCATAAATATGATATTATTAGGATATTCGAATCTGCAGTAATAGTGTTAGTCAGTATTAGTCAAAATAATATTATATACCTACTTACGCGCATGTGGTGTATCGCATAATTGCGGAGCAGCATCACCGCGTTCTGTTCTCGCTCACTCGCCTCGGTATCGTTCGTATACGTACCTATTACTCTGATATTAGTTGTCTCAGTTACTACTAAACTTACTGCATACCGTTTGTGTGTAAGAATACGTATGCCCGTGATCACTCATATTAGTTAGTCGTCTCAGGCACTGCATATTAGAATGCAGAGAGTGCGCTCAAGTGAATACAAAATTGGAAAATATTGCAGAAACTTTATTTATTTTTAAATTCAAACGTTTGTACATTTACCATCAGTAATGAAACGGTCGAGAGCAATGAATCTTAACCGCAATTTACGGTCAAATCAGAAATTTTCAGTTTTTTAAATGTAGCTATTGTTATGTTGTATGAATTTTTTGGCAAACAAACCGACACGATGGCCCATTTGATGGTAAATGTTTACCGTCGTCTATCTACCTACAACACCAAAATGATTGCTGGTGCGTTACCGACCTTATAGGCAAAGTTGAAAAATCTCATGTAATTTCGGCAGAAATAGGTATAGTATTTATATTGAAGTTTTAGTGGAACCATACTTTTGTAAAATTAATTCCCTACCATAGACAAGAATATTAAGAAAGGTACAAGCAGTATCTTATCAACTAACAGTTCAAGGTTTAAGTAAGTACTTACGTTACAAAATTGAGAATATTAATTTGTTACTTCACAAAATTGTCTGTAACCAAATTCATTTTGTTGTCTTGTAACCAAATTTCAACTTCGTAGTTTTTACTTGGCTGCTTGAAAGCCTCATGTCTAATGTAGGTAACAAAAATATTTTGGCAGAAAGAGCGCGGAATTCAAAGAATTAATTATTGTTGATTACCAATTACTCATTTGTTTGTTTAATATCTAATATTAAAATAATCTGGATCATTGACATTATTTATAAATTGTTAGTTGCCATTGACAAACAGTCAAAATTGCAAGTTGTCTGTACAGCTCAAGATTGGTAAAAAACAAGAAAGTGCTCAATACTATGTTACCTGAAGTCATCCCAACAGCGACAATAGCCCAAAATGTATAATGTAAAGATACAAAATCTATAATGGAGCTTTGTTCTAACTTTAACTCAGAGATACGATGAAGGGCCTACGTATACGTACCTAATTGAAAAAAAAACGCCAAACCAAGATGATTTGCCATTTCTTTTGCGTAGGTGTTACTACATAATACGGCATCGTATAAGTAGTCAGGATTTGATTTCGGAAAAAATACCTGACAACAGAATTTAATGAGAGGATGATTTTCCTCCGTAGCTTGAGTCGAATCCGAGTTTTTCTGAATATACGAGTAGGTAAGTAGGTTGGTATTGTGGATTTCGGGGGTAGGTAAAGGTAAGAGTAACTAAGTAATAATACGATAATAATAATTATTCTATGGATGTTGATGTCTGTCTAATAAGACAACTGTAACGAGTAGGTATGTAACGTACATTAAAACCTCTGTTATAATAAACCACTCTACAGGCCGCGTGGTTTGAATTTCGAATACGTGTCATAGTTTGTGTTTTGTCTCCTGATGAAAATTTAGTTTTTTTCCACAAATTAATTATATCGTTGTTTTCCGATCATTATTCCTGTAAGATTCCTTTTAATAGTATTAAAAAATTTGTTGAAGTGGAATTTGGTTTTCGTTGAGAATAACTCTTTACAAGTGGCGCCCAACTCGCCGCCAGGATTCGTGTCCGCTTTCTAATGCCGCGCACCCGTCAAAATTCGCGTCGCGAAAGTATGTTCGCCGATGCCGACGTCGCCGACAATTTTTCGGACTCCACGACAGACCGCGGTGCCGCTGCCACCGCCGTCGTCACTCCCGTCACGGAGGCTTTCACCCCTGCGAGCGTCAATGCGATGCTCGAGCATCTACAGCGTGTCCAAGCTGATTCGATGGAGAAGCTGCTAGGGCGAGTCTTCGACACATTTTCCACCAAGATGGCATCGTCGTCGACCCTTAGCGCATCCCCATGTTCAGCCTCGAATGGTGATCTCGCCACGTGCACCACGTGGTACAGCGGGGTGCCTCAAGAATCGGTAGATGGTTTTATAGATGCCGCCGAGAGCTACAAGGTGTGTACCAACGTCTCGGACTCCGCCGCGCTCAGAGGGTTCTCTATGCTGCTGACGCATGAAGCCGATACGTGGTGGCAAGGCGTCAAGGTGCATATAACGTAGTGGAACTCCGCCCTCGAGAATCTCCGCAGCGCTTACGGTGATCGTCGACCGCCACACCGTGTACCTTTATAGGGAGCTCTTCGCCGTTCCACATGGCGCAAAAAAGACTGACCTTTTTGCAGCCCGAGCGCGCGCCTTACTCGCACGCCTTCCGAAGGAAGATATTAACGAGAAGGTGCAGTTTGATATGGCATACGGTTTGCTTCACAAACGGATCAGTGAGCGGGTCCGCCGTGAGGAAGTGCTATCTTTCAGATATCTTTTGCATCATGCACGAGAAGTCGAGGATTCAGGGGAGCTGGACGCGCTCGCCACTTTGTCTTCGTCGTGCCCGCAAGGCCGAGCAAATGACTCTGGCCAGGAGCGCGCGCGCCGCCGCGCCCGGCGTGACTGCGGCGCTCCCTAGTCCCTCAGCTCGAGCCGCTGCCAACCCCGGTACTACTGCAGGGCGCGATGCTGCCCTGAAGATCATGGCGTCCATTACGCCTACCTCAACGCCAGCCCGCCCATTTGCGGAGGCGCGAGTAAGCACGCAATGCAACAAAAACAGAGGTAACAAGTTTTTCAACACACTTGCTCATAAAGTGACTCATAATGGACCGCTTTTAGGTTCGTAATGTAGCTTATTGCGGACTAGTCCGGAAAATCTACCACAGATTAAGGATATATGTCTACGAATTTTACTTTACATTTTTTTTCAATCTTAGCAAAGCGTTTTTATGCCTAAAAATAGTAAACTCTTATTGTTAAAAAAAAGAATAAATAAACTGTGTTAATTAAAATATGATAATAAGCGTTTAATTTTATCAAATTATTCATATTAAGTTATGTTATAAATACGAAAATATTCGCTGTATTATATTTTTAATATTGGCTGTATGTCGATGTTGTTCGTGCCCTTGCTCCAAACCGCTCGCGCATCGCTGGCGCGGCGCGAAAAGAAACTCAAGAAACTTGTACGCCATTTTCCATAAATATTTGTTAACGTTGTCGCTGTGTAGTTGATTATTACCAAAAATATCGACTTTAAGTAGGGAAGAAGAGCAATACGTAGATTTGACGCCGCCGGAGATACTAAAATACTAATCGAGGCACGAAGCGCATGTGATAGCCTGTTACCACCAAGAAATACCTAGCGGTTTACGAAACTTTCATACAATGGAAAATCAGCCAAAATGACCAGTCATTTTCTGAGAACGTATTTTTGGCTTACTTCAATGAACGGGCAAATAAATACAAGCCCAGCTCGCTTTGGTGTATCTGTTCCATGTTAAAAAGCACAATTACGACCAAAAATGATATTGATATACCAATATTATACCATAACACAAACTCTAAAAATGCTAACAAAAACTGTTCGGTATCATTTTGAGAATTGTACTTCACTAATTGTGTCAATAATTAAAAATGAATAACAATACAAGTCTGTTTTTTTCCTCGCAAGTGTGTTGAAAAAGGTATGATACGCGTGTGCATTATTGATCAATACAGTCTCGGGCTAACATAACGCACTCGCCTGAGGCTCGCGCGCACAATACCGCCTCGACCGTAATGACCAAACATAGCACACATAATATCATAATGTACTATTGTACGTATTGTCGTAAAACTGGGCATAGTCGTGTAGACTGCAACTCAAATGGTTTGAAGTGTTATGTTTGTGGTACACCGGGCGTTACAGGTGCACAATGCGTAAAGTGTAATAATAGTGATAGTTCGTAGTTACATACCTACTCGTCACAATCTTATTTTTTTCCAAAGTATCCACAATTATTTTGAATAACGTTATGCATGCTTGTAAAAATTATCAATAGATGGCGATACATGTACTTAACTTATAATAACTAATAATTTTAAAAAAAATATCGTCGTTCGACTTTGTGATGTTTTAAATAATGATTTAATTATAAATATAATTGTCAATCCCTAATTTGCCTTTTCATTACGTGTAGCACTGTAAAAGAGTTACGTTTTGCGAAAGGTACCTACATTATGAGAAAGGTGCATTATGAGAAAGGTGCATTATGAGAAAGGTCCATTATGAGAAAGATGCATTATGAGAAAGGTGCATTACGAGAAAGGTGCATTATGAGAAAGGTGCATTATGAGAAAGGTGCATTGTGAGAAAGGTGCATTTTTAGAATTCCAATCAATCCAAAGAACAAACGCTTTTGAAGAAAACTGGATTTACGAGGTTTCCACTGCTTGGCGTCGATTTGCATGTTTGTATAATTTATGCAAATACATAAAATATATATTTTATAGGATTATTGCATATTTTAGTACTTTCATTGATAGTGCTTATATCAGTAAGTAGTTAAATTTGTTAGTTAATGTGTTATAAAAACCCGGGTCTTGGAGGAATAAAGAAAGTTAACGCATTTATCAACAGCACCGGCCAAACTCTGCCTGAAGAAGTTTCTGCAGAAATGGCACCTTTCAAGTTCTGTCCAGTAACGTCAGTTGACTTACAGATGTCATTTTCAGCCTACAAATTAATATTAAGTGACAGTCACAAAAATAAATGCAACCTTTTGTATGGACCCTTGGCATATTTTTTTTTCGCCAGTAATGAACCTTAGATCATTACTAGAGGACTATCTGAGAAATACACAAAAGAAAAAACTAAGCCCCTAAGCCGTAACCTACGGCGGTTACTATTTTGTTTTTTCTGGCGTTACTGTGTAGGAAAACAATTCATAAATGCCTAATATCGTGCAATGACCCTTATTGGGTGCCAGTTATCAAAAAACCAATATCAAGGCAACGAAGTATTTTTGATCAAAAAATTAACTAGTGTGCGTAGACGCATCGATTGGTTGTGGCTTGGGTGAGTGGGGGAATAAATAAATACTTATATTTTCCTTTTTTTGTAACCAAAATCCTGTTCTCATCCAAAACCAACAGTTGTATATGTCTAGTATACTTATTACTTAAAATTAATATTGCTTAATTTGTACAAAAGTACAATAAATAACTTAAGTTAGCTGATTATTAATATCACTTAACCGGTAGGTATTGTCACTCCTCGTTTACACCTAGGTATAAAACATGTATTCTACAAGTATCAGATTTTGTTTCGAAAAAATACTACAAATATGCATACTTGTATCTGTATAATTATAAGATCTTTAAAACACTTGTTTGAAATATTTTACACATTATCATTAAGTGATAAGGCCAATTAATTTCTTTTAAAAAGACCTTTACACAAATTATGTTTACAACTTATTTTTAGGTGTAAACGATAAATTACAACAGTATCACACTATCACCTGTTATATCTCTGGTATGTTACGGCTTAGAGACTTAGTTTTTTTTCCATGTACTTCCCAGATAGTCCTTTAATAATGATCTAATACCAGGTTCACACGACTCGATTCTAGTTGATCAACTGCTAAATCGCATGCGATTTGAACCGTCTGAACAGACTTTCAATCAAATTGAATCAATTTGAAGGAACAAAACGTTTCAACTTTTGTTGATCAACTAACATAAAATCGAACCGTGTGAACCCGCTATAAGTTTCATTACTGTTGAAAAAAAAATGATGCCAAAAAGTTGCATTACCTTTTGCTCTATAAAATCTAGAAACATATTTAGTCTTACCTACATTGTCACAAGAGTTACAATACAACTGATTAGGTATTAATATATATTATTATATTATGTAAATATATTGTGAAAATAAACATAAATTCTAATAATGAATAATTTCATTGTGCATATTTCCATGCATATTTTGATGTCATGCTCCGCAGCAGAACCACTTTGACTATATTATGTAAAAATTACAGGATAAAATGTAGATAATGTCTATATTTTTGTTGCTTAATATCAAACATTGTATATTGTTAGTTTCTTGGAAAATATCAATTCAAAGTGGTCATGCTACAGAGCATACTCTCCAGCAGAACCACTTTAAAATAACTGTTATTTCACGCTAATTATGCACAGGTCATAATATAAACAAATGTATATTTATTGTGTATCAAGATAACATCCACAATTTTAGATAAATACTTACTTACTGATTTTTAGTAACATGTAAATGTTTTATCGGAATGCGCTTGCCATGAATTTCTTAACAAATAACAAGATTAATTATATACATTTGCTAAGAAATTCATGGCAGGCGCATTCCGATAAAACATTTACATGTTACTAAAAATCAGTAAGTAAGTATTTATATAAATTGTGGACGTTATCTTGATCGCAATAAATATACATTTGTTTATATTATGACCTGTGCATAATTAGCGTGAAATAACAGTTATTTTAAAGTGGTTCTGCTGGAGAGTATGCTCTGTAGCATGACCACTTTGAATTGATATTTTCCAAGAAACAAACAATATACAATGTTTGATATTAAGCAACAAAAATATAGATATTATCTACATTTTATCCTGTAATTTTTACATAATATAGTCAGTGGTTCTGCTGCGGAGCATGACATATATTTTGGCATTTTGATAATGGATAT
This sequence comes from Amphipyra berbera, assembly GCA_910594945.2. Lineage (NCBI taxonomy): Eukaryota > Metazoa > Arthropoda > Insecta > Lepidoptera > Noctuidae > Amphipyra > Amphipyra berbera. The sequence continues at coordinate 11,759,216 of OU343125.1, forward strand.
AATCCGATGTCTAGATATAGATATAGATCTGCCAAACAGGTGAAACTGAAGGTGTGGCCCGTAGTCATGTTGTGACGTCAGTTACGAGCCCGTTTTTCGTTGGTTTGCATAAGTTTTCAGTACATAAAAGGTTCGAGATATCTAAAAAAAAAAATGTCACCTTATGTCAATCCAATCACTGGATCCTGTCATTCGTACTATGATTGCTTCCGTGGATATCGTAGAGGCCAAGAGGTGATCATCAGATCGTTCGGTAAGTGTCGTAATTTATGGCTATACTTTTGTTAGATCAATCGATCTTATACAGAGTGGCTAAACGGGAACGATACAACTTTAAATTTAGATTATTTTTTTAACAAACTAAAGTTATCAGGTATTTTCCACAATTCCGGATGAAGTTTACAATATCCAATAATAGTTGGATAATGTTCGAAGTTTGTAATAATTTTGGCCTTTATCCAAAGGCCTTGGTTAGCACTCGGTTTATCTGGATAGAGTTAGCTTTATCCATTAAAGAGGGAAGAACCATGTGGGCTATAATGAAAATGACTACTCCCCCGCCTAATGTTTTTTACGACAGCTACCCAGTAATGGGGTCGTATATTCAATATAATAATACACACGACCAGAGTTTTACACCGTCATTCAGTTACTGCTTGTGTCACTCAACGACTTATCATTTTCAACAGTTAAAGTCAATTAGGTTCTAATCAGTAGGTACCCGCAAGGTAGGTACCGCGCTTTTTAAACGTCCTACAACATACAATCATATCTACATAAAATGATAATGAATGTGGCCTTTTCCACGTAATCTATAGAAATCTATTACAATTATAGGTACTGTGCATGAATTTATGTGATTTTATTTTAATGTATCTAAAAGCGATAATCTAATCAGTAATCGGGATGTCCACGGTCAAAATTTAAATGATTTCATGTCCATTGTTCGACCGATACACATCGACAGCAAGTTTACATTTTGGTAACAAAAGTAACAATGTATGTTACCATCAGCGCGCAATATTTCATGTCAACTCTACGTTCATAATAGTTTGTAATATGGCTGCCTTACCATATGTAGATACGTAAGTCAATACGTTACACAAAGGCGTGAGGAATAAACGTATCGAGTAAATTGTGACTTGAACAGTGTTTGTGTTTTTAAGTAGTACCTAACTACATTTCGTAATATCGAAAAGCAATTGGATAATTTTATTATGCTCAACGCTTTTAATGGCGGCAATTACTCAAGAGAAAATCTACGATTTATTGCCTATTTGTGGTATTAGTTTTTTGTAGTAATGAAAAAGAATAACAGTTTTTTTTTGTCAAATGTACGCAGTTTTGATCTCCGTTTTACTAAAATAAAATAAAAAAACAAATACACGTTCATGGTAAAGTTTCAATAGTGAAGGCTGTGATTTTGACGGGCGTAACTCGATCGAAAGTGAAAATATGCGGTTTATGTACCTACTGTATCTATACAAAAATAAAAACTAAGACAATTGCCATGTCTGCTATAATAGCTATTCGGAGAAAACTTCCAACAAAAGCTGTGACATTCTTCATAATATTATGTATGTCCGCGTCTACTTTATTTGGATTTAATTTGTATAAAATAACAAAAAGTACCCATCCGGGTAAAAGTGAGATGGATCAATTACATGAAAGCTTCAGATTGCATGTTTTTAACGTGGAAAAATTCTATGAATATCGTCTGGTGAGTACTTCTCCAGATTTTAAGTGTTTCTTCGTTCTATCGTGATGCAGGGTCCGCTATATTTTCTTGCATGCTGGATTTATTCAGCTATGTGTATGTTGTGGTTCTGCATGTTAGGTATTGGTACACTGTGATTAATTAATATGGGTCAGTGGGGAAATAGCCTTAAACTAGGAGTTAGAAAAAAAAGTTTTAGGGAACAATGGTGTCGATTTTAGAGTAATGAGAAACAGCATTCAAGGATTTACAAAAAATACTCATACAAAGCGTGGAAATTGACCCCGTTGATAAGTTGTTTCCTTCGTAAAACACGGCTTAAGCGCGATTAAATGTATGGAAAATAAAGTGTCTAATTGTATGTAGTACAACGAGTCAGGTTTAATTTCAATTACGTGTCGTGCTTTATCGCGTCGACACCGACACCATATTAAGTTCTGGTCTGGCACTTAACTGACAAATGTCGAAAACTTTATTCTACATAGATTACCTAGTGCTAGTGCAGTTTCTACCCAACCAATTCCTTGGTCAGATAAGGTATTTATTATTAGACTTTAAAGTTAAATACTAACGTGTCGTAAACATACAAAGAGTAACTATACCTACCTAATTCTTTATATTTAATGTTGCCTTTATAAGTAAGTACCGACTTAATTGTTATAGGTATGAACGTGCGTCTGCGCATGAACAAAGTGCATGCGATCAGTCTGCCCCCGAAATATTTTAATATATAATTGTTTACGTAAAATATGAACATCTTTAAGACTTAATTTTATTAATTGCCTATAGGTATCTAATATTGCATTGTATTTGTCTATTTATTTGCTATAGGATATCGAAATATTTTACTGTATTTTTGTCGACCATGATATAAAAAAGTTTTTGTCGACAAAATACATTGCAATATTAGGTATTAGGCAATAAATAAAATTCAGTACGTCAAATTTTTTTTTCTAAATAGGTATTAAAAAAAATAAATTTCGCGAGCCGACTGCGATCGCATTCACCTTGAATAAAATACCCATGTAATGTTCCGTACCAAAAGAACGAAATTTTAACTTTTTTCTAATTTAAAAAAAAATGTAACTACTTAGTATAGAGGTCCTTGTGAAAGAGGTCGTAGTATTGCTATGTTTCTGTTTGGAGATTATGGATGCCCGTGAAATTACAGGCAGACGAGACTCACCATGTTTGTTTTTGGTTGGCAACGCACCAGCAATCCTCTTGGTGTTTTAAGGTTTCATAGGCGATGGTAGCCGTTTTCCATCAGGCGATCTTTCGATCTGTTTGCCAATCAATTGCATTAAAAAAAGACTAGAATAATTTCAGGCATTTCATTAGAACAATTATCATCAGCCTCACATGTATCTAAGGCTTAGTGGTCGAAAGCGCGGTTGCTGCACACGAAGTAGTGAATTCGATGCCTTGGCTGGGCTTATTTGGGCGCAGTAGCCAAATTTTTTGAACCCGGTAATTGGCAATAGGTTCGCTCTCTATTACATGTGTGAGATAACAGCAATTCAGCTCCACTTAATCCTTGAAGAAATGATGGATACCTAATTATGATATCATCATCAGGTCAAGGCGCTTTGTGAAGGTAGGAACTAGAAATATTAGCATACATAGGCATTGAAGGTTACATCGACAAGGAAAAAGATGAACTGTAGTAGGTAATCGATAAGTACCTAGTCAGTATGAATTAATACTATGAATAGTCATACATTCTTTTAAATGATGATCACGCATTCACGCATTTGCAGAATTATGTTCAGTTCACTACCAATGATATTAAATATTATGATAATATCATTGCTCACGACTCACTAACACAATTGTAGACTAGTAGTAGTCAAACCGTAATAATTAGTGTTTATCATAATTATTCAACCCGGTTAATAAGCCCGTATACGTCAGCTGTTGCCCTTATTTTTGGCGTGAGCCCTGAGTCGTTATATGCAAAAACTACGGATTTCAAAGCTGGCTGGCGTTGCTAACCCTTCTGGAGTTCCGAAATTCTCCTGGAATATGCCGCCAAATTTTGAAAGTTCCATAAAAATCTCCAAGCTTCTGAAACGTGCGCTAAATCATAGGAAATGTGTCCCGGCAAATCGCAATGATGGTCCCCGAAAGCCCCCAAATTTCCTTCTCTCCCAGAATTGTCTTGTACAGAGTAGGCAACCGTTGGCCTATTGTCTGCCGGGAGTCACATGGTACAGGACTAAATAATGTCCTCCTACTTACTTAACTGATAGCTGATATCTTGAAAAGATCTTCCACGAGTGAGGATACTTATGTACGTCCGGCGCACCCTGGGCCGTCAGCCCCGCTACCTTGCTGACTGGCTAATCTTTTCACCATGGCTTGAGCTATTCTCAAATACCTCGTTCCGACACGAGAAAAGAAAAAAAAGACTTGATAGCTATTATAGTCAATGAACCAGGGCCCTATCTAATAAATATTACAATCCGACTTGTGAAAAAGTGACATAATTGTATTATTGTACAGTAAAAACCGTTTAATTAAGCTACAAAATTGTAAAAGTAACACTACTAAATATTTGGAAATTATAACGCCTGTGAACCCTGTTCAATAAAATTGTAAAAAAACGGCTGTCGTTTTCGATGACAATTGTATTTTACAAATATGTCACAGTACCTAAGTTACAATTTACAATTATGTAAGTGTATTTTCTTTTTGTTGAAGAGTAATAACTAGTTTTGAATAGAACAATAACAACAACAAAAATGCTATTCTATCGCTAATAAGTAAATAAAAATAAAGATGTGTTATTAGGTAAATATAGCCACAGCCCATCCAATGCAAAGCGCACAATGTTTGCTCAGTAGGTGTAAGGCTGAGCATCCACCAGAGCTGTGCTAAGCTGCGTAGCGAGGAATGTGTTATGTAATCACCAATCGAATCACTTCATTTACCTAGCTTCGCTCTGCGCAGCTCCGGTGGATATGGGCTTAGCAGAGCGAGGTTTTTGTTCATACAAAACAAGCGAGAAATGCGAGCGAGGGATGTGTTGCGAGGAATGTGTTGCGAGGAATGTGTTGCGAGGAATGTGTTGCGAGGAATGTGTTGCGAGGAATGTGTTGCGAGGAATGTGTTGCGAGGAATGTGTTGCGAGGAATGTGTTACGAGGAATGTGTACCGCTCCTGCCAGACCGCTCTCATATTCGAAAAGAGTCCGCTACCTATCCTCGCACCGCACATTTGTACACATTACACATTACCCATTCCTCGCACAGCTCTGGTGGAAAGGGTCACACTGTTTCACATCCTTGCTACACATTTTCGCACCGCACATTTTCCAGCCTAAGAGCTGGATGTCCAGCCTAAGAGCTGGGTTTGCCGGGTTGCCTATTTATTAATCAAGTATTCGACGGTAGTCTTACTTATTCTAAATTTCTTATTGAATGTGAAATTTATTATTTTTCGAAATATTCGTTACCCTCGCACAATAATTGCCAAATCTTCCTCGCCAGTGCTCTCATTATACTATAGGTACGAGAGCACCATATCAGTTGGAAAGTTATTTTATAACAATAGTTAATAATCGCCAGCCGTTTTCAGACAGGATGAGGTCACCTGTCACAATTATATTACAATTCTACAATAATGTAAACTTGTAGCTACAATTCTGCGTTTAATAAACCAGTTTTTCTGTCAAATTTGTAAATGATTGCCTGTCGAGTAAAAACTTTTGTTGAACAGAAATATGTGAAATTGTAATTACAATTCTACAATTTTGTACATTTTCCACCATGACAATATTGTAATTTGTAATTTTTATTGAACAGCAAGATATAGAAATGTAAATTGTAATTACAAATTGTAAATTGTAACGTTTATTAGATAGGGCCTAGGTTAATATAAAAAAAAAACAAATGTAATGTGTTATTACTATTAAGTATCTCCCAAATATTCTGTTTATCACCTTAGACTCCATTTTGAACTGTTTATTGTTTTGTGCGGAAGCGTACCTAACGTAGTAACAAATTTTATTGGAAATACTATTGTTTCAGCAAAAATTTACATTTTAATACCTACTGATAAAATTTTAATTTGTAGTTACAGCTGCTTATGTCACTTATGTGCTATCTAAGTAGGTAGAGTGCGCGCAAGATAACTCTGCGCGCGGCCAAAATCGGAACTAATCATGGTCCGCCATAGTGTTGCCGTTTTATTAAGTTTGTCACTAGATCTACCTGATTTTAGGAATAAAAAAATATAATAATAAAGATTACCTCATCAGACGATAATAATCATAAGAGCCATATCTCACCGGGAAGCCATGACGGCGCAGCCAGGTCGCGTCGCCAATAAAGTGTATGGTTGGCTGCGTCACCAAGCGGACGCCAGGTCAGCCATCCTCTATAAAGCTGTATACATTTAGTTGGCTGGGCGACCTGGAGACGTCGCTATGGCGTCCCGGTGAGGTATGGCTCTAATGCATTCTTATTCACTCACGCCACATTTATCAGCTTAGTTCTTTTCCTTTACAAATTACGTAAAAATACGAATTAATTTAATTGATAGGTAGTAAATTTAAACGTACATAACTTAGCTCAATTAAAATATAATAAACCGCAAGAGGGCTGCCCAATTTTAATGCTCACGAATATTTTACTTTTCCTTAAAAAGTAGGACTTTGTATTTTTGCTATCATGGCAACATTTAGCACGCCCTCCGTCGCGCGCAGAGTTATCTTGCGCGCACTCTAGAATACACATTACCTTCAGTTGTAGAAGTATTATAATATAACCAGCTGTGCACGCGCGGGTCCGCCCGCGTAGATAATTTTTACATAAATAAGTACCTACTCAGTTTTTCATGTATTTATTTTAGTTCTTTTTTCCCCTTTATACCTATGTTCAAAAAATTAAAAAACATACGTATTATTATTTGGTTTAAAGATTGTCTGTTCCAAGATTCGAGTTAATCGGGCCACGCAACAGGATTCTCCCCTACATACTAAACACTCCGTTTCAACCCTTTTTAGAAGTGGTTACTTCCCCTGTTGAAGTGGTTACTTCTTATGTAGAAGTGGTTACTTCCTATTACAGTATTTGGTCCAAGATTTAAGTTTATAAACACACACAATAAGATTTTTATAAAAACTGTATCACCCCTTTTACCTCCTTTGATTTTTGAAAAAAGCAAAATAATGTTTTTTGAAATTGCTTGCAATGTTATTTGCACGATGTTTCGAGTTAATCGAGCCACGCAATAGCATTCTGCCCTACAAACTTTAACACCCCGTTGTACCCCCTATTCAGGGGTAGATTTGATAAATCGATAAATTGCGAACAAAATTATAATAAAATAGCTAGGAATGTTTTTTTCCGGATTTTGATAATACTTATACTGGGTTGTAAAAAAATTAAAGTTTCATAAAACAAATTTTTTATTGAATAACTTACGTGGTTGTTATTATCAACATCGTATCGTATAGTACAAACGAGACATTTTCTTGTGTGAATATCTAGTTCAGAAGAAACTTCGTTGGGCTGCGTCTTGTCAGTTATTCCCTCGACTCTTGCATGAAAGAAGTTCAACTTTCCGGAACGGAAAGTATAATAATTCAAGACAATACATATTATTTCTATATGTAGCAAATATCACCCAAATGCATTTAGCCGTTGCGCCAAGATTGGGTAGCTAACATACATCAAAATTATCGCATATTTATACGAGTAAGAGCCCGTTCACACAGCGGATCCGTTTTAACGGATCCTTCGGTACTGAATGTGTTGTTCACATCTGTATTGACGGATCAGTTACACAAATGGCAGCTGCGTCGCATCTGGCAGGCAGGATACGGTAAAAATAACGGATCCAGTATTTTTTACAGGATTCGGAATACTGTCGTGTATGTGAACTCGGTCATACAACTACAGGCGCCATCACCAAAATAAAAACGGATCCGCTAAAACGGGTCCTATAAACAGTTTCTGAGGAACTAGCTGTTACTCCTGTGTTTTTATATATTTCATGCCATTGACGTTCATCAGTGTTCTGCAACACATCCTTTTAAGGAGAAGCGTATGTCTCACTTGTAGTGGTCTATTAGGAGATGCATGTTAAGCAATTGTTGTTAATAGGCTGTTAATATTATTATGTCGGTGACGGAAAACGTCGCTGTGCTGAAGTAAGAAATAAAGTGCTGCCATAACTGCATCACGGCAGCGTCGCCGCGTCTTTTTACTGACGATATTTTTGTAGCCTGTACCAGTAAATAAAATTTGTCTAGTAGGTACACTTTCTAAGTTACTTACGGTAAAGGAAAAAATCCTGAGGAAACCTAGTTAATAGTGTAATATCACCAAGGCGCACTGAGCGGGAGAGGTACCTTCTCTCTCTATGAATAGAGAGCCTGTAGTAGGATGATATGCATTTAGGTACCTAAATTTCAGACCACACATAAAATAGAGTTGCGTAATCATGGTAGAAAATTAATTTAAGAAATTAAAAATCCCGACTGTATATAAAATAACTGTAAATAAAAACAGAAAATAAAAAAAACAAGTACCTAGCGACTTTAACAGTTGTGATCCATTATTGGGAAGATTTGAGCTGGTCTAGAATTTATTTATCATTCATCAAAATCGGTTCAGTCGTTTAGTAGTTACGGGGGAACATAGGGACGAACATACATACAGGTCAAACACATAACCCTCCTTTTTTGGCTTCGCCGCAGTCGGGTATTAAGGCTTGATCCACAAAGTGGTACCCTGGAAACGGCGCGTATTGTTAAGTGTTTCCCTTCTGTGGAGCCTTGACTACTGGTAACTTGGAACTTGTTCTCAATGCTGGTTCTATTTTCTTCATATTTTTTTATATGGCAACATTTAAAAATGCAATTTATACAGAATTATTTTTTAACCACCATCTAAATTTTTTCTAGGCAAAGAGTTTTAAGACTCCATTTTTGAAAAATATAGGTAGTATATAATTGTAGTACAAATTGTTACAAAAATATCCCTAAAGCCAAAAGAGGGTTAAAAGGTCCCTTGTAAAGAGTCTATTGGCAATATTTGAAAACTGTAGAATGACCCAAAAAAAAAGAATTTGGATATAACATAAAATAATCATCATTGAAACGCAACCCTGAAAACATAAAACTAAAGAGTAGACTACCCAGAAAGTTATTTACATTCTTACCTAATTTCCTCTGAGAGGTAAATGACAACAACCTTAAAAAACTACTTAATTATTTACATTTTTCATGGGGAATTATGTAACACGTTGTATATGTATGAATAAATCAATGTATGAAATGAGTAATAGTTGAAATATTAAAAAAAAATTGCGACAAGTTGTGTATGCAGTCGTTCGCCAATTGTATGATAACGTGTTATCATACAATTGGCGGATCTAGTTACTTCTCAGAACGAGATGTTAATCGTTTACGACTTTGGCAGTAAATTAATAAATACTGATTGCGTTTCATAAGACTCTCGTAGTCAGTTCTTTGACTTTGGTATAGCGAGAGAGCACATTCGATTTGATTTCGATGTAGCAATCTGTAGTCTTAAATTACTGGTTTCGGTTCACTTCAATGAAGCAGTACCACGCCCATTTGCGTACAACTATAATGTTGTTTTATGGACAAGTCATAATCATCATGAATGCACGTAAACGTCAAGTGCTGGACGGTTGTAATGGTCAAGTGATGAACCTGTGTCAAATGGACATAATCACCACGCTTGCCAGACTTGGTAATCGCAGTTGAGTGTTATTAATATTAAAGATCCGGTACAGCAAGCTTGGTACCACCCCGTCACATCACGACACTCTGTCACATCCAGCAGCTTTTCCAACTTTCATACATTTCAGCGCTTTCACGATTTCATCCATTTCAATCAGATTTTCCTCATCTTCATCTGAGTCAATGTCTGACTCACTCGCTTCCGCCCAGTTACCCACTCTTTGCACACTATCCTGCCAACTAAATAAACTTTCAAAATATACCTTCCAGTGTTCCAACACCTTGCATTCTTAACTTAATAAGCATCCATCTCCTCCTCTAACTATATTTATATTTGATGTCCCCGAAACTCCACGAGCCAATCCTACTTGTTTCCAGAACAGCTTAACATTGACCCTGAAGTTTACGGAGAACTTCCTATTATACTTATCTTCCATTTCATTTTTCTTCATCTTTACTATTTCTTTTACTTCCGCCTTTATTTCGATGTATCTTTTCTTCACTCTTTCCAAATCGTCATTCATATTCGTTGCCTGATTCATCCTTATTCTAGCTTTAAAGGCCAATAAATTAATCCAAGCTAAATCTATTACCAAACAGCTAAATACTACGCTTGAGTTTATAATCTTTTTAATGGGATGGTGGTGGCAAAATTGACACAATACATGCGGGCATAACACAATAATGTTATGATAGCCACACGAAGGAACATAATGGTGTGTATTAATGAATACTACTACTGTATGGAAACAAATCAAAGGATACGAAGTTCAATGTACCTACTAGTCAAATGACCGCTGTTATGAACGGTCAACCTGGAATCGCCATAATCACCAGGGTTGGCATACGGATCGGTGATCGCAGTTTATTGTTACTAGCAGACAGGACAACGCTGCTGCCATATTTGTTTATGTTAGCCCTTTAGAGGGTGTAAACGAAAAAAAATTACAAGCAGTAAACATGATGTGTTCTTAACGTGCGGCATTTTAGCGCCCCGAGTTAGATGAACGCGCGGCGAGAGATACCGTGCCATTCGTTCTGGCGCTAAAATGCCTCACGTTAAGAATACACCATGTTTACTTATTGTAATTTTTTTTATTTAATCCAAAATTATCCCGTTCAGTGTTAATCTATGTCAGCGGTACATCACGAGGTTTGAAGGAATTACATGATTTCGTTTACACCCTGTATATCTATCCCTATAAATCTGTTTAGGTACATATATTATCTATATATATATCACCTCACGACACCGTCACGGGGAAGGGTTGGCCTATCTAAGCGGTCTATAAGGGACTTCAATACAGGAGTTGACAGGCCTAACATGGTGACAACTTGAAGTTAAATTACCCGGTATAAGTGTATACAATAAGATACTACCAAGTCGAGATCTATTTATGAGCTGCAGTCGACTACTGCTACGGCTAGGCGTTCGCTTATAGTAGGTATAGTGAATAATATGACATTACCTTGTTGCAGATATGGCCCACCTCTACATTAGGAGGAATACTATTTAAACGCGAGGAAATACCCTACCCTAATCCTAATGAGAATAAGACATACGTCGTGCTAGTATGGAAGTACTGGGAATGGCTCAAACGAAGACATGTATATAACTTTAACAAGGGGGGCATTCTCAAACTGCCAGGGTGCGTAAATTAAGCCCATTGGACACGATGTTATTAACTAAGCTAGGACAGTTATGAAGCAAGGTTGCTATACTGGTCGTCTCGCGTAACTCATTTATAGATTTATCCAAAATCGTGCAAAGACCGACACGCCGCCGACAGGCTCAGGATTAGGCTGCGCAACAATTCACCCAGTTGTTTCAGCGACTCAACCATTACAACGATGTCATCGGCAATAAGTCTCAACGGCAAGGGCGTAGCCAGGTACAGGCAAGGTGGGTGTCCTAGCAGGGTCTGGTGTTCAGTCGGGGTGCTCCCGAACCGAAGAGTAAATAATTTTAAGCAACGTTGCATTCAGAAATTTATTCGCTTTGCACGTTTTACACTTGCTTTTTTCCGTTAATAAACATTTTTGTAGCATGTATATTATTTTAGTTTCGCCTTGTCTGCCGCCCCTGAACTAAATCCTGGCTACGCCCTTGTCTCGACGAACACGCAGCGCTGTTCAGGCGGATACATATTACTCAAAAAACAGTCATCGTGGCAGTGTTGTACAGACATTTTAGCATTTCTATATACGGCATGTCAATAGGGTATCGTTGAGAGGATCTACGACTGCCTACTTAGACTCCATTGAAACTTTGGAAACATTTTAATAAAATTATCTGAATAACTTCATTCAAATCGAGTAGTGACATTATTGACATTATTTTATACAAAACAAATGGGCCACGTATGTTTACTTACTGTTATATTTGTACAGATATATCGTTTATGTAGAAACATACTCGGTTGATGGAGTTCAATTGTTTGTGAATTGGGGTTTTTAGTAAGTGCTAGTAGTTTAATTTATTGAAAGTTAGTCCCATAGTTAATAAGGCCCGTGTCTCTCTGGTGAGCGTGAGCGCCATTTGACAGTTGAACGCTAGAGTATAACGGAAACTAAGCAATAAATACGACAAACAGTGTGGCGTGTGCGCTATAGTAGCGCTGCGCTACCGGTATGATGTAGCGTTATATGGAACGAAAACTCAGGGAATGTTTTTTATATATTTGCATCTAATATCTAACATATCTTTTCCATTTACAGAGAAAAAGAAGACAATTACTTGACAAATTGCAGCGTGACGAACTGCATTTTCTCTGGCGACGAAGGGCTGATGAAAACTGCGGACGCTGTCCTCGTACATTTGCAGAGAGGGATCATTCCGCAAGTCAAAAATAGGAATCCGAAACAAAGATGGATATTTTTGAACGACGAGTCTCCAACAAATGCATTTTCTTTGGCAACAAATCAACCAAGATTGGACAGTTTTTACAATGTATTCAATTGGTCCATGACATACCGGTACTTACTTTTATAGGCCTCTTCTTCCGCCTAGACTTCTATCCTAACAATGTGGGGGTCAGCTCCAATCTACCCAGATGCGGCTGAATACCAGTATTTTACACGGAATGACTGCCATCAGTCCTCTGCAGCAATTCCGTTACTGGGCAATGCCGATATGATAAGGTTAGACCAGTTGTCAGACTTTCGGGCTTCAGACTACCCGATGTACTTGTTTTTATCGATATAAGCATCTATTTTAAGGATTTTTATGTAGAAAATACAAGTTCTCATATCACCCCATATCTCATATCACCTCGCTTTAAGGACAGCGCTGCCACTGTCGCTCATCCTTCGGACATAATCTCACCCCATTTTCTACGACATCGAAATACACGATCAACATTGTCCGATTGTCAAAGGACATGGCCAATTTCTGTATGGGCGTCGGCATAGTTATCGAATTTAATGTACACCAATGATTTTTTGTGTTTTATATTCGTGAATATTGGCACATTAAATTGTTATAAATAAAAAACTCATAGAACTTTTCATTACTACAGACTAGACGTAAATAGTTTCACTAAACCTTTAATCAGATCGCTGGCAATAAGTGTATAGAATTATAATGTAACATGTAATACATTTTTACAGGTTATCCTTATCTATTTATTCATTTATATTTACATATTATTTACATTTTTAAATATTTCTATAAAAAATATAAAAAAACATTTAAAAATATAAAAAATAGTAGCCCACCGGCATCGGGAACAGAGTCCAAGCTACCGGTGGTCAGGGCCTCAGAGAGAGGAACTTCCTGACAATACGTGCCGTGTCCAGAAGTACCGCTTTCTGTATCAGGCCTTTGACCCAGCTGCCCAACGAGAGCCTCGTCAGATGGTGGTCGAGGCTCTTGGCTATTAAGCCATTGGCCGTAACGACTATCGGCACAATGACTGCTGAGTCAACCTCCCACATGTCGACAACCTCGTGTGCCAAGTCTTGATACTTAATTTCCTTATCTTTCTCGGCTTTCACAAGGTTCTCGTCATGTGGGACAGTGATATCAACAATCATTGTGAGACGCTCTGTTCGATCTATCACCACTATGTCAGGCTTATTGGCAACAATAGGAGTGTAACATTTCCTTATCTATATTTTTATAGTTTAATTACCAATTAACAAGGAAAACACAAAATAAAACACAGGGTAGGTATAAATAATTATTTATTTATTAGAGAAAACAAATAAAAATATTTTGTTAGCTTTTAATTACCTAGATAACTCAATATACATTACAGCGATGCAGAGTTAGACTTCTGTTCATATTATAATCATTAATAAACTGTCCAAGACGATTAGGCTCATCATAAATCAGATTCAGTTTTTTCTACTCCAACTTCATACCTGGGGTTGAGCATTGGTTATCCAACGCGAAAGTGTTGTTTGATGGTGTGCAGAAAGCGAGGACATGCGATGCCTCTGCAACCTTTGTATGGCTATTCCGCAGTTGATGCATGCACTTCATAATGATTCACAAAACAAATCCGAAACGCTATGCAAATCAGAGTCCAGTGTTAATAGCATGGTAATTGAGTGGTAGAAGGTATCGGTCAGTAGATAAGCGGGGGTCAAATTGAGAAAATAATCGCAAAAATTCAAACAGTAACGCAATGAAGAATCCGCAATGAAATGACATATGATATTACATTGACATTTGACATAGACAAAAACACACTGTCAAACAAGTAAACGCGTTCCGTTTTAAGTATTTTTTTTGTCTGAAATATTAAAAAGAAAGTATCTTACGCATCAACATAAATTATGATAAGATAATTTTATTAAATGCAACAATTACCAATGAAGATAGTTTCGTATGAGTAAAATGTTCCTAATAAGAGCATTTGTCATCCATATCACACATGTTTACAAGTAGTAAGCGTGGTTTGGAACGTCCATTATTATTTTTTATCTTTCTCTATGATCCATTATGGCAGACGTTGACAAACGGAACTTTGAATTCATCTTGCATTACTTATTATTTTGTAATTAAAACTGACAAGTTCAGAGAGGCTAAAAACTACGTATTAATTCATTTTTCTATTTCTATTTTACAATATTATTTACTATGTATAAGTATATAGAATGTACTTTTTTGTCCATGTCCTTTGATCGTCAAGTTCAGGTAAATCAGTCACATAGTGACAGTCTACAATTTGGATGGGCTCATGGCTAATTACCAACGGCGCGGGACATACGATTTGCGAGGTTAAGCTGCGCTTGCCGTGATCAGTCTGTAGATGGGTGACCGTGCCTTGGAGAGCACGTTAAACGGTTGGTCCCGGATGTCATACGAATACCTATGACAATCGTTACGGGGAGTCAGAAGCCCAAAAGTCTGACAACCGGTCTAACCTTAGGATATCGGCATTGCCCAGTAACTAGGTTGCGGAGATCTGATGGCATTCGCAGTCGGGAATTAAATATAAAGGCGAAATGAGGGTGTTACTATACACCTCTGCACAACCCTTCGGGGAATGCAGGCGTGATGTTATGTTTTTTAGTCACATTTCAATGTCTAGCAAAAGTTTGCGTCAATGATGAAAAAAAAAAAAAAAAAGAGAAAAAGAATGATAACCCTGTATCCTTTTCTAAACTCATCTACAGTACCTACCCAAAATGGCTAAACAAGGACGAAAATGTTTGTGGTAGGAACTACGCCATATTTGTGTGCCAGAAAATTAAGTACGTACTTGTGTTCAAAATCGAAAAGTCAAACTACCTTTATTCAGTATTCTTTGGTAGCTTGCGCACACGCTGAAGTCAAGCATTCTGTGTTCCACATATGAATTGGTTAGGGCAATACGAGCTAGAGGCAACACGGTACGCGCATAAAGAGCAGGCCACACTCCGAGCTGGCTAGCTGGCGGTGTGGCCTGCGCTTCAGGTATCGTCAGGGCCGCCGTAAGCGGGCGTGCAAAGCGTGCGCCGCACACGGGCGGCACACCCAGGGGGCGGCAAATCGAGTGACTCATCACCAGCAATTTTTTTGGTTTTGTAGTCCACCAAGCTCCAAATTTGTTGCGTTGTTTGCAAATGCACACAAGAGACAGGAGTAATCGAAAGAGTGAGGGGAGCGTAAAAAAAAAAGCTCGTCCAAGTATTGCTTGGGAATTAATCAAAAAGAAGCGGTGAATTCACAACACTGACGCGGGGAATCGAGAAATTTTTATTGGATTCACTGCTCATCATGTAATTCAAGTCATTGTCATTTTTTCATTCGGTATTACACGCGGGTGACGAAACAGCTAGCGGCGAGCCTGGGTATCGTGTGTTCATATTGTAATTCTTATACTAAAACGTCCGTTTTATTTCTCAGGACTGATGCCGATGTACCTGTTCCATATGGCCGTACACTACCACTAGATGGTCCTATATTGGACTCTCTGAATTTAAAAGATGTTGCTTCCTTGGTCCCCAATTGGAAAAAGAAAAGTCGTGAGACACCTGCTGCTTTACTCATGTCAAATTGTGCTGCTAAAGCCAGAAATGATTTTTTGTACGAGTTGAGGCAATATATTACTGTTGATGTTTATGGAAAATGTTCCGAAGTTGAAGAATTCAAAAATAGGTAAGATGATATTATTATCCCCAACCGTTCATATGCTGAGCACGAGTCTACCTCATACACAATTTTATTACGTACAGTCTGTGTCCTAGGATAGCTGATTCCCTATATAACAAACGTAAATAATCTTATGGCAGTATAAATTAGGTGGCATTTTATTTGCACTATCGGATCGGATAATTACTAGCTGCTTTATGGATTTTTACAACTTCTTGTTATGCGATTTTGATCTTTATGATGTTGTCAATCAGGTGGAGATTCGTTTGTGGCATGCTTCTCAGTATTGTGTCGTGTCGCGGTAACAAAAAGCTACAGCCTCTTCATACATACATCCGTCATTGATGATTCGTTTTAATAACGATTCGTTAAAGTTGAATAGACCTTCACATTAATTTATAAACCGAATCTTGATGAAATACAATTAATTCGTCTTAAAAAATCGCAAGAAAACACTCCGTCAAAAAACCAATGTCCCTTCACATGGCGACGAGACGATTTATCGTGACGACGCTATTGGGTGGCGACCCTCGCGATGGCAGACCTTCGTAACTCGTCGGCTCTCTTCGGTTTGAGTGGGCCAGTTATTTATTTTTTTACAAAATCTGTGTCCATTTTTTATTCTTATTCTTATTCTTTATTGTACACAAAATAATAATATATAATACAGTTCCGTTGGTAAATTCATGTACAAAGGCGAGCTTAACTCACAAATGAGTTTTCTAACAGCAAACCTTAGAGCGATAGAGAGATTTGATGTTGAGGAGAACAATTACCGAAGTGTACAAGTTATATAAAATTACAAATTAAATACACAATAAATATACACATCTACATAAACTAAACAAATATGTGTATAGCACACAATACATAAACGTAATATATACAATATAATATATAAAATACTACATACATACAGGTCATGTAGACAGAAAATGTTCCCTAATTCTTTTCTTAAAAACATCTAACGACGGGCTATCACGTAAGGAGTGAGGAAGAGAATTCCAATGGCGCGAAGCACGAACAGTAAATGATCCATCATAACGACTCGAGGTGTGGGAAGGCATACGAAGGAGAAGAGATGAGGATGAGCGACAAGGTTTCCCTCTAGGAACAAGAAATTCAAAGCGTTCTCGAAGATACATAGGAGAATTAGGATTGTAGAGAACAGAAAAGAGAAAAGAAAGAATGTGAGTATCACGACGTTGCCGAATAGGAAGCCACTTCAGCCGCTTCCGAAATTCCGACACATGGTCGTACTTCCGAAGGCCAAAGATGAAGCGGATGCACAAATTCTGCAGACGTTCTAGTTTATCTAGCAGTTTCTCAGTTGCGTTAAGAAAGCAGACATCAGCGTAGTCCAGAAGGGGTAGAAGAAGAGACTGAGCAAGAATTATTTTAGTAGGAAATGGCAGAAACTTCTGGAGACGCTTTAGAGACTGAAACGAGCAAAAAACCCTCCTGCTTACTTCTGCAATGTGAATGTTCCAAGACAGGTGGCAGTCTAGAATAACACCCAAGTTTTTAACCTTCTTTGAAAAGGCTATGGCGACAGAATCATACAAAATTGGAGGGAGAGACTGGACTGTTTTTACGTCTGCAAGGCAACTCGTGACGGCTTTTTTTTAAGTTATTCGTAATATTTTCCCACTTGATTGTTAACACCATAAGAGAAAAATAAAAATGATAGATAAAGATCAAAATGGCATAATAAGAAGCTGTACAAATCCAATAAAAAGCTAGTTATCCGATGCAAATAAAATGGCACCTAATTTGAACTGATATAAGGTCCAAATTCAGTTGAGTTATATAAGGGGTCAGATATCTTAGGACACAGACTGTACAACGTACCTACATACCTACTCATAGTCTTCTCAAGGATTAGCAGAAACATTATAAGCATACCTATCTAAGTATATTCTATTCTATGCAGGCTTTTAAATAACTGGAAACTGGTCAGTTTGTCTCTTGATTTTGTCGTAGCCACACACGCAGCAACAAATATTGTGTAATTTTCTATTTAAACTGCAACCTAAAAATGACGACATAACATAATTTGCTTTTCTTTTAGTTGTCCTGGACATTTTAGAGCGGATTGTGACATAGTAGATAAGTATATGTTTTATTTAGTATTAGAAAATACTAGTTGTTTTCAATATTTGACCGAGAAGATATTCTATCACGCTTACGCAAAAGGCGCTATACCTGTTATCTGGGGTCCTTCCATGGAAGACGTAGAGAGTCTACTACCACCGTATTCCTATATATTTGTCGACAGCAATGCAAAAGTACAAACAATCGCTAAGACCATATTAACTATAATGGACAGTGATGATCTAATACTTTCGATGCATATGTGGAGGAATAATTTCAAAGTTGTCAATGAACACGGATATTTTGGTTCAAAATCTTATCATTTGTGTCGTTTGTGTGAAGCGCTGAATTATAATGACAAAGAAGAGAAGATATACCGAAAGAAAGATATCGATGGGTTCTTAAATCCGGCAAAGTTATGTTCAGCAAGATGATTTGATGAAACAGTAAATGTGGCATTTGTTTGAACATTATTTATTTTTGTTTTATTTTTTAATTAACTTTTATGAATAAACAAATACATTTTTCAAGCCCGTAAAGACAAGTGGATAATTCTTTGCCCCAACATTTGGCCGAGTCCGCAAATCATTTCAGAGAGTTTTGAAAGTTTCCTCCGGGGATCTTCCAGGAGAAATATAAATCTACTGTTCATTGAGTAATAAATTTCATCGCATTGTTATTCAGGGAGAGACTGGTCCCTTTGAATTATGATACAAGTTTGTTTTTATTACTTGTATTGTTAAAGGTGTTACAAAAAGATCCCGTTAAGCGTAAAACTAGAGATCGAGGATTTCTTTTCAACAATGTTTTCTACTCTTGTCACACCAGCAGGTTTTTAACCTTGAAAATCTACAAAAAATGTAATATTAACTATTATAATGATTGTTGTTCTTAGAATTTTATTTGGAATAAAATAATGTAACAAAACCATAACATAACATCAGGCCTGTACCTATTCCCTGAAGGGTTAGGCAGAGGTGCATAGTGACACCCTCATGCCGCCGTTATGTTTTAGTCCCATCTAATAGGGGGCGAGCCTATTGCCACCAACCGGGCACAAATCCAAACTCCGCTGCTACTGAGGAATTCCACACGGTAAAACCCAAAAACACTTTGGCCTACCTGGGGATGGAACCCAGAACCTCACGATCAGCAGTCGTGCTTGCCGCCACTAGACCAACGAGGCAGTTAAATAATGTAAGAACAAAATAATGCTTATCCACTCATCCTTTTATTAATTTAGTTACAAAGCTTGCCGACAAATATCACTGTAGAGCAACAGTAACAAAGTAGTTTAGCTAATCCTTAGAGGAAACGACAGCCATGTTAAGCCGTTGAGAAAACTTCTCGTAGAATTACGCAGCTATAATTAATTGTTTTAAGAAATACACGGTTGCTCATAAAGGGCTTAGTGAGAGCTAAATTTTAGAGCCCGGCTTAAGCAAAGATTTTAATGTGAGGCTGTGTTTGTTGGGACTCTCTTATATAAATCTCACTTAATGTAATTTTCACACTTTTCACTTGAATTTGGTCTTAATTTTTTAAAGATAAATATCTAAAATATAAAATAAGTTTGACAAAAACCGTACGTAGGTATGTAGTTTTTTAACTGAATCAGTGGGTCGAGGAACTTCAAGTATATTCCACCAAGAAGAACATAGTCTGCTTAGTTGGTGGCAATAAGAGTGACAAGCATATCATTTTGGGACCCGGTGCATAATATCAGCAAGCACATTGGGTCCACCGCGCGACGGCGCAACGAGTATTCCCTAGGAGGGTTGATGTCAGGCAGGCGGCTGGTCATAAAACAATAAGCCAAAACCTCTAACAACATGGATTTACGAATTACATGTTGTGCCGACCCCACCTAGTGTGGGATAAGGGCAGGGAGAAGAAGAAGGTATGTAGTTTATGTTTACTCAATTTGCAGCGTGTGTCGCACGGAGCGTGTGAGCCCTAACATTCCAATAAATGTAGCCGCAGAGATTTTGTTTACAGACCTACTGAAGAGGTAGTGCAGTTTATGCGTAGCAGGATCTCCGCCTGCAGGGCGTTGACCTTTTTAACCGACTTCCAAAAAAGGAGGAGGTTCTCAATGCGACTGTTTTTTTTTGTTTCTTTTTTTGTATGTTTGTTCCGCGATTTCTTTTTTAATTGTGAACCGATTTTAATGATTTTTTTTGTTGTTTGAAAGAGTTTTCTTTCGAAGTGGTCCCATTTAAATTTGGTGAAGATCTGATGAAGAACTTCGGATATAGACAATTTGAAGTCAGTTTTGTTTTTGTTAAAAAGTTTTATTATATATTTATATATTTATTTATTTCAAATATAACATGGACAACATTACAGTTAACACTAATGCGTTGTGCATATAAAATATAAACAATAGAAAAGGAGCGAGCATTGACCACCACACTTGCTCGTTGTGGGATTTCAGACCTTTAAGTCTAGAGATACTTTCCTATACCGTAAAATAGCGAATTGGCAATACCTACTCTAATCATAGAAAACTGACGAACATAATATTACTACAGGCTTGATTTTATGCTATTGGTATACGGAAATGTCGCGCACTCGCGTATAATCCTTAAGTACCTAGATACTTACTAAAACAAAGCAAAGAAGCCCAACAAAAAAACATGTTTTTATGTAAATATATACCTATTATTAAAATTACGCTAATATAATAATATACTCAGTAACGTATTCTTACTACCACATAAAAAAGTCCAGAATATCCCGGTTTAAACTGGATGTTACATAAACAAAAACGTATTATTATTCACTCATTCATTAAAATAAAGAAATCCCCGAATAATGTGGATAACATTCTCGCAATTTAATTATTCTCTTAACCCCTGGGTTATTTTTATAATGGTGGATTTGGTCCGTCGTATCACATTAAAGTTAAAACACAAAAAGGGACTGTCTGGAAAAGACTAGGCAGGCGCATGCGCTCGTTAAATGATATTACCGGGATTTACAATTTAATTTCTGTATTGTGTTCCCGCAATATGCTAATATTATTCTGTTAAAATATATCATATTTACGACATATCTATGCAAATATTTATTGCAATGAGTTTGTGTAACGAGGTGTGAGGGTCGCGCTCAATATACAGCTTGTTCATACGTCAAAATCATTGGTTTGTGGTGCAGTTAGTCAATAATGGACCTTGTTCTAATGACCGGCTGATGGCGAAATAATGACTAATAGTCAGCTTTCGAATTTTTTATCAGATGACCGATCATGAGTAGCAGCTAGCAGCGTTAACAACAGACGAAAGTATAGGCTCTGTGGTCGACAAACCCAGTCGGGCAGTACGGCGACCTACAGAGTGCAGTTCATACCTTCATTTTGGTAAAGACATAATATGTCCAGAAGTAAACTCCTTTTGTTTTTTACGTAATAATGAGCTAGTGTTACATTAATGCGTTACTATCTCTCTAAAAAAACAGTCTTAACACGAGTTCAATCATCATCCTCATCATCCTCCTGCCCTTATCCCAACTTATTTGGGGTCGGCGCAGTATGTCTCATATCATACTGCACAAATATTTCGGCTATATTTTATGACCGGCCGCCTGCCTGACGTCAACCCTCCTTGGGAATGCTTTTGCTAGTGGCAAGCACCTCCTACGATCTTATTCCATCTCGGGCTTGCGGGTGTTGCATGCTTGTCAATCTTATTGCCGACAACTAAGCAGACTATGCTCTTCTTGGTGGAGTATACTTGATGTCAATATTCTGTATCGCTCCTGTCCCGCTCGTAATCCGTGTTCGACAACGTTTACAATAATTCACAATTAAACAGATCAAAACTAAAAATACGCGAAAATAAATTTTATAAATATTAACACGAGTTCAATCAAATCATTTAATTAAATACTATGTTTAGATAAAACTGCGGTAATATTCTTCCACTGATTTGTACGTGTATCGGAAATGTACTATATTTATTCCATAAAAATTATCAGTAATCTACATATCAGTGCGTTTAATCAATATTTTATCTAATTCTGTTCTATGGAATTTTACTATAATTTATACTACTTATCGATAACATTCTAGTATGATAAAAATTTGTGATACGACAGCAACAGTGCCGAAAGGGTTGGGCAGTACAGTTAGTCATAAGTGTCAGAAAACACATTAGTTCTTACTATGACTGTGATGATAATTCTAATATCCTATATAAGTATATCTATATATAGGTATAATATCTTTAAAGTACTTGTACCTACCAATCTATTTGAGAAGGTCTACGTCCAGCAGTTTACGAGCTGTTATGTAGGTACTAATGTAGCTATGTATTTTTCTTTGTTTCACACTTCAATTGACTTCTTCTTTCGTGTGGTTAGTGACTAACCTGGTGTCAGAGTTTATGCCGCCCATGGGCCTCTGACTTGGCTTCACATGCCGTCGAGAAATATCACTCAGGCGTGCCGGTTTCCTCACGATGTTTTCCTTCACCGTTTTTAGCAAGTGATAATTATACCGAAAACTCAGAGGTCGGTTGGGTTCGAACTCGAGACCCATGACTTGGCATTCCGACGGTCACACCACTAGGCTATAACTTCAAGTGACGAAAGTAATGGAGTAATACTTACGACTTAAATAAGTAATTACTGTGAAAACGTTAAATGAAAATAAACGTTTAGTTTTAAAACTTTGGGAAGCCTATAGTTATTAGGCTAGATAATGTAAGCTTATGAACAATTTAATGTAACTAGACTGCAATAAAGTTTCTAGTTGGTTTCCATAATAATGCAAGTTCTGCAACTAAGTTTGTTCGATTAGTTCATTTCGCGAACACCGTCTAGTACCTCGTTAGTAAGCGCACACGCTTATGAACGAGAAACTTTATTTGATCAAGTTTTCTAAAGATGTTAGTAAATCTTTACTTTATTTAAACGTATTATAAATTATGTGGGTTTATAATGAACCATTTTGTTGTACACCTAAACTTTACCGATGACGGTTAAGATTCTATATCATGTTGTAGGGTAACCAGTAAATGGGTGGACCTGTCGTCATATTTTACTCAGTACAAAATTAAATGATAATTTATGGTTAATTGAACTTACCTGTAAGTGAAGTTCAACCGAAATTATATGAGATGTTACATCCGAAGAGATTTAACCAACCATGTAGTCCGTTCTCCAACGTACTGCATCATCACACTCTTTAAAGTTTAGAAACAATTATAAAAAATATCGATTCCGTAGTCGATTGCGATTACACCTCTCTACTATTCCCTGCTGTCGGCGCTCACCTCTATAAACGTCATTTAGTTAGGAGTCATCAGGTACACATTCTGCAATCAAAAGGGTAGACAGAATGCGGCGCATGGCTGCGCTAACGCGGTCTGTCCATTGGGTGGGTGGGATGTTAAATCTCTTCGGATGTAACATCTCATATAATTTCGGTTGAACTTCACTTACAGGTAAGTTCAATTAACCATAAATTATATTTCGATGTTACATCCTCGAGATTTAACCAACCATGTAGATGTTTAGCGATTTAGATGTGTTGCGGAATGGGAAAAGTATTATATATTACTACTATTATTATATATATACTATATAATATATTTTATCAAAATACTATAATTTATGCTTTGGTGCTTACAAAGCTTCATAAAATCAACACAGTACAGCTTAATCAATTAAAGTGACACACATTGAACACAGCTTCAGCTAAAGATCTGTCTTCTTCAGGATTGACAAGGAGTTGGTTGTAAAACTTTGCAAAATATAAGGGATTTTCAGACCAACCAGCTGTTTTCTTAATCAAGTTGATGGACACATCAGCTCTGTTTGCTGCAGATGTGGAGGTATGGCGCATGCTATGCGCTGTAAACGTTGTCACGTCCACATCGCTACTGTGTAGCGTCTGTTTGATCCATCGGCTGATACTCTGGGAAGTGGCATTATGAACAGGTCTATTCATAGTTAAGAAAAGCTCGTTTGTATTAGGAGATTTTCTGAATTGAGCTGTTTTTTCCATGTAAGAAGACAGAGCTTTTGCTGGATAAATAACATCACATTCTGAAAAGAATAGAACAATCAGTTTTGGGTTGCACCTATTCGGTGCAGAACTTTTAATAATATTATTAATTGGTATTATTATGCAAGATTCTTGGATTCTAATACCCCTATGATTAATGAATGATAACGTCTGCACAGGCTGTCCTGTCGACAACGCGAGGAGAGTTACTACTTCTTTCGTTAAAATCTCCATCGACAAATTTTCATTAGGGTAATGATTAGCTAGATAAGTTAAAACTAAATTTGGATCCCAGGTCGAATGGTATTTTGGTAAACTAGGTTTCCTTTTAAAAAACGCCTTTGACTAATCTTGCAATACAATTATCATTACAAATGTTTTTACTAATAATTACTGGTAGGGCAGATCGGAATGAGTTAAGAGTACCGTAACTTGAACCTCTTTTTAATTGTTCAATTAGGAACTTTAAAATATTTGGAACAGAACTATTTTAGTAATCGGTACTATTCCTTTGACAAAATGTAAACCGCAATTTTAATGCTACATTGTACCGATTAAAAGTGTTTTTAGATAAGAAATTTAACATTAGGTCAATTGAATCATCAGGGATGCCCTTAATTAAAAAACGCTTGCCTGATAATATTGCGCACGCCAGGGTAAGGCTGTGCCATAGCAGGTGTTGTTCCCTGGAAGGTGACGATAAAAGGTCTATATTAAGTTTGAAATAGATAATATCTGAATTTACTAGTGACAGAAATAAAGGGAACCATGATTGACTTGGCCAGTATGGAACAGCAAGGATACCCGTGGTTTAATCATTGTGTATCTTACGAAGACATTTTAATACAAGCGCAAATGGGGGGAATGCATAAACAAAAGAATTTATCCCATTTGAGAGTAAATTCATCGATGTCATATGCTTCTGGATCTCGTTTCCAAGCAATATATTTATTGCATTTTGTATTGAATCTGGATGCGAACAAGTCCATGTCTGGTTGACCAGACTTGTTGACAATTTGCAATTTGACAAGCGCACCGGGTTTAGGTTCCATTCAGCGTCGATGTTGGTGTGTCTAGAGGCTCAGTCTGCATCAGTATTATCACGAAACTTAATATAAGAAGCAAAAATGTAAATGTTCCTTTGTTCGCGCCACTGCCGTATTTTTCTACTAATTTTATTAAGGTGAGGGAATTGTATTCCACCCATTCTATTTATGTACGAGATGGCAGTGGTGTTGTCAATTCTAACTGTAAATTCTATATTTCTGTAAATTTGGCAAAAGGATTTTAAAACCAAGAATTGCGGCTAGTAATTCAAGGTAATTTATGTGATATTCAATTTCTTTGTCTGACCAGTGGCCTCTTGCTACTTCACCATCGCACACTGCTCCTCATCCGATAAGAGATGTATCTGTCTATATTTCTAGTTGAAATTGATTTCTTCGTATTTTATTCTTAGCTTTATTGGTGATGTCTGTCCACCAAGTAGAATAGTAGTAGATAACTATTTAAGGACATCCTAGAATCATTATTTTCATTACTAATGCTAAGTGTTTTTCGCGTTCAACTTGTTTGGTTTTTTTTTTTTTTTTTTTTTTTTTTTTTTTTTTTACGTGGGGAAATCCTCATGAACTATCCGAGGGACACCGTGGGGTTTTACTGGCTAAAACCCCACGGTGTCCCTCCTTCTGACCTAAGGCCGGGGTCACGGGATTCGCTGTTGCATCCACCGCGACCATACAGCCAACCCTAGGCAACGGCAGGGCATGCGGTAGTAAGCGTACCTATGAATTTTGCATAATCTCGTATCCTAATCGATTTCTTATACATTAATTTTCTAACCATTTTTAATATTTTCACAATTTTTTCAGGAGGTAGTTGAAGGCACATTTCATGTGTGTTGAGGTCCACACCGAGAAATCTACATTTTTGATTTGGTGTCATGTTACTTTTTTCAATATGTATTATGAATCCTAATTTATCTAGATTTTGTTTTAAAATATTAATGATATTTTTACAGGTGTTATAACTCTTTCCTATATATAAAATGTAATCGAGATACGCTATTACTGTGTGCCCTTTACTTCTAAGATATGACAGTAATGATTTAATAAGTTTTGTGAAAACGTAGGCGGCTGAACTAAGGCCATAGGGTAAACAATTAAATTCAAACAATTGAACAAATCTAAATCTTAGATATTTTCTATATGAACCATAAATAGGGACTAAGAAATATGCCTCTTTGAGGTCTATTATTGCCATATAAGAGCCTTCAGATACTAGCTTTGTAGCAGTGCGTATATCCTTCATTTTGAAGTGGTGGGTATATATCTATTTAATTTCTTTAAGTTTATACTTTATATTTATACTAATAAATCTAAAAGCACCGGTACTTTTGGGTGTTAAGAATACTGGCGATACATATTGACAAAGTTCATCAACACATTCAGAAATAGCTCCCAATTCTTTTAACTTTGTTATAGCATTTTCCCTTTCTACTATTGGAAATGGGGGATTATTTGGTTCGGTGTATTGGGTAAAACTATGCATAAAAGGGATTTTGTATCCTTTAGGTACATAAGACAGAATAACAGGGTCATCAGTAGTTGATAACCAATTGTTAAAATATAGTTGTATGTGACCAGCATGTGGTACCTCTACTTGTGCCTCCGGTCGGTATGACGGTGGCAGGGGGCTGGCGCGGCTCGGCCTCGCGGCTGCGTAGTACCTCCTCGCTGTGGCTGACGGTTGTGCCTCGTAGTGCCGACCCGCTGCTGTTGGTAGCATCTTTGTATTTTGCTGAAGACGAGGAAAGCGTGTGTTTCCCGACATTGGACGCTTCCTTTGAAAATGAGGCTTCTTTATTTACTGGTCTTTCAATGTCCTTTGAATTTTTTATGTTTTCCCCAAATAGGAATGTCTGTCTTTTAACACTGAGTGGTGTTGTAGGTCAATCAGAAGTTGACTTAGTTCAGAGAGTCTCTTGATAATTATAATTTTATCAATATCAGGTTCTATCAATATCAGATTTTATCAATATCAGATTTAATTAAATCTATAGTGACTAGGCCTGGTATGCCCTAAGCCCAGTTGACTTGAGATTCCTCTACTCCCGGCAGCATCAGACAGGACCGCTGCCACTTCCGCTTTGCTTGCCCCATCCAGGAGGACTTCACCCCAACGTTCAGAGATTTCCTGGGGAATTTTCTCACCCAACTCCTGCTCAGCAAACT
Source organism: Amphipyra berbera (assembly GCA_910594945.2). NCBI lineage: Eukaryota > Metazoa > Arthropoda > Insecta > Lepidoptera > Noctuidae > Amphipyra > Amphipyra berbera. The sequence goes on from OU343125.1 coordinate 11,786,570, forward strand.
TGGTCTCGCCAAGTATTTTTAAATTTTCTCGGGAACCGTAGAAGTGGACAGCAAAATTGGATCCGTGATACCCAAGGGCCGGAGCAGGGCCCGATTGCATGTCCCATTCATGCACTTGCGATGGGCTGTCACCGCAACCATAGACAAATCGTCTTCATCGAACATGTATCTATCCAGTTTAGACTGTTCGGGAAACAAGCAGGGCGATTGTTTCAGCGGAAAACAGGTATGGTATGTTACTTTCTGGATGGCATCGCGTACCACCACGCTAAGAAAGTACAACAAATTTGTTCCTGGATAATATCACGTATTACCACTTTAGGGAACAAAAAACGATTACCTTCAGTACAACATCACGTGTTGTATGTTACTTTCTGGATGGCATCGTGTAGCACCACGCTAAGAAAGTACAACAAATTTGTTCCTGGATAATATCACGTATTACCACTTTAGGGAACAAAAAACGATTATCTTCAGTATAACATGACGTGTTGTATGTTACTTTCTGGATGGCATCGCGTACCACCACGCTAAGAAAGTACAACAAATTTGTTCCTGGATAATATCGCGTATTACCACTTTAGGGAACAAAAAACAATTACCTTCAGGATAACATCACGTGTTATCACGTCAAGAAGGCAAGAATATTTGAATATAAGCATGATTATTTCCTAAGTTAATAAAGTTGAACACTTTTTCTAATATGGAGGGTCAAGTCGAAACTTGCTTTTTTGCTAACCTTGATATCTGGGTTGAAATTTAGCTTCCAGGCAGCGTATCTTTTTACGAATATCTTGTTCGCTTTTTACTTTTCGTTTTCTTCCCATTTTAGGCTATTTTTGAGCACTTTTCCACAAGTTTTTCCACAAGTTTTATTTTTTGGTGGTAATGATGCAGCACACAAAAAACGAATGACGTTTATAGAGGTGAGCGCCGACAGCAGGGAATAGTAGAGAGGTGTAATCGCAATCGACTACGGAATCGATATTTTTTATAATTGTTTCTAAACTTTAAAGAGTGTGATGATGCAGTACGTTGGAGAACGGACTACATGGTTGGTTAAATCTCGAGGATGTAACATCGAAATATAATAAGAATTTTCCAACTGTAAGATCCCAGTAAACTGGCGATCTGATAATCAAACTCAGTCTTCATGCTAGGTTGTCAATAATTAATTATCACCCTATAGCAGTCCACTGCTACCACTGAGCTCGATCCTCGGTTTCTCTCATCCAGCTGCTACACGCCGCCTTATGAAGATCGTCACTCCACCTAGCTTGAGGGCGTCCAGTACATTGGACGGTTCGCGGTCTCCACTCAAGAACATGTCTACCCGCAGGGCTGGACTGGGACCTGAAATCGGCCCGGGCATTAAAACTTAAAAAAAAACTTAATTCCCAAGCGATTAGATGGACGACGTTTTTTCTTTTTTTTTTAGACGCTCCCCTCACTCTTTCTCTCCTGTATCTTGGGTGCATAATTGGGTGAATATTCGAAAAATTTTAACATTATTTTAACAAATCATTCTTCTCCCGGGATGTTAACGTTATAGTATTGTCAGATTGTTTTTATTCTTTTCTTATTGCTTGACGGCAGCGGTATAGTTTGAGTTTTCATTATCATAATTATAGTATTAAACATCTGCATTCTTAACTTTGGGATTATGCTAATGACGTTCTCAATTTTTGTTAATATTTTTCGAAGAATGCCCCATTTACAAACACAAACAATTTGCGGCGTCTTTTTCAAGCGATAGGCGATATTTGGACGACCTTTTTTTTTACTTTCCCCTCACTCTTTCGATTTCTCCGACTGTGTGACCGGCCCATCGGGCATCCGGCCCATCGGGTATTTGTCCGATCTGCCCGTATGGCCAGTCCGAGCCTGTCTACCCGTTTTCAACGGTCATCGGTTCTACGGTTAATATAGCCGGCCCATTGCCACTTTTTATCTTACCTTATCCTATGGGCTATGTCGACTACGTTGGTTCTCTGTCAGATCACCGCGTTTCGGATTCGAGCCGATCGATAATTGATTACATATTTAGGTAGAGTTAGTTTATACTTATAAAATGTGCACATTAAAAAAAGGTTAAAGAAATGATCCACCATGAATTAGGAAAGTATTTTTTTAATCATTATTTATACTGGTTGTAGTGTTCTGGCTTTTGCCGTTTGGAGGTCATAACTACCCTCATAAAGATAGCAACGACATGATTTTACTGCTTACTGCCGGATAGGATGGCCATGAAATGTATTTTTATTCAAATGGTCTTCGTCATTGCATCATAAACGCTTCGATCCTCTTTATTGACCTCGGGGCCGATGTGCCGATCTTGTTAGTATCCACCACTTAAGGCGTAATGGATTTTCTTTCACACAGACTTGCATTAAGCCTATTTATTTCGGATCCCAGCGGTTTAACACGAACGTTCGCGATCAATTTCTCGCTAAATGGGCATTAAAGCACCGTTCGTGCAAACTTCCCGCTAAGTTACGAGCTATGCGTATTCGTTGAAGCGATTTACAAAATTGCTCTTATATCCAAGTTTCAAGTTCTTGCGGCATACCTGCCCCAACTTCACTTGTTATGCCCAAGAATAATGCTCAATATTTGGAGGAGTTCACAACTTTTGAACGATCGCGAAAAACTTGTTTGTTGTTCGACTGGCTAACGGCTCATTTTTCAGTCTAGAACTTTGGGTATGCCTTTGTTCGATTTATTATAAGCAGGTAGTAAAAAATCACTTACAATATGAAAGAGAATACAATATTCTTTGTGCTAACATAAAATATTGCCGAACAGTAAGTACTAGAAGTAAAAGATCGATTGATGCTTTATAGTATATTCAATATTTTATTAACATTTTTAGAGCAGTGGCAATTTGCGGCTGGCTGTTTTTCTTTATGGTTCTCCAATAAAAAAGAAGTTGTAACATAGTTATAGTTTCCGAAACAGAGGCACCAAGCTACCAGTGAGAGTTGATATACGAGTTCCATTGAGATTCATATTATTAAGTTAACTATGGAAGCATGGTGAGGTTCAACGTATTTTGGACGCGTGCAAGACTGAATTACAGGACCTTCACTTATATCGCGTAGGGCAAATGATTAGGTGCGTACTCGTATCGTGCGTGTTGTACTCTCAAAGTAACCATCTTATTCTGCGCCTTGTTCTTCTAACAATAAACGGGATTAGGTTTTCGTATAACTTTTCCTACGTGAGACATTACCAAACAAAGCCTTGTAGAGTTTGTGTCCATAAAAGTAAGATTACAGTTTGCTTGGCCGCGTGATTTCTGGCAATGAATATTATCAGCGGGTAAGTCCGTTTCATTATTATTAAGATATTTTTGTAAGTACTTATATTATAATTTACCAACATATGGATGTACCTTGTCCGAAATAAATTTGATTGATTGATTGATTGAGTAGAGACTCTGAGATCTTAAAACTCTCTCAATAAGACGAATAGTAGCTCAAATTGCAAAAGACTTAATTTGATGTTTTTTTGCAATTTGAGCTACTGTAAGTCTTATTTATAAATGCTAAGGAATCACTTACTCTAATAGTAGAGGCTTTCACCTAGTCTCCAGTTATTGTCACTTGAAGTAGAAATTAATGCACAAATTTAAAAAAATATGGTGTTATAGGTTACTCACTCTCTCCACGTGGGTGTTGTATAAGGGGACGAACGAGATTTTCCAAGATAATTAACAGCAGTATTCTCCTATGTGCTATGTGTGTTCTGCCTAGCCTTTTCCCAACTATGTTGGGTTTGGCTTCTAGTCTAACTAGATGCGGTTGGATATCAGTATTTTACACGGAGCTGATACCACCAGACCTCCGTAGCCTAGTTACTGGTCAATGCCGATATCTGAAGGTTGGACCAGTTGTCAGTCTTTCGGACTTCTGACTACCCGTAACGACTGTTATAGGTAATCGTATGACATCTGGGATCCACGGGGCTCTCCGAGATATGGAGGGATCTTGATGTGTTATGAGCGATGTGTCACCTATCAACGGACTGACCGAAGCAAGCGTAACCTCGCACAGATCACACGATCCGCGCTTTTGTTATTTAGCTACGAGCTCCTGATCTCAGCAGAACCCGCCTATGTACTAATAACAACACAACGCGATCCCGAATCCGTGCGTCGAGCTTGGTTGTACCTATACAGTAATAATCACTTTTGACTGATCATTGTAGTGGTTTATGCAGAGGTATGTGGACGTTTACAGGCTGCTGCGATGAATATTAAAGCCTTGGATTTACTAAGGGACAAATGGAGTAACATACCGCGGGACTTGACGCGGGATATCCACGTGAATGTCCTGGGGACAATGTCGCGGAACAATTCGCTCGCACACATCTGCGCCCGCTCTCCAAGTGGCGGCTTGCAACATATCCCGCGTCACGTAGAAATGGCGCGCAATGTTCTGCGCAACATTGCGTGGCAGTGTGCAACGGTGCAGCGTAACGTAGACTCAATGTTGTGCGTCATGTTGGGAAACATTTTGTTCTTAAGTTAATCCAAAGTTTGAAGTAGCAACTATCGAAAAAAAATAGAAAACGTAGAAAACCAGTAATAGAATATTTCACGTGTATTGTTATTGATCGTACAACAGTCTTACATACTTAGGTTAACAGAAAATTATTGCGTGCAGTAAAAAAAAGCTGTTTTTATGAGACGACACTCAATAAATTAGCGTCACGGCGCCACCAGATGGCGCCAAGACAATTCCTTCAGCTCACTCTTGTTTTTCGATAGGCGATCAACCTTCGCCATGATAATATATAGCTGACCCGATCCCCTACCGCTTTCAGCTTTTTAATCCCGTGATTTATATTGCGTACGGAGAACGATTTTTGAATACATTGAATTTTATTCTCAACGATAAATTTCTTGTCCAGTAACCGAACTATGGTATAAGGTTTCTGTTTGATATTGGCTTGTCGATGAATGAAATGTTTATGTTTATAAAGGAAAACTGTAAATGACACACTGTTTTGAGATTCTCTGCGAAATGTTTTAAAACCGCATAGACAAAACATTGGCTAGAGTAGTTTGAAACAGATATAAATTAAAAACATCATAGGCCGTGTTGTTTTTAATGTAGGGGCAAGCTGATTGCTGTACGAGCCCAGATTGAAATCTGACAGTGAATCCTACGCTACTCAAATAAAAATTTCTCGATCTCATTTTGAAATTTGAACCATTTCATTTCATTTATTTCAGTAACAATTTTTACATCGTATCGAAATTTTACACTGAATTATAGAATTAAGAATTACAATATAAATCATTATTAAAAAAGTAACCAAATTAATTAATTAAAAAAGTAAAACATTTGCGATTCCTCTGTTATAATATGTTAAATGTCAATAAAGTGCAAACCTTGCAAGTGCAATCTTGTTCCACCGACTGCTGAGTGAAAAAACCTCTTCTTTTTTATGCCATTCTTCTGGTCTATGCTAATAGCATTCAGCATGCTTATTCTGATCCGAAAAGTTTCCGTACCTATTCGAACGGAAACTATCCGACAGATTGATTTGATGACCCGACGGACATAACGCAATTCACATTCACAATTCCTATCGGAAGGCATTTCTTCTTTCAGAAGGTCTCTCGTATCTCTAAGGATCAATGTCGCGACTATCACACAATATACTAAACAAGTATAGGTGAACTTTAACATTCTGTTAGTAGGTAATCTTCTTAGGAGTACTTAACTACTTAAAATTCCCGCAATAGGCAAAGGTCTGGAGTAACCATAGGAATGGTAAACAAAGCTTTTTGTTGGGAGTAAATAATCAGCTTAACTCGAAAGAAGGTGTGTTAGTTACCAAGAACGTACATCTGAGAATTCCCACCTAAGTATACGTTTCTTGTGTCGGCCACAGAACACATTTGTAGACTATACCTACTTCGTTTATGGATTACGAAATAATAATTTATTTTCACTGGAGCTAGTTATCGTTGTTAACATAACATCAAGCCTGTAATCCCCAAAGGGTTCGGCAGAGGTGTTTTTGTACACCATCGTTTCGCTAGTTATGTTTAGGTCCCATGTAATAGGGGGCGAACCTATAGCCATTGTGGAGGATTGAGGTATGGTGGTCCTCCAACGTAAAGGGAGGATCCTCCTACCAGGCGAGTCTTATGCCTGGCGGGCTACTGCCCAACAGTTGATGTTGGGAACTTGTATATACAATAGTAACATAATTAACGCACATCCTGAAAGTAGTTTGTTCAGAATCGTTTACTGAATCGATTTCTATTATTTTTAATATAGGTAATTTTTTATCCCAAAAATAATTCAAACTACGGAAATTAGTCTCATTACCCCTGTACAGTCAAAACAAACTGGAATGGACTCTAAATCAAAGCGAAAAGACTTTTAAAAGTGCGTTTTTATTTGTATTAATACAAATTCCGTCATTCAATACAAAATAAAGATAAATAAACCGTATTTCAAGAACGTTAATTTAGTAAATAACAATGCATTACATGTTAAACCAAAATTTCAGTGTATGTATTATGATTATAACATAATATTTTAATTGGGGTATTTGATGGTGTGCGTTAATTACGTTACATGTTGTATATTATCTGCGTGTCGAATCTTGATATCGCGATGCACGATTTGTGACATTTCATTTGACAGCTGTCATTGTTGTCGCTGTAGTCTGCTAGACATTCGTCATGCGCGTAGTTATCATGTGGCGTGATAGACGCCGCTACACCATTAACCGGGCACAAATCCAGACTCCGGGTTGCTACTGAGAAATTCCTCATGGAGAAATCCAATAACATTTTGCCCGACTTGGGGATCGAACCCAGGAGCTCAGCCGTCGCGCTTGCCACCATTAGACCAACGAGGCATATACATACACTCATAAGCAAATTTTACCTGTCATATCTACTAACGTGTGGGATACAACGCTGAGGTCTTTACTTCATTATTGGTAATGATATAAAAAACATTTTAACAAAAATAAAACCGACTTAAAAAAAAAACGAAGATAAGAATAAAATAATTACCATATTCTAAATTTGACAGTTTCAGAAGTCGGTGCCTTCAATTTAGTTCAGCATGATTAGCACCGACTTCTGAAACTGTAAATTTTATCATAATATAGTAATTATTTTATTCTTTTCTTCGTTTTTTTTTTAGTCGGTTTTATTTTTGTTAAAATGTTTTTTATTTTTTTCATTTTAGTGGCCTTAATTAAAACATGGTTGGACCTACTAAAGACGCTGCTCGTAATCACATCATCACATTATGCGTACTGTTCGTCATTGAGGAGTTCCATTGTCTATCTTCGAAGTTCTTCATCAGATCTTCACTAAATTTAAATGGGACCATTTCGAAAGAATACTTCATGAATGAGGGTGTAGTGAGGTAACTCCTTTTTTTGGAAGTCTGTTAAAAAGAGTCTTATTTTAAACGTATAACGCTCTGTGAATCATAGGGGTCAATCAAAAGTCACCATTAACGACACCCACCTGAAGAAGAGGCTTTTTCCATCTATTCTTGGCTTAGAATCACACGGTTCGAAAAGCCGATCGATTCCGATCAGCGGACAGAATATATCCCGCCCGTTTCCAATTCAGTCCAGATATTTCGAGTCTCTGAAATTCCATACATATGCATATATTCACGCATAGACTTTCAAATATGCTGTGCTTTATTCTGGGTAAAAGAGACGGCACCAGCAAACGGTTCAATATACAGGGTGTCAACGATATCATGTAATTCCTTCAAACCTCGTGATGTACTGCTGACATAGATTAACGCTGCAAGGGATACATTTGAATTCAATTAAAAAAAAATGACGAGAATTATACATGTGTTCTTAACGTGAGGCATTATAGCGCCCCGAGCGAATTGCGCGGTATCGCTCGCAGCGCGGTCATTTAACTCGGGGCGCTAAAATGCCTCACGTTAAAAACACATATTTACTTTTTGTAATTTTTATTACTGAATCCAAAATTATACCATGCAGGGTTGATCTATGTCAGCAGTACATCACGAGGTTTGCAGGAGTTACATGATTTCGTTTACACTCTGTAGAAACGACAAGAGTACGTAACACTCCTAGCATATAGATTGGTACTCTTATTAGGCACAAAAAAGATTATCCCACGCAAAAAAAAAGAGATTATTAAATGCCTCATTTGTCTAGTGGTGGCAAGCGCGACAGCTGATCGTGAGGTCTTGGGTTCAATACCCAGGTCGGGTAAAGTGTTATTGGTTTTTCCGTGTGGAATTCCTCAGTAGCAGCCCGGAGTTTGATTTTATGCCCGGTTGATGGCAATAGGCTCGGCTGCTATTACATGGGACTCAAACATAACGGCGAAATGCGGGTGTTACTATACCCCTGCCCAACCCTTCAGGGAATACAGGCGTGATGTTATGTGTAAATGATTATTTACGGTTTTATTTACACGCAAAATCGATTACAAAATTGTCATCATCGGATAAACGGATTCGATGCCCAGATCTGCGAATGTGTTATTAAGTTGTCCGTCCCGAAATACTTAGCACCTACACATCTGCTCACCTCTTCTGGGATTACAGCCGTAAAGGTTTTGTCACAACTTTGTTATTATAAACACGGAGTGTACACCCGTTGGAAAGTAAACAAGCACACATGAAAATCAATGGACACCTAATCATGAATGTGTTATCATAAGTTATTAACAATAACAACCTCACCGCACAGTCAATTATGCAAATAGTTTTAAGCCATTTTACGGTTACGGGACTTATGGGCCAGCTTGTTTAGGTTTCATGCTAATTTGCTTCTATAATCTCTGAGTGCTAAATCCTGTACGTCGTGTGTGCGGTACGGTACTAGATAGCGCTGGCGGTTCCTACATATCTGCAATGCAAATGTCTCCCATCAGCATTCCGCGCATACGACTCCGGTCCTGTGACGGACTAACAACATTTCAGAATAAAAACCGACATTTATAAACGCTGTGTACGTGCTTCTTTACGTTACGTGTTCTTTCTGTTCAGTTTAGAGTGACATCATCATTTTGGAATGCTGTTATTTTTCCTTTGAGATCAAGAGGCGAATATTTTCATAACATAAAAAAGGGTTGGGCAGAGGTGTATAGTAACACCCTCAATTCGCCATTATGTTCAAGTCCCATGTAATAGGGGCGAGCGTATTGCCATCAACCGGGCATAAATCCAAACTCCGAGCTAGTACTGAGGAACTCCCGATCAGCAGTTCCGCATAATTCTAAACGGAGGACTAAAACAAGAAGAATATTTACATGATCACAGAGGTTTGATTTGTTCACACATATAATATGGGCATTTAGTTAGTTTTCCGTAACTTCAACAGTTTGTTTTGAGGAAGCCCATCTGCACGTTTTCAGTGGACGTTTACGGATTGATACAATCGTGATGACATCCGACTTCAAGAATTCCTCTTGGAGGATAAAGCCTTATTAATGGATTCAGTGTAATAAGTATATTAGAGGAAGTTTGAAAGTGGCACCAGTGACAGAAAAGTTGAAAGGAAAGCGTTTGTCTTGGTATGGGCATGTGCTGAGGAGGGATGAAACACATGTGACTAAGAGAGTGATGAATATGATGTTGATGGATGGAGGGGGAGAGGGGGACCTAACAAAAGATGGATGGATTGTGTGAGGGAGGATATGAAAGATAAAGTAAATGATAATGAGACGGCTGACAGGGAAGAGTGGAAGAGAAAAACATATTGCGTCGACCCCAAGTAACTTGGGACCAGGGCAGGAAGATGATGATGATGATAATGGATTCAGTGCAGCTATACTCTTGTTAATATAACAAAAGACAGATAAGACCCGTTTTAGCAAGGAAACTTATAGAAATAAGGAATATTTTTACTTCCAGCAGGGATTCAACACAGGATTATGTTTTTATGAATCTTGAAGTCAATCAAAATGAGCTGAAACTCTACTTGAAGAAATGGTTCAATAAATATACGTGCTTTGGTTGGCCACTTCTGTCTTATGCTATTAAATGGAGTACCGTGCCTCGGAGAGCACGTTACATAGTCGGTCCCGGGTGTTATTCGAATACCTATGGCAGTCGTTACGGGAAGTCACGAGCCCGAAAGTCTGACAACCGGTCTAACCTTACGATATCGAGATTGCCCAGTAACTGGGTTGCGGAGGTTTGATGGTAGTCGCTTCGTGTAAAATACTGGTATTCAGCCGCATCTGGTTAGACTGGAAGCTGACCTTAACATAGTTGGGAAAAGGCTAGTCAGGACACTTATTAGATGGAGTATACACAGGAATTATTCCTGTCGCGTCTTCCTTGACATGACAGGTGCTCATGTCTAAGTACAAACCTCCTATTTATATCCGGCATAGCTTCTATCTAAAGTCAAAATAAAACCAATTAATATTTCAAAGTCCGTACTATTTTCAGCCCCGCAAGTTTTCCTGAAAATGAATGTTTAAAAATAAAACACATCCCATTTCCTATTCGGATTGGTTGAACAATAAACTCGAAAGTTATTTTCGTGAAAATCTGTTTCAGGCTAACTTTTATATAATTAAAACTCTACCGCCGTTGCAAGAAGCGAATAATTCATAAGAAGGTTAATTAAGTTCGTTCTTCAGCAGCGGTACGTACGTAGGTACTCCCGGTACGTTATGAAATTTAATTAGCCCCATTAATCTGCACACATTGCCTTTCAATCTGATTACAATACCGCTAAGTGTTTAATATACGAACAGCTACTTTAATATTTCTTTATCAAATCGTTTTGGATAGCATTGGTAATCATATCAGATTGCGTAATAATTTGATGCACTCGGCGTAGATGGGTAGACGATCTGACTCATGGAACTGTAAGTCTAGCAATATATGTTTTATCACTGATACCGTGTAGATAATGATAAAGCTTTTATTTTTGTCATTAGACTTTATCTGATAATTTGCAGTGTTTACATACTAAACATCGACGCACAGCGAACGTTTGACGTCATTACTAAGGAAATTGATTTATAATCCAAAGACCCAATAAAAAAGGAGCCTCATAATTTTTATTGAACAAATACTTCATTCTTAAGAGTTCTTGCGTACCCGGAAGAATTGTACTTGTTTTTCAACATATCAGGAATAGATATTAGAAAAGCTAAAAAGTAATATTATTTCTAAAGAGAGCAAGCGTTTTCTCTTCACTGAAACCTAGATGGGACAGTTTAATGAAGATAATAAGATTCCTCCAGGTTTAAACTGCATTTTGACGTTTCTACAGACATTAAGAATTTTATTAAAGAATTAATTGTTAGCAAAAGATCTTTAAATACCCTTTTTATATTTAAACTAGCGACCCGCCCCGGCTTCGCACGGGTGCAATGTAGATAGTAATGTGGGGCATATGAACCTTCCTCTTGAATCACTCTATCTATTGCTGAAAACTGCATTAAAATCTGTATAGTTTAAAAGGTCTAAACGTACAGACAGTGGGAGCGACTTTGTTTTATACTATGTAAATATTTAGAGTGGATTCTGTTTTTAGGTTATTCTCATCCTTATGCAGCTGGATACTTTTTATTTAATGTTTACTATGACATATTTTATTAGTATCTTCCACGCTAAATACGCAGCACGACGATTGTCTAGCAGACTACACCAACAATAATGACAACTCTCAAAAATTATGTCACAAGAATCCTGCATCGCGATATCAAGATTTGACATGCAGATAGTATGCTGGGTGGTCTACGCATACTGTACATAAAACTAAGTAACATACAGCAAAAATAATTGCTGGGAAACGACTTTCATTTTTTGGTATTAATAAACAGCTTTACATTGTAGCTCGCAATGTAAACGCGCGCGCAGCAGACTGTGCCTACATTTTGCAAATGATGATAATGTTTATATAGAAGAATGTTTAGTAATAACAAACTTAGTTTTCGTGAAAAACGTTCAAAAATATGGTGACTTTGACCTTCAATATCTCCGTAACCAGTCGGTTCCCAGGTATGGCCCAATACCAAAAAATCTTCGTAATGATGGGAAGGATACGTGGCTCTCGGCTTCGTTAAGGGTATTTTAACACCCGGTATATACAACTTCCCAACAACAACCATTGGGCAGTAGCCCGCCAGGTATAAGACCCGCCTGGTTGGAAGATCCTCCCTTTTCGTTGTAGGAACACCATACCTCGTGTACATCAATACCTTAGTATTCCTAATACTTTTTAAATATTAATTGGAACTATGATAATATATTATATTCGTGTGGGTTTCACGTTATGTTGGATTATCCAATCGATAGTGTTTATTGTTCAAAACAGCAAAGCAAAAGTCCAGTCAAACTTGGTCCCAGCAACAAATAAATTTTGTAAAGGTTGATTATTCCTTTACGCCTCACGGTACGCTGAAAATTAGCTTGACGTCACTAATCTTCTTAGTGCACCAAGATTATTATTCTGTTTTGGACTTTATAATTTAATGTACTTTGACGCACCACGAATATTAAGTTCCGCCGGAGTCAGTCTCGCTAGGTATTTCACTTTAATTAAATTTCCACATTGAGGGCTACCGGATTATCTCGAATAATGTTTTAGACCGACGCGACGCAACGAATAATAACAAGCGTTCCTTTAATATTTTTGGAATAAACACCGGAATAGCTTTGTAGCTAAGTGCTTTGTTGCTCAACGCCCTCATTTTTACAGTAGACGTAAGCTCAGTTGCTGAGTGAAATCTTGGGTTCGATTCCCAGTTCACACAGTGATATTAAGTATATCTGTAAAAATCACAGTAATATTCTGGAGTTTGAATTTAATACAGTCGTGCGCGATTGTAGTATATCCGTTCACACCTCCGCTTTCCACTTCTGGGTAATACTGAGTGAGTGACGTATGTAAAACTGCATTGTTTCATGCTCGGGTTAGACACTTGTATCTTAGACAAGTAAGTTCACATTACTTACAGGTTTATAGATATATTTAAGTTTATGATGATTTACGATGTACCCATGTGTATTTTTCAACATTGCTCGACTTGTTTCGGTCTTAAACGATACCCTTAATCATGAAATCAGGAACGTGAATGTATTTTACTAAAGTTATAATATAACATTTTAGATATGGTATTTTGTTTTGAGACTAGATGTTGGAGAATGAGAAGCGCCCTATAACCAAAATTACTGATTTGGAAACTATTAGAAAGTATTTTTTACGGAAATTCTAATAGCGTGGAAATAAATATGTTTATAGCATGTAATTATACCATGTTTATTCCAGGAACTGCCTCATTGGTCTAGTGGTGTCAAGCGCGTTTGCTGATCATGACGTCCTGGGTTCAATTCCCAGGTCGGGCAAAATGTTATTCGGTTTTTGCGTATGGAATTCCTCAGTAGCAGCCCGGAGTTTGGATTTCTGCCCGGTTGATGGCAATAGGCTCGCCTCCTATTACATGGGACTTAAACATAACGGCAAAATGAGGGTGTTACTATAAACCTCTGCCCTGCTCTTCGGGGAATACAGGCGTGATGTTATGTTATGTTATTCCAGGGCAAAAGTAATGTACGCTTTTACATTTTATGCAAGTGCACGTAGAAGACTATTGTAATAAGTATTTGCTCATAGAACTAATCTAAATACATAGGCTTTATAGATAGTACAGAGACATGTGTACGACCATTTGAGCGATTACTGATTGACTTCAATTAAATAGGAATTATCTCTAATGCAGGCAGGATTCAGACCATCTTGATAACGTATTGAATGTTCTACGTAGTGGTATAATGGATATTATAGGATTACAGGTATTATTAGTGATGTCATAGTGTTCAGATGAATCTATTGTTCTATACACAATGATTGCGAGGAACTAGAGACATCAAAAGTAACGGCTTATCTTTCTTGGAAGTCTTATGACAAAAGAATATGAAAGGTGAACACAAACCGTGTGACCTTTGACTAAGATAAGCTATCTGACTGACCCACCTAAGAGCCCGTTCACACAGCGGATCCGTTTTAACGGATTTATCGGTACTGGATGTGTTGTTCACATCTGTACCGACGGATCAGTTAAACAAATGGCAGCTGCGTCGCATCTGGCAGGCAGGATACGATAAAAATAACGGGTCCATTATTATTTACTGAAGTCGGAATACTGTCGTGTATGTGAACTCGCTCATACAACAACAGGCGCCATCACCAAAATAAAAACGGATCCGCTAAACGGGTCCTGTAAACGGCTTCTGTGTAAACCAGCTGTAACCTAACCTAATAGACTACTTTCTTAGACTTGTAAGTGTTTAAGCTTTCATTTTGTGACTTTCTATCACATAGCCTTCATAAAATATGCTTTAATATATACTACGTATCATCTAATTTATTTTAATGGTAATCTGATACATATTTATCATCAACTTACTCTCAAATATTGTAAGACTAATCTCGGCTGGCTCTAGCACTAGCATTGTAGCGGCCAAATCAGCCGAATTCATTTTTGCTTACACTAATATTATTACCGAGTGAAAAGCGATTTTTCAAATAGTCGCGGACGTCAAACAGCCGTCGCTCAGGATTCAACCAGGAACTCGACACATTTTGGATGACAGAGCTAAAAGTGCACTCGCTAAAGAGCGCACAAACAGTTCTTTTGAGCAAAGTGATCCCCGCCAGTAAGCCTAGTATGAATGAAAAAGAAGGAAATGCAAAATGCGGAGGCCTTTGCGGCTTTATACACATGTACTCCCATTTAGTGTCGTATCTAAATACATAAAAACAAATTGATGAAACTTTTACGTCCAACGTGGCAACGCTGCCAGTCTTCTGGGCACGCTCCCAGACGACAGTGATGTGGACGAATATTACGACCTCTAAGTGCACTTTTTAAGTTTTTTATGTAGGAACTGTGATCTTATACGTATTTTGTACGTATAGTTAGTTTTTAATATTGATTTATATTCTAATTTAGATTTATATTGTTGCTATTAGGATATAGTGTATATAAATAATCCCTTTAGTAGCTCAATAAGAAAAATTGGTGAGAAAAATTAAATAAAAAGTCTATTACGGTTATCAAATAAATACACACATAAATTCTATTAAGTAAATTGATAAAATCCACCCCACTGCCAATCTTCAACATCCAATAATAAATTACAGCCAATTTTCTTGAGAGCTTCGTTATACAAATTGTCAATAGGCACTCGTTAATCCGGTAAAGTACCCACAAACAAAGGGGTTATCATCGAAATTTATGAGCTATAAAATTGGCACGGACCACCTTTATAGGCGAAAATATGAAAATATTGAAGTTTGCACGGAATAAATTATTCTAAATTGCCCCAGTTTGGATTGTGGTGAACCCTTTAGGATCGGGAATTGAGGAGATTAGGGGCGTCACACCGAGGACTGCGGTCATCTATCAGTGGAGATAGCGGCATGGCGACAATGAGACCCGCTTACAGTAATTGGCCGGGATAGAGCTACATACCTACATTTATTTGATGATCTTTTCAGTGGAGAGGTGACGTTATTACAGTTTTTACTTATTTGTACGTGTTGGGGAAGTTGTACATTTATTAGTTATTTCGATTGATATAAGAAATACATACTACAGTAAATTAGGTAATGAAAAGCTCTGTACAAGGTGGTGTGTTTGTATAGGCAAACCTTTGGATGTTTATTTAATTAATTTTAATGAAGCTATTAATACTTTTTTTAAGAGGATTCAACCTATCAATATAGTTAATTTTGCATCTTTATGTATAGTTATTTATTGTCTGTTTATATTATGTATTACATACACATTACACTATATATATTTATATATATATATTTATTTCATATTTATTGTATAATTATAATATTTATTTATTTGTGTTTTTAGGTTTATTTACCGTACATAATTTAATATCTCCTAATTAATTGTTACACTGTGAACTACCTCTCTCTTTTTTTCTTGCACTTCATGTCCATCCAAAGGTTGTCTGGAAGAAATCGCCTAGTGCGATAAGACCGCCCATTGTACATCTCTATTTTTATAGTAATGTTTCTTGTTTGTTTTGTGTACAATAAAGAGTATTGTATTGTATTGTATTCATAGGTCTTTTTTTATCGTTGGAATGTCCTCATCGATGTCCCTCGCCCGGGGAAGGCGAGGGCGTCTGCCGGACTCTTACCGGCTAAAAACCAACAGTGTTCCTCCTCCTGACTGTACGGCCGGGGTCGCGGGATTCGCAAAAGCATGCACCGCAACCCCAGCAGAAATTTATAGGTCTGCCCACACAGGTACTCTGCAGTAGACTACTGCTACTTATAGAGTAACAAGTCTCCTATGATGAAAAATTCAATTACAATTCTATCCATATTTCTTTACGCTAGGGGTCTAGAGTATTTCTTACAGTCAGAATTCCTTGAATAGCGATCGTAGTATGATTAGGATTTTTAAAGAGTGGCTTCTGCAAAATCAATCTGTAAAAGCAGTAGTCCAAAATTATCGTGGTACCGCTGATATCATTATAGTCTCCAATGTCCGGTATCTATTTCTTACTAACCGTTATTGGTTAAAATAACGATTCGCTCATTAGGTACCTACAATAACAAAGCGTAGCGCTCGGTAGCGTAGCGTAGCTACCATCCGTCAGAGCATCGGAAGGTTATTTCTGGAGATTTTATTTTGCAGTAGGTATGGTTAATAATCAGTGATAGCTTAACGTTTAAACGCTTGCCTTCTACGCAGGGGGGTCTGTGTTCGATCCCGGCCCGCACGTCTGTGTTTTCGAATTCATGTGCGGATCAGAATTTGATTATCACTTGCGTTAACGATGCAGGAAAATCATCGTGAGGAAACCTGTACACCAGCGAGGGCTCCATAAATTTCTAGATGGTGTGTGTAGTCTGCCAACCAAAGCGTGGTGGACTGAGCCCTAAACCCTTCTCATTCTGAGAAGAGGCCCGTGCCTAGCAGTGGGACAGTAATGCGATGATTATGATTATGCTTTATGGGTAAAACGTAGTGTATATGGACGGACAGGAGTATATTATATCTGGACGGGTATTTTTGGCAGTTGAGTTCTGCGTCTCCCTCGGCATGAAATTGTTGGGTTATTCTTTGGCAAAGGCCACGCTCTCATCATTTCGGCCTATCTCGTTTAGTAACACAAATCAAGCCGACAAGATCTTTTTAAACGCAATAATACTAAAGTTATGTATGGCAATTTAGTCTCAAGAAAGCGTTCTCGCTTTATCGCGCTTCCCTTTGCTTTGAAAACGGCGTGTGATTTACGATAGGCACTGTAATGATCTTGTTAACAAGTTGCTATAAAGTTATATTATAATAATATCATCCGTTCTGAAATTACGTTTTGTGTTTTCTGTTTAATTCTGAGGTAACGTTCGTTTTGTTATTTTGTACTTTGGTGAGTTAGGAATTTACATAAAATCTTTAAAAAAATCAGTGTTCATGATATTTTATTTTGTTCTGCCTAGTTCTTTCCCAATTGTGTTAGGGTTAGCTTCCAGTCTAACCAGATGCGGCTGAATACCAGTATTTTATAGGGAGACACTGCAGTTACTGGGCAATGCCGATTATCCTAAAGTTGTCAGACTTTCGGGCTTCTGAATACCTGTAATGTCTGTCATAGGATCGTATGACACCTGGGACCGGAGGGGTCTCGATGTGTAACGAACGATGTGTCCATGGACTGATCGCGGCAAGAGTTGCTTAACCTCGCAAATAGAAGAAGAAAGAAAGAAAAAGTATTTATTTTCCGCCCACGCGGACGCACACGGATACTTAAAATTAAAAATATAATGTTTCTTAAAAATTAACACTTAAATTTAAACCTAGTATATTAAACAACACGGTAACCCAAACACACAAAAAAATTAAATAATCTATGGTTACTATTATTTAGTCTATGGTGCACGGGCTACCATAACCATAAATCCTCATGCATCATAAAACTAAGTGACACTATACAAATACAAACAATACAAACATTTAAACATGTTGAATTTCCAAAAACTAATCGTATGATCCGCGCGGTTATTAATAAGCCATCAGTCTATTAATTTTATTTTTGGTTGCAAATAGCGCAGTACTGGGAAAGATGGACTAGGAAAGAGATCTAGGTACATTGAATAAAAGGTAAACTCAGCTGATGAATATAATGATGTTCGTGGTGCATCCTGTCACTGACTGACAAAGCTTTCTAAAGGTAGCGGGAACCTCGTTAAACTTGTCAGTTGAATTATTCAAGGCAGGTGACAGGAAGCACGGCCATCGGTTCCAGTCTACGGATACCAAACCGCTTGTGCAGCGTGGTCATATCGGATAATTTCTATTTTTGCTAGGTACATATATTTTAAATTACCTCGTTGGTCTATTGGTGGCAAGCGCGACTGCTGATCGTGAGTTTCAAACCCAAGTCGGGCTGTGTTTTTGGGTATTTCCGTGTGGAATTCCTCAATAGCAGCCCGGAGTTTGGATTTGTGCCCAGTTGATGGCAACAAGCGCTCGCCCCCTATTACATGGGACTTAAACATAATGGCGAAATGAGGGTGTTACTATACACCTCTGCCCAACCTTTCGGGGAATACAGGCGTGATGTTATGTTTGTTATTTTTAGCAGGAAATTTGTGTTTTAATCAGGGTTTGCATTCCGAATAAATAATTCATTTATTCGGTCGGCAGTGAAAACCACGTATGTGTAAAATACAAATTATTAAAAGAGATAGAAATAACTGTCGCCTACAAAAAAAAATGGCCGATCAAATGTTAATACAAGTTTGTCATCGTACGTCATAGATAGCTTAGAAGTATTTGAAAGTTTGTTGAACTAGTACGTTATACAATGAGTTTATCAATCTAAAGAACAAATAAAGCGCTTTTAAAGAAAAAAAAAATTACGTGGTTTTCATTACCGAGCGTCGATTTGTATCGGTCCTGATGTTTTAGATTTGCATCCTTACCGTTCTCATATTTGAATAGCAAATTCATGTCTCATTCGTTAGAACAAAGTTACTCATGACGACGATTAAAACGAAAATACCCTGTACCTTTATTATTAATGTATATATTTATAAACGATACCTTACCCATAATGTATGTAATATATGGATGTAAGGAACATTGTAAATGTTTAATTATTAGTTATTTTATGGAGGTAACATTAAGGGTGTTAGGTGTTGGGTAAGGAATGGGTGGTACCGCCATCAAATCACCGTGACAGACTTAACAGTTGATATTTAGAGGTCAACCTCTATATATATTAGAGTAGATTGTATATCGTCAGTGGAAAGGTAAAAAGACTAAAGCGCCAATATACCTACTTCACAGTAGAGAGATTCAAAGTATTTTTTTAAGAAAACAAACTTAGTTGTTTTTCTTAGAGTATACATATTAAATAGATAATTTAATTTTATCTATTTAATATGTATACTCTAAGAAAAATTGCTATGTTTATTTTCTTAAAAAAATACTTTGAAACAAACATAGATGTTTTTCTTAGATTATACATATTAAATTATCTATTTAATATGTATACTCTAAGAAAAATAGCTATGTTTATGTTCTTAAAAAAATACTTTGAATCTCTCTACTGTAAAGTAGGTATATTGGCGCTTTAGTCTTTTTACCTTTCCACTGACGATATAAATGTTCAATAACAATATTTAGTGTTAATTCTGCCAAAAAGTTGATCAAGCTTGGATGTAGTATACAGCACCGCTTCCCGCCCATAAATATCAAATGCAGAAGGTGCAATTAATAAAATGCAACACACAAACAACTCAAACCGATACGACACATGTTTCGTCCCTCCACGGGGTATCCTCAGGAGATGTTGACTCGTCGACCACTTGGACGCGAAATTATTGGCATCCAAGCGGAAATATTTGGTAGGATTAAAACTTAATATTGTTATTGTATAGATATACCCATCCATCCATGTATGTCATGGATTTCCGCAATGTGACGTCTGATTCCATTATTTAGATTGTATACCTTTATTTATACCAGTCTATACTAATATTATAAAGAGGAAAGATTTGTATTTTTGTATGTAACGAATAAACTTAAAAACTACGGGACCAATTTCAAAAATTCTTTTACCGTTAGAAAGCTACATTATCACTGAGTAACATAGGCTACGGGCGGAGCCGTGAGGACACAGCTAGTAAAGATAAGGCCAAACCACCAGCAGCCAGTACATAAAATTATGTTAACGGTGTACTGACGTGCCCAGGTCGTATTCTTATCTCTGGTCAAGATCGGATACGTTAGTCACTAGCAACCACATTACCGAGATGACGTACTACAGTAAATTTGAGTTCTACTGGAATCCGTCGCTGTGGTCAAAATCGACTTGGAAATTGATCATCATCATGTTAAGATAAATTCGATGTTGGTATCTAAGTATAATAATGAGTGTAATTGGTACTCTATTTTGTTGTGCCTAGCCTTTTCCCAACTATGTTGGAGTCAGCTTCCAGTCTAACCAGATGCAGCTGAATAACAGTATTTTACACGGAGCGACTGCCATCAGACCCCCGCAACCCAGTTACTGGACAATGCCGATATCCTAAGGTTAGACCGGTTGTCAGACTTTCGGGCTTCCTACTTCCCGTAACGACTGTCATAGGTATTCGTATGACACCCGGAACCGACTATTTAACGTGATCTCCGAGGCACGAAGTCTCGATGTGTAACGATCGGTCACCCATCCACAGAAAGACCGCGGCAAGCGCGGCTTAACCTTGCAAATCATATGATCCGCGTGGTTGGTAATTAGCCACGAGCCCTTCTGATACTCTATTTTGGAGTATGTAATTACACTACAGTGCCTGTTAAACTATGTAAATTAAAGTCTTCAACACTTGCTCTAACATACTACCTCAACTCTCCGAGTATTATTAAAGATTTATGCCTAAGTGTCTAGCAACAAATTTCCTGTGTGCAAACTTACTTCTTAATTAACTGCTTTACTAAGGAACGTGAATAGACGCCACTCTCTAAAGATCTCGTTACAGATTAACGAGTGATTTGTTTTAATTAACATCGAGCCTTTCTATTAAATTCAATACGTTTTTATAAAGCCATTGTCAGGCCAGCGTTGGGGTAAAAGTCGGATTAAAATATAATGAAATCAGTCCCTCAATGACGATTCGATTTTCATTCTGCTGAATGCTCTTTCCGACATTAACGTGGACCGATTGAAATTTGAAATGAATGAAAGATTATTACTTCTTCAATGATTTATATAATTGACTGAGATCGCTCTGTTCCGCAAAGTGAGCTGGCTTTTAAAAGAGTCCAGTTAAAAGTTTTCTCTTTATAATTCTCCGCAGTTTATTTAAACAAACTACTTGTTTAATTGAATAATTAAACGAGAGGCCTCACGGTAAGGTAAGTATGAGAAGCACTTAGACTGGGAACGGAAAAAAGGCAAACTTGGAACTTTATTCATAAAGTTGAACGTTGAGATAGGTTGATATGTTGCGGGGCTGAAACAATGCCTACTTAGCGTAGTGTTTCACTGTTACTTCAGAATACACACTAAAATTTACTTGGAAGTTATATCCAAACAATCGAATCGGAATGAAAAAAATGTCAAAAGGGCGTGAAATAGAAATAGAGATTTATTTGCTAGAAACACGGTAAGCCGGTGCTGACAAGGAACCGGTCTAACTCCTTGTCATCAGATATGTTGAAGCGTATAAGCAATCATATAATGGTAAAATATAATGTCAAATATGTCAAGAAACACGGTAGGTACATTGGTTTTAAAATAATGCAGGTATAGATGTTTGTACCTTGTACTAACGTGTATCGAAAATAAATCAGAAGTAGTATACTGGTGGTGGTGTTGTAGGCGTAGAGAGGACAGCCTATCAGTATCTAAAAACTACAAAAATATCATTTCTAAACCTGCCCGTTATCAGGAACGCTGTAAATGGTTTAAAACCGATCGGAACAAATAAATGTTGTTCATGGTATACTAAGTTTTTGACGACACGTTTGGTGCAGTGGTTGAGCGATCGGCTTCTGCGCTACGGGTCGTGGGTTTGTTCCCGCTCGGAACAAATATTTGTATGGTCTATAGTTGTTCCGGGTCTGGATGTTTGTGCATGTGAAGATTTGTGTCTGTAAACGCACCCACGATACAGGAGAAATCCTAGTGTGGGGCAAATGTTTATCTATATCTATATAAATAAAAATGAATCGCCAAATATGTTGCTAAGCGCATAACTTGAGAACGGCTCAACCAATTCGGCTATTTTTTAAAAAAATATATTCCTTAAGGCATAAGGAAGGTTCTTATGGAGAGAAAAACATAAAAATTTCGTGGAAAATAGTAAAAACAACACTTTTATTTTCCCACTACAGACCAATAACTTTTGACAGAACGAAGTCTGTCCGGGCAGCTAGTTTTAAAATAAAAAAAATATTAAAATAAGTACTCATATGATTGCTTAGATATCAACAAATCTATATTATAAAAACGATTTCTAACTTACTTGGTTGGTATATAAATAAAATAAAAAACCTTTATTCTACCATAGAAAATTTGCAATTAAAATAGTCACATTTAACTTTTTTACCATTTAATTAAGGAAGTCGCCTAGCTTTCGCGTCAGGCTCTCCCAGTTGCTTTTTTGTATAATTATTTAATTTTAAAACAATCTTACATTGACCGTAATGTGAATTACGGTGTCTCTGGGACTAAAATGATTGGCATTTCAATTTGGCGGGCGTGGCTGATATCAGTTGGTCTAGGGAACGCGTCAATTTACTCTGTAGTCTAGACCGAATCACATTAGACCTAACGTTATTTTTATTTGTTCTACTAAATTTCAATCTCAAATACTGCAAATGTGAAGCCTTATTTACACATGCTAATATTTTGTGATTGAACCGTGTAATACAAACTATTTAGTGATAAGTAGTTTGTCGAATAATTGTTATACGTTTTAATCCATATTCAACTAGCGACCCGCCCCGGCTTCGCACGAGTGCAATGTAGAAACTAATGTGGGGTATATAAACCTTCCTCTTGAATCATAATATATCTTCCTCTATCTATTTCAAAAAACTGCATTATAATCCGTTGCGTAGTTTAAAAGATCTAAGCGTACAGACAGCGGGAGCGACTTTGTTTTATATTATGTAGAGAAGAAGCATTGCGCTCTGCTAATAAAGAGACTGGAAACGTGTGAATTGAAATAATTTGTCAGACATCAATGTGGAAAATATGGGTGACCATTTGTTACACATCGAGACCCCCCCGTGCCTCCGAAAGCACGAATACTATGACAGTCGTTACGGGTAGTCAGATGTCCGAAAGTCTGACGACCGGTCTAACCTTAGGATAACGGTATTGCCCAGTAACTGGGTTTGACGAGGTCTGATTGCAGTCGCTCCGTGTAAAATGTTGGTATTCAGCCGCATCTGGTTAGACTGAAAGCTGACCCCAACATAGTTGGGAAAAGGCTAGGCAGAACAAACAAAGGAAAAAAACATAAATTAGTTTTACAATAGCGTTGTTAATTAGACTTGCTTAGAACTACGCACAGTTGACCTGTTTTTCTCAGCAAACACCAATAAAGTGAAATGGCTCCTATAAACTCCGTTATATCTTTGTAACAGACTAGGTATCTATGACTCTTGTTCTTGGATCAGATACCCAATGAATGATGACTGTAGTGACGTAATTTTCGCAATTATGTCGGGTTGGCTTCCAGTCTAACTATGTAGTTATGACTTCAGTATTTATATAGAGTGACCGCTATTTGACCTACGCAATTCCATCACTGCGGGTTACTGATATTCTCAGATATGCTGCCTTGTCAGACTTTGAATTCCCGGGACGATTTGTATAGGCATTGTTGTGAATACTAGACATAACAACATTATGCCTGTATTCTCCCAAGGGTTGGGCAGAGGTGTATAGTAACACCCTCATTTTGCCGTTATGTTTAAGTTCCATGTAATAGGGAGCGAGCCTATTGGCATCAACCGGACACAAATCAAAATTCCGAGCTGCTACAGAGGAATTCAGCACGGAAAACCCAATAACACTGCCCGACCTGGGGATCGAACCCAGGATCTCACGACCAGCAGTCACACTTGCCATCACTAGACCAACGAGGTAGTTAATACCAGAATTTTCGTTTAATGGCACACCGATCTGCGATTTGCGCGTTAGCCACTTACCAACGCCCTCTTCAACGTAAATTAATAGATTGTATCTGTTGATATTGTTGCTTGACACCTATACAAACAATTATAAGAACGAGCCCCCACCGCAGACTTATTACAAACATTTATTTCCCCGAAAAACCGGGGCACGTAAATTACTACAGTATCTTCGAAGCAAAAACATAATTAATGTTACGTTGTTTGTAATCAGAGAGCTAAGTGGTAGACATCGCCAGATGGTTGCTTGTTATTACACTCTACTACGCATTTTATCCTGCGTCTAAATGGAACCATCATTCTTACACACGTTCCGTTATCTTATTAAGGATGGGAAATATGACTTTTAATTTTTTGTACGACGAGTGTTGGTTAGTTGAAAAATATTTCTTGTATCCCTGAAGTATATTAAGACCGCAGATGGGATACTAAGTTGCTTCGGACGCAGTTAATCGCCATTTGTTTTTAGCTGCAGGGACCATTAGGAGTACGCAGGCAAGGTCTTGATCATTTTAGCGACCTTCCTATGGCTTGATACTGTGTATGGAGTTACCAAAGTGTGTCTGGAGGTCCAGAACTGTTCTCCTCACAAGCATTTTTTTAATATTACGTTAAGACACCTAATTTTGACTTGTCTTGTCGTGGACAAATAAGGAATGGAAGAGGTCGAGAGGATGCGCAGTACCATCATGCGCTAATGATGCGTGATTTTGGTAAAGACCTCCCCCATAATTCATTTCAAGAATGACAAGGGTCTATGCTTTTGTTCACCACGAT
Organism: Amphipyra berbera; assembly: GCA_910594945.2. Classification (NCBI taxonomy): domain Eukaryota; kingdom Metazoa; phylum Arthropoda; class Insecta; order Lepidoptera; family Noctuidae; genus Amphipyra; species Amphipyra berbera. Next base: position 11,811,534 of record OU343125.1, read on the forward strand.
GATCTGGTGCGGGATGGTAGACTACAAACATCTTTAAAAACTTTCAATTGCCCTCTCGGGTGAGCAGGTTTTCTCACGATGTTTTCTGTCACCGTTAACGGAACATGAATTCGAAAAATCAGAGGTCCTGCCGGCTTGGAACTCAGACCCTCCTGCACGGATAGCGAACTTTCAATCACTAGGCTATTATATCACGCCTGTATTCTCCGGAAGGTTGGGCAAAGGTATATTAACACTTTATATTTAAGTCGTTATATTTAAGTTCCATGTAATAGGGGGCGAGCCAATTGCCATCAACCGGGCACAAATCCATACTCAAAGCTGCTACTGAGGAATTCCACACCATAAAGCCCAATAACACTTTGCCCGACCTAGGATCGAACACAGGACCTCACGATCAGCAGTCGAGCCTGCCACCAGTAGACCAACGCAGTTACTGCTTATATAAATACCTAAAAAGGTTATAATAAAATTGCCAGCCAAGCAATTAGCCCTTAGTCTACGGGCAATTATGTTTATAGATATATTCCTCTCAATTGACTTTTGGAACTTACGCGGGACAATAAGCAGCTCTTCAGACTAATTGGTCCCGCGTTAAAGCAAATAGGTTGACCGTGTGGATTCCGGCAAGGAAATATGCCTCGACCTCATTCGTAAAAAGATACCAAGAAATAATGAAAAGAAGATGAGCTGCAGTATGTTTCTGTATACATTAATCTATTGCTACACGTGGTTATTAGGCTGACCGCAAACGAGACGGTTCATGTCTAGAGACACAGTTTTGTGCCTTGAGACTAAAGCATGTTTGAAGACACAAAACTATGTCTAGAAACTCTCGGGTACCGTCAGCTTTATGGTTATTGTTATACTTTATGACTCTAATGTATCAACATGGGTTTCCTACAACTCCGGCCTATTAGGAGGAAGATGCAGGAATGGATGTCTGCAAGCTGACATCATTGCAGAACACAAGATAATTATAGTAGAGTACATTAAAAGTCTCTACGAGGGACGCACCCTGGGCAGTCAGCCCCACTACCAACCTTGCTAACTGGCTAATCTTTTCATCACAGCATGAGTTAGTCTTTCTCGTTTAGCTCATGCCAAAACGAGAGCAGAATAAGAAAATAATAATAACTGGATAGGTATTTACATAGATACACATTTGAAGTCCAATACCATGTTTTAATTATGCTTGCTCCAGCCACCCTTTTCTTAAGACATCTGAAGGCCCATCATTAATCAACCACAGATTATGTTTCCTGACGTGACGCCATTTTAATTTTATTTATTCCCTGTACTTAATTGCGGTCTTCAGTTACGGGCTCTTTGGAGCAAAAACCTTTCTGTTTTGATAATTAATGGATTCCACGCTCGTTAGGAGTGCTGAGAACCGTTTCTGAACAGCTGTTTCGCTTTTTAGTGTCGAAAACGCTATTTTTATTGACGCTTTCGGTTTAGTGTGCTGTGATAGTGTTTTCCGCAATCCGTTGTGGGTTTGTTTTATTTTCGCACGCTAATTATTCTGTGTTTTGTCGTTCTTTTCAGTCATCTTCATGCCAGGGTTTTCCAGTTTATGGATATACACGGTGCGCTTGTCGTCTGATATTTTGATACTCGTACCTTAGAGTATAGAGGTTATAACTGTGTGTTGGTCTCCAATGATAAAGAAAAAACAAGTTATGATACATAACCTACATTTCGTTCGTTATCATGACCGAATACACATAATTAAAGGAAAATATTACTTAATTTCTATTTTATCTTAAAAGCCAATGTAAGTGATTATGATAACAATGATAAGTCGATAGGAATCTAATCTGATAAAGTATAAACTCCATTATAAAGGTCTATTCATTCAGATCGCTACCGCTGTAGGTACAGCGAAAGTACGCACTGTCGACTGGTCGCCGAGCGACTGAAACATAGGCAACCAAGCCGAGCGATTGAATTGAGGTTAGTGTTTTTACAAGAAGCTCGTGCGTCGCCACTGCGCGGCGAGTGCCTAACGAACCAAGTGTTACACCTAATATAACACTATAGAAAACCACAGTCGCCGTCGACCGAGTCGTCAGCCACCAGTCGACAGTGCGTAATGAACCTTAGTAATTTTATTTAGTGCTATCACTGTATAAACACAGATAAATAAAAAGTTTGTTTGTCGTAATGGTAAGTGCGTTATTGATTACAAATATAAATGTAGCCTACAAATCAACTATCAAAATGCAAAAGAGGTATCATATATGAGATCCTTCTAGTTCACATTGTTTCAATAATACTGCCACATCCAATATGGCACCAAATGACATTTCGAATAACGACATGACATTATTGAAGAGGAAATATTGGATTCTTTATTGTAAATCTAGAAAGACTACAGCTGATATTAGAGCACTATTTTATCCTTTCGTCCAGCATTTCCCACGGTCTAGATCCTGAGTTATTGGCAGTTTGTAGGTATTCAATGTTTTTGTAATTTGTTGCTCTGAGGCGGAGATTTAAGAATAACATCGGCGTTGCAACGTTCTATGTCCAAAAGTTCTTATTTCAAATAGGCACAATACATGCTTTTAAGAAACAAATAACGTTTATTTCTCACCACAAACCAAAAATACAAACAATGATAATGCAAAATAATAGCCAAGGGTGACCAATTTCTGATTTTGGGTCGCTGGTGCCTGAGGTAGGTAGTACCAACTGTAATACAAGTCATAGAGTTATCCAAAATAGGTACAAAAGTTCCAAATAGTGAGTGAGTTCAAAGAAACATTAACGTGCAAACAATAAATAAATATGCGTTGTGTATATGGGCGTTTGAGTGTATGTGTGTGCGAGGGTGCATGTGTGCGTGCGTTTGTGTGGTTCGGGTGTGTGGGTGTGTCTGTCTGTTTGTATGTGGGTGTATGTGTTATGTGTGTGTCTGTGTCCGGAAATAGCATAGTTGCACGGTTCCAAAACGTTCGTTGGTCCTATGCAGAAGAGTCGATAACAAACTCCATGGTCCATGGATACTTTTTTTAAATACAATCTAGTACTAATAATATTATAAAAGTAAAGTAAAGTAAGTATAATACATAGTAATATAACATTGTGATAAAATTATGTGAGAACAACAATGTAGGTTAATGTGTGAAATGAATATTAATAGCACAGATATTATAATACAATAGTTAAGTACTGTTGTAAAACACAGCATTATCGTTAAACGTTGACAGTCCTTTGTTGGACATATCTAAGCTTCTCCCAAAGATGAGATGGCCTAGTCTTTTCCCAACTACCTTGGGAACCTTAGCTTCCAGTTTAACCAGAAGCGGGAGAATACCAGTATTTTACACAAAGCGACTGCCATGAGACCTCCGCAACCCAGTTACTGGGCAATGTCGATATCCTTAGGTTACACTGGTAGTCAGTCTTTCAGGTTTCTTCTGGCGACGTGTATCGACTGTATTAGGTATTCTTATGACACCCGGGATCGACGGTTTAACGTGCTATCTGAGACACGAATAGATGAGATAATTGTCCGTAGTCACTACGCCTGATTGAAAGGTTGGTGATCGCAGAGCCACCTCCCTCAGTTGGGTGTTGCTACTGTCACGGTTCATCACCAACCACAGCTGCCGCAATGTTATGGGTAGGTTTGGACATTTCCACAAAACCACAAAATAAATAAACACAGAAGTTGCAAACCATAAAAGAAACCGCCTTTTTATTTAGCTAAACAACGCGCACCCATACATTACAGAGGGGCTCGTGGCTAATGCACAACCGTGCTGATCTTACGATTTGCGAGGTTAAGCTGCGCTTGCCGCGGTCAGTCCGTGGATGGGTAACCGTTTGTTACACATCGAGACCCCTCCGTGCCTCGGGGAGCACGTTAAACCGTCGGTCCCGGGTGTCATACGAATACTTATGACAGTCGTTACCGGTAGTAGTCAGAAGCCCAAAAGTCTGACAACTGGTCTAACCTTAGAATATCGGCATTGCCCAGTAACTGGGTAAAATACTGGTATTCAGCCGCATCTGGTTAGACTGGAAGTTGACCCCGACATAGTTGAGAAAAGGCTAGAAGGAACATAGTTTTGTCATTAGGTATACATAGTATCCTGACTTGTGGATTTTGGCTACTACTGATTCAACACATCCTTATATTATAACAATTTTCAAACCATAAATAATGAAATCCTGGAAACAATATTATGTCTCGTAGGAGTTACAATAATAACTAAATCTTCTGTGTAGTAACTAGTAAGTAGAGTACCTATATAGCTACTGTACAAGATAATACTAAGAATTAACTAACATATTATGTAGTTAAGTATTAATTAGGATTTATTTACGGACTAAGGCAGAGGTCGGAAAATAATTATATTTTCTTGCTTGTGTAATCGCTTTTATTACTTTGATATCTTAGTAAAGTATTAATTATCTGTGGTAAAGTGTATTATTGGTACCTACAGTTTTCTCAGAAACTATGTATGTGAAAAGATAAGAATATTATCTGCTATAACTATATTTTTTGTGTGTTTGTTGGACTTACATAACATAACATCACGCCTGTATTCCCCGAAGAGTTGGGCAGAGGAGTATAGTAACAGCCTCGTTTCGCCGTTATGTTTAACTCCTATAGAAACCGAGCCTGTTACCATCAACGGGGCACAAATCTAAACTCCGGGCTGCTACTGAGGAATTTCAAACGGAAAAACTCAATAACACTGCCCGACCTGGGGATTGAAACCAGGACCTCACGATCAGCAGTCGCGCTTACCACCACTAGACTAACGTGGCAGTTTCATGGGCTTACGTTTGAATAATTATGTATTGTATTGTTGTTATGCTAATACTTACCATATATTTTTCAATTTTGTATCCCGTATACTTGAAATAATTAAAAACACTCCGTATAAAATTATATAGAAGATAAAAAAGTTCAATTTCCATTGCTGAGATTATTTCTTCACTATACTATAAATTCTTTCCACTTGCAAGACTTACTTGTAGAGGGGTTCTTGCATGTGGAAATACCATCACCGACCCCACTGTCAAACCACTACTACGGTTTTGTGGGGCTTAGTTTATAAGTTATACTTAGCTTATGTGAATATAAATAAATAAAAAAAGAAACAAATTCCAACTAAATGAAAAAAAAAAACATTTTAATTAGAATCAATTTATGTTCGGTAAACAACTTCCAGGAAATAAAAGGCTTTTTTATTTTATATACTATACATTTTTATTAGAAATAGAAATAATTTATTTGCCAATAATGTAGGTATACAGATATGATGGTTGTTTTGATGATCGTCCAGGATACATTTTGCCTTACGGCATGCAAAATTATTTAACATAAAACATTTACATTTTACTGCACATTAAAATTTGTTTATTTTTATTTGTTATTAAAATTTGTTGAGAATACTTATATCAAAACTACAGTGTGAGTTAAAGATTATTCGAGATTATAAGACTGACAAGTGAAAATTTGTAAGTACGTTGACATCTTCAACTTCGCGGGAGTGATTCCATTAGATATTATGCGTTATACTACGTTGGCGCCGTCTTTATTTCAATCCTTGAATTGGATCTCAGAAATTACCGTAGTTTGGAGGGTAAAGTACCGCCATATGTCACCCGGGTGGGGTAAAAAAACTGGACGGAGACCCTCGAAAACTATCTCTTCGTTCCCAGCTGTGGCTGCCCCAGTTTACAACTTTACTAATTCATGATCCAATAAATAGTCGATGCCTCGCAACATGTCGGGACGCACTTAATGCTATTGCGTCCCGAATATTTCTTGCCCGTTTTTTAGGATTACGTCTTTTCAATCAAACGAAACACGTTTGATCGAAAAGAAATGTGGTCCCTTTAGTTTTTTTTTTTTTTTTTTTTAAACGTTGCCCCACACTAGGATTTCTCCTGTATCGTGGGTGCGTTTACAGACACAAATCTTCACATGCACAAACGCCCAGACCCGGAACAACTATTTGTAGGCCATACAAATATTTGATCCGTGCGGGAATCGAACCCACGACCCGTAGCGCAGAAGCCAATCGCTCAGCCACTGCGCCAAACGTGTCGTCAAACGCATAAACCTGTATTATACGCGTATGTGACACAATTTTGTAAACTACCACGCTAAAGTGGGAATTTCTTTTTTAATCTGTCAGCTGTTTATCTCAGCAGCGTAGTTACGATAAGCACGCCTTCCAGTCTAACTAGATATGGCTGATTATCAGAATTTTACACGGGGCGACAACCATCTGAACTCTGCACCCCAATTACGGAGGAGTGACGATAACCAACAGGTAGAACAGTTGTCAGAGTATTTCGGATTTTGTTAACCGGGATCGACGGCTTAACTTGATTATCGAGATACGGAATAGTTTACAAGAACGGTCTGTCATCCGACACCAGATTGATGTGAGCTGTAATAGTGACTGGAGTTCCTGTCTTATTTAAAATTGTATATAGTGCTTTAACCCTTACGAACATGGGAGTATCCCGAAAATTACGAGTTACTACTAAACCAGACATTTTTTTGCTCTGGCAACATTTCATTACACATTCTAACATTATTACGTTGCCAGCGCAAAAAATATTGCCTGGTTTAGTAGAAATTCGTAATTTACGGAATATTGCCATGATCGTAATTGCCCTAAAGCACTGTATCTCGTTTTACCCGACTGTCAAAAGGAGAGTAGGTATATTTTATGTTATAAAGGACCCTCTTTAAAGTAACAAAACCATGATTGCTGGTTTTCCTGCTGTTCGTGTATCCCTATAACGAAGATTAAGTGCTTATCTACGTGACTGTATCTTGAATGCCTATTGAATGAACTTTGCGATGTTATACAAGGTTAGTCGGAAAGGGGGTACTAAGCCGCGGGTTTCTTAAAGTATCACTGATGACTGTATAAAAGCAAGTGTTAAAATTTCAAAATTCAATAATTTTTATTTGCATGCAAAAAGATTTTTATTTTAGACTTTTTCAAAATAAAATCATACCTGTGTTAGTTATGAATTCAGAAAATTAACTTCCTAATCTGTGACCCCAAATATGACCTAAATTGTAAACACAGCTGATCATATCTATGGACAGATAGATTTTAGCATATTTTTTACGAAATCTTTGAAATGCTATTTCTCTTAAACTATCGAGTTTTGGGGAAAGTTGTAGAACAAAAGTTATCCCTTATTATGGTTACTTTATCACCTTTTCGGCTTAGTAGCCCCTTTCCGACTAATCTTGTATATTGCTGAAACATAAAATAGACGGTGCCACTTATTAATATCACTACTAACATAAATACAACTGTTTGGATGTGTCTATATTTAGACGTTTGAATAATTTATGTAAAAATCCTGGCAAATTTGTCACTCAATGAAACCGTAACGGCAGAACATATTTGGATGAAATTTTGTGGGTAAAGAAATATAGTTTATCTAGAAGAACAAAGGTTATATTTTAGCCCGAAAGACTAAGAACTATTCTAACAGCTCCGCATTACTATAAATCAAAATTAGTGATCACTTTAGTTTTGACTGCCTTGTTGGTCTAGTGGTTGCAGGTGCGACTGCTGAGCGTGCAGGGGCCCTGGGGCCGATCCCCGGGTCGGGCAAAGTGTTATTGGGTTTATCCATTAGGAATTTCTCAGTGGCAGCCTAGAGTCTGGATTTCTGCCCAGTTGGTGGCAATACGTTCGCCCCCTATTACATGGGACTCAAACATAACTGGCGAAACGAGGGTGTATTTATACACCTCTGCCGAACCCTTCGGGGAATACAAGGCGTGATGTTATATTATGTTTAGTTATAAAAGCAAGGAAAGTATTGGCTGTTCGAGTCCCCTGTGTGATTACATTTTTGTATTGGGAAGAAGCTTGTAATAACAATTGGAGGTTTTGAAATAAATAAGTAAACTTGCAAAGGACAAGTTGTCAATGTTAAGGAAAACGGTTATCTTGGTAAAAGAGTTAGAATAATGGGTTGGTAACACAGAAATATCTTTACTAATATTATAAAGCTGAAGAGTTTGTTTGTTTGAACGCGCTAATCTCAGGAACTACTGGTTGAAATTGAAAAAATATTTTTGTGGTGGATAGACCATTTATCGAGGAAGGTTAGGCTATATAACATTACGCTACGACCAATAGTAGCAGAGCATAAATGAAAAATGTAGCAAAAACGGGAAAAATGTCCACCCGTGCGAAGCCGGGACGGGAAACTAGTAAATAATAAGATTGGTAACTACTTGTTACAATATTAACACGACGGTAGATTAATTATTCGAGTGTGATATTAGAAAAACGAAGCGAAAATATCGAAGCGGCATTTGTTTATTAATTGGACGGGGGCCAGCTTACCTATATTGGAATTAAGAAGTATTCCTCAGGGGGCGACGTGGGCGAGGGGCCACTTCGGCGGTAGGTACTGTAGGTATCATTTACAATGCTTCATTATTATGTCATGCGAAGCATGTCGGTACACCTGGACCCGAGAGAATTCCCCGTACGCCTTATTTGGTCGATACCCCGGGCTACGGACTATCACGCAAGACCGTGACCGTCTCGTGAGCAGAATTTTGCAGGTAATAAATCATTATGACGTAGCACACGATACTAAGGTTATTTATCGTCGATTGCGTATATGTTAGCCGGCTATGTGGATGTTTGCCGGTGGTTAGGGTATCCTATCTTGTGCATATGCACGAAATTGGAATGATGGAAACAGCAATTATATTTCCATAAAGGAAAATAGTTACCTGTATTTGTTATGCTTTGAATATATCGAAATATTGTAAATGATGTTAAAAAAATTATTACTTATACAAGGTCAGTCGGAAAGGGGGTACTAAGCCGAAAGGGTGTTAAAGTACGTATAATAAGGGATAACTTTTGTTCTACAACTTTCCCCAAAACTCGATAGTTTAAGAGAAATAGCCTTTCAAAGATTTCGTAAAAATATGCTAAAATCTATCTATCCATAGCTATGATCAGCTGTGTTTACTATTTAGGTCATATTTGGGGTCACGGCTTAGAAATTTAATTTTCTGAATTCATAAATAAAGCAGGTATGTTTTTTTTTGAAAAACCTAAAATAAAAATCTTTTTGCATGCAAATAAAAATTATCGAATTATGAAATTTTAACACTTGCTATAAAATAGTCATCAGTGATACTTTAAGTGGCCCGCGGCTTAGTACCTACCCCCTTTCCGACTAACCTTGTATAGTTTCAAAAACTGCAAAGTCCAATAATTTTTTGTATCGTTGTTGTTTTTGTATCTATACCCCTCAATTATCCCTGCATCAATCACCGATATTCAGTGACAGTTGTAACTGATGCGGTTATCTAAAGGTCAGGTAGATAAGTGTACTGTACAGACGTATCGTATTATCTTACTGTTTTACATAAGTACATACAGGGTGTAAATTAAATCATGTAATTCCTTCAAACCTCGTGATGTACCTACTGCTGACATAGATTAACCCTGAGCAAGATACACTTGGATTCAATAGAAAAAAAAATACAAGAAGTAAACATGTGTTCTTAACGTGCGGCATTTTAGCGCTCCAAGTTAAATGACCCCGCGGCGAGCGATAGCCGCGCAATTCGCTCGGGGCACTAAAATGCCTCACGTTAAGAACACATGTTTATTTCTGGAATATTTTTTTTATTGAATACAAGTGTATCCCGTTTTGAGTTAATCTATGTTAGCAGTACATCACGAGGTTTGAAGGAATTACATGATTTCGTTAACACTTTGTATAAGGCAAAACACACACTGATCCGCGCTACGCTGCGGGGTGCGTGGCGACGGAGCCACAACACTGCGCGTGAATGCTTTTTCTGTGTGTTGCACTACGCGTGTTTTCTATACAAAAACAGATACTTGCAAACAACGTAAGAACACGCACTCCGGCGCTACGCTGCGTGATGCGGTGCAGTGTGCGAATTACCTAACCGCGGCTGTAATCTCCGAAAGGGTCAGCAAAGGTATTCTCCTGTTACAGGAGTCTTTCCACCCACATTTCGCCTCTTGTATTAAGTTCCATGTATATAATAAGGTGACGAGCATATGGCCATTTTTTTTGCACACTTAAGATGCCTATGTTCATTGTTTCTTACGACTCGCTTGCCCGACGACGGAGGGGAATTATATTCAATTAATCTTTATGTATTGTGTTTAATAAAGAAAGATGCAGATCGAAAAACTGCTTACCATTTGAATGCGGATTTGACCCCAAATCTTCAGCTTGTGGTCCTTTTTCATTACATTTTTTTTTAATTACAGTAAACTTTTTAATGTTTCATATAGAAATTACACTTATTTTTCCTATTATTCCCCTATTTAAAATAGTAAGTTTGAATTTTTGTAGAAAACATAATTTTTCTTTACTTCAATATTATTAATGGTTTATCTACTTATATCATGAATGAAATCAAAATAAATTAAATAAAGAAAGTTAATAAAACTCCTTATAATATTAATGTATGTATTGTATTGAATCGATATAATATACAAATGACAGTATTTTTTTGCGTTATTCTACCTTGGCCGTAGACCCTTCGCTAGGAAAATAATAAATATTGAAAACAATTTTTGTATGATAATGTTCAACAGTTTTTCATAGACAATAGGTTAACGATTACCTTTTCATCTCCACCTGTTAAAAGACAAAAATTAAACATTTTCATTCAAGGTTTGCAAATGGACTATTATTTGCTAAAAAAATACAAAAGCAAGACAATGACTCGTAACGATGTCGCAAAATTTTATACAGCTTGTATACACTGGAGTTGCGTGTACATTGTACCTTTCTTTTGTACTTTATTTGTAAATTTGCACCAATTTGTGTTATCTGCACAACGCATTGAGCATTCTTGTGTTATTATCGTTATTTTTATACACATTATGTATCCCGTATCGTCTGCGTTACGTGTCGTGTAAATAATTATTGCTGTTGCCTTTTATAAATGTGGAAAATACACTGGCCTGCAAAAATAAGTATCACACTTTTAAAATTTAAATTTTTTCTGAACTATAGAAGTTAGAGATTTAAAATAAAAAACGTTTATAGCAATTTTTATCAGCTTTCTTTGAAACTATAGTAACAAAGTTAAACTCTTTTTTGAGTCCTTTTTGTTTCGAAAATATATCTTGTGTACCTAAAAAGTTATTGCAATTTTAAAAGTGTGATACTTATTTTTGCAGGCCAGTATATTTTTATTGAGTGTATGATTCTTGGCAGAGGTGTTGTCGTGAACGCGCAGGCGTTATGAAGAAATTCAAAACCTCCTATCATATTTTATAGAACACCCGGTACTTTAATATACAAGGTTAGTCGGAAAGGGGTACTAAGCCGAAAAGGTGTTAAAGTACCCATAATAAGGGATAACTTTAATTCTACAACTTTCCCCAAAACTCGATAGTTTATGAGAAATAGCTTTTCAAAGATTTCGTAAAAAATATGCTAAAATCTATCTGTCCATAGCTATGATTAGCTGTTTTTATAATTTAGGTCATATTTGGGGTCACGGTTTAGAAAATTAATTTTCTGAATTCATAACTAAAGCAGGTATGTTTTTTTTTGAAAATACTAAAATAAAAATCGATTTGCATGCAAATAAAAATTATCGAATTTTGAAATTTTAACACTTGCTTTAGGTGATAGTCATCAGTGATACTTTAGGTGGCCCGCGGCTTAGTACCTCCTTTTCGACTAACCATGTATAGAACGTTTCGAAAGAAAATATTATTAGTTACATCAGTTAGAATTCTAGAAGAAATAAGTGAAAACTGGTTTCTATACGAAATGTTCGTGCAAAAATAGCACACACAGTTCCATCCAAAAAAAAAGTGGCATTTCTATATATGACCTCTGTTCCTTAGAACAGACTCTCATAACCTAACTTTTAGTAGTACATCTCCAAAAAGCTACTTTCAACATGAAGGTTACTCAGAGTGCCTCTGCAAAATTACTCGAGACTTTCTTGACGCATTAAGAAGACGAGCCTTCTCTAAAACTATCTTGGTGGCACCATCTGTCTCACTATCGCGTCTCCGCAAACGATCCAAGTTTGTTTCGTCGTTCTCCGGCTCTCACTCGTTATTTTCTAGTAATAGTTGTTGAAGTTCATATTTTATAGCTCTTTTGACACTAGAGCTTGTAGATACGAGATTTAGTGCAGAAACATCTATGCTTGTAGGTTAAGTGTAGCGCAGCACAATGCCGAAAATACGAAACGCAATGCTTTTTAAATTACCTGCAACACACCAGTCTGAAATTATATCGTGTCTTAACAAATTACGTACAAAATTCTTATCTGATAAGGGCGAGTCAAATGTACAATGCAGCCTGCCGGGAAGTTGACATCGATCTTTTCGACACTAGTGTCTCTAAATTAATAAAGACTCTGTGCGACTATTTCTTTGAGCAGTCTTAATATTTACTGATGTATTCAACTTGCTAACTACGTTTACTTGATGTTTTTTGATATTGTTATTTGTGAAAACTTGTAATTGGTCTTATTTGTGTTACATATTTATATTAATGGTTTCACTGTCCGCGAATTAGACACAATAGTTTAACAATAGAGATGTTTACATATGATTCACAGGACGGGGAATTTGTTAACTATGTTTTTGCCTAGTTGTAAGTTTTCCGAAAAATAAAAAATAATAAAAATAAAGTAGCCGCGCAAGTTCAGTCAAAAATGGAAAGGTCCTAAGGTAAAAACTGCTCATAGCTATTCCTGCTGTTTACGGTATATAATAATAATTATTATTTTGTTAATTTAAATTCGGTAAAGAACGTAAAATGAAATGTTCCCATTAAATTAATGAAAATTACGAAAAGTAACGTTCACGAAATTTTTAAGAGAGGGCTACCGTTGTATGGCGCGGCGTTTTTTCGCGTCAATGACCCGGCTAATTGATAGGCCTTCCCAGTTTCAAGTTAAGTAGATATTACCTGCCAGCTTTTCTTAACGATCAAATTATGTTAAATTCTTTTGTATAGTTACCGCAAAATTATATGCATCTATTTTTAAGTTATTGGTTTAGTCACAGTATTTTTTTTACTACATTTTGTAATGTTTTCGTTGAGTTCATTCTTGTATACAAACTTGCTATTCTCGTCACGAGCGAGTGAATTTCAGATTGTTTTTATTCTTGACTTATTGCTTGACGGTAGGGTATAGTTTTGAGTTTTCATTAACATAATTGTAGTTTTAAACATCTGCATTCTTAACTTTGGGATGATGTTAATGACATTCTGAATTTTTTTAAATGTTTTTCGAATATTCATCCGAGCACTGTCAGTCCCCTTTTTTTTCAAAGAATACATGTTTCTCGCGTTATTTATATTACTACGGCTATTTTAAATTGGCTAGGTTTTAAAATATCGACGAACTACTGGATATTCACTAAAATTCCACTGTCAAATCACACAACTAATTTCAAAAGTACCTATAACTCATTGTTGCATGCCGATTTTAGCAAATACTCCTTGAGCGACTCAAGCATTGTTGCAAAAATCCTACAAAATAATAATCCATAAACCTAAACAATTAACTGTAATAGAATACACGTGCTTATCATTTCTAATAAGCCAGAAGTATCTTAAAGGGGCTCAACTTAAGATTTTGAAACCATTCAATGAGATTATTAGATTGAAGAGGACTTAACAAAATACTTGTTCCTACTGTTTACCCGGTTACAGAGGATGCCACTTCAGAATCTCAGGGAAAAGGGTTGATTCGGTTTCAATGAGGTATCGATACCCAGGTACCCGATACTTACCTATAACCGTAGAGCAACGCGGCTACCCGAGTCTTCGGTAGCTGCGTTGCTAATTTATATCAGGGATATTGAATCTAAAGTATGTATTCATTAATAATTTTAGGATATTATGTATTTAATTTGTGTTTATTTGTTTATAATTAAGTATGTAATGTAATTAGGTATTGCATTTGATTGGTTGAATAAAATGGTGAAAAGTAGAAAAAAAATATAATACCTAAAGGTTTTTGAGACAAAATACATAACTCTATTAGATGTATATAATAACACTGTCATTACGCCGTTATGTTTAAGGCCCATGTAATAGGGGGTGAGTCTATTGCCATCAACCAGGCACAAATCCAAATGCCGGGCTGCTACCGAGGAAAATCCACACGGAAAAATCCAATAAGACTTGGCTCGTCCTGGGGATTAAAGCCAGGACCAGCAGTCGCGCTTGCCACCGCTAGACCAACGAGATAGTTTAAAAACAAAAAAATGAAAAGAAAATGGTGGTAATATCAATTTTATTCGTATCGAATCTTCTTCTTTTCGTGTGGTTAGTGATTAACCTGGTATCAAAGATTATGCCACCCATGGGCCTCTGACTTAGATTCACATGTCGTCGAGAAATATCTCTCAGGTTTCCTCACAATGTTTTTCTTCACCGTTTTTAAGCAAGTGATAAATTATACAATACGTACATGAATCTGAAAAGTCAGAGGTGCGTGCCTTGGGTTCAAACTCGAGACCTATAACTTGGCAGTTCGACGGTCACACGACTAGGCTATCACTACTACTAATTCCTATCAAATGAAAACTACCGAATACGTTGAAACTCATCTTTACTTGTACAGACCCTCGAACAATTGTCAAAGCAGATAATCGATAAATTGCCGCTTGACTTGAGAATAAAGCATAATAAATGAATCAATTTACAGAAAAGTTTCTTCGGAGCCGGTGACAAAGGGTTCAGTATTCGGTGCCTTGAATAGGTTATTTGGCGCTAATCACCTAACTTTTAATTAATGACATCGTTTAGGAATAAAAGTAAAACTAACTACTGTCATCATTTTAGAAGAAACACCCTCAATTTGTTTCGTGAGCGTGTCAGCGTTTTGTGACTGAAGACGTTCATATTTTACTAAAGGAAAAGACGAAAGGTTTAAGCTTGTAATTTAAGAAAATCTTATAATTATTATTATTCAAAGTGATTCTGAATAAAACATATTATGAGTCTTCGATATTTCATCATTCCGTTACAGCTAGTTCACACAAAAACTGTTTACAGGACCCGTTTTAGCGGATCCGTTTTTATTTTGGTGATGGCGCCTGTAGTTCTATGACCGATTTCACAGACACGACAGTATTCCGAATCCAGTAAAAAATACTGGTCCGACATTTTTTAATGTTCCGTTTTGCCATTTAAAAAACGGTACAGTATAAAAAACGGATCCGTGCATGAAGATGTATGGAGAAGAATGGGTGCCTTCACACACGATTCGTTATTTTTATCGTATCCTGCCTGCCAGATGCAACGCAGCTGCCATTTGTTTAACAACACATCCAGTAGACGGATCCGTTTAAATGGATCCGTTGTGTGATCGGGCACTAACATCTACATTTTCATCAGAGATACCGACGTAAAATATTATTGCATTGAATTGCCGTCAAATATGACCGTTTGTCTTTACCTTCATAGGGCCCACGCAAAATACAAAATTTTATGAGCTTCTACATTTCGCATTTTACAAAATAAACCCCTCTTGCTCTTTTTATAACGGTTTTAATTAGCTTGACTTCGTATATTTGTTTGTTTGATTATTTGTTTGTTCAGTTCAAATCTTGCGACAGATTTTTCAACTTCTGTTTAACCGATTCTTCTGAAACTTCGTACACAAATTCAGTTCCCATGACAATACAACAACATAATTATTTCAATGCTCAAATCCTGGCGCTGCAGGGGTATTGCTAGATAAATCCGTTGAACTTAAAAGAGAAAACCTAAAAAGAAACAAACGTTTTTTTAAATGGTTTATTGTTATTTCATATTGAGTATTACATATTCAAATTCGTACTGGCCAGATTTTAATATAGTATTGTCCATTTAATTATTTCTTATGCACTCGTAAAAACGAAACAAAAACACCATTTTACACCACACGCTTGGTGGTACGATCTATACTGTCCGCCTGGTTAGCTACCACCCTCACATTAAAGTCCGGCGTCAAGTAGCTTACTGTGTTCCGTCGTGTGTAAGAACCCGTTCACACAGCGGATCCGTTTTACCGGATTTATCGGTACTAGATGTGTCGTTCACATCTGTACCGACGAATCAGTTAAACAAATGGCAGCTGCGTCGCATCTGGCAGGCAGGATACGATAACTATAACGGATCCAGTATTTTTTACTGGATTCGGAATACTGTCGTGTATGTGAATTCGCTCATACAACTACAGGCGCCATCACCAAAATAAAAACGGATCCGCTAAAACGGATCCTGTAAACAGTTTCTGTGTGAACTAGCTGTTAGATCTGTAAATGAGAGCCAGAGGGGTATAGGGGAATCCCTCTAGATATATCTCTGTTACTTGGATTTGTATGCTCTCATCTTAAACCCTGTCTACGCTTATCATAAGGTGCGACCTGGGTCAAAGCTGAAAAAGACAAAGAATAAAAAAAAATACTATCATTAACCTCTTATAATTGAACAAGGCAAACCATTATCAATGCTTATTGTCAGATCGACCTTTATAATAGCATCCACTTTTCACTCAAACCGCGCCTATCCACAATGAATTCAAATTACAGTGAAATGACTCCATTACAGGCTAACGACTGTAATCACAAGATATCGTATTAAAGTTACATCATATGTGGTTTTAACTTGCGCGTTTAGCTGTAGTTTTGGTACTGGGGACGAGGAAGTGATGAATGATATTAGAGTGTTTAGGCTCAGTTTGTCTTTGTTTACATTACATATGTAACTGGGCTAAGTACAGTCGTAGTACATACGAGAATTTAATTGTACTATCATACAAGATAAAAGACCTTTTGCTTCTTTGTATATAATACAATAGTCTTTCTGTTACGTTTTTTATTAGAATAAGCACTTACATTATTGATGAATTCCCTTCAATAAATTCACAAAGAAATTTTAATGTACGTAAACTGGGTAATCTCTTTTGATAAGTTAAGTATCGACATATGTTCGATAGTCTTTTTCAGATTAAAAAAGACAAGTATACTCCAGTGATCTAGAATCTAGGCATCTATATCATCGTCAATTTCAGTCCGTTAAATTGTTAGATTTCATGACGCGTTTAGGGTGCATTAAAAGACCTTCCACGAGTGACGATACTTCAATACGTCTGGTGCTGCCTGGGAAGTCAGCCCCGCTGTCAACCTCGCTGACTGGCTAATCTTTTCAATAACTCGTGTCGACACGAGAGTTAAGAAGAATCTCCATAAACTGTTAGTAAACAAATGCTACTACTCTATAAAAGATTTCCTATCAAACAGATCACTGCACCATTAAAGTCTCCCTCAGTCATGATGCGTTCAGTGGGCCGCTAATGTGTATTGTGTTCCTACTTGTGTTTATTTTTTCCCTATAAATTCTGTATGAAATTTTAAATAATTGGTAACTTTAATTTAATAATGTATTTTTAATGTATTTCATTTAACTTTCCTGTAAGTGACTATTGTATGCCCTATGGGCGGGACATAGCTGAGCTCAATTTAATTATTTAAGACCTGTATTATGTACCTACCTATGATCCACAATAAAGGTATTGATTGATTGATTGATTGATTGACACGAGAGAAGCAGATGGTGACGCGTTCTTAGCTTGACGACATTAGTCTACTGCTGAATATAATAGAATATAATAGGCCGTCTTCTAGAACCTTACAATGAACGGGCATGAGGGAATGTGGTCATTATCACCAGGCTAGGCAGACCTGTTCATCCTTTTGACGAAATCCTTTAGTTACATAACATAACATCATGCTTTATATTCCCCGAAGGGTTGGGCAGAGGTGTATAATAACACCCTCATTTCGCCTTTATGTTTAAGTCCCATGTAATAGGGGGCGAGTTTATTGCCATCAACCGAGCACAAATCCAAACTCCGGGCTGCTACTGAGGAATTCCACTGAAAAACCCAATAACACCTTGCCCGACCTGGGTATCGAACCTAGAACCTCACGATCAGCAGTCGCGCTTGCCACCACTAGATCAACGAGGCAGTCCCTTAGTTACCATTTACAAAATTAAGATACGGTGGTATATTATTAGGAACTATAATAACAGAATAATTATCTCAATTCTCAATGCTTCATACTTTCTTTCGACACCAACTAAGACTAACTAACAACAAACTCAATAAACATGGTAACAAAAATCGAAAACAATAAGTGGCCCCAGGATTGCAGAAGGTAATTGAATTTCGTTCGGAGTGGTCTGATGTTTCTCGTTAGCCCCTGTCGCGTCGAATCATTTCAACGGAACCACAAACCGAATGTCAATCTATATTCAAACTTTGTTTTCACACCAAAAATACAAAGCGGATTTCTGTTTTACCCGTTCGAATGAAGTTTTTTTTTAAAACGAGACTGTTACGCAATTACCAATAGGTATTGAGAGCTCGTTGTAGTTACAGTACTATATTTGAACAGTCCGTTCTATATGCAAACCGCGCTTTAATTTTTACAAAGTAACTTGCATTTAATAAAGACTTGGAAAAGCTTTTAGCATTCTCAATAGTTTTCTTATTTTGTTACATTTCAATTTGTTTAATTTGTAAAAGACAATTTGTCTTTAGTTCATATCTACCCAAACCGCGTCTTTTTACAAAAGAAGGGGTGATGAGTATGTTATAAATCCATTTTATGCACGACTAGCTTTATCCTAACGGCTCCACCCGTAGCCTATGTAACTCAGTGATAATGTAGATTTTTAACGGCAAAAGAATTTTTGAAATCGGTCCTGTAGTTTTTAAGTTTATTCGTTACATGAAAATACAAAAACACAAATCTTTCCTTTTTCTAATATTAAGTATAGATAATATAGAGTTTAATAAATCTCTCCTATCAAGGTTTCCATGGTCGACGGAAAACCATAAACATCGCCCGATTACGATCACAGAATTACAATTATTTACTTTCGCTTTATTTTAGCGGGTCAACAACAACATTCACTCGTAAACGAAACAGTTAAATAATGTTTCAGAACGGAACTACTCAAAGCTTACGTATTCCCAAAGGGCTGAGCATCTGGTTTGTAGCAAATTTAATACAACACGTTACTTAAACCCCGCCCTACTCCCCGGAGGAAAACTGTTTCCCGTCGTGTCGCATGGTGTGACTAATTCACGTTACTTTTGCTTCAAAATAGGATTAGAGAATAGGCACCCTATAAATCTTGGTGAGACATTGTGAAACGTCCTATTAATGTGTTCGAAGGCTTAGGTATTCACGAAGAATTTGATTTTATTACTTTTGTTCACTGTCTGTGGGATACCACATAATGGTAAATAGTGATGTGAACAACGGTGGAGTACACCTATTTTTAAAAAGTATATTCATTTTCGTGTATTTCGGCATTTTTGAGGCGACTGATATTTGGAACACAATTTTTTTTCTAGAGTCAATCGTGTACGTAATACTATTAAAACGATTATAAGTACTTTCACATAACATAACATCACGCCCGTATTCCCCGAAGGGTTGGGCAGAGGCGTAAGTAACACCATCAGTTATGTTTTAGTCTCTTGTCATAGGGGGCGAGCCTATTGCCATCAACCGGACATAAATCCAAACTCCAGGCTGCTACTGAGGAATTCTACACGGAAAAACCCAATAACACTTTGCCCGACCTGGTGATCGAACCCAGGAACTTACGATTAGGAATCGCGCTTGCCACCACCAGATCAACGAGGAAGTTAAGTACTTTTACTATAGACTATAGGGCTGATTTCATTACAGTAGCAGTACAGAGATGTTCAATCGATCAACTCCGTAAACAGCAGTGATAGCCTAGTGGTGTGACCGTCGGACTGCCAAGTCTCGAGTTCGACCCAAAAGCACGCACCTCTGACTTTTCGGATTCATGTGCGTATTGTATAATTATCACTTGCTTAAAAACGGTGAAGGAAAACATCGTGAGGAACCTAAGAGATATTTGTCGACGACGTGTGAAGCCAAGTCAGAGGCCCATGGGCGGCATAAACTCTGACATCAGGTTAGTCACTTACCACACGAAAAGAAGAAGAATCAACTCCGTCAGTCACAGTCTAGAATTGGACCTAGACAATCTGGACATACGCCTTTCTCGAGTTATCC
The DNA here is from genome assembly GCA_910594945.2 of Amphipyra berbera. Lineage (NCBI taxonomy): Eukaryota > Metazoa > Arthropoda > Insecta > Lepidoptera > Noctuidae > Amphipyra > Amphipyra berbera. The sequence continues at coordinate 11,831,657 of OU343125.1, forward strand.
CAAAAGACTTGATCATTTTACTTCTGAAACCATAGTCGTGGTATTTTCTTCAGGTCGTCGTCGGACTGCAAAGTCATAGGTCTCGAGTTCGAACCCAAGGCACGCACCTCTGACTTTTCGGATTCATGTGCAATATTGAATAATTATCACTTGATTAAAAACGGTAAAGGAAAAACATCGTGAAGTAGGTACTTGAGAGATAGTTGTCGACGGCATGTGAAGTCAAGTCAGAGATCCATGGGCGGCATAAACTCTGACACCAGGAACTCAATCACTAACCACATGAAAATAAAAAGAATCAACTCCGTCAGTCGCAGTCTCTTGATTCAGATTGGATCTGGACATATGCCTTTCTCGAGTTATCCCAAAAGACTTGATCATTCTATTTCTGAAACCCAGTCGTGCTCTTTTCTTCAGGTCGTCACTCCTACGTTGCGTCTGCCGATTCGTGAAGATGTTGGCCTTTATTTGTTTTTAACGTAGGTACTCAATCAAAGCGGTAATAAAGAAAAAGTTTTATCGTCAAAATATCACGTTTAATGGCTACATAATTTTATTTACGACTTAATTAAGTTACAAAGTATTGTTATAAAACTGAAGTTCATAAATAAAACCGACTTCCCCGGTTACGGACGATTGCTTTACTTTTTCTTTGCATGTATATTTCTTGCAATACGAGTTATATGTAGTCTGCAGACTCATGGAACTGTAGAAAAGTAGTTTGCAATTTCTTCCGAAGAAACACTGCATTCTACTACTTTGTGACTATTTTCATTAAACTTTACCAACGACATTACAATGCATGGACTGGATGTTGGACGTACACAAAACATATTTACTGAAGAAAACTTTTAAGTGGTGATTATAGTTCTGATTCTGGATGCAAAATAAAAGTTATTCTTTTTTTTTGGTCTCCTTTTTCAAAAAACGTTGCCCCACACTAGGATTTCTCCTATATCTTGGGTGCGTTACAGACACAAATCTTCACACGCAAAAACATCCAGACCTGGAACAACTGTCTGTAGGCCATACAAATATTTGTTCCGTCCGGTAATCGAACCCACGACCCGTAACGCAGAAGCTGATCGCTCAGCCACTGCACCAACAACAAGCTGCAGCCATTTTTGTGAAGTGGTGGTGTTTAGTTTGTTTACTACATCATCTTATCATATTTCTCAAACGACAACTACAAAACATATTATTATTATCTCCGCCCATTTTCTATTGACAACTAAAACACTTTTCTACATACAGTAAGCTCATGAAAGTAGGGGCTCGTCCTAATTTACAACCGCGCTGATCATACGATTTGCGAGGTAAAGCTGGGCTTGCCGCGGTCAGACCGTGGATGGGTGACCGTTTGTTACACATCGAGTACTTTCCGAGCCTCAGAGAGCACGTCAAACCGTCGGTCCCGGGTGTCATAAAAATACAATGACAGTCGTTGCGGGTAGTTATAAGTCCGAATGTCTGACAACCGGTTTAACCATAGGATATCGGCATTACCCAGTTACTGTGGAGGTTTGATGGCAGTCGCTCCGTGTAAAATATTGGTATTCAGCCGCATCTGGTTAGAATGGAAGCTGACTCCAAAATAATTGGGAAAAAGCCAGGAGGAAGAGTAGCTTATGGAAGTATTAATTTGGTAAAAAAATAACATTTATTTTAAACAATGTTTTGCTATGGAACTTATAATACCTATTCATGAAATATGAACCATAATAGTGGTTTACTGCAAACATTATTTATGCTAGTGGTTATTTTATGTTTAAACATTAGTAGGTTCCTACCCAAAAGTAGGTAGGTAGATCGTATAAGGTATATTCATAGTTTAATTAACACTAAGAGTTTTTAAATTTTTACGTTGATAAATTGTAAACTACGATGCGTAAATTGTAAAATAAATAAATTACGATGTGACAGAACCAAACCAACGAACCCAACCCTAGCAAAACTAAATGAGTGGATCGAGGAACTTCAAGTGTGCAAGTGAACTTCAGCAAGAAGAATATAATATAATAGCTGTGTCCTCACGGCTCCGCCTGTACCCTATGTTACCCAGTGATAAAGTAGCTTTCTAACGGTAAAAGAATTTTTGAAATTGGTCCAGTAGTTTTAAGTTTATTCATTACATACAAAAATACAAATCTTTCCTCTTTATAATATTAGTATAGAAGTATAGATAGTCTGCATCGTTGTCGGCAATAAGATTGACAAGCATATCATTTTGGGACCCAGTGCAAAATAGCAGCAAGCACATTGGGTCACCCGCGCGACAGCGCAACGAGTATTCCCAAAGAGGGTTGATGTCAGGCAGGCGGCCGGTCATAAAACAATAAGCCAAAACCTATAACAACATGGATTTACGAAATACATGTTGTGCCGACCCCACCTAGTGTGGGATTAGGGGAGGAAGAAGAAGAAGGTTTCAGCCTCTATATGTATAAATCGCCTCTATGCTTCAATAACGTGACAAGTCTGAACGATCTTTATTTGTTTTATTTGATAAATAAAACCGCCGTGCCGGTTTTTTTTTAGTTACGGTTTTTTCTTTTATGATAATAATAGCAAAACTACGTTTTTTTTAAATAAAGTTGGACACAGCGGTTTTAATTATCAAATTAAACAAATAAGCATCGTTCGGATTTGTCACGTTATTGAAGTAAAGCGGCGAAATGTTCATCAAAACATAAGAAAGGAGAATACATAATTCCGAAATGTTAATAAACTTTTGAACTTTACAATTTGTAAAATTTCAGAAGTACTAAGTGCAAGGCAAGTTGCGGAGTTGTTTCGTGGAAACAGCTTTGTTCGGAATTACCTAAAGCGGTGGAACGTGGTAGGTACTATGTACCTACATACATTTTCATCTACACCACAGTACTAGAACATTACACAGATTTATTTTTACACTCGAGCGGCGAAATCGTCGTCTTATTTTAACGGAAATCGAGTGAAAATTTCTGCGATCTCTACTAATGTTCGCATACCGAATAAACACAACCGAATAATCATTCCACATAGAAAAGAATTTACGATTTTAATGACGAAAAATAATTTATCATATTATTAATGTAAACTGCCTCGTTGGTCGTGAGGTCCTGAGTTCGAATTCCCAGGTCGGGCAAAGTGTCATTAGATTTTTCCTTAAGGAATTTCTCAGTAGCCCGGAGTTTGAATTTGTGCCCGGTTGATGGCAATAGACTCGCCCTCTATTACATGGGACTTAAACATAACGGCGAAATGTGTGTTACTATACATATCTGCCTAACCCTTCGGGGAATAGAGGCATGATATTATGTTATGTTATGTAATTCCCAGAAGGTTCTTCTCTGTTATATGTATTTAAATCAATATACGCTATTTATTTTATAACTCATTTACCTAGAAACATTATGGAAAACGCGTATCTCGTAGACATAGTGATATTATTCTATTACTTTCTGCAAGAAACTCTTTGCGACCGTACCTTTTATTTAAAGTTGCAACAAAACATCGTCTTGGAAATGGTGTTATGATGGATTACGAACATCTGTACGGGCAAACGAGGTTTGTGGAGATAAGGTGGAACCATCATTCACTTTTTTTTGACTCTGTTCGCACCGCTCTGTTATATTTCCCAGATATCCGAATGGATGCGGATATTTTACGTAGATTTGTTTTTTTGCTTTCAGATATTTTTGTGATGATTTGATTGATTCCGTTACTTAATAATCTTGTAAAGCTGAACACAGAAAAGTTGATGGACTAATTACATTAGGTAGGTAATAATCGCCAGCCGTTTTCACACAGGATGAGGTCACCTGTCACAATTATATTACAAATCTACAATAATGTAAACTTGTAGCTACAATTCTGCGTTTAATAAACCAGTTTTTCTGTCAAATTTGTAAATGATTGCCTGTCGAGTAAAAACCTTTGTTGAACAGAAATATGTGAAATTGTAATTACAATTCTACAATTTTGTACATTTTCCACCATGACAATATTGTAATTTGTAATTTTTATTGAACAGCAAGATGTAGAAATGTAAATTGTAATTACAAATTGTAAATTGTAACGTTTATTAGATAGGGCCTAGGTTAATATAAAAAAAAAACAAATGTAATGTGTTATTACTATTAAGTATCTCCCAAATATTCTGTTTATCACCTTAGACTCCATTTTGAACTGTTTATTGTTTTGTGCGGAAGCGTACCTAACGTAGTAACAAATTTAATTGGAAATACTATTGTTTCAGCAAAAATTTACATTTTAATACCTACTGATAAAATTTTAATTTGTAGTTACAGCTGCTTATGTCACTTATGTGCTATATAAGTAGGTAGAGTGCGCGCAAGATAACTCTGCGCGCGGCCAAAATCGGAACTAATCATGGTCCGCCATAGTGTTGCCGTTTTATTAAGTTTGTCACTAGATCTACCTGATTTTAGGAATAAAAAAATATAATAATAAAGATTACCTCATCAGACGATAATAATCATAAGAGCCATACCTCACCGGGAAGCCATGACGGCGCAGCCAGGTCGCGTCGCCAATAAAGTGTATGGCTGGCTGCGTCACCAAGCGGACGCCAGGTCAGCCATCCTCTATAAAGCTGTATAGGTACATAACACAATCAGCCCATTTGGGCCTCTTTTCAGGATGAGAAGGGTTCAGGTCTTAGTCCACCACACTGTGACTTGATGCTGATTGCCGGACTACACACAGTCGCACATCATCGAGAACTTCTTTATTTAAGCCCTCTCAGTTATGCAACCTTCCTGACGATGTATTTCTTCACCGTTAACGCACTAATTATATAAATCAGCATCAGTTCACATAAAGATGGATTATTTTAAGACACACTTTATTCGCATCACCTGTGAATCGGCAAAAGCATTCTAAAGCATGCATAAGCGTGCTGACGCGTGCAAAAGCTGAATCGATGGGAACAGGTAATCAAATATGGAATAATAATAAATTATTATTTTTAATTCCATATTTGATAATGTTAATTCTGCGCTTGTTCATACAAAATGCTCATTTTGACTCTGATAAGCGTGTTTATCGGAAGTTAGTAAACTTTAGATGTTTTTTCTCATTTGGGCTGCATTATTGGTCGGTTGCAACCACTGGGTTGCAAGCGTGACTACTGAGTATGGGGTCCTAGGTTCGATCCCCAGGTCGGGCAAAGTGTTATTGGATTTTTCCATTAGCAATTCTCAGTAGCAGCCCAGAGTTTGGATTTGTTCCCGGTTAATGGCAAAAGGCACGCCCCTTATTACATGGGACTTAAACATAACGGTGAAATGAGGGTGTTACTATTCACCTCTGCCTAACCCTTCGGGGAATACAGGCGTGATGTTATGTTATGTTACGTTTCTCATTTTAGGAGGCTTTATAAAAGCTTGTTTGCTAAATAAAATCATCCTCCAAACTACCATATCCACAACTCCATATTTGAACTATCCAAACATTATGTAACACAACCCGTCCGTAGAAATCAAATACTTGTATATCTTCCATAGTTTGGATTCGCAAACACATTACTAACATTTGTCACAAAACAATTAGTCGAGTAGAAGCCACTAACGGTAATTGATATCCAACTGACTCACTCAGTCTGTTCTAAATTGACAGCTTTTAAAGTTTCTTGGACTACATGACATAATACAAAATCACGCCTGTATTCCCCAAAGGGTTGGGCAGAGGTATAGTAACACTTTCATTTTGCCGTTATGTTTAAGTCCCATGTAATAGGGGGCGAGCCTATAGCCATCAACCGGGCACAAATCCAAATTCCGGGCTGCTACTGTGGAATTCCGCACGGAAAAGCCCAATAACACATTTTGCCCGACCTGGGGGACCTCACGATCAGTAGTCGCGCTTGCTACTACTAGACCAACGCGGCAGTTTCTTAAACTAATGGGCAATCATTTCTGATGTTTGGGTACGAATAGATATAAGATAAACAGACAGGAAGAAACATTTTGGCACTTATAATTAGTGTTGATTTGACACAAATAATCCGTTAATGGAAGCTTGTACACAAGGTCCAACCAAAATACCTGGACAAACTGCAAAAAAAAACGAGTTCCGAGTGTATTTCGTTTATAAACAAAAAAATTTTTTTCAACTTTTTAATCAATGTTTTTTTTACATTTTTTACTTCGCCCTTTAGGTAAAACACGGCGTGGAACTAGCGCTTGCCCGGTGGCAATCTATACATATAATAAATCTGTAGACTTGGCGTGTCTGTACATAGCAAATATTTTTAAAAAACCTGGTTGGGGTGTTAAACGATAACCAATAGGACCCATTTTTAACATTTTTGGAATTTTTGTCTGTTTGTCTGTTTATCTGTTTGTTTGTGCAAGCATCACGTAAAAACAACTGATCCAATGTTGTTGACTTTTATAAACAAATATTGTGCTTATCTCCATGTAACATGTCGTTTTTGTTTTATCGCAATCGGTTCACGCAATTAAAAGATATGCGAATTTTAAATTCCCTAGAAGAAGTTAGCATATATTCGTATATACCATTTCATTTCAAATAGATGGCGTTACGTGTATCAAATCCCGTTGTGAGGAAATATATTACAACGAATAAATCCACAAATTACCTAATATTAATTGTTGAATTGGTACCTATTCACAGTCTATGGAAGGTCTATTGAAATGCTATCCTCATGAAGAAGGTACTAAGCTTTGATAAAAAAAAATCGAAGATATTGTTATTTAGAATTTATTAGGTATCTGAATGGCAGTGGAAGAGAAATAAATACACTCAATTTCATAAGTGAGTTTATTCTAAATTGTTAATTGTGCAAGGCAATACGATAGATTAATTTAAAATACTCATATATTTTATTAATATTATCATAAATCTGTAGACTTGCCGTGTTTGAAAATTGAAAATATTTGTAAAATAATAGTGGGGATGGTTATAAGATAAGAAAAAAAAACTATTTCAATCATTTTTGGACTTTGTGTCTGTTTGTCGGTTTGTTTGACTCAGTGTGATTGATTTTATAGACAATATTGTGTGTATCTCGGAGTAACATTTAGTTTCTGTTTCATCCTAATCGGTTCGCTTAATCTAAAGTTATTAGAATTTAAAGTCATTAAGAAAAAAATTAGCATCATTTGTTGTAGTAAGTAGGTAAGTAAATACTGCTTGTAACTGGCAAGCAGTCGTCAAAAATCGGTTTTTATTTTGTTCTAAAAAGTTGTGTTTTTGCGAATGCCATTATATTTTCCGGGGACAGCGACGTTACGACTTTTTTACGATCACCTACGGATTTTAGGCATATCATAACTTAAGATTCGGGCATCAGTTCAGTAACCAAAACGATATCATATTTATAATACGATTTTGATACAGCAGTGATAGCCTAGTTGTGTGACCATTGGACTGCTAAGTCATAGGTCTCGAGTTCGAACCTAAGGCACGCACCTTTGACTTTTCGAATTCATGTGCGTATTACATAATTATCACTACCTTAAAAACGGTGAAAGAAAATATCGTGACGAAACCGGCTTGTCTGAGAGATATTTCTCGACGGCGTGTAAAGCCAAGTCAGAGGCCCATGGGCGGCTTAAACTCTGACACCAGGTTAGTCGCTAACCACACGAAAAGAAAATACGATTTTGATTCGGTTTGTTATGAATAGTCCAAAGATTACCAACCCTGAAGATAGAAATGGTACGTTGTAATATAAGTAAATGCTGAATATTCAAGAGTAGGTCAGAAACTTAAGACTGCATCGAAAAACTTCTTTTTCAACTCAGCTTAAAAGTCCTTGCAAGATTTATATTGATATCTTCATACATATTACCTACTTAAACGGAATTTGTTCCTACTCGTATGCACAAAGTTAAGTAAGGATAGTATTTATTAGAATTTGCCACGCGGTCAGGGAAAAGTATCCGTTTAACTACCAAATACCCGTTTAAAGTTATGGCACCAATTAATTAGGATATGCTCCACGTTGGTTTCAATATAGGTCGGGATTAACCGTTACCGTAAGTTCAGGTATCTATAACAGTAAAGCCATTGAATATGGCTAGGTAGTAGGTATTTGATACCCAAATTCTGTTACCGTTTAATTATCGGTTCTTCGGTCACGTGCGTGGTTTTATAAGGTTACTGACCTGCTACCCAATTATCGGTCTAACGCGATCGTTTTCTCGCCAAGGCTAACGATATAATTCTATTTAACCATGTTTCTGCCGCCTCGGTATAAGGTTATAACCTTTTGGAGGGCTTGGAATATGTAAGGTTATTACATTACCAGTAGACTCCTTGTTATGTTGTATGGAATCGTACGATTACGTATGTATAGTCCCTAAAGGCAGTCACTCGAATCTACATCATTATGAGATTGATATTTGCCTACAACGACGTTGAAATAGATAGACATGCTATCTCGTATAGGCAATAAGTATGTGCCAAATGCATTGGACAATAAGGTTCAAACTACCGCTAAACAGCTGACAATTTCAATGGCATTGTGGTGCCGGAACCACATCTCGTTGGTACCATGTTCTTATTCTAAACAGCGCATCTAGTACGTAAGTACATATTCTAACAAAGCTTACCTATAATTAATTTCATACAAGTCTCATATAACGTTAGACGATAGGTTCAACAATTTCTATTGATCATGACAATTGGATATGTAGACATTGGATGTTGCTATGAATTGGATGGTCAATGTACATGGATTCATGATGATTGATATTGGACTTCCTCGTTGGTCTAGTGGTGGCGAGCGCACTGCTGATCGGCAGGTCCTGGATTCTATCCCCAGGTCGGGCAAAATGTTATTGGGTTTTTTCGTGTGAAATTCCTCAGTAGCAGCCCGGAGTTTGGATTGGTGCCCGGTTGATGGCAATCGGCTCGCCTCCTATTACATGGTACTTAAAACTAACGGCGAATTTGACGACACGTTTGGTGCAGTGGCTGAGCGATCGGCTTCTATGCTACGGGTTGTGGGTTCGATTCCCACACGGAACAAATATTTGTATGGCCGATAGTTGTTCCGGGTCTGGATGTTTGTGCGTGTGAAGATTTGTGTCTGTTAACGCACCCACGACGCAGGAGAAATCCTAGGGTGGGGCAGCGCTTTTTTTTTTAAAAAAAAGAGTATGTTACTATACACCTCTGCCCAACTCTTCGGAGAATACAGGCGTGATGTTATGTGTATTGGAGTTGAAATGGTCTACGCCCGCAAAAGGGCTGGCAAAAATCACAGGTTGTCAAAGATGACGTGGGGATAAATAAGATATGAGATAGCCCGAAGGCGTATTCGACATGAGAATCGATAACAGTGGGCATGGGCTAAGTCACGCAAAATAAGAAAGATACTATGAAACAGTGTATTAAATCAGTATTATTTCGCAAAATAAGCTCCGCTTTGGAAAATATTCTCTTTAAAAGACAGTCACTCAGATGAAGTGATGGAAACCTAATTCATCAAATCGGTGGTTGACATACTGAAGCACTATCTATAGATCGGTTTTTAGACGGTTGTTAAAATGAAAAAAAATGATAGTTAAGGGTTACAAGATAACGCTGTAACTTTAGATCAGACTTTTCTTATTAACCGACTTCCAAAAATGAGGAGGTTCTCAATTCGACTGTATGTTTTTTTTTTGTATGTTTGTTCCGCGATATCTTTGCTAATTGTGAACCGATATTAATGATTCTTTTTTTGTTTGAAAGAGTATTCTTTTGAAGTGGTCCCATTTAAATTTGGTGAAGATCTGATGAAGAACTTCGGAGGTAGGCCATTTGAAGTCGGTTTTATTTTTGTTAAAAAGTGATTATTATAGAGATAAAATTGATATTAAAGCTGTTAAGGCGATTGATTGCCATCGGCCTTCGCCATGATAAACTTAGGTACCTACTAAGTAGGTATCTAGACCTATAGTATACCTATTGAAAAGTAATAATGATCACCAGTAAATCACTACTTTATAAATAATACACATGCATAATCTAAAATGTAATTTATTATTGTTTAAAATCTACCTTTTCCATTACATTAAATTTTGTACTTAAAGAGCATTGTTTGTGCCAGTAACAAGTTGCGAATGTTCGCATTGTGAGCCGTTTACACTTATCGCAAAATTTCTGAATTAATGTATTACAGCGGCGCGGGCTAGTACTTGGCCGTTCAGTTTCCGGTAAGGAACAGCCTGCTGTCTTCTTGTGGTATGTCAAGGAGATAAGTAGCACCTTCTAGTATGCGAATAACAACATAGCGTGATTACAGCGGTATAATAATACCAATACTCTGTCAAGGCGTTTTATTGTAGCTATCATTTTACCCGACGGAGCGACAGCAAAGCCAGGGTTATGTTTTAGGAGAGTGGACTGAACTGATTTAGTTCAGGATACATAAAATCATTGAGAGCAACGACCTTGTTTAAACAAAACAGGGTTAAAATGTCTTTGTTTTATAAAATATACAACACTGTTCATTGTAAGTTAATTAGTGTCGAAATAGACTTTTATCCTCGGGGTGACGTAAGATTAGCATAAGTAAATTCGATACTTTCGGGTCGAAATCCTTTTGGGAGCCGTTCTAATTCAGATCGCGTCGGAATATTTACAGAATCGTGTTACATTTTTATCCTCTTAGAATTGCAGACGCCCATTTGAATAATTGGCAAATAGAAACCCTTTTTTATTCCATTCGAACCCATGGAAAGTGTAAAACACTCATTCGAATTGATTCGAGAACCGAGTTTCAATAAGTTGGAAGCGAGTTTCCGAACAGTCGTTTCTTAACGGCCGATTTAGCGATGCCTTTATTGCAAGCCTAATGAATTGTACTTGTTTTAAAGTTTCTTGTATCACGGCTTGATATCGGATTCAGATTGGAATGAGGGCGGCTCTAATGACGGCGAAGCAAGGAGCCGTTCCGACTTTTTCATTTCGACTTTGGTTTTAATTAAAAACCAGCACGTTCATTGGAACTGAGAAGAGGAACGGTAAAGTTGGACTGTACTATTACTGCTTTTATGGCTTAGCGAGGAAGTACTTGCGGTCACGGTTTATGGGGAACTTACTTTAAAATGGTTGTACTATAATACCCAAGTATTAGTGGTTTTATTACAACCAATACTTTTGCGAGATATGATATTTTTTATTTATTTTGCTGTGTCTTTAATTACAGTACCAAGACGTGATTTTTTTTTGATATCAACGCAGTAAACGTACCGTGGCGTATGATAAACAATTGTTATGCAATTTCTTGCAAACTCAGCTTATCGACCAACACCTATCATTCAAACCACAAATCAGAGAACTTGCTAAACGCGTTCGGAAGCAAATCTTTATTATGAAAATGATACGAGATAGTGCACCTGTGGATGTAAAAAGATTTGTATATATAGCCCTATGTCAGACACTCATACAATATTGCATTGGAACATGGGGAGGTGCGGCTAAATCTCACTTAGTAACCCTCGAAAGAGCCCAGCGTGCAGTCCTCAAAACTATGTTACACAAACCATATCGTTTTTCCACAGAAAAACTGTACGCAGAGGCTTCTTTGTTGAGCGTAAGAAAACTTTACATTTTGAATGTAACCACAAAGACCCACGTCGAAATTTCGAAAAGGAGTGATCTAAATAGCTTACAGGCTAAATGTAATTTTAAAGTTCCAACTCCCGCAGTTAAATCCGCTTTTGCCCAAAGACTTCCATATTTTTTGCATTTTCACGCTTATAATGCGGTGATCAAACAATGCAATATTAGAAACTTCACTCGGAAACAAATAAAGAATAGTCTAACATCCTGGCTACTAAATCTATCATACGACGAAGCAGAAAAAGTGATTAGCGTAGTAAAATAATTTGTGCACGCATCTGCCGCTCTCACGTCTCTGTCTTACCCGCACTTAAACACCGTCAAACTTGTACCTACTCACACCTCACATTCACTCACACACACACACACACATACACACATACACACACACACACACACACACACACACACACACACACACACACACACACACACACACACACACACACACACACACTAAACACCACTCAGGCTTAGACACTCGCTTATCCATACACACAGTCACACATTTCAGTATAGCGTTTATTTCTAGTCTGCTTTGTTTTAATTCAACTCGTTTCATAATTACTTTTATTTTATTTTTTGTTTTCTTTTTGTTTGTTTTACGTAAATATCTGAAAGCACACGAACATATCTGTTAAATGTTAAATGTAAACCCTTTGTATTGGTACCCAAGATACAGGCTTGCCTAGTTTGGGGCCAATGTGAAATCTCTGTAATTTATTTTATTAATAAATTATTATTATTATTTTTTATTATTAATTTACACTCTACTTGTAGTTTTCCTACAGAAGCTGCCTTTTACATCTGACACGATATGAAAAGCATTCTACGTTTTCTTTTACTCTCGGATCAGTGACTGCCCCATTACTCATATATTCTGTGTATTGCTCCGAAAAGGGTGATTGGTAGCGTTACCTGTCACACAGGGCATAAACTACAGTCCTTAAGGGAATATATCGAGCACCGCGTTTTCGACTGACATTCTAATAAATATCCCTAAGTTATGTGGGCGGCACCATACTTTATTCGCTCATAGTAACGGAAATATTTGTGTAGGTAGCGCTATTAATTATTTTTCAGTTATCGTTAAGGTCAGTTGGTAGTAATATGTAATGTTTTTAGGAATTATAGTTAGTTACTGTTTTGATAAGAGCTTCCTTCTCTATCGATTCATGGTCAGAAACAGTTTAGATGTCGTGGGCTCTAGGATAGGTCATTGAGAATTAAGTAAAGTAACAAAAGTCGTTACGTGGTCTTTTTTTTTCAGGTAGTTTACAGGCTTCACCGCAGTCCAAAAATTTAGATGCTTACATTTTTTTATTTAGTTGTCCACTTTTTATTTAGGTGTTATCAAAATTGTGAGTCGTGGTATGAGTGAGTCTACTTACTTTTTTATAATCTGAAGTTATAAAAAGTTACAAAAATATTGACACAGCTAATTTTCACCCTTTTACAGAAAACATGATTAATAATTAATTCAGGTCATTATAAAAGTTCCAGTCTAATTTGAGAGTACCAGTTAAAACTCCAATATAACAGTTCATCAAAATTTTTAACCGCCACGTAATAAACCTGAATTTATGAGTAACTTGATGAGGGTATTACAAATGGACACTTTTATTGCCACGTCAGACCCTTTTGGAGGTGAACATGATGCTAATAAAGACTTATTTTCAGCCAACGGACTTGAGTAATTGAGACCTTAAAATGAAATGTTGTTTACTTTTAATAAATATTTGTTTTGGCCGAATAATGGTCGTCGAATTGTATGGGGGACAAAAAGGATACTTGTAGGAGACAAAGTTTTCACCTTCATATACAACCTTTGTAGTTTGTGCATTTGCTATGAATGAATAACTAAAAATAAATCGGAGAAAAAGGCAAATGTCATGGTAGTGCGACCGCTTACCTATTTGGACAACGCCTAATAATATCGACAATATTATTGTTTGAAATAAATAAATCGTTGACATCATAGCTAGAACTATATATCGATACCTCAGTTCCAAAGTGTGATAATTCAGAAACAGGTTTCTTTTAAGATAATTTGAAAATTAAATGACTAGTGAGTTACCCGTGTATTTTTTAATCATTATTTAATATATCTGAAATTTAATATTATTAAGAATGGCATTTCAGATTAATTAAATAATATTCAAAAATACAGTGGTCAAAGTACTTATTAGTTTTCATATTATTTTAAAGAACCTGTTTCTCAATTATTACACTTTGGAACTGAGGTATCGATATAATGAAGACAATATAGAATGGAGGGGCTCGTGGCTTATAATGACCGCGCGGATCATACGATTTGCGAGGTTTAGCAACGCTTGCCACGGTGAGTCCGTGGATGGGTAACCAATAGTTACACATCGAGATCCCTCCGTGCCTCGGAGAACACATTAAACCTTCGGCCCCGGGTGTCATACGAATGCCTATGAAAATCGTTACGGGTAGTCAGAAGCCCGAAAGTCTAACAACTGGTCTAACTTTGGATATCGGCATTGCCCAGTAACTGGGTTGCGGAGGTCTGATGGCAGTCACTCCGTGTAAGATACAGATTCAGCCGCGTCTGGTTAGACTGGAAGCTGACCCCATCACAATTGGTAAAAAGTTAGGCATAACAGAACATTATAGCTAGATTTTTTTTAAATTTAGTTATTCCATGTTATATTTTCTTTTGGTAAAAACATTATTTGTAGCTACTTTACAGATATTGCAGAAAAAAATCCCCGCATGTATTTGCTGTAAGAATGTTTTTATTGTGTCTGAGAATTCCATTGTTTATATTTTTTTAGTGTTACTATGCAATAATGTCTAAAGGCTATTTGGATTTGGAATCGAATATGAAGGTTTAAGAATTGTGTTTTGAGAAATGTTTATAATCAAATATAAAATTGAAGAAACATATCTTGCACAAATGGCGTTTTGTTTGAAAATATGTTGATTTCTACTTCATTACCTAATTAATTTAATATAAACACGCATATTATGTTTCGTAAGTTACAATGATAAAGTCATTGTCGACTATAAAGTCATTGATAAAGGGCACTTGTCACTGTTACAGATAACAAAATATCCTACTACACTAGCGACCCGCCCCGGCTTCGAATGGCTGCAATGTAGATACTAATGTGGGGCATATAAACCTTTCTCTTGAATTACTCTATCTATTGCTGAAAACTGCATTCAAATCCGTTGCGTACTTTAAAAGATCTAAGCGTACAGACAGCGGGAGCGACTTTGTTTAATACTATGTAAAGATAATAATACCTCGTCCACACCGAGCACACGTCGCAATACATGTTCCGCAACTTGTATCAGGGACATGTAGGTATTGTGCTCCAGGATTTTACTCGGGCACATGTTGCGACATGTCGCTACTTACAAAGATAGACAACTATACAGGGTGTAAACGAAATCATGTAATTCCTTCAAACTTCGCGATGTACTGCTGAGATAGATTAACCCTGTAACGGATAATTGTGGAATTAATAAAAAAAACGACACTTAGTAAACATGTGTTCTTAACGTGAGGCATTTTAGCGCCCCGACTTGAATGGCCGCGCGGCGAGCTATAGCTGTGCAATTTATACGGGACGCTAGAATGCTTCACGTTAAGAACACATGTTTACATCTTGTAATTTTTATTTATTGAATTCAAATGTGTCCTATGCAGAGTTAATCTATGTCAGCAGTATGTAAATGAAAGCAAAGTATGTAAACGAAATCATGCAATTCCTTCAAACCTCGTAATGTAGGTATACATTACGAAGTTTGAAGGAATTGCATGATTTCGTTTACATACTTTATTTAAAAAAAAAATATTTTAGATACGTACGAGTACATGTATACTTACTTCATGATAATTATGTAAAACTATTCAATCTACTATCTCGTTGGTCTAGTGATGGCAACCGTGACTGCTTGTTGTGCGGTCCTGGGTTCGGTCCCCACGTTGGGCAAAGTTTTATTGAGTTTTTCCGTGTGAAATTCCTTAGCAGCCCGGAGTTTGGACTTGTCCCCGGTTGATGGCAATAGTAATAAAAGCAATTCTCTCAAATCATTTAACGCTATTGTATTTCGATAGGCGTGAACAGCTGATTAAATTTTGTTCCATGAGAAAGGGACGTTAAGTACTTACAGCAAATTCAATCAATGGATGTCAGGTTCGGCGACATACGTGTGCCCTTTAGCTGCTGTCGTATAAAATAACCATTAATGTCAAGGTCGAAAAAGAATCACCATTAAGTTAATTGGCGAAAGGTCTGCCTTATCAGTTTTCCGCACGGACGGTTGATTAACGATTTACGAAAATAGCTTTTGGTAAGACGATCGGACAATATTTTCTGGTATCCGGTGGCTTTTCCGTATTTCAAGGAGTCGAAAATTCGATACTGGTTATCTAATTTGATGAATGCTTTTTGTTGATACTTGCTGGAGAAAGTTTAAGGAGGCTGGTCTTTTTTTTTAATTTTTCATGTTTTCGCTTAAATACGAATAAGTATGAAAAAGTAGATTATGGGTCTGTACACAAAACTGCGATGCGACGTCGCATCGTAGAAATATACGAGCTCGCACGACGCATCGCAAGAACTTACGAATTGATTGGCGTAATTGGTTTTTCCTATATCTTCTTATCAGTAACAGCAGTGTGCTAATCTTATTACGCAAATTTATTCTACTTTGTATAAAATACGTTCAGCACGGTTGACGATCGTCGAGGGATTGGGCACCCGGACTTTGGAAGGAAGACGCCTTGCCGCACGAAACATCGCGGCAATTTGCAACGCATTTTTCTGCGTTGCGAATTCGCATCGCGCCGGTTCTCAGTTTTGTGTACAAGCCCTAAGATCAACAAAACCAATCAAAATCAAAATTAATTTATTTAAACTGAACTGGAAATCAGTACTTTTTTAAATTACAATTGACAGCCTCCAAAATTCGCTGACCCTTCACAGCTCTCTAGTGTTAATGCTGGGAAACACATCCCAGCACCATGCCTCTTTCTCTTAGATTTATATATTCATAAGTCGATACAAAACGAAAAATGCTCATTATTGTAATTACTTTAATAAATTGTCTTTGCAACATGCCCAGCACACACCAATATACCATCATTTAATTAGCCACTGAAGCAAACATATGAGATAATTAAAAGCTCACCCCTCCTCCTAATACAAGCAGGAATAATAGGTGGATCTGCTTACATTAGCAATGTTACAGTTTTAGTAGATCATCCGAGGTCATGCATAATTAACTAGGACTTGATTCAATAAAAGTAAAAATATTTAATTACAATTACTATGAGAAAAAGAAATAAACGATGATTAGAAAGACGACTAATCACGCAGCACACTTAGATTGGTCGCACAATAACGCGTAGTCGCACTGCTACGCGTCGCTACGAGCGGCGTAGCGGGACAAGCTACACTGTTCTTAATCTCGTAGCGACAAGCTACAAGAATGTGAATAGCTAAACGCGCGTTTCCCTGCACAAACAGTCAACCTGATGAAATGTCGACGAAACTCGTAGTATAAAACAATAAATACTTTTGTTTGAGCTAGTTAGGTTCTTCGTTATTAATTCTATTTAATTACTATGTTGTCAGTGTTGTGTTCGAAAATAAATAGAGCCGAGTTGGTAGTCATGTGCTACCAAAATGAAAGACATAAGCGGAAATAAGCGAGAAAAATACGAGAAGGCGAGGATTACATGTTTTTGCATTTTTATTCCATTCCCGAATCAGCATGCAAACATTTTTCAGTGTCTGTTTGGTTTATTTATTACGAGTCTGGTTACACATAGCCTCACACATATTGTTAATGATTTCAATTAAATAAATTGCATGAGCTTGTTATATTCTAGGATTACAGTAGGTACCTTTTAATATTTTCACCATAGAGGAACATGAAACAAGATAATTGACTGGAGATTAAACGTCAATTTTGTAGTGCCTCTATTTTTTTACATAATACTCTTTGTGCTGTGCAATGCATACCATAGACAATATTTATATTTATCTATAGTTTTTTATTAAATATTAAAGTCGAGACGTAAGTAATATCTCAAGGAATAACAACCTTCACTAAAATGACAACAAAACAGACCCCAAATGTCAATCAGTCGAAAGCTTACAATCCCAACAGTAGCAGTATCTCAAGAAATATATTTCCGTACACGTATGTAGGTCTTCAATCACAAGAGAGGGACAAGGAACATAAGCCGACGACCCGAGTGAAAGGGCTCTCCTACACAAATGAAATAATATATCGTCCGATACGTACGCGACGCTATATCGCTATAGTTAGTTGGACTTGCGATTATATAACACAAAGGTGCGATAATTTCTTCTAATATTAAAAAACTGCCTCCTTGGACTAGTTGTGACAAGCGCGACTGCTGATCATGAGGTTCTGGGTTCAATCCCCAGGCCGGGTAATGTGTTACTGGGTTTTTCCGTGTGGAATTCCTCAATAGCAGGTTAATGGCAATAGGCTCGCCATGGGACTTAAACATAACGGCGAAATGAGGGTGTTACTATACACCTCTGCCCAACCCTTCGGGAAATACAGGCGTGATGTTATGTAATATTGCAAAAGACAAGATCCTGTCTAACGTGGTAGTCGTACGCACATTTATACAAAATGCCCACTTTCAATGAGTGTACTGGGAATTTATGCTGTTAAGTGTATCAGGTCCCTAAATCATCTGTAGGTAATAGGGGTATAAATGATTATGGTAACCTTGTATGCTATATCATACACGGATTAAACATAGTACTAACGCACATGCGATTAACTTTTATCGTAGTATGATAAATAATCGTCGGCGTTTGCAAGCTCTCGTGCCTTCATTTTAAAATGTAACAGGAATACAAAATCGTAATATCAAATCGCACCTGTATAGGAGAGCCTAAAAGAGCCTGAAAGAGCCCCAAAAATAAAGCAAAAGACAAGGCTTTAGATAGAATTTGAGGAGGGTTTTTGTTCTGGACATTTTTGTAAACGAAAACCGTTTTAATGATTTTGTTCAGCACAACCCGAGTACCTAATAAAAGGGCAGACGATAAAATAAAAGAACAGATTAACTACGTCCAGAACAATGGACCTAATGAATGTTTATTCAATGCTTTTAATACTTACTCGGCTTGTGAAATGAGCGTTTTCGCCAGTTTCGTGCTAAAATACATTTTTGGAACTGTATTTTATCTAGATACGAAATACACAACCTTTTTTACATACGTACATACATAAATAAACTCGCGTCTTTTTTCCATGGGGGTAACCAAAAACTACAGAATGCCACGTGCCATTTATAATGACGGGTAATTATTGACTTGGGATGTCTTTCAATTACAATTTTAATACTAGGACAATACTACTATTGCCTAATTTATTCATACATAGGTACATACATACTCACGCCTGTAATCCCCGAAGGAGTAAGCAGAGCTGTTCTCCTATTATAGGAGTATACCCAGGTTTCGCCTCTTGTGTTCAGTCCCATGTTATAGTGCGTCCAGACCTGACAAACGCGCCGCGAACGCGCAGCTCGCGAGCCGCTCGCGAGCTGCGCGCGTGCATTTCATGTTCGTACAAAGCTCCGCGCGCCGCTCGCGCGCAGCTCGCGAGCGGCTCGCGAGCTGCGCGTTCGCGGCGCGTTTGTCAGGTCTGGACGCACTATAACATGGGACTGAACACAAGAGGCGAAACCTGGGTATACTCCTATAATAGTATGGACGCACCATAATAGATGGCGAGCCTATTATGATTTTTCGGGCACAATTGGTGTCAACCTAGTCGCCTTTTACGCAAGCGAGTTGCTTGCCCGACCATGGAGGGTAATTGTATTCTTAATCCATCTCCCCAGTGACTCAAATTTATTCATCGTTAGTCAAAATGAAAAGGCTACAGAAAAACTTGAAATTTAAAAAAAGTGATTCATTTATTTGAAATAAACTACAGTGCGGTGTTGTGGCCATTGCGAGCAGTCAAGGGGAAGTTAATTAAGCTCTGAAAAGAAATTGATCAACAAGAAAAACTAACCAAAACAACCAATACAATTTAAATTCAAAGGGCAACGTGTCTGATTGAAAAGCCTACCTTACAGACATGCAATACAAGTTTAAGTACGGTGCCGAGGGAGCAATGGGGTGGTGGGAAAACCGGCCCTCGCTTCCACCACGAAATCCACTGAACCATCGAAAACAAGATGTCAGACTACTTCCATTGCTGGTTTAATATTCCTATTTTATAAAGTCGTTGATAGCTAACGATCAATGAAACAGATGCATGGATAATTTACGAGGGGTTGGAGGAAAGCTTACAGCAAATGAATTCAGCCAACAGACGCGTAGTCAGTCGAGTTCGAACTTTGAGCGAGGGAGCACGCGTTTCGATTGCGTCAAAAACGTTCGTAACGGAGAAGAACAAAGTTTTGTGACTGAAAATTAAAGTTCGGTTTATTTTGAGTTCGCAATCAAATTGGGAAGAGTTTGTTTAAAATTCGCATTTGGAAGTGCGTGTAAACAAAGGTTTGTAGGTACTTTTTGAATTTGCGTATGTTTGGTTAGGAAGGGTTCATGTTTTGATTGGAATAAAAAAAATGGTAGGAAATTAATTAGGAGATGTACTAAAAATACAATTTAAAATCACAGTTACTATGTTCGTTTTAAGTTTAAAAAGGATTGATGTAAACGCTACATATAAATGGTGCAAGTATTTTTTATCGTTAATATTTGAAAAGGCAGATGTTGAAACCTAAATAGAAAAATATCTAGTCTGAGAAAATTTATAAATGATGCTAAGTTAATTTATTGATTAAATTAGGAAGGGTTTGATTGATGAATGAAGGATTAATTGATTAAACTCATTATTTTAATAACACTGATATGTATTTATATTTTGATGTTTTTTTTATTATAGGTATTAAGGTTATGTTACAGGAAGTTTCTTTCTGCTATTACTAATATTTATTGTTATAAGTCAACATACTGTGTTCGCCAATCCGCATGCCAAACGTGGTGCTTTAGGCAATAATCTTATTGTTGGTTAATAGCCGATACCTATAATTAAGGGAACGTTATTGGTCAAAATTGAGACTCTTGTATCTTTACCAATAATTAAGCAAAGACCTCATAGCTTTGCATAATAGACTCTCCCACATGGAAGTAGCTATCACAGGTAAAATTAGCTTACGAGTCTATTTATATGCACAGTTTGGCAATAAAAAACGCTACCATTGGTAAGCAAAACGGTTCGTTTTTGTTTATAGAAACCTGGGTATAGAAGTGTTAAACTGATAACTTCAATATTACTATTTGACAGGCAACTAAAAGAAGCTCTTTTTTAACCGACTTCCAAATAAAGGAGGAGGTTCTCAATTTGACTGTATGTTTTTATTTGTATATTTGTTCCGCGATATCTTTGCTAATTGTGAACCGATTTCTGATTCTACTTTTTTGTTTGAAAGAGAATGTTTATTCTTTCGAAATGGTCCCATTTAAATTTGGTGAAGATCTGATGAAGAACTTCGGAGATAGACAATGGAACTCTTTAATGACGAACAAGTACGCATAATGTGATGATGTTACGAGCAGCGTCTTTAGTAGGTCCAGCCATGCTTTAATAAAGGCAACTAAAATGAAAAATATAAAAAATGTTTTAACAATAATAAAACCGACTTCAAAAAACCGAAAATAGGAATAAAATAATTACCATATTACAAATTAACAGTTTCAGAAGTCGGTGCTAATCCACGCTGAGCCAAATTGAAGACACCGGCTTATGAAACTGTTAATTTGTAGTATGGTAATTATTTTATTCCTTTTTTCGGTTTTTTGAAGTCGATTTTATTTTTGTTAAAAAGTTTTTTATTTTTTTTCTATTAAATAACCCTTCCTTGGTACTCGGGTAAAAAAGGATCTCAGTAGTATTAGGCAGACTTGCAGAACATCGGTAGCCCAGGGCTAAATTAATAAATTACTGTCACAGTCATACAAACTTCACTGTGCAATTATTTATATTGCAAAAGTGGGTCTTATAATATATTTTGAATAGTAATTTTCTTATTTCTACAAAATATTAATATACCTACTTAAATTATTCAGTTTTATTGATTACCTATAAAATCGTTAAACTAAAGTTATCTGTTTAAAACCGGGTCTGCTGCGACCATATTTTTGTTAGAAATAGCCCCTAATATGTTTTTCTAACAAAATTGGGGCGGAGCCTAACTGTTTACTGTGTTTTTATTGGTCCGAGTGTTCACTAAACATGTTTTGTTCGTTTGTTTTGTTAGATCTTTGTCGAACCAAACCCGACTTAACAATCTTAGCTGTTGTTATATTCACCCTAGATTGTTTATTGCAATAGGCTTTGAGGCATTTTATAGGTTTTAATGATGATAATGAATAAACATAGATTGCGTCTTTTCAAACTAAAAACTTTATATTGCCTTCTGTTCTTTCACGAGCGATAGTTAAGCTGTTTTTCAGGATTTATATATTACACTATTCCCAATTTAAATCAATCTTAAACATAACATAACATCAGGCCTTTTATTCTCCGAAGAGTTCGACAGAGGTGTTTTTTTTAGTACATCCTCGTTCGCCTGTTATATTTAAGTCCCATGTAATAGGAGGCCAGCTTGTTGAAATTAACCGGGCACAAATCCGGACTCCGGGCTGCTACTGAGAAATTCCTAATGGAAAAACCCAATAAACACTTTGCCCGATTGGTGATCGAAATTAGGATCCCATGCTCAGCAGTGGCACTTATGACCACTAGACCAACAAGGCAATCAACCTTCAAATAGGATTAATAGCTTAACCAGACAAGACTACTGTAAAAAAAAACCCAATTTACGTTCGCTTTTATAGTGTAAACGTTTAAAATCCTGGCTGTAACACTATTTAAAAATATATTTCGTATATAGCATTTCGTTAACGCGTAGGACACATGCCTTAATGCTCGTTAACCGGCCTACGGAAATATTTATCCTTTCAATAAATCGTTTTGATAATGTTCGTTGATAAGGGTGTAATTTAACTTTATCGTTTATTCTGATTGTTGTGAAAAACAATGTCGGAATGTTTTCCCTTGATAGTTTGTAGTGGAAGTATTTGTTATTTTCATGCTGTTGAAGTTTTTGGTTTTTATGTGGATTAATGATTGAAGTATGAGTTGCGTAGCAGTAGCGTGTCAGGTAAAATTTTTGATTTGATTAAAATCGGTATAGCACCGGCGGCACCAATACATTTTTTTGCCTAATTTTGAAGTTTTTTTATTGCCTTGTGGTTCTTGTGGTCACAAGCGCGACTGCTGTTCTTGAGGTCCTGGGTTCGATCCCGAGGTCGGGCAAAGTGTTATTGGATTTTTTCGTGTGGAATTTCTCAGTAGCAGCCCGGAGTCTGGATTTGTGCCCGGTTAATGGCAATAGGCTCATCCCGTATAACATGGGACTTAAAAAACATAACCGCGAAATGAGGGTGTTACTATACACCTCTGTCCAACCTTCGGGGAATACAGGCGTGATGTTATGTTTTTTTTGAGTTTTATTGTTTTTGTATATCTTGAGTTTTGTGTCTGCAGAGAACAGCACCCTTAAAACATTAGTAGTTTTACCTTCTTTCACCTAATTGGAAAATCGAACTGTGAACTGTGACCTCACACTTGGCAGCCGCTTTTGAAGTCATTAGTAGATAATAGTAATTCTATAAGTGGAAACCAAAATCAATTTAGATATACAAATATTTGGATATTCTAACGAGGAATTATGAATAAAAAATATATTTTACGAGTCCTTAGCCGACTTTAAAATACCAAAGGATGTTCTCATTCCTAAATCGCGTACGTCTGGAATGTTTGAGAATCGTCTGGAAGCCTTTGCTTTTCAACCAATTTACCTTCATGTCGGCGATAATCCAGGACTATT
The DNA here is from genome assembly GCA_910594945.2 of Amphipyra berbera. NCBI lineage: Eukaryota > Metazoa > Arthropoda > Insecta > Lepidoptera > Noctuidae > Amphipyra > Amphipyra berbera. Next base: position 11,855,184 of record OU343125.1, read on the forward strand.
GACCTAGCCTAAAGATAGATATATAGGTACCTATATTATATTCAGACATATACCTAATCAAAGATGTAATTTTTAACTTTTCACACGAGGCGTCAACTGGTTACCTAATACTGTGAGTAGGTCAGTAACACTTTGCCCGACCAAGGATTTCAATCCTGTTCCTATAGTACCTACCTTTCACGCGGCATCCATATTTTTAACCACTGGGAAAGTAAAATTAAATAAACAATAATAAACAGTTTTTCTATTTATTGAATACTTACAAGTAAACTACAGGCAATTATATCAACTTTTTTTATTTATGAAATGTTTTTGTAGTTCACCTAGTTGAACCACTGGTTTTTTTTAGCCGTGATTTGGCCTGAGCAGTTGGACTACGGTCAATAATATAAAGAAATATAATACTTGCATACATCTGATTTTTAGAAATAAACAGTGAGCTATTGGCGTATGCCTGTAGGGACAAAACTATGAGGAATAGAGATCAGTGGTCAAAGGTGTCGTGTGTTTGATTTTGCAGAAAACTAAAACTGCATAATATTTAGATTCTTGACAAAGCCGATTGTTAAGACAGTTATAGGAAGACATATTATTTTCTAAAAAATACTATGTTGATAAGGATAAAAACTTGCAAAGAAAGGATAGAAGATAAATCAAAGGAAATAGCAAGTAAAGAAAGAAAGAAAGAATGAAAAAACATTTATATGTCACAGACACAAAACATTATTGTATAAAAAAATTAAAAATAATATTAAAATAAAAGTCAACTGTGACAAAAAGGTGACCACTCAGCATAATGCTGTGCTATGGCGTGGACCACAAACACAGCGCTGATTTTCAGTGGTCACCTAAATGACGTGCGGATATAGAGCCAGTTACAAAATAAATTATAATATAAATAAAGTAAAATAAAACAACAAATAAAAAATTAAACATAAAATATTTAAAAAAAAAAAATTAAATATAAAACACCATACTCACACACGCATTACACCCTTATTGGGGTAGGTATTTTAAACGCCTACCGACAAAACCTAAAACGTAAACTAACCTACCTAGGTATTATGATTGTTGGTGGTACTTCTGGACACGGCGCGTATTGTTAGGAGGCTTCTCTCTAAAGCCCAGACCATCGGTAACTTGTAGACCCTGTTCTTGATGCCGGTGGGCTATTACTTTTTTATATTTTAAAATGTTTATTATATTTAAAATGTTTTTTGTATTTTAAAATGTTTTTTATATTTTAAAAAGTTTTTTATAGAAATACTTAAAGTTTTAATGGATAACTACTTATCAATATGTAAAAGGAATAAACGAGACGTTTTAGGTATATAAAATATCGCTGTGTACCTTTTTCTTAGATTGCAAACAAGCCAGCGCGGGCGGCTAGACGCCTTCACCTTTCCACCAGTTTACGTTCGCCTCAGCGATAATCCAGAACTAACGACCATTTATATTTTAGCACGAACTTTTTACGTGACGGACGAACTAATGCAACTTTTTATGAGTTTAAACGAACTGCCAACGTTTTCTTTACACGCTTTTTCATATTATATTTACATATTTTGTTTATTCAGTTCACACGTGTGGCTTGTGACAAGATGAAACGTGAGTAATAGGTAAATAAACCCAGTTCCACATTGTAGGTAAGGATTAACTTTCATATTAGAATTTGAAGGTGCATTGATTTTCATCTTGTTATTTAAAGGAGATTGCCGAGAAGGAGGGGCTCGTGGCTAAATAACAGCCGCGCCGATCGTACGATTTGCGAGGTTAAGCTGCGCTTGCCGTGGTCAGTCCGTGGATGGGTGACCATTTGTTACACATCGAGACCCCTCCGTGCCTCGGAGAGCACGTTAAGCTGTCGGTCCCGGGTGCCATACGAATACCTATGACAGTCGTTACAGGTAGTCAGAAGCCCGAAAGTCTGACAAACGGTTTAACCTTAGGATATCAGCATTGCCCAGTTACTGGGTTGCGGAGGTCTGATGGCAGTCGCTCCGTGTAAAAAACTGGTATTCAGTCGCATCTGGTTAGACTGGAAGCTGACCCCAAGATAATTGGGAAAAGGCTAAGAGGAAGATTTAAAGGAGATTGCCCAATCTTGGGCCCAGCGTGTTACAGAAAAAAGAAATTGTGGAATAAATATTTTATTTTATGATACCTAAACCAAAATCATGTTTAATCTAACAAATGACACCAATTTGGAACTTGTAACGGTTCATCAAATTGTGGGCCCCACGATGTATGGGAGTTGGTCGATGTCCTTTCTTTGATTGTCAGGAAGCAATATATATGCTAAAGTGCATTTCAGACTCTCTTCCTCCTAGTCTTTCTCAATTATATTGAGGTCAGCTTCTAGTCTAACCAGATGCTGATGCTGAATTTACTTAATTATTTTTCTTTTTTTTAATGTTGTCCCCACACTAGTAGATATTTCTCCGGTATTGTGGGTGCGTTTACGGACATAAATCTCAAGGTACATACGAAAATTGCGAGGTATACGCCACGAATGGTTTGTCACGCATGCCTCAGGCTGTGTGGATGGGGTGGCTTACTGTGAGCATTCGCCGCTCACAGTGATCCACCCCGTCCACACAGCCATGATGCTCTTGAGCCATGCATGGCAATCCATTCGCATTCACATGCACGAACACCCAGACCCGTAACAACTATCTGTAAATATTTATTCCGTGCGGGAATCGCACTCGCAACGCGTACCGTAGAAGCAGATCGCTCAGTCTCTCCGCTAATCGTGTGTCAAATGAAAAATGATCACTTGACAATTGAATAGTGTCCATTTTTATTCTTCTTTCTTCCTCATCGTAGCCTATTACTCTTTATCTACTTTTCAATTGGTTACCGTCCCCCGTTTGTGAGTATATTTCTCCAACAACTAAAGCAAAACAACTGTAAACTTGACCCTCACAGGATTTTATTGTGGAGCTAAAGGAAACAAAAGAAATTAACGCTGCTGCGTGCTTAACAATCAGTTCGTGCTTGTTTAGTTAGTAATTATAGAACAGTAAATGTAAAGCTAGGTATACACTATGTTCGCGAACCAGTAGAGCTCCGCTCTTTTACCCAGTAAAACCATTCCAGAAGTGTTATAGGCACGTAGCTTGGCAAGGGTTTGGCGTAGTGGGTGTAAGTTTACGCATGTACACTTACTGCAATAAAAAATGGTTACTTTTATTGCTTGTCATTATTCTATGGTTATTGCCATAATTTATTTTTAAACATGTCTGTTTAGAGGAAACTAGCTGTGTCTTCACGGCTCCGCTCGTAGCCTATGTTACTCAGTGTTATTGTAGCTTTCTAACGGCAAAAGATTTTTGGAAATCGGTCCAGTAGTTTTTAAGTTTATTCATTACATATAATAATACAAATCTTTCCTCTTTATAATATTAGTATAGATAAAGAAAGGAGAGGAATTCTCTTCTCTCCTCTTGCCAAGTTACGTGCCGGCGACTATAAACACTATCAGTTCGCGCTCCATCGGCAGTGTATTCGCGGACGATGGCTAAACAAGACGGGTAGTGCGTATTGATATTCCTTGCTTCGTGTAAAATAGAGTGACCGGAGATAAATGTTTAACATTTATTAGACTTTATCGAAACTACAAAAAAAAAATAATATCTTAAAAATCTTAAACTTACTAACCACTTATTTCGCGCAACGTTCAGGTAAACATTGCGGAGCGACCATGTTCGCAAACGACGTCTTCATTTGAGCGGTTATAGGAGCGCGGAGCACAGTTGATACGCGGACATATGGTGTACCCAGCTTTATGTATAAGCCCTGTACAAGGTACATGCGAGGGTAAAAATATAATATAAAGAAAAACGATACAACCTGAGATGTAACAATTTATATCCTGATAACAATTTATAAAATAATACGCATTTATTTTTAACATCTAATAACATAGCACCACGTCTGTATTCCCCGAAGGGTTGGGCTGAGGGGTATAGTAACACCCTCATTTCGCCGTTATGTTTTAGTCCCAAGTAATAGGGGGCGAGCCTATTGCCATCAACCGGGCACAAATCAAAACTACAGGCTGCTACTCAGGAATTCCACAAGGAAAAACCCAATAACACTTTGCCCGACCTGGGAATCGAACCCAGGGCCTCACGATCAGCAGTTGCGCTTGCCACCACTAAACCAACGAGGCATTATTAATTAATTAATAAAAACCCAAAATTATTTTCCCGAATATTTAAGGCGTCAGACACCGCGTAAAGATTTAAATATGCAAATAATTAAGGCACCAGGTGTAGATAATAACACCGTATATTAGAAGAAACGTATTTTAATATAAGACCTGAGAGAAAAAAAACCTGAACAAATTAAAAAGTCACCACATCGTTCAACTTTTGCTCCTGGGGTGAGAGAATTCCATAAATTTCATTTTAGCCGACAATGTCGCCAAAAAATAAAAAAAAAATACTTTATTATATTTTCTTGAGAATTTCGATAGTGCTAGTATGTCTATGGTGTCTTGTCACACAGAAAGGTTTCTGAAGTTCTATTTATTTGTATAAACATTCAAAAGCATTAATATTTCAATTTAAATGATTATATTTTTTGTGGCGTCTGCGTTTTTATATATTTTTTATAAAATAAAAAAAATGTATCTACTTACCCATGTAGTTAAAGTTCAAAGATTTTTATTTCTAATAAACATTTACATCCATTTATGAAACGTTATGAATTTAGATGTACGGTTCGAATCAGGTCGGTTCTATGTGATTTAATAGCAAATACTAATTAAAGGAAATCATTAATTTATAATTCTATGCGGAATTATTTCGTGACAAACTTAATTTTGCGGTTTTTTGCATAGATTGCATATGAAAAAATACAGCAAAATTAAGTTTTTTAATTCCTCTCTACGGAATAAAACGGCATGGAACGCGTAGGGCGCGATTTTTGCTGGAGTAAGAATCGCCAATCCGGTTTTTTTTCTAAAGAGTACCGTTTAATGTTTTAGGTAGGTACCGCAAACTAAAAACTAAAAAAAATAAAAAGAAACTAGACAACTTGTAACCAACAGTAGATATAATTATGATGTTCCAATGAAATCAATTAGGAAAATAAAGTTTTGTTTAAAGGCATTAATGTTAAGATTAATTTTATTTATTTTGAATATAACGGATAACCTTTAAGAGATTGTTCAAAATGTGTCAAGAAATCTGTCAAGAAATGAACACCATAAACAACTTAAAGCAAGTTTTAAAAACTTCAACAAATTATTACTATAGGTCAACCAGAATCTCATGGCATTAAAAATTAATAACAAACAGTGGTTTTCATATGGCAATGTCAACATGTCAATTGTCAAAACGAGTATGACTGTAGTTGATACATTTTCCAGTTCTGATTATTTTTTTTTTTTTATTTATTTATTTAAATCGAACACAAATGATTCATATTATTGTTAGTAATACTTAAAAACTATGTTAGTAACATTTCTTATTAACATTACATTCAATAAAATTAAAATTAAATAAAACTAATTCATAAACCTATGACTAAGTCCGCTTCCCGCTGCACCAGACCCGTAGCTGTGCATACGGGTCCAGTGCCCCAGGAACGGGCAATCAGGTTTATCCACTATCACCTTTAATATGCTGTTGGTGTTCCCCCGAATCCTTTGCATCAGGGATGCTGTTCTTTTCCGCATAATAGCTTGGAAACTATCTATATCAGCTTCAGCAAACATGCCCGATGCGCTACAGAACCGCGGGAGCCCCAACAGCACCCTAAAGGCGTTATTATATTGTACACGAAGAACGTTGTAGGTCCTCTGCGTATGTCTGAGCCACAGGCTGCACGTGTAGAAAGACGTGCAAAACGCCTTGAACAGAGTGAGTTTCACCTCTCTACTACATCGTGCAAACCTACGGGCCACCATATTACATCGGATCGACAACGCTCTTCGCTCCCTCTCCATAACTGTCATCCTTCAAATCCTCATTCACTATATGGCCAAGGTACGTAAAATGCGACACTCTATTTAGTGGTACACCATATAGGCATACCGGAGGAACCGTTTTAGGCTTTTTAGTAGCTACCCTGAACGCCACAAGCTCACTCTTCTTAACATTGTACAATAAACCATGGGACGTGGCGTACCCCTCACATATATGAAGCAACCGCCGGAGTCCATCAATCGAGGGACTCAGCAGCACCATATCATCAGCATAACTTATACTATTAATTATCTTACCATCAATAGAGCATCCGATACCAGTGCTGCTGAGTTCCCCAATCAAATTATTGACATACAGATTGAAAAGCGCCGGGGAAGTCAAACCTCCCTGTCTCACCCCACACTCCAACCCGTACGCCCCCGATAGAGCACCCGACCATCTGACCTGGTTGATTTGGTGGTCATATCAGTAGGCAAAGAGCTTAATGAGCTCATTTGGAAGACCTTGCTCACGCAATTTTGACCATAAGATCTTGTAATCAACCAGGTCAAATGCCTTGGAGAGGTCCAAGAAAGCAGCGTAAACAGGTGTGTTTCTATCAGTATAGTACCTGACCGTGTGCTTGAGCACCAGAATAGCAGTTTCCGTGGACAGCCCAGCTCTAAAACCGAACTGTGCATCATGTAGATTGAGCTGTCCATTTACTCTCCGCTCAAGCACACCGTCAAGAACCTTTGCTGTTACAGTAGCTAGCGATATTGGTCTATAATTATCTCTGTCTGAGACATCGCCAGTCTTGTTCTTGACAATGGGCACAACTATTGTCCTCATCAGATCAGTCGGTAGGTACGAGTGCCTCACACAAAGATTATACAGCATAGTTAGGACTCTTGGGAGATGCGGCATATTGAAAATGTTCTATGCTGAGGCCATCGTGACCCGGAGATTAATGTTTTCTTGTTCAAACATTTTTAATAAACATACTTATTTTAACAAGGTTTCCTTTTCCATTACAATAAAATTGCAAAAAATCATAATTCAGCATATCATTTTGGGACCCAGTGCATAATCTCAGCAAGCACATTGGGTCACATAAAACAATAAGCCAAAACCTCTAACAACATGGATTTATGAAATACATGTTGTGCCGACCCCATCTAGTGTGGGATAAGGGCAGGAAGAAGATCGAGAAGAAATTAAAGAAAAAAAATTACAAGTATCAAGACTTTTTATTCGAATTACCCTTGTGTTACCCACAAAAACATTTAATTTCCCTATTTGCCATCAGATTTTGGTAGACCTATAATAGTTACTATTAAGGTGTTTGCGGTAGGTAACAAAGGCGAGGAATCAATTTTCATCAAAACACAAAATCTTACTTATTATGGTCACCTAGATGATGACTTTTTGTCATGAGGATGGTTTTAAACAAAAGTATCATAATTTTTTCACTTTTATCCCTGAATTGACTATTTTGATTAGAAATTTTATGGCGTAGGTACAGATATATGTTTTGGATCTAGGTATTTGTGCATTATGATTTGTCTGTACACACACCTACACAATAATACAATTTTCGACTGAGGTTTCTACTAAATGTTCTAATCCATGTTTTTACTAAATGATCGTCATATTTGGTCTGGTACCAGCGATTAAAGCTGCGAACCATGTTCGAGAAATCTATGATCCCGGAATTGAAACAATGCCTGGTGAGACGATCAACACCGTAATTTTTGAAATAATTTTAAATTATTTTATGTCCATTTTGTTTCCACCAGCAAAATTATTTTACAGGTCTAGGTAGCTTTATTTTTAGTTTTTATTAAAAAAAATGTATGAGCATTTTATCTCTGTGCGTCAATAAATATTTTTTCTTTATTTCGTTCTAAAAGCTCCCACTTCCAGCTCGTTAAACATCCAAAGCTTCCTTGGCGCTCTCATATACTCCTACTATACACGGTTTCCGCGTAAAAGTATACGAAAACTCTTCACATTATTCCTAAGCGTAATTTTCCGAACCCCACGGGAATAGATTTGTCCTATGGTTGAACTATGGGTTCACAAAAGCATAACTCGGCCCAACTCTCGGGTATTCAACGAACTATTCTTTCTGCATACATTTCGAGGGGCGCTGACTGAAAATGTGTGAATACTTTTCCTAATTTTTCCACCGAAATCTCGGTATGCTTTTGCGCAAAATGCTACTGAAATTTTACAAATATCCAACAGGAAGTCGAGCGTAGTTTATACACACTTGTGTATAAATATTTTGAAGCGGCAAATGCAAAAACTTAATTTAAAATTTAATTTTCTTTTTGTGTTGTAGGTACAATAAAGTTTAATTTCATTTTTAATGGACAAACACTTATAAGGAAGGCGTTTAATGGAATATTATCCAGGATATTAAAGTCATATGCAGTTCATAACAGTTAAAAGAGTATCTCTACCTTTTACACGACATGAAGTTCACGTCTTCAAGCGTAAAGATCGACTCTGATAATTCAAGTCGAGAGTCATACGTGTTTAAAATAGCGAATGTTGATTGTAAATAACATATCTGATTCATTATCATCATATTAGACAAATTTCAATTATATACCTATTATACATACTAATATTCACTTATTTTGAATTAAAATTGCTCTGAGATTTTCATCATCGTATTATCAGTACGAACACGTCGACTGCTAATTATTAGCAACTAAAAGACCACCACCACCATGCTTGGCAGAAAGATTTGAGATCTTGTCCTCTATTACGACATTCCACGGGTGGGGACGATCTATTCCTTGCCGGGAACTTCTGGGTACTGATCTGACAATTTGCGTTTTTGATAGATTTAAATTATTTATAACTCCTATTTCAAACATATAATGTGTAATTGCAATACTTTAAATAGTATTACATTAAAAAAGTAAACACAGAACTCGATATGTAAAAAAAAAATTATAAAAAATACAGGAGCTAACACCCTTGTGGGCCATTTTCTGTTCTCGTCGCCTGAAACAGATATTGTACGAAGTAAAGTCAAGTAACTTTGAAGTTATTAAGATATGACGTCATTATGGTAGTAGGTAGTGTTGTCTCTCTTTAGCGAAAAAAATTCAAAATTCTATTTATGTTGGGCATTTTATTAAATATTTCATAGGATTTTATACTGTTGCTTAACATTTTTGTAACAATTCGAGATTTCTAATAAAACAGTTATAGTCAAATACCCTATTGAGTTAAGTTAGTTCGTATTGTTACAGGTCTGGAGGCTTCATTAGATGGCTGTTGTATAAGCACATAATGGACTACATCAGCTTTGTCATTATCTTTATAGTATGCATTGGTAAGTTGTACAACAAATCAGAATAACAACAGTTATTAATTCCTCTAAATTAAATGTGCATTTTATGTATTAACTGTTAAATCTAGATAGTATTATCATTCCGTAAAAGTAAAATTCATGAAGCTATTCTAGCTATGAAAGTAAATGTCATGAATCTGAAATATTGATGTTATGTTTCAAATATAGAATCACAATCTCACCAACCCACTCAATACACTCAGATAGACTATTTATTACAACACCATGTACAAAGAAAAAAGGTAATCGGAAAATATATCACCGCTGCCGGGCAAAACATCAATCGAAATTTCTATCAATACAATAAAAACGAGATCATTTCGATCCAACCTTTGAGAGGTTTCTATTCATCCCGAAATTACTATCAGAGTAGAAATATACCTTTAATTTATTTCCATCAGATCAAGGTGATGGACATTGGAAAGAAAGGGACAAAGAGAAGCTTCGACATGATATTGAACTGTACAAAACGATGGCAGGTAAGATTTTGTACGAAGAAATACGTATTATGGTTAAGTGTTAGTTTACAATTAGGTACACAGTGCTTAACAATACCACTCTGCTATCTCGATCCGTACTCCACTTGATAAGTGTTTTTTTTTTAAATTCGTTTGTAATTATGTTACAGTAATCACATTATATAGAATCGATAATGTAAACGCTATCAAACAATATACAAAGATTCGATCAGACTATTAAACCGTTTATAAAATTCCTTGACCCGCAGGATAATATTGTATTCATTATTTTTTCAACTTAGTTTATTGCAGTAGGTACCGTCCGGTATCTGCAAATAACCTTATTTATATCCATAAGAAAATAAGACTTGGTTATAATTATAACCATATTTGTATTTTAATTGTTATATTTTTGGCCGTACACATTACACATTTTTCTTTGGTCTTTGGCCATAAAAATATCCTGTGTTCCACCTAGGTGGACAAAAATAGGTGGACCACGAAAAATATCTCCGACATGATCCGTTGTTTAATTATTTTTTGGAATCAGATGTAGCTTCTAATCTCCTTTTCAAGATAAAAAAATATTATCTATAAACATCAGTGACATTATTTCTTTAAAATTAATTAAAATTTCTATGTAATTTAGCGGTATTAAGAAAACAAAATTGCTTACAAAAGATGTCAAGAAAATTTGTTCCTTTTAAAAGTTCCCCTTTCCCTAACAATCGCTAGCAAAAAGTGTGTCTGACATATTTCAATTTCCTTTGCAGAAAAAATTGAACGCGAGATAGAAAGCTTTTACGGCGAATATCCAGAGGAACGATACAAGGTTGATAATGTTGATAGAATACACTACAAACATGTAACAAATATACTGGATCGTAAAACAGAAACGGGGAATGATGAACACAGCGATAAAGTAGAACAAAATTTTTTATACGCTAACACAAGTGATATAACTAATGATATGCCTTCTAAACACGCAATCAATGAACACAATACTGTTAAATATGAAGCTTTTAACAATGATAAGCCTAATAAATCTAGTCCATTAAATTCAGCATGGCCTAAATTTGAAGACATCCTCCTAGCTATGGGCAGAAAATATGACTGGAAGAACGATAGATGGATAAAAGTAAAAGAAAAATTAAAGACATCCAACATTAAAGAGGAAATGAATGCTATAGGTGATAATAATAGTATTGAATACCATGAGAAGCATAAATTCAGCTATAGAATCGTAAAACTAAATAAAAGTAAGAGTAGAAGAAATGTGGTGGTCGCGGTGTCGGCTGTTAGATAGTGCGTAATGAAACCGTAACATAAGCCAATGAACTGTAAAGGGACATATTTTTTGTAGATAAAAACGGGACCAACAAGGGTGGCGCCGGCATTCGATCGTTTTATGAAGACAACTAGGCTATAACGTTGTGTCGATATGTAAGCCACGATTAATGACTGCAGCTGAATGAACATTTAATTGTGCTGATAAATAATTAAAGGCGCTTCATTGTTTATGCCTATGCCCGAAAAATGTATAGTTATTGCCTATAGAAATCTTAAAAGTACGCATGTAATTATCTTTCCAATTGTTGTCTGTTATCGCATAAGTAGAGCTCTCAATAGTTTTCGTTTTCGCCATATGAAAAGCTAGATGTGTAACTTTGAACTGGTAAAGTTAACTTTACGAGTTTCAGAAATTTCAATATATGAACAAACGTTAAAAATAAACTTCTCCAGTAAAACTTTTGTTTTATTGTCTCCTTTTCCAAACTATTTAGGGAAGTGTTTTCGGGTTTTTCTTTACGTTGATCTTTTGCGTGCTGTCTTCAAAGATTAAATTTCAATAAGCTAGTTGAATTCTTAAAATAAATCTAGTATACTGGATTCCTTAGAATAAAATATTACATAAATTATGTAAGAAACTTCGAAAAGAAATAAAAAGGGAATACGTTATCAGATAGTCACATAATATTTCCACGCACCCACAAAGATGTATATCAGTAACATTTTATTCAGATCAATCGCTCAGTAGATCTCAGCGAATTTATTATTTTATTTTAAAAGGAAAAAATATTCAGTAATACGTTAGTGTGAGCGTAACAGGCTTGAGGTGAAGCTTTCAGTCATTTTTCATTCCACAGACCCAGTTGGGAACACTATGAACAAGTTCCCAGATAATTTGTCGGGAACATATTGTGTTTTCCCACATCTACATATGCACACGAGATATGACTGCCATTTGTAACGTTGGAAGTAAAAACTTAAGGAAAATAAAGAGCGTCATTTTTTTGTTTTAAAGCAAACTCCTGAAATAAAATGCATTTTCTAGTACACAATTAATGACTTTACTTAGTAAAAATGATCGCCTCCTTAATGTAAATTTAACCTCAATATGGCAGTTTGTAAATATACATTGTTTAATCCCTATTTACATAATAAATCTTAAATTTAAATTTTATATTAAGGTGGTTGAGACGGAACATTACGTCGCCACCGCGCCGTGCCATTTTGCAAAGTATGCTTACAGATGATAAATTATCATTATGCCTAACTGACATCATGATCGATTGAGTCGTTAAGCTAAGGTTGACGATGTTTTGTTAGAATTTTAACACAGAAAACAGATTTTAATTTGCTAAAATTCGTTAATATAATGTCTACGAGTACCTAGTCAGAAAAGCCATGATGACGCTTCAAATTTAAATAAAAAAAACCGTGCACGAAAAAGAAAGAAAAGGATTAAAATTAATTAAGGCTCTCACGACTGTCACACTGCAATTTTAAATGAGAATAAATTCTTATACTTTTGTCATTCGTCCTTGAGTTAGAGTGGACAAACAATTTTTAATTAATTCAATAACAAAGAAATGTCGTTTCTTTGTTTTGCTTCCTCTGGTAACATCTTATCTGCGATTTTTCATCATCATTTTTTGGGTGACCTAAAAATATTCGCTTATCTTGTTGTCGTTACATAATGTTTCCATACAATCTTTTTCTTCTCTGAATTTTAGAGCTAAAGGATTTTTTTCTAAAGGTACAAAATATTTGGGATCAAGCCTCGTGATGTATACTGCTGACACAGATTAACTCTGAAAGGGACAATTTTGGATTCAATAAAAAAAATACTAAAAGTAAACATGTGTTCTTAACGTGAGGCATTTTAACGTCCCAAGCGAAATGCGCGGCTATCGCTGGCCGCGCAGTCATTTAACTTGGGACGCTAAAATGCTTTACGTTAAGAACACCATGTTTACTATTTGTTTTTTTTTATTGAATCCTAAATGATCTCTTGCAGATTTAATCTATATTAGCAGTACATCACGAGGTTTGAAGGAATTACATGAATTCGTTTACACCCTGTATATACGTACACTTTCGTAGAAGTGGAACTGATAGTAGTGGATATTAACAAAAAAAGCTTTGTCTCGTTTCTATGAGAAGAAAAATTTCAAAAAATGTTTAGTTGATATGTATGAGAACCGTTTTATTCTCATTACAGCCATCCTGTAAGTTCGTAAAATATAGGGACCTACAGTCGAATATGAATCTCTCTGTGTCTGTCTATGTATACAGCTACAGTACAATGGACTATCGTGACCAATTGATTCTGATCGTGATCGTAACTATCACTAGGCTTGGCAAAAGTGATTGCAGTATGTTTTATAAGTGCGTAAGAGAATGTTCTCATCTTCAAAACATTATGTTTTAGGCCCTTTTTCGACGGCTAACGGCACGACACGACGAAATTTGGTGACGACTCCGAGCGCCATATATTTCCATTAGCTACGACACTAGTAGCGTCGCATATCGTGACGGTTCATAGAAATGTGGCGACATCTACCACGCAACATGTGAACTATGCAACAAGAAGATTGTGTAGCAGACTACAGCGACAATAATGACGACTCTCAAATATGACGTCACAGAATCCTACATCGCGATATCAAAATTTGACACGCAGATAGTATATACAAGGTTAGTCGGAAAGGGGGTACAAAGCCGAAAGGATGTTAAAGTACCCATTATAAGGGATAACTTTAGTTCTACAACTTTCCCCAAAACACGATAGTTTAAGAGAAATAGCTTTTCAAAGATTTCGTAAAAAATATGCTAAAATCTATCTGTCCATAACTATGATCAGCTGTTTTCACAATTTAGGTCATATTTGGGGTCACGGATTAGAAAATTAATTTTCTGAATTCATAACTATAGCAGGTATGTTTTATTTTTGAAAAAACTAGAATGAAAATCTTTTTGAATGCAAATAAAAATTATCGAATTTCGAAATTTTAGCACTTGCTTCAAAATAGTAATCAGTGATACTTTAGGTGGCCCGCGGCTTAGCCCTTTCCGACTAACCTTGTATACAACTTCCCAACATCAACCACTGGACAGTAGCATGCTAACCCCGCTAGGCATAAAATCCGCCTAGTTGGAGGATGCTCTCTTTTCGTTGGAAGGAACACTATGCCTCGTTCCTCCATAGAAGTAATGGCGCTCGATGTCGTGACCACATTTTATCGTGTCGTGTAGTCAACCGTGGAAAAGCCTGAGTCGCGTCGTACAACAAACAACCATGGAAAGAGAAGGGCAAGCTATACCTTATTGGAATCTTTTCGGACAACTACAATTACGAGTTTATGTCCATTGTTGAGAACATTCATCAAAATCGATGCTTTTTAACCAACACAACAGTATAATTACGCTTACCGTAGCCAAAGTGAATTAACTTCCTCGTCGAAATATTTTTTGACAAATGAGGTCTTTATCTGTTGGCTGTTGTGATTAGTAGGTATACATAAATAGCATGGGTCATCATCATTATCATTATAATAGTCGGGTGAAAGAAATACTCATTATATTCACGTTCCCGTGTTTTCCTTTTGTTATGAATTACATCAGCGTGTCGTCATTACTTATTATTCTGTTCTGTTTTCCTGTTCACCTTTTCAAATAACGGAGTGTCCTGCGTAAGCGACAAACGTGTCGCGATGCGACACGACGCGATGCGATGAAATGTACGTGTTACCTCGTGTCTCGCCGCAGACTGTTACATAGACCGCCAGTAAGCAATGCCGTCGCTTTGATTGCGTTTGTCGCGTTGGCAGCATCGCGTTCGCAGCATCAAGTCGCGACTCGTCCGCAGCATCGCGTTCGCAGCATCAAGTCGCGACTCGTCCGAAGCATCGCGTCGCGTTGCGTTTATCGCTTACGCAGGACACCTCGTAACCTGTATTAACAATGTATTGACTGCAATAATCCCCCAGTTGGAATATAATAGAAACAAACGTACTTATGTATTTTTTTAATGTAATTGTTGGCTAACAGGCCGGCCCACCTAATATAAGTGGTTTCATCTACAGCACCAAATGGTTTGCTGATGCCTTGCCAACCTTATAGACAAAGTTCAAAAGTCTTATGGTCCGGTAACTTCATCGGTACCCATATCATTTAAACCGGAACATAGTAATGCTGCTTCGCGACAGAAGTAGGTGTGGTAGTAGTACCTCCCCGGAGGAATACATTCACAAGAAGCTATACCTAGTACTATTGAATATAATATATATTTCGTATTCCCCGAAGGGTTCGGCAGAGGTGTATTTAGTACACCCTCGTTTCGCCAGTTATGTTAAGTCCCATGTAAAAGGCTGCGAGCCTATTGCCATTAACCGGGCACAAATCCAGACTCCGGGCTGCCACTGAGAAATTCTTAATGGAAAAATCCAATAACAATTTTGCCGACCTGGGGATCGAACTCAGGACCTCAGGCTCACCAGTCGCGCTTGCGACGCTAGACCAACCAGGTAGTCTTTAGTATTTTATATATTTATAGGAAAGTATATAAATATACTGACATATAAGAATATCGATGATGTTCTTCACAAAGGACAGGTGCGTAGTACTCTCAACCAGCGTGCGTGTATAGTGACAAGATGTATAAATGTGGATGAAGCGAAAGGAGTAAGTAAGTAAGGATCGTAGCATGTGGCGTTCTATAGGTTCTGCCTACCCCCATGGGAAAAAGGCGTGAGTTTTTGTTCCTTTATGTTATAAAAATATCATATTAATTATGTCCATATAGAGTCGTGTTCTATTCAACATCACTATTTGTACTGTTCCTTACCGACCAATTTCACCCGTCTTATTCCAAAGCCCTTGCAATGGTTTGTAATTATTCCTGCCATCCAAACATCTCGTGTAAAGATGGTTCTCCAAAAGGTCGGAGGGTTCTCAGCTCGACGGTCGTAAGTCTGATCTCTCGGCAAACTCTGGCACCTTCAGCAAACAACACTATTTGCGTTACCTCGTCCACTGAGACCCGGACAAACAGCAATATTCTCATCACTGAGGCGGTAAACCTGTAAGGGATGATTTCCACCAAACGGCTCGCATCGCATCGGATCGGAAAAGATACGATCTAATGCGGCGACAGCCGATCGCGTCCGGCAGGATGTCGACGCATACGATCGGCTCCGTACAGTCGCTTGCGAACGTATCCGTTTCTGCGCCTAGTCAAATAGTTTCATTCCTACCGTGTTGACGTGTTCTAAATTTTGAAAGGAGCCGTTCGGATACGACGACCGGCGAACGGAGCCGATCGCGCGTCGCAGCATACTTTTGGCTACGATCGCGTGTCGCGGAAGACGCCCGCGGTCAAGCTGCTGTGCGCGGCTTGGTAATATAGACTTTAAATACTGTGTACACGATTTGATATCGTTTAAAGATTGTAAAATCTGATCCGATGCGATGCGAGCCGTTTGGTGGAAATCATCCTTAAGAAAAACCAAGCTTCAATGTCTCTTTTTGTGAGATTTATGAAATTGGGTACAAAAAGGGTTGACGGTTGAAATTTTCGGTATTAAAGTTGCATGAATTCTGATCGCGTTATGAAAGGCGACTAAGGTAAATGGATTTTTCTGGTCCCAACAAACCCGTCTCTATTATGTATTAATCGTATCGATCTCTGGCGAAGGTAGCTGCTAACAGAAAAGTGTGGAGGTAGAATAATGAAGGCCGATACATTTTTTTTTTTCTGAAAACTTTATATCAATCCACGTTTACTGTGAATATACGCTGTAAAGTCATGTCGTCAGTGTGGCTAAATAACTTTTGCTCATTTCGTTATACGATAAAGACACTTATGCAATACGGACTTCATTCGTATTATGTTATACAGAAAACACCACAATTAATATACAAAATTACATTTAAACTGCCTCGTTGGTTTAGTGGTGGCAAGCGTGACTGCTGATCGTGAGGTCCTGGATTCGATCCCCAAGTCGGGCAAAGTGTTATTGGGTTTTCCCGTGTGGAATTCCTCAGTAGCAGCCCGGAGTTTGGATTTGTGCCCAGTTGATGGCAATAGGCTCACCCCCTATTACATGGGACTTTAAACATAATGGCAAAATGAGGGTGTTACTATACACCTCTGCCCAATCCTTCGGGGAATACAGGCGTGATATTATGTTATTTACATCTCATTTTTACACTATAATAACTACAAATGCACCCACATTCATGAAAATTACTTCGTCGTAGAATAAATGATGAAGAACATAAACCTAATCACATCCATACATCAATTTTACATAGTTATTTATTTTTTACGGCTACACTCGTCAACTAGCAATTTATCAAGCGCATGTGTTTCGGGTATACATAAAAAAATCACAGATTAGGTCTTCACAAAAAAAAACAAAGACGAACGTGATCTCGTAGAGGTACGTGACTCGAATGGTGTAAAGAAAAAATGAGATCTTTATGATTTTTATACGAGTATGGTCCCTTTTTCCTACTCTCGAATGGACCTGTACACAGTCTAGTAAAGTGATTTTAATTTTGTAGCGGGTCCTCGCAGCTTGTCAATTATTCTTGCTACAGTGCGCTAATTCTGCAAGTTCGTTCGATTTCCGAACGATTTATGTCTCACTACGTTATTTGAGGAGGACTGTTTGCCGAGTAAATGATGTTGAGAAATGTTGTTTTATTGCCAAACCAACACTTCACTTGTAGACAAATGAAGCTGAGATTCACAATGCGTCTGGAGTTAATTTCGAATCTACTAGAAGAACTTTCGTGGTTTTATAGCTGATTATGCAGGGTAGGCGGGGTGGTGAGTGAGGATGAAGCAGGAACCACTGAAAATAGTTCGGCAACGTGGCGCCGTCACCACTTTAATGTCCCCGGTTTCCAAAGAGGTGGGATATTTTTTGGCGGTAATCGCGTGGCATATTTCTCTAAAGAAGGAACTACCTAACAGTTTTTCTTCTTCTATGCAAGTAGTAAGTATCATCTAACTCAATCCTAAGCTCTTTCTTCATTCTAATTTACTATTTGAATGATTTTTACCAGACATTTTCAATTGATGAATTTGCTTAACATTTAGGAAAGTAGGACTATATACAAGGTTAGTCGGAAAGGGGGTACTAAGCCAAAAGGGTGTTAAAGTACCTATAAGAAGGGATAACTTTTGTTCTACAATTTTCCCCAAAAATCGATAGTTTAAGAGAAATAGCTTTTCAAAGATTTCGTAAAAAATATGCTAAAATCTATCTCTGCATAGATAAGATCAGCTGTGTTTACTATTTAGTTTGTTCAGAAACTTAATTTTCTGAATTCATAACTAAAGCAGGTATGTTTTTTTTTGAAAAATCTAAAATAAAAATCTTTTTGAATGCAAATAATAATTATCGAATTTTGATATTTTAACACTTGCTTACGGGGGAGGCCTTTGTTCAGCAGTGGAGGTCTTCAGGCTGATGATGATGATGATGATGAACACTTGCTTTAAAATAGTCATCAGTGATTCTTTAAGTGGCCCGCGGCTTAGCCCTGTCCGACTAACCTTGTATATGGTCCAACCAAAATACCTGGACAAACTTTTACACAGTGTTCAATACGTTTAACTAAACATATCTATGCAAAAAAACGAGATTCAAGTGTTTTTTTTTTGTAACCAAAAAATAATTACGTTTTAAATTGCCTGTACTCTTTAAGAATAAACTCATTCATTTTTTATGCATCGGTTGCCGCCGGGGCGCGCGCTTCTTACACGCCGTGTTTTACCTAAACGGCGAAGTGAAAAATGTGAAAAAAAAATTAAATTAAAATTAATGACGAAAAAAAAAAAATTGGTATAAATAAAAAACACTTTGATCTCATTTTTTTGCATTATGTTTAGTTAAACGAACTGAACACTGTGTTAAAGTTTGTCCAGGTATTTTGGTTGGACCTTGTATATGAGAGAAAAACCTTGGAAACCTTGTACACACGACGAAAAATTAAACGACGCATTTCCTGTTTATGCTGACCTCTCGTTGTACAAAATTTCCGTACAATGAGAGGTCAGCTTTTACTGGAAATTTATAGCTTAATTTGTCATCGTGTGTACGATGTCCTGTCTTACAAGAAATCGCAGTTCAATATAGACACGTGACTACTTTTTTTATTATAACCATAATTAAAACGCCGGTGGGCTCTGTTTGGGTCCGAAACTAGTCGGGCAATTTCGAAAAAATGTAAATCAGTAAACCATAAATAATAATAAATATTTGGCTACTGTTAAGAATATTTGTTGAGGGGCACGTGGCTAATTATCAACCGAATTGATCATACGATTTGCGAGGTTAAGCTGCGGTTGCCGCGGTCTGTCTATGGACGGGTGAACGTTTGTTACACATCGAGAACCCTCCGTGCCTCGGAGAGCACGTTAAACAGTCGGTTCTGGGTGTCATACGAATACCTATAACAGTCGTTACGGGAAGTCAGAAGCCCGAAAGTCTGACAACCGGTCTACCTTTAGGATATCGGCATTGCCCAGTAACTGCGTTGCGGAGGTCTGATGGCAGTCGCTCCGTGTAAAATACTGATATTAGGAAGCTGACCCCAACATAGTTGAGAAAAAGCTTGGCAGAACAGTTAACAATATTTGTGCATCAAAATCACAGTTTTAAAAGTTGTGCTATGGACAGAACAAATTTAGCCTATCGTGTCCACAGGTCTTAACGCTAACTTGAACAGCTTAACTTTATTTTTATTGGTACATGATGCCCAAACCTTAAGTATCCTATTGGAAAAGCTTAGTTTTCAGTTCCAAGCAAGATCCCGAATAGTACTTACAGTCAATTACAGTCTTCGGGCGCTACTATTCTTAGAAAAACTTGTGGAGTTGGCGTGTATGGAACAGATTATTTGTTATAGTTTGTATTGTATTTCTATCTCTTTGTTAATTTTCTTTACTTATAACGTAACATTACGCCTGTATTCCCCGAAGGGATGGGCAGAGGTGTATAGTTACACCCTCATTTCGCCGTTATGTTTAAGTCTCATGTAATAGGGGGCGAGCCTATTACCATCGACTGGGCACAAATCCAAGTTCCGAGTTGCTACTGAGGAATTTCACACGGAAAAACCCAACAACAGTTTGCCCGACCTGGAGACCGAACCCAGGACCTCATGATCAGCAGTCTCACTTGCCACTGCTCGACCAACGAGGCAGTTAATTACTTACAATTTTACATTTATAAATAATTCTATGAGAAAATACAAATTACAGTTTATTTAAAGTTGATTACATTTTCAAACAACACTGAAATAATATAACACTAGCGATCAAAAACCCAACAACAGTTTGCCCGACCTGGAGACCGAACCCAGGACCTCATGATCAGCAGTCTCACTTGCCACTGCTCGACCAACGAGGCAGTTAATTACTTACAATTTTACATTTATAAATAATTCTATGAGAAAATACAAATTACAGTTTATTTAAAGTTGATTACATTTTCAAACAACACTGAAATAATATAACACTAGCGATCAGCACCGGCTTCGCACGGGTGCAATGTAGATACTAATGTGGGGTATATAACTTCTTGAATCACTCTATCTATTGCTGAAAACTGCATTAAAATCCGTTGCGTAGTTTAAAAGATCTAAGCGTACAGACAGCCGGGAGCGACTTTGTTTTATACTATGTAAAGAAGATGTAACTTCACAAACAGCAAGAACTAGATCTAACAAATAAATAAATAAGGAAAACATAAGTACTACACGGCTTTAGAAAATGGGATTTAGGCAATTGTGCCAAAAACCTACGGTGAAAAAAACCATGGCAACTAATTATTGTCTAACACATGTAAACTTGGATTTACGCCTAAGAAAAAAGATTTGTGTTTGTATAGAAGGAAAGGTTTATACAGAAACCATTTCGATACTATCGGTTACTTGCGTCTTGTTATGTCACGCCGTTTAGTTGTCATCCTATATCGTGGGACCACGTTTTGTTTTTGTACATTCCTTTCAATTTATGTTTACACGATTCCAATCTCGGGACACCCGCAGATTGGATTCCGTGGATAGATAAGAACGTTTCCAGTGAACATGTCAAATGTATTTTTGTTTACGACGAAATCGTGGAACTAGGTATTTTGTTGGAATTATTTTTACGAAATGAACAATAGATTTTCGTTTGGTATTTTTTTTGCAGCTTTATTTATAGGTATAACATAACATCACGCCTGCCGCGGTCAATCTGTGGATGGGTGACCGTTCGATACACATCGAGATCCCTCCGTGTCTCGTAGAGCACGTTAAAGAGTTGGTCCCGGTTGTCATACGAATACCTATGACAGTCGTTGCGGGTAGTCAGAAGCCTGAAAGTCTGACAACTGGTCTAACCTTAGCGTTTCGGCATTTCTCAGTAACTGGATTGCGGAGGTCTGATGGCTGTCGATCCGTGTACAACACTGGTATTTAGCCGCATCTGGTGAGACTGGAAGCTGACCCCAACATATTTGGGAAAAGGCTAGGCAGATATATTTTACTTAAACCAATATGAAACGAAAAAATAAAATGTAAACAACATTTGACTGCTCTTATTAGAGATATTTTCTATAAAATCGATGAAATTTCGAAATTTACTTAAGTAAGATGTGTTTCAAATAGATTAACATGACACAATTTATTTTTGTCAGAAATTAATGTTAAGAAATATTTTACCGAATAGTTATTTGTGCAACAAGAGAGCAAAGTCGTTTTTTGCTGCGAGTGCTGATTTTGAATCCTGAGTGTGGCGAGGGATTCAAAGGCACAAGATGCAAAAAACTTTGCTCTCGTGTAACACACATAACTTTTCACTTCAGCAGCGAGAACACTTAAGAGATAAAATAATAAACAGGAATATATTGAAATAACTATTTATTGTGAATCAAATTAATGTAAAAATTTAAAATCTAATTTAAATTAATATTTTAATTTTTTTTTAAATTTTAATAGTTTTGCGTAGACCTATGTTTCAATATGCACGTTATATTTTGTTTTTAAAGTAGCTTTCAACATTGAGTAAATACTCCACATTGTAGATGATCGCCTCGTCTGTGATAAATCTAAAAAATAAGATAGCAACACCGTCTCCGAAAAACTGCTTGCGCCCTTTGTAAGTCAGTAAGTCTCCATTCATTGAAGACATGGTATGCTTTCAGATATTTCTTGCGAGACTTCTCAGGTAGGAAACTTAATTCTGCATTAATAACTTGTTGTTTTAACTCTTTCGGTGTTAAAATACTGTGAATCTCGTCGCTAGTTTCACTCATATTTTACAATTATTTCAATATTTTTTTACTTATTCAACTCTTTACGCCAGCCACGAAATTTTATTCCCACTCTTTTATTGAAATTAAGGCGTGTTCGGAAATAGCACCCATGATATTTTGTTATTCAAAATATATTACGTAACATTAATGAAACTAGAAATAAATATTTACAGGTTAGGTAAATATCAGTTTTATTTGCAGTAAATACTTATTTTCGTCGTTTAAATACAACAATAAGTTAAAAATTCAATAAATTATATTAAAAGACATAATTATCTTTTTGCAAAATTTCTTTAGTTAGTACGAAATTACGAACGTGTTTGTCTTTGAGCTCGAATTCAAAATCGGAACTTCGAAAGGGCTGGTCTTTGTCTCTGTCTCTTTCTAATGGCGGGAAAGAGATAGAGTGTGAATGTTTCGAATTGTATGATTAACCCAAGGCTGAATAAGATATTCGCGGTTTTCTGAAAAAATAATTAAAAAGTAACTTTGTCTCACTCAGTGAGCAAAATAGCATTTTGCTCACTGATTTCAGGCAGCAAAACCTACATGTTTGAGCTACTGAGCTGAAAAATAAATTATCTCTATTCTCGAGCGAGTAGTCAAATGTTGTTTACATTTTATTTTTTCGTTCTGTGGATAGGGCATAGGTAGGTATAAACTGTTATCAGTATGTGTTTTTGGATTGAACTGAAAACAAATTGAACATCTTTCCATCTTTACATTTTCCCCAAATGCAGCCACTGGTGAGAGCAGGCTTCCTTTTTTACGCCACTAAGCTCACCTTCTGTAAACTCACGATCTTATACATATCAATCAATAAACCAAACACACCTCATTCAATATTTGTACCCCACGATGTCATAGATTAGAAACCTAATGTATTTTTCCGATATGCCACGAGTATCGTTTACATGCAGGCACGCATGAGTGATAGCTAAACATTTACCTACCCGAGCAATAACATATTTGCGAGCAGTGAATATTAGGAAAAGCTTTTACCTGAAATGGGAACGAGGAAACATACTTACTTTCAGTATTGACATAAATATTAATGAATGAGGTCCAAAATACGTGGTAATAGCGTTATTCTCTGGATGAATATTATAATACAGAAAATATATAATTATTTTCTGTCTCGGTTGATGTTGCGTTCCGATATTAATTTATTAATGTTGATTATACAGGCTGTTCGAGCAAATCTCGGTGCGGTTTGTTTTTATTTTTTTAAACAATCACTTCATTAATTGAAAACTTTTAACTTTTATAAACAGTTTTTTTTAAGATCCGTAATAACTTTTCTGTAGTTATTACAGTTGCGTAATCTTGTGACTGAGAAGTACAATATGCTAAAGTAACCGTCGGCGCAATTTCCAAAAATATCTTATATCTTTGACCGCTATACCTACTTGAATTCCAAGCTCAAATATAAATGTTTCATTTATGATTCGAGTCCAAGAACCAGGTACGCGATAACATAGATTTTATATAAATATATAATATAGATATACCGTATAAACAGGTGTAGTATATTACTTATGTCCATAGAGAATATTCTGCGTCAATACTGCGGCCCAAGGGATCAAAATGACGTAATAGCCAAGACGTGATTAGAAAGGTACTTAGCGGTGTTAATATTCAGTTTCCGAAGAAAGTTAGCCGGTCATTGTAGCCACGTCTATTGGTATTATTATATCTCGGTTTAAGGAACTTCTGAGCTGAGATATTCTGAAGTAACGATAATATCTGAATGCTATTATCTACACTAAATTATAATGGTAAAGAAATACGACTGTCTTGTTATCAACATTGTTGGTAATCTACGTTGTTATGTTGGTAACTATACACGGTGTAAACTAAATCCTGTAATTCCTTCAAACCTCGTGACGTACTGCTGACATAGATTAACCCAGCACGGAATAGATTAGAATTCAATAAAAAATGTATTACAACAAGTAAACATGTATTCTTAACGTGAAGCATTTTAGGGTTCTGGGTGAATTGAAAGGCTATCGCTCGCCGCAAGGTTATTTAACTCGGGGCACTAAAATGCCTCACGTTAAGAACACATGTTTACTTATTGTTAATTTTTTTTTATTGAATCCAAAGGTATCCGGTCATGGATTAATCTATGTCAGCAGTACATCACGAGGTTTGACGGAACTACAGGATTTCGTTTACATTCTGTATATTTAATTATAAGTTGTTTTATGCTTACCAACTACAATCCCCACACAATTGTTTCCGGCCAAAAGATTGCAAAGATAATAAAATTCTTGTTTAACAATTCAAGAAAAATTGAGTTAACATGAAATACAGTGCTGGCGTCGCGTTGTCTGCAAAATAAATTCCGTCAAGCAATAGTTAGTTACGCAAAGTTGTGTCGCTTTATCCCAAAATTGTATCACATGAGGACTCCATCCACAATGTATGTAAACCTTGTTGTGAAATTGAATTACTAATGTTGAGTGAACTTCAAGCCTTTACAGTTTTGGTTCACGATCCCAAGGTGGCTGGATAATTTCGGTAAAGTCCTCTGTCTAAAACTCTTCTAACTTTGGATTTCGACTTTTTTTGTTCTCGAGACTAATTTCCCACAGGGCGGATTCTAAAAAGTTTTTAGTTTTATTTTATGTTTTTAATATTCTGAAATATTTATTACCTATTGTATAAAAAACATAAACCTAGGATGGATGGACGGCTAAGGCGAATGCTACACGCTCAATAATTATCTTGATATTTGGATCGCGATCCTGGATCGTGATCTTTATTGAGTATTTTGATCAGTGTGGGATAACACAACATCACGCCTGTATTCCCCGAAGGGATGGGCAAAGGTGTATTGTAACACTCTCATTTCGACGTTGTGTTAAAGTCCCATGTAATAGGGGGCGAGCCTATTGCCATCAAGCGGGCACAAATCCAAACTCCGGGCTGCTACTGAAGAATTCCACACAGAAAACCT
Source organism: Amphipyra berbera (assembly GCA_910594945.2). Classification (NCBI taxonomy): domain Eukaryota; kingdom Metazoa; phylum Arthropoda; class Insecta; order Lepidoptera; family Noctuidae; genus Amphipyra; species Amphipyra berbera. The sequence goes on from OU343125.1 coordinate 11,880,497, forward strand.
AATAACACTTTGCCCGACCTGGGGATAGAATCCAGGAAGGCCCTCATAATCTGCAATCGCGCTTGCCACCACTAGACCAACGAGGCAGTGATCAGTGTATTGATGGATTAAACACGCAATAAATGTCATGATCCAACATCGCGATCAAAATATCGTGATAATTATTGAGCGTGTATCTTAAGTGTATCGTGTCTTATAAGAGCTCATTAATGTGTGACAACTTTTGATTGGTCAATTTGGAAGTGTCATGGTGATGTATTGTGTTTTGTTAACAAAAATATCGAATAGACCCCAACACGAACACCTACTGAAAATCGAAACATTTGGCCTTGAATATTTACCATGGAATTCTGTCTCTTTCTAAGGATATTAAGAAAAATATAGTTTTCCAAACGAAATATTCTATCTTTTTCTAATTAAGATATTTAGAAAGAGACAGAATTCCAAAGTAAATATTCAAGGCCAAATGTTTTGACTTTAGTAGGTGTTCGTAGTGTGCTCTCCATTTCTAACTATACCTTCATGCAACAGTCACCGTGTTGCCCGACTGTGATCTTAAGGTTTTCCACGCTTTTCCTATTATACAAACATAGGGCGACGCGGTCACCAACTATTGACTACAGTTACCAGTGGCCACGTTACTCTAAGAATGCAAAGGGTCCAAAGCGCCTTACAACCAGAGTCTACTAGACATACGCCAAATTGTTCGTAATGAGACTAATGAGTATCTAAATTACGCCATATAAATTGTTAAGCCGAAGAGTATGGGGTATAGAAATTATAGACGATTTTGTCTTTCACACATATTTTACTCAAAGACAGTCATTCATCAGGTTCTATAAATTTTATAATTTATAATAGGTACGACACAACGATAATAGGTATATGCATGTGACTCGTTCTAATAGACTATGGGCTTTTGATTTTTTTTGCAGTTTAGCCCCTTATAACATTGTGCAAGGAATACTTCGAATTCGAGTAACCCAGCATAATCTAAAAATACAACCTCCCTCCTTCCCTATCCGAAAGACTATACTTAACCTTTATGAAAATTTGAAATTAGAATCAATGAGACATAACGAAAGTTATAAAAAATGTCAAAGTCATCGTACGATATTGTTATTTATTATTTTTTTATCTTTTAATTTAACTACTAAATAAATATGTCGGGTAAGGCAGTATATTATGAATATGCTAAGAAGCGAAAAAACTGCGGCAGACAACCTATGTTTTCTGAAGCTCGTCCGGCACTGCTAAATTCAATAGCTCCGAATAAAGGAGACCAGAGAGGATATGTTTTACGCAATCCTGTAAATCAAGAGTCGCAGGTGAGTTTAAGTAAGTCAGAAAATTATGTAAATACTACCAGAGTTGAATACAAGACAACTGGCATGAACCACAGTGAAGGCGGTTGGCCGAACGAAGTTCATTATGACAATGAAGAAGAAACAGTTCGATTTCGCCGCCGCGTTGAACGCGAAGATGATTACATACATGCTATAATGACGCTGTCTCCCCAACTTGAGTATTACATCAAACAAAATAATGCTATTCAAATGTACGAGCAGTACTTTCGTAATATGGAAAAAACGACTAACTTCGATAAACCTACTACTAATCTTAACAATGTGTACAGAGATGCGGATAAACGGCCTGTAGCGGGTTTGGTTTGGACTATCGAGGAAGACCCGAAATTGGTGGTAACATACTGTGATAAGAAATATCCAGCACAAGGACCAGTCAACACTAATTACACTTGTTCTATGTGGGACTTGGAAAATTCAAATAGTCCGGCTTTTGAATTCAATCCGCCTTGCCCTTGCTGGGATATAGCTTGTTCGCCAGAGAATCCTGCGATCATTGTTGGAGGTTTAGATGATGGCAGAGTATGTGTCTTTGATATTCGTGCAGGTAAAAAAGCCATTGCTATCAGTGCGACGCACACAGCACATAGGAATCCAGTAACTGCAATCCTTTACTTACAATCGCGTCAAAGTAATTTGTTCTTCACCGGTTCCAGCGATGGCCAATGCTTGTGGCATGATATCCGGAATCTTTCTGAACCGACAGATTCTCTGATTATAACAATAAACACACCACCTGGAGAAAAAAATTGGCTTGCTTATTCAGAAGGTGTAACAACACTTCAATTTGATCGCGCGCTTCCCACAAGATTCTTGTGTGGAACTGATACTGGTTATGTTATTAATGTTAACCGTAAAGGTAAAACTCATAATGACCGTATGAGCAGTATCTTTAACGCACATTTGGGACCAGTAAAGTCAATACATCGCAGTCCTTGTACCACAAAAATGTTTCTGACTTGCGGTGACTGGACGGTGCACATTTGGAGCGATGATATAAAATCTAGCCCAATTATAACGGGCATAGTACATCGTTATTCAATAACGGACGCTGTATGGGCAAAAGAAAGGGTCTCCGGATACATGACAGTATCAGTTGACGGCCATTTCCGTTATTGGGATCTCTTGCGTAAATATCATAAACCGGTGATAACTTTACGAGTGTCCAAATATCCGTTGCTGAGGATTGTACCCCACTACGAGGGACGTCTCGTTGCAATGGGAGATAAGTTGGGCACGGTGTCTTTAGTTTCTGTGTCGAGGGATTTAGTTACATCAGGAGAGCAAGACAAGCAGCTAATGTTGCAAAATTACGAGCGTGAGTGTCGGCGAGAGCATATAATAACGGGTCGTTTGAAGGAAATTCGTTTGAAAGCTTTAGAAAACGAAGATGGTACACAGACTGAGGAGGTAATCGATGTCGATGCACTGGTAGCAGCTGCTGAAGAAGAATATAAGAAACAGGTTATAGAAGAATTTCGTCGCTCTGGTATTCCTCAAACCTCTGTTGCTCACGGTGTTAAAAATACAACTAGAATGCGCAAGCGCTAAGTCTGTCAAACAGATAAATGCGAATGCATATTGCTATGTTTAGAAAAGCTGTTATATTAAGGTGTTTTTGTTCTTTCATATAATTTAAGTTACAGTTCTTCTTTTTGTGTTAGAAAGATTAAAGCTTATAAAGCTTCTGTTTTTTTTAGTTCAAAATTGGACTTACAAACTGATACAAGTATGAAACAAGCAAAAATCATAAACGGTTTAGGAACCGTGTTGTATCACCACTTTACAACAATTTGTTTGCTAATTCAGGTACTTATCTTCCCTTCGGGGTAAACGACCGCGACAATCTAGTACAAAAACAGCAATTCCTTATTTACTCACAATCATTTTCATCTACAGATACATAACATTACATAACTAGCCCATTACTGTCCCACTGCTGGGCATGGGTCTCTTCTCAGAATGAGAAGGATTTAGGCCTTAGTTCACCACGCTGGCTTGGTGCGGGTTGGCAGACTACACACCCCATCCAGAACTTTATGGAGCCCTCTCAGTTGTGCAGGTTTCCTCACGATGTTTTTCCTTCACCGTTAACGCAAGTGGTAATCAAATTCTGATTCGCACATGAATTCGAAATGTCAGAGGTACGGGCCGGGATCGAACTCAGACCTTCCTGTATGGAAGGCAAGCGTTCAACCGCTAGACTATCACTGCTATCAGATACGTTAAAAAATTCCAATAAACGGTGTAAAAAGACCCTTAATGAAGCCGAAAGGCACTTATTCTCCACGTCATTGCGATCATTTTTTCATTGTTCGGGACTATGCCTGGGAACCTTCTAGTTACGGAGATATTGAAGGTCAAAGTTCCAACTTTTTCACAACTTTTTTTTTAAATACTAGTTTTGAAGGTTGCAAATGTACTTGAAATACCTCCATTACCCGTTTACTACTCATTGCATCTATCAGCAGTGTTTTGAGTGCGTTACAATTAGCTTTACAGGATAACGAAATTTTACACCAAAAAAAAAAGTCGTTTCGTTTCGTCGTTTACTTAGTTTGATGTACTGAATGCATGGTTGACGGCTTGGCGAAGGGTCTTTTTACACCTTGTATATCCGTGCTCGTCTAAAATGAGAACAGGTACTTTTACACTGCGAGCTTGGCAGGCAAACAATATCAGAACGTTCAGACCTTAGAATAAATACTTCTAGATGTAGCCATGATTACAGTAGGAAGTGTAACACACATCGTAAATTAATATCGTACTGTGTTACACACATCGTTAATATAATATAGTACCGTGAGCGTCTCTGTAAAAACTTGATGTCAATGTTCTGTATCGCTCCTGTCCCGCTCGTAGTACGTAATCCGTATTCGACATACCTAATATCAAAATCACAAGCGATTCCTTTGTGACGCACTCACAGTGCGAAGCGTATATACAAAATTATTAAGAAAACTGAGAAAGCATCATATCTTCTGTTTTACATGACGTGTCGTTTTGTAGCTTGGCGAACTTTTTATTATTAGGCAACTCACTGTCACAGAACATCGGTTACCACGTATTTTTGTATTTATGAGAAATAGACGCCATTAGTTAAGTGTTTAGTGTATATTGTATGCTCTACGATGGGAGGATGCAATAATTTAGCCTTATATTGCTGTCTCATGAGCGGCCATGCGGTGGCTCTATCTAGAGGTATCTAAGGTTAAGACCGTTTCATTCGATGGTTGCCAAGCTTTTCCTATACCTAGTTAATTTTACTTGCGTGATATTTTGTTATTAAAATAGAAAATATTATACATAATATTATATTGTGTAAGATTCTTATTAATTTTATGTTCAGAAATGAATTGTTATTTTCACAATGATAATAATGAAATTAAGTGAGTGAGTCTATATCTATTAAATACAAGAATACGGGGAAACCGACGTTGTGTGACAGTGAGATGCTTAAAAATAAAAAGTTAGTCAAACTAAAAAGCGACACGTTATATGAAACAGAAGATATGACGCTTTGTCCCAGTTTTCTTAATAATTTTGTATATATGCTATGCACTGTGAGTGCGTCGCAAAGGAATCCCTTTTGATTTTGTTAATATTTCGAATACGGGTTACGTACTACGAGCGGGACAGGAGCGATACAGAACATTGACATCAAGTTTTTACAGAGTCACTCACGGTACTATATATTAAAGATGTGTGTAACACAGTACGATATTAATTTACGATGTGTCAGAATCAAAGTCCCTAGCAAAACTGAATGAATGGGTCGAGGAACTTCAAGTAACCTCCACCAAGAAGAACATAGTCTGTTTAGTTGACGGCAATAAGATTGACAAGCCATTTTGGGACCCAGTGCATAATATCAGCAAGCACATTGGGTCACCCGCGCGACAGTGTAACGAGTATTCCCAAGGAGGGTTGATGTCAGGCAGGCGGCCGGTCATATAACAATAAGCCAACAAACCTTTAACAACATGGATTTACGAAATACATGTTGTGCTGACCCTACCTAGTGTGGGATAAGGGGAGGAAGAAGAAGAAGTAACTAAATTAAGTAAAGTTTTAGTTTGAACCAATTTGAAATAAAGGTAAACAAAATTTTGGAGTATTTTTATCTGAAACTGTTATAAAAAATTTAGGTATTGCTTAAATCAAATCAAGTATTCTAAGTTTGTTTCATATTCTATTCTAATACGAACACCACGTTGCGTTCCAAAACGGGGATAATAGACAGGCAAAAAGGCTGCCAGGCTCAAATGGGATTGGGCGGGTCAAGTCAGCCGCATCCATAGCGACAACTGGGCAAGTGTCTCTGCGCAATGGGTGCCTGAAGATGGATGGCACCGCCGAGGTCATACCGCGAGGGCTGGTTTGAGGTGGCTCAGGAAAAGAATACATGAAAGGACTTAGGGGAGGCCTTTGCCCAGTAGTGGGACAGTATAGGCAGGTATAAATAAAGTTTGTAGGCTTTTTCGTACAACGCGTTACTAGTTTTGCTGTTCGTGAAGTCGTGGGTTCGATCCCCAGGTCTGGCAAAGTGTCATTGAGTTATTCCGTGTGGAATTCCTCAATAGCAGCCCGGAGTTTGGATATGTGCCCAGTTGATGGCAATACGCTCGCCCCCTATTTCATGGGACTTATGCAAAACGGTGAAATGAGGGTGTTACTATACACCTCTGCAAAACCGTCCGGGGAATACAGGCGTGATGTTATGTTTTATTTTTATTTATTTTTTTAAATTAAGCTTCAAAACATTGTTAACATTTTCTCAAATTGGTTCGGCTCTAACTATAGTAATATACATGATTGACTGGTTACTATCACTTTTTAGTATCAACGGTCATACATTGATTTGAACAGCACCGGCGTATCTGAACAGACCTGCTGGAATCCTGCTCACCCGTAAATGTGGTAACCATGATTAATCAAGTAAAAAGGGGCCGGCGATCCATATTATAAATACACATTCCCTAGATGGTAGTACACTTCCAAGCGTTGTTTTTGGTTCAGTAGTTTGATATCAATATTATTACTCAACGGCTATTATATTGTGAAGGAACGCTTCAATAGGGCGACTGTAGGCACTCGGTACCCCATTTGGCTCCCTTTGATCGTGTGCCCGCGCTAATTTATGCAATTACTGCTTACTCAGCAACTTGGCTTGATATCAAGAAATTGGCGGGCGATGGTGGGGCGTCAGACATTCTGATAATTTTATTCAAGTCTCGCTTCACACCACAAACAGGCAAATGCTTTCATTAGAATTATGTGTAGGCAAACATATTACAATATTAGATTCTGCTCCGGTTTTGTTTGCTTAGGATTAGAAAGTATATTATGCGTGTTCAATTTAGGCCACGCGGCGGGTGTTTTTACCCCACTTCCCCCAGAAGGTGGGTAATGTTTTATTCAATTATTTCACTTCTATCACGACATAGGATTTATAAGCGGTAGTGAAATCCGGATCAAAACTTGTATGCTTTGCCGTAGACAGTCAAAACAGTAAAGCTGACTTACGTTCTTATCAGGCTCGAACTATGTTTGTTAATAATATTCAAACACACTCTTGACATTGTTATGTGGCTGTCAATCTTTGTAAGTGAGTATTGCGGTGAGAAAGTGCTTTCCATAACGAATTATGTGGCTGTCAATCTTTGTAAGTGAGTATTGCGGTGAGAAAGTGCTTCGTGAATCGTGAGCTCTTATGATTCGTTATGGAAACATAACGAATCAGAAGAGATCACGATGGGGCTGCAACTATTCATTGCCGAGTGCCGATCACCACCATGAGCTACCTTCCAAGCCTTTTGTCTAAGTCGTCACTTGTTTCGATGGCAAAATCAATGGGTCTCCCTGATTGTCAGCTATTTTGAAGCACCGTTAACAAACTTTGGATCACAACCCTCAATCAGATCAGTTCAATGGTACCCTAATATTGTATTAGGGCGCTTTCAATTTAGACGTTTCGTGTCGGACCGTTGCGGTGCCGAAAAGGTGCGTTTGTCGTATTGCGCACGGACGGTTGTTTGTTTTCATACACAGCACGCGGTGCGGCAGTAGTCCGGCGTCGGTACCGCGAACGCTCGATAACACGCACTGTTGCAGCACCGCGTTCTCTGTATGAAAACAAACGACCGTCCGTGCGCATTACGACAAACGCACCGCTTCGGCACCGCAGCGGTCCGACACGAAACGTCTAAATTGAAGGCGTTAGGTTTACATATTATATAATTATGTTAGAAATTTCAAGTCAATCGGACGAGCGGAATGGAAATAAATACACACTGTATGGCAGAAATTTCTACACCGACTGTGAAAAGACCTGATTATCTTGAAACATCTGATCCAATTTCCATAATTTTAGCCTAGAATTATCTCGATTAAAATTTAATCTAGCTTTCAAATAGACTTAGGCTTCTAACTTATAACACCCGTCTTTTATCGGCGGGGGTTAAAAATGGAACTACGATTGAGTCTTTAGTTTAGCAATCAACTATCTTGAGAGTCTTTAGTATGCCTAGCAAAGTTACAACGACGACGACGTCAGTAGTATTTAATAAAGAAACTCGCACACATACATACACTGGCCTGCAAAAATAAGTATCACACTTTTAAAATTTCAATTTTTTCTAAACTATAGAAGTTAGAGATTTAAAATAAAAAACGTTTTATAGCAATTTTTATTAGCTTTCTTTGAAACTATAGTAACAAAGTTAAACTCTTTTTTGAGTCCTTTTTGTTTCGAAAATATATCTTGTGTACTTAAAAAGTTATTGCGATTTTAAAAGTGTGATACTTATTTTTGCAGGCCAGTATATATACATTGACCCTGAAAACATAACACTCCTGTTTTGGGCAGTCGTGTAAAAATACCTGAACAAACTCCAGGTACTGCCTCGATGGTCTAGTAGTGGCAAGCGCGACCTGATCATGAGGTCCTGGGTTCGATTCCCAGGTCGGGCAAAGTGATTCCTCAGTAGCAGCCCGGATTTTGAATTTGAACCCGGTGGATGGAATAGGCTCACTCCCAATTACATGAGACTTAAACATAGCGGCGAAATGAGGGTGTTACTATACACCTCTGCCCAACCCTTCGGGGAATACAGGCGTGATGTTATGTATGTGTATATGTTAACTCCAGCTGTTCGTCATGAAAATTAACCGATAATTATTCTGTGCTGTCTACGAGAGCTATAAATCTGCTAAATTAGGTAACAAACTTAATAATATTAGTAGCTATTAAATTATACTGAGAGTATTTATATGTACGAATATTTAAATATCTACCCAATCTTCTAGATAATAAATAGGTAGTAATAGCGTAGGAGTAAAATTAACAACATAGGTATTTTTGTCTGCAGATTATATTGAATAAAAATATGCTATAGCCAACTATAGCGGACCGTTTGTTCACGTGGGCGTATAGTAATATCCAGAAACAAATGAAAGCATTAAAAATCTATATATATTATATATCTTATATCTATATATATAGGTATATAAAAGGAGAAGCTCACTGACTGACTGACTGACTGATCTATCAACGCACAGCCTAAACGGCTGGGGTTAGAAATTTGAAATTTTGACAGTAGGTTCATTTTGTGACGTAAACGTGCACTAAGAAGGGATTTCTCTAAATTCAACCCCTAAGGGGGTGAAATAGGGTTTTTAAGTTTGTACGTAAGTCCGTCATTTTTGAAGTAAGAAGCTTGAAATTAAATATTAAGGTTTTTGTTAGAAATAAACGTACACTTGTTTGAGCATTTTTGGAAATTCAACCCTTAAAGGGGTGAAATAAGTGTTGAAAGTTTGTATGAGAAATCTGGTATTTTTGAAGTGAGAAACATGAATTAAATATTTAGGCCTTTGGTAAGAAATAAACGTATAAGTGTTTGAGGGTTTTTGGAGATTCCACCCCTAAGAGGGTGAAATGGGGGGTTGCAGTTTGAAATATTAAATTAAATATTAAGGTTTCTGGTTAGGAATAAATGTACACATATTTGGAAATTCAACCTCTAAGGGGGTGAAATAACTGTTGAAAGTTTGTATGAGAAATCTGGTACTTTTGAAGTAAGAAACATGGGGAGAAACTGACCGACTGGCTGACTAATCTAGCAACGCACAGCCTAAACCACTGGGGGTGATAAAAGACGGACGTTTTGGATTTTAAAAATGTCACTTTAAAATGGGCTTAACGAGGATTTCACGCAAGCGAAGCTGCGGGCAAAAGCTAGTAAACTATAATCCTACCTGTGGGCAACGCATCACAATAAAATGATTGTACGTTTTTTGTTGTGGCTTTTTATTTAGCTATAATAAATATGGGCAGTGGGCGACGGAAGTACGATCAACGAAAGACGAACGGGGGAACCGGTGTGCGGTCGCGAGTGGAGGTCGTTTAGGGTGACGCTCGCGCCATCACACTTGTTTGAGTAGTCCACAAAGTACATTATGAGTACTCACTTTTTTTTTTTTTTCCACCTTTTTCTCCGGGCATTCGTTCAGTTTTCGTGAATATGGAAGCCTCATAGGTACCCGTAGGCCAAATCCCCGTTAAAGGCGACAAAGGGAGTTTAATAAAATAATTAAAATTACTTCCCGTTGTCCCCGTTGGCCTGTCCTTGTGTCTTGTGGCTTACGGGGACAACGGGAAGAAATTACGGGGACAACAAGAATACATCAAATGGCGTAGTATTCATTTTGCGTCACTGGGATAGACTACACGCACATTGCTTTCGCAAGTTCACTTTTTTTTTTCAAAATTAATGCTGTTTCCTTTATCCCGCGCTTACACTACCTATTGCTAAATTACGAATATTATAACAGAGGTAATTTGATTTGAGGATAATTTTCTTTCTATTATTTAAGTTATTTTTTATGAAATTACATGGCAAAAAAATTTTTGCAAAAATGGCGAAATATCATCGGTCTATTCCATACAAATAGAACTTACTAAAGGCTGGTTTGAACTTCATCGGATTTAGATACCTTAGGCATTAGTCTTTGCCTATGCAAATCTCTGATCCAATCACTCCGGTAACATCCCACATTTCTTTGTCCGGATGTATTTCCTAATCTCGTATTACGTATCTACTATCTTCACGCCCGATTTCTCGCGAAACAGATAGCAATCTGGAAGGCAACGATTGCTATCGTTCCACGTAATCTAGCTTCTACCACACCATAGTTATCTTCGTGCAGCATATTGTTTTGGAAACTATTATTACGCAAACACGATAAATCCTTCAGCTAGGTAACTAAGTATAAGCAAGTACCCATCACTATCATACTTGCAGCACAACACAGCGCTGCACGTTGCCAAACTTTAGAAAGGAGTCTTAAAATTTTATCCAACTAAAGCGGTTGAAGTGGAGTTAAAATCCGATCGAGATTAAAATACTCCGAGACACTATTACTCTATTGAACTTTGTCGGTGCTTTAAAACAAGGCAAGCCAACCTCAACCCCGCGGGCCATAGAGTGACCCGCCAACTCACTTGAATTTGCCCGGGAAGGGCATTCCAAAATCTGTGATATCCGTTCGACACTTTCAAAAATGATGGACAGTCTCTTAATGATAAATGATTTCGATTTTTATTTCTGTAAATAAATTTGTTACAGACACTTTTACAAGTCAATGTAATGTTTTTTTTAAGACTAGATGACGCCGGCATTTCCTATCTGACTAGCTCTGAGAAGAAAAGCCGAAACAAACCCAAAGATCAAGGTCTCTTTTAAAGTCCAGACATTGTGGTATAAAAACTATGTGAGTGTAACAATGTAGGGCAACGTCTGGAATGGCCTTTTTAGGAAAGTGCCATAGCAGGTTTGAGTTGACCAGTTCTACCTGACGGCACGCATGCATCAGTCATCGCGTAGCTCAAACCTTATTTTAGGGAGCTTAACAACCCGACTGCCGCACGACGCTACTAATCAGTCGGACATTTGCGTAGGTCACAAAAAAAACTCAAAACCGCCAAGCAGTAAAAAAATCGTGTATAAAGCTAGCCTACATGGGTACCCACATTCACAATTTGATAATAAAAAATTAAGAACATGACATAATATCTAAAGGAAATAATAATTATAGAAAAAAAAAGTTCTTAACAATGTTTTCGTGTAGCCACAACTGTTAAGGTAGCTGCTCTTAGTGCCCCATCTCACTATCCACTCTGTATAAGCCTATGTGTTTGATATTATCATTTATCTTATCAGAATGGTAAGTTACCTATAAGAGAAGTGGCCCGGCCGCCAAAATAAAGTAGAATTTTAGCCCATCTAAAAAATGGGTTAGCCAGCTTTACTAAAAGATACATAGTAAACAAGTAGGGGAAAGGTGTACAAAATGATTCCTCGAGGTAAAATGATTCTCCGCGGTTCTCAATGACCTATTAACCTCATCCATTAGATTTACCGGTCAACGTCCCTCCCACCACCCGCTCAGTCGTCCAGTGAAGTGTCATGGCGGTGTGAGTACTTTGCGTTGTTCTATGATCAAAAATATGAAATTGGTGCTTTTTATCTACGGTAAGTCACTTTTCAGTATAAGATTATTTTCTTTGTACAAGTTATTTTTAAATGACCGTCTTACTCATGGTTTCCGTATATATTTGATATCATTTTAAGAATATCTTGTTACTTGTATTTGCTTCCTAGCTCGTTAAGTCTTCACTTGCGTCCGGCCGGTGCGGTGGGTCCCTTTTCACGCCGGACCGGACAAATTATCGCTATTTAGCCTCGCCCGTTTTAGAATACACTGTCTTCAGTTAGGTACGCTTAGAAGGGATGGAAGGTAGATTATGAGAAACCTTATATTCGGAAATGAAAGCAACAAGTACTTACTCTGTAGGGTTAAGTTGATAGGCTTTTTAATTAATATTCCGTTGTCTATGAAGGGTTGGAAAATGTAAGAGAGCTCCTCGTGGCGATTGTTTAGGCAACGTTATTTAGTTGTCTAAATGGTTTTTAATAAAGCCATAGTAAAATTATTTTACTAGGTATTTAATTACAACTTGTACCTAAGCATTTATAAATTTTTCATTTATTAAAGTCTATTGGGTTAGTCCCTAAATGCAAGTTATTTCTTTGAATTCTGTACGTTTTCAGGTTTCTTGCTAATCTTATGAATGACCATTTGCTATATCCGTAACTTTCCATTACTTTTTAAAGTTTGACGCAGCGAGATTTTCCTCTAATCCTCCCAACAACACTTCAGTTAGTTAACTCTAGCATACCGCTGGACGTAAACCTCTTCAAAGTCGCAGTTCAAGTATATTCACCTGATATAACCATACATACGTAAAATCCTTTAGTTGTCTGGTACCCCTTCCATGTTTGTGCAAACATTTTCTCCCTAGCCTTTTCCCAAGTATGTTAGGGTCAGATACCAGTCTAACCAGATGCAGCTGAATACCAGTATTTTACATGGAGCGACTGCCATCAGACCTCCACAACCCAGTAACTGAGCAATGCCAACATCCTACGGTTAGACTTTCGGGCTTCTTACTACCCGTAACGACTGTCATAGGTATTCGTATGACACCCAGGACCGACGGTATAACGTGCTCTCCGAGGCACGGAGGGGTCTCAATGTGTAATGAATGGTCACCCATCCACGGACTGACCGCGGCAAGCGCAGCTTAACCTTGCAAATCATATGATCCGCGCGGTTGTAAATTAGTTATAAGCTCCGGTTGTTACTTGCCATGTTTGTATAAATAATTACAGTCAATTATGGCTAAAAAATGTTTTTATCCGGCATCCTTATCAATTTTCAGTACTCCGTGGGATTCCCCTCGCGTTAAGCACTTAATAAATCTGTAAGGCAATATCAGTTTGAATTTACCGGTGTGACAAATTGATATCGAAATTGCTCGTAACTCAATAGATAACGGCGCGGGAAAACGGGGAAATTAATAGCACGGCCTAATTGCCACTTTTTATTTTTTTTATTGTAAAAAACCTGAGCTTTGTGAGTGTGTCATTTAGAGTAGGTATCATTAGTCTAGCCAGATACCACAAAACAGATAGGTACAGAAGTCAATCTACATACAAGTGCATACATACTACACACATAGACACTGCTCACGGACACGATATCTCGGACTGTTTGGGACTAGAGTGCGAGTGAGTGCGAGCGCGAGTGCCATGCGCCTGAGAGAGATAGATTAGATAGAGCGACCGCCGAGCGTAGGTCTGAAAAGTGAAGTACTTACATGTGATTGACTTCTGTACCTATCTGTTTTGTGTAGATACTGATAAGAACGTAGTACGCACCGGTATCGAAAGTGTTTTTGTTGATGATAACATTGTGAGCTAGAGTATGACCCTACCTTTGTGATAAATTTGGAATCAGTAATGGGCTGATTATGATACATAACATAACATCACGCCTGTATTCCCCGAAGGGTTGGGCAGACGTGTATAGTAACACCCTCATTTCGCCGTTATGTTAAGTCCCATGTAATAGGGGGCGAGTCTGTTGCCATCAACCGGGCACAAATCCAAACTACGGGCTGCTACTGAGGAATTGTGGAAAAACCAAATAACATTTTGCCCGACCTGAGGACCGAACCTAGGACCACACGATCAGCATTCGCGCTTGCCACTACTAGACCAACGAGGCAGTCATTATGATTGATGATGATAATCTATACTAATATTATAAAGAGGAAAGATTTGTATTTTTGTATGTAACGAATAAACTTAAAAACTACTGGACCGATTTCAATTTTTTTTTGTCGTTAGAAAGCTACATTTTCTCTGAGTAACATAGGCTACGGATGAAGCCGTGAGGACATAGCTAGTGTATTATAATCGTCAAACATTAGAAGTGTGGACGTGAAGTAGTGTGTCGTCATGTCACCCTTCCAAACAAAATTCTATCAACAATAACTCATAATTATATCTAGTAAATCTTCCCAAACCCATTCACCGATATTACCTGGCAATTGTTACCCAACATTATTAATTCCACAAAGGAAACAAAGTGATGTAATAAACACAACACAACACAAATACAAGTTGATTCCAAACACGACAACGATCGTTTATCACGCCGATAACCGCACTGTTAACAATACCCAGGTGCGTTCTGTTCTAAAAAGTTAGTATATAAACATTTATATGTAACAAAATACCTACTTTGAAGTGGGTAATATGTTATCGCTGTGGTGGGCTAAAGCCACATTAATTTGAGTGAATGTATACGAAGATGGTGGAAGAGAGTATTGTTGTTAAATGTACTGCGAGTGAAGAGCCATCGGGCTTTTCTGAACTGAGCACCGGTTGGGTTTAACGTTCAGTAATGATGTAATGGACTGAATAGTGCAGCTGTTTTCCATTTTCCCGTAGTCAAAATCGCGAATGGTAAAAAGGAAAGGAAAACTTAATTTTGACTTGCTTGGTTAAAAACACAAACAAAAATGAATGAAATGTAAAATAAATTTATACTAATATTATAAAGAGGAAAGATTTGTATTTTTGTATGTAACGAATAAACTTAAAAACTACTGGACCGATTTCAAAAATTCTTTGGCCGTTAGAAAGCTACATTATCACTGAGTAACATACGCTATATTTATTACTGGAATAACATCTTACGCGGGCGGAGCCGCGAGGACACAGCCAGTAATGAATAACAAAGGTGAAATAACGTTGAACAATTATGGACCCTTGTTCCTGATGCTGGTGGACTACTTGCTAATTGTGCGCGTTTGACCCTAGTCTCATCTGATGGTAAGCGCAGACAGGGTCTAAGATGGAGCACATGAATCCAAGGAACAGAGATATATATATATTCCTCTATACCCCTCTGGTTCTCACATATACCTAGGTACACGATGGACCAGACTAAATTGGCTGGCGCCGGACAAAAAAATTGTAAGACAACGAATCCACAAGAAACACATTAAAACGAAGTTAGGTACTTAAAGTTTTTGTCTTGTAGCGCTTATTTTACGTTTTACGTTTGAATTACATACGATGCGTGTGGTAAGAATGCTGTATTGATGAAACTTGAGAGCTAGAAATGACAAGGTGTTTGTGAGTGATAAGAACGTCCCTTTTTAACCGACTTCCAAAAACGAGGAAGTTCTCAATTCGATTGTATGTTTCTTTTTTTTTTTTGGTATGTTTGTTCCGCGATATCTTTGCTAATTGTGAACCGATTTTAATGATTATTTTTTTGTTTGAAAGAGTATTATTTCGAAGTGGTCCCATTTAAAGGACATGGCCAATTTCTGTATGGGCGTCGGCATAGTTATCGAATTTATTGTACACCAATGATTTTTTGTGTTTTATATTCGTGAATATTGGCACATTAAATTACTATAAATAAAAAACTCATAGAACTTGTCATTACTACAGACTAGACGTAAATAGTTTCACTAAACCTTTAATCAGATCGCTGGCAATAAGTATATAGAATTATAATGTAACATGTAATACATTTTTACAGGTTATCCTTATCTATATTTTTATAGTTTAATTACCAATTAACAAGGAAAACACAAAATAAAACACAGAGTAGGTATAAATAATTATTTATTTATTAGAGAAAACAAATAAAAATATTTTGTTAGCTTTTAATTACCTAGATAACTCAATATACATTACAGCGATGCAGAGTTAGTCTTCTGTTCATATTATAATCATTAATAAACTGTCCAAGAAGATTAGGCTCATCATAAATCAGATTCAGTTTTTTCTACTCCAACTTCATACCTGGGGTTGAGCATTGGTTATCCAACGCGAAAGTGTTGTTTGATGGTGTGCAGAAAGCGAGGATATGCGATGCCTCTGCAACCTTTGTATGGCTATTCCGCAGTTGATGCATGCACTTCATAATGATTCACAAAACAAATCCGAAACGCTATGCAAATCAGAGTCCAGTGTTAATAGCAAGGTAATTGAGTGATAGAAGGTATCGGTCAGTAGATAAGCGGGGGTCAAATTGTGAAAATAATCGCAAAAATTCAAACAGTAACGCAATGAAGAATCCGCAATGAAATGACATATGATATTACATTGACATTTGACGTAGACAAAAACACACTGTCAAACAAGTAAACGCGTTCCGTTTTAAGTATTTTTTTTTATCTGAAATATTAAAAAGAAACTATCTTACGCATCAACATAAATTATGATAAGATAATTTTATTAAATGCAACAATTACCAATGAAGATAGTTTCGTATGAGTAAAATGTTCCTAATAAGAGCATTTGTCATCCATATCACACATGTTTACAAGTAGTAAGCGTGGTTTGGAACGTCCATTATTATTTTTTATCTTTCTATACGATCCATTATGGCGGACGTTGACAAACGGAACTTTGAATTCATCTTGCATTACTTATTATTTTGTAATAAAAACTGACAAGTTCAGAGAGGCTAAAAACTACGTATTAATTCAAATTTCTATTTCTATTTTACAATATTATTTACTATGTATAAGTATATAGAATGTACTTTTTTGTCCATGTCCTTTGGTGAAGATTTGATGAAGAACTTCGGAGATAGACCATTTGAAGTCGGTTTTTATTTTTGTTAAAAAGTGATTATTTAAGTCAATATCAGTTAAAAAATCTCCCCGTGGTCGAGGTACAGGAGATAAATATAAATCTGACCACAGTACAGACGCGATACGCATTAAAAGTTTAGAACAAATTCGTGATACGGTGGATTGGATGAAAATATGAAAGGTGTTGGTTATACCCATAGATTGCTTCTAAGAATATTGAGCAAGTAAGCTTGAACAGTAACAATTTATATCAAAAGAAATCGCAAAGAGCTTGTACAGCTGACTGTACAAGTGTAACTGTCCTATCATATGCTTTATGAGCGCCGTCGCATGGTGAGGATGCAAGGGCATGCTTTTGCATGCTAATAAGTGTGTTTAGAACTGCCTATTTTTGGGAATTGATGCTTACAAATGTGATTAATCCTATGAGATCTAAGGTTACATGATTTGATGTTTATTTGACAACTTAATTGTTAGTTTGTGTTGGAAATAGAGTATAAGAAGAAATGAAGGCGGTTTTGGACGGAAGCCAAAGCCCGAACGAATTCTGTCTCTATAGGTTTGCATAACATTAAGTACAGGAAAATAACTTCATAGCTGTTCTATTCATTGTATTCCAACATTCTAAGTAGGCATCATTCTTTATAGAAACTAACAAAGGCCTTTCTTTTGTTACTTTGCAAAGAAAAAGTACGAGTATAAAACTTGTCTTTAAAATAAGTAATGTTTCTAGGTATTTATCGCAATCAATACACAGTTATATTATTATACTAGCTGTGTCCTCACGGCTCCGCCCGTAGCTTATGTTACTCAGTGATAATGTAGCTTTCTAACGGCAAAAGAATTTTTGAAATCGGTCCAGTAGTTTTTAAGTGTATTCGTTACATACAAAAATACAAATCTTTCCTCTTTATAATATTAGTATACATAGTTACATTATTATAGTTACAGTACATACATTAAAATTCAGAGGAGAAATCCCAATGTGGGGAAAGTTTTTATAAACATTTGTTGTTAATGTTATATATAATTAATACCATTATCAGTAACAGGGTACCGGTATCCTACATATCTCAAGTCTAAATTATTTGGACTGGAGACGTATCGACTGTCATAGGTACTTGTGACAAAAATGCTTTTCGAGAAAGGGCGAGAAGTCTCGATGTGTAGAAACGGTCACTCATACAATACAAATACTCTTTATTTTACACAAAATAAAGCAGGATACATTATTTAATTAACCATGGTGGCGAAACGATCTCCGTAGTAAGAAGTCTTCCGAAAAAAATAATGTGAAGGTACTACAACTATTATATCTGGTTATAATACTTAAAACAATGTTATTACATTTAAACTATTAGGCAGGTACTTACACAATTTTGTTTCGATAATGAAGTAACTTGGTAATAAAATTCGCGATGTAATATTAAATTCTTTTCAATTTTGCGAAGTGCAAAAATTCCCCGTCATTAAATTTGGTCTACTTTATATTCAAATACGATTTTATCAAACTTCAGAAGTAAGATAAAGCATCGCTGAGATACAGTAAAGTTATACAAAATTCAATAACGCGAGCACAGACATAATTTGATGTATTGAGTAGAAACAGGAATTTCTTTTTACCATGAAAAAAGAATGGTTTGTTCCGTTTGAAAAGATAGGTAGGTTTTTATTTATGTGGGGAAACATAAATAAGCGTGTGGCTTGCGTGAGGTCCGGTTTCCACCCAAGTGCTCATTATGCTGCCTTTATCACGGAATGACGGTCAAAAGGGTGCGCCCTAATCAACAATCTTCATCTTGTACCAGCCTTTACCATGCTTTCTCCTGGGAATTCAGAACTTAATTCTTTCCGCTTAATAAGAAAACTTGGAAAACGTTCGGCTTCACTCGTAAACTTTAATTAAAGTATTGCAATTTATTTTTTGAAACAATCTAAAACTTTATGTGGTTATATTTTGCTCTGTTTATTTTTATTGTGAAGCCAATTTCAAGTAATTACTTAGTATCGGCTAAACATTTAATTTCGAATTAAATGTTAACTATTCAAGAAAATGTATTCGTTGTTCAAAAATGATATCATTTTAATTAATTATTCTGTTTCAAACCGAGAACGTTTCTTTCTTTGCACAAATAGAAAAACATTTTCCTGTAATATTCTTGTAACTGCCCGCCTCTGCCAAGTTGCATCATTATACGAGTACCTACGTAACTTAGGCCATGGCCAGACATGATACATAAATTAGCCGTCTATAGCAGTCCACTGATGGACTTCTCGTTCACCCAAAGAGACCAACGCTTGACATGCACGGTGTAGCCAGCAGAACTAGTTCAATCTCACCATTAGTATATTGTATCCTTTCATCTGTCGATTATCAGAATCCATCCACCAGGACCGAGTGCTGCAACCGTGACTTAACAAAATGAGAAGTAATTAAATGATCCGCGATAAACATGTTTAGTCAGCAAAAAAAAAAAACAGGCAATAAATAGTCTGAGCACCTGGACTAGATTAAGTTAGGTTAGATGTGTGGTGGGACCTGCCGGGGTTGCGGTGCATGCTTATGCGTATCCCGCGACCCTGGCCGAGGGACAGGAAGAGGAACACCGTAGGTATTTTAGTCGGTAAGAGTCCGGCAGACCCCCTCGCGTTCCCCGGGCGAGGGACATCCGTGAGGATTATTCCACGATAAAAAAAAAGCTTAGAAGTGTGGTTATTTCTTTTTAACAACTCAGAAAAATGTATTGTTGAAAATCTGACACAGTTTTCTCTGCTAATGATGCATCGCTGATCAATTTATACATTTTTGTTGACTAAAACCTCAATATTCAGCTAATCGTTTAAATGACAGCCAAAGAAAGTTAACACAAGTCAAGCTGAACCAAAGAACGGTGCGTCATCTTAGATTTTCTTATTACGTCAACACGAACAGGAAATGAGAAACCCCGTCTGAGTTGGGGCTCCGTCAACTACCTACTCTAACGTTTAAACTGAAATGTATTTTAGGACTCTACTTCGTGGGTTCGCTAATGGCCTATTCCTATAATTTACCGAGCGTTATTAGTTAAAATTAAAACTTGTATCTTTACCAAGAATGCCCGTATCAGCAAAGAAGCCATAGCCTGGCATAGTAATAGTAGACCCTCTCATATGTCAGTAGATTTCATAGATAAAATTAGCTTACGAGCTTACTGGTAACTGCCTCGTTGGTCTAGTGGTCGTAGGCGCAACTCCTGAGCATGGAGTCCTGGGTTCGATCCCCAGATCGGACAAAGTGTTATTGAGTTTTTGCGTGTGGAATTCCTCAGTAGCAGTCCGGAGTTTGGATTGGTGCCCGGTTGATGGCAATAGGCTCACCTCCTTTTACATGGGATTTAAACATAACCGCGAAATGCGGGTGTTACTATACATCTCTGCTGAACCCTTCGGGGAATACAGGCGTGATGTTATGAGTCTATTTATATGACCTGTATTGCAATAAAAAATACTACAACTGATAAGAAAAACGATTAGTTTTTGGCTATAAAAATCGTGTAATAGTCCTAGCAAGATAGCTTCTAAACCTTTACAGGCGAAACTTGGCTGCTTTTTCTCACCGTAACGGATAGGCACCCCGTACACAGTCAATCTCGATCGCGATCCGCAATCAAAATCAATGATCGCGATCCAGATTGTTTTGTTCCGTTCCGTCAATCTAATTCGTACATTATCAATCTAAATCGCGATCATTGATTTTGATCGCGGATCGCGATCGAGATTGATTGTGTACGGGGCGCCATAGATACTGCGCACACAAACCGCAGCCAACTATAAATCAAATATTACGACAGCCTTAAAATATTTGATCTCAATATCACACGAACATTTTTGACCATTCTATTTACGTCACTATTTTCACATGAACGAGTTTCACATAGAAAATAGATCCACGTCTCAGGCTTGATTCTCCAAATTCTATTTGAATCAGTGAATATCAAGTGGGTCCGAACTAATGCGGTCGTACAGTGGTCATCCATCAAATAGTGGTTGGTAGTGTTTTGCGTTAGTATTTGTAAGTACTTACGTATAAGATATTTATGTTGATACAGATAAGGTTTTACTTAGTCTTTATTTCACTTAAATTATTTTAGTATGTTCTAAGATAATAATATTTTTATAGGGTCAGTTCTAAGGGATCTCGATATCAGATTGCGTCAGCAACGGATCACAAAAAGTAGTAGCGTCTGATATCGTGATCAGTAGCTACTTAAAATTTATGAAATATTTTTCCTGTCCGATCACGATATCTGTTGCTACTCGAATAACATTATAACAGGCAGAAAAATGTTATGCTTTTCATTGGTAGTACATAACTTCTTTAAAGGGGCTCGTGGCTAATTATCAACAGCGCGAATCTTACAATTTACGAGGTTAAGCTGCGCTTGCCGCAGTCAGTCTGGGGATGGGTGACCGTTGGTTACACATCAAGACCACTTAGTACCTCAGAGAGCACGTTAAACAGTCGGTCCGGATAGTCGTTTCGGGAAGTCAGAAGCCCGTAAGTCTGACAACCGGTCTAACCTTAACTGGGTTGTGGAGGTCTGATGGCAGTCACTTCATGTAAAATACTAGTATTCAGCCGCATCTACTTAGACTGGAAGTTGACCCCAACATAGTTGGGGAAAGGCTAGGCAGAACGAGTATATAAGTTCTATCTATGTGGGTAATATACAAATTAAGATTTTTCTGTTACTTTATGCTATTACCAAATAAGAAATCTCTCCTTTGACCTTAGGTATAGTTTTTTTTACAAAAAAATAATCTTAATTTGCTTTGAAATTGTAGACATGTTTAACTTGGTTAAAGTTTTATCAATAAGTAAGGTACTTATTAAGTCTTTTTAATCTGTGCAAGGGAATACAATCTTTATTCTATATTGGTAG
The DNA here is from genome assembly GCA_910594945.2 of Amphipyra berbera. Taxonomy (NCBI): domain Eukaryota; kingdom Metazoa; phylum Arthropoda; class Insecta; order Lepidoptera; family Noctuidae; genus Amphipyra; species Amphipyra berbera. Next base: position 11,902,312 of record OU343125.1, read on the forward strand.
GTATGGTAATATTTTGTTAACTTATATTAGCTTTAAAACAAATGGGTTTTCAATACTTTCTACAAGTTCTTTCAGGCCTAGCAAATTTAAATACGGTTTTATTGGAAAAAGCCTCCGAACTTCTACAAAAAAAAACTTTTTAGTATTCATTGAGCCTTTAAAATAAAGAACAGCGGCTGAAAGTATCGAAATTACCTGAAATCCTGGCTTAGACAGGCTTTTAGTTAATACAATTTGAGTGATTTTTTTATCTGATTTAAATACTTATCGCATTTTAGTTTCACAATTTTGAGTTCATTTTTACAATAATTAATAATGCTATATTTCAAGTTCAAGTTCTTTATTGCGTTCATATTATGTTACAGAAGTAAATATAGTAAGGTTCAACATGAAGCCCGGTAAGGGGACAGCGACATAATAATAAGTCAGATGTACATCATCGGACTAAAAATACTAGTAGGTAGGTACTTAAAATTACCTTTAACCTTTTTACCGCTTGTGTCACATTTATGTGACAAATATTTCCGTGCCCCTACCGCACGTGTCGTATTTCTGCGACAGAGAACATGCATGGTTTTTTATTCGACAAAACGATTGCACCTCCCTATTTATTGTAGGTATTATTTTATCGATTCGTAGTCGGGCGCTAGGGGCACGGCAATTGATATTTAGCCAAGAGCTTAAAATGTTAACAATAAATTTTGTAGTTTTGTTTATCATAATCTATGTAAACAAATACATTACTTTAACACATATTACAGAAACTTTACTTATGATTTCCAGTGATAGGGTGTCATTCATGGGATGCTTTAAAAGAGCCTCCACGAATGACGATACTTAAGTACGTCCGGCGCACCCTGGGCAGTCAGCCCCACTACCAGCCTTGCTGACTGTCTAATATTTTCACCACAGCATGAGCCATTATCGTATAGCTCTTGCCGACACGAGATAAGTAGTAGACCTATACTATACTAGAACTTAAGTAAGTAGTGATAGCCCACTAAGTGTGACTAATCCCAGAAACTGCTGGTTGGAATTGAAAAAATATTTTTGTGTTGGATAGTCCATTTATGGAGGAAGGTTATAGGTTATATAACACCACGCTACGACCAATAGGAGCGGAGCATAAATGAGAAATATTGCAAAAACGGGAAAAAATGTCCACCCGTGCGAAGCCGGGACGGGCCGCTAGTGTATGATATACGTCGTTGTAATTAAATTATTGTACGTACCAGCTTATACTTAGCTCTTGGACTACTACCCAAAGGTGCCTCAGAGATTTATCATTGTCATAATGTTTTAGCAGGTGGTTTGTGAATTATAGTGTGTTATTAATTTACTCTGTTTGTTTTCCTAAAATGAAAATAACTTGTTCTACAATCGATGGCTGACCACAGATGAGACATTAAAGCTCAGTTGTACCACCTAACTATAACTGTTAACTTGCCATAGTTGTGTCAATATTGTACTGATTTGACAGAAATTTTGGTATAGTTACGGTTATAGTTAGTTGGTGTAACTTAGCCTAAGTTGCTAGTGTTCCCCCCCGGTTGGGTTCCCGCATTGTCGTTGCGGGGGGGCTTAGTAGCCGTGGCATTGAACCCCACGGTGAAGCGAAGAGGAACCCAAGGAGGGGCCGCTCGTCGGGGCTTGGGTCTGGTAGCCCTCGATGTAGCGGCCAAGTAGGTTGCGGTGTCGCTTCGGCGACATCGCAACTGAGGCGGGCCGCGATGTCGTTTGGAACGCATCGCGGCTGAGTGCGGGAGGCCGCGGCGGGAGAGGAGTGCCGGTATTACGGTGCGCCGTTCTCCCTACCTTCCGCGGCCTTGACGGGGCCGCCACCGTCAGATGGCGGACGCGGTGGGGCCGCAGGGGAAGAGGAGTGGCGGTGTGTACCTGGCCGCCCTTTCTATCCTCTGCGGCCGAAAAGTGGTAGGCGGCGGGGCCACTAATCTGACCCGTCGCAGGGGGACCAGGGGTGCCCAGACACGGGGTAGTCTGGCACCCATGTACTTGTTTGGTCCCCGGGGTGGTCACGGCGTACCATGTGTTCTGGTGCGCCGGTGATGTGGGGTACCCCCCGCGCCTCTCAGGAGGTCGTGGGGTGGGGCCCTACAGTGGAGAGGTCCACCAGCAATTGGTGGACCAAGGCCTGCCGGGGTTGCGGTGCATGCAATAGCGAATCCCGCGACCCCGGCCTTAGGTCAGAAGGAGGGACACCGTGGTGGTTTTAGCCGGTAAAAGTCCGGCACACCCCCCCGTCTGCCCCAGACGGGGGATAGTCCATGAGGATATCCCCACGTAAAAAAAAAAAAAAGTTGCTAGTGTTACCGATGAAGTTCATGAAATTATAATCAGTTGGAAGTAAATTCTTCGTAAGTATGACCAGCATTGCATTTATTAAGCTACTATTATATTGGTTTATCTACAAAATTAAACTACGCATTTCAAACGTAAAATGACCATTGAAAAAAATACTCTGACACCAAAAACACGTCCAAATCACTACGAAGATCTAGACAACATTTTAGACAAATGTGTATGAGAAAAACGAGATAACAAACCAAATCGTTCGACAACTGTCTTATCGAAATCTTTTGAATCAAGGGGCTGATTAGTTATCTGGCTACGACAACGTAGCTGTAGCGCTACGACAGCGTAACTATACAGCTACGCCGTAGCTACAACGTAGTCCCTTGTTCTCTTTATTTCTTTATTATCTAGATCGACATGGAAATTTATATTTCAAAGTCATCACGTACTCCATTTATTCAAATCCCGAAGTTATAATGTAGACCCTGGTCGGATCCCGTCACTATCTACTCATAAAAAAAGATCTATATAATTTTAGCTCTTTTCAATGATATACTTTATGTCCAATAATCTTAAATAAAAAAGGTAAAAGATGGACATTGTACGCGGCCCATAGAGTATTAAATGGCCCAAGTAAGTCATAGACATACGTTGTTAAAATTTATGACGCGTTGCCAATATTATAGAGATGGGATTTTGATTTGCCGAAAGTTTATGGTCTTCAAAAAATAAAATTCTAGTCAGGAGACGACCGAACGAACGGTATTTTGATGTCCCTGATATAACGGTACTATAAGTAAATAAGCAGTATTTTTTATGTAATATTGATACAAAATGAATAATTCAAACTGAAATAATTTTTTGATGTTGGAATTACCTTTGTAGAGAATAAGTAAATAAAACCTATGAAAGAAAATTTTATAGCTCATCAAATCAAATCAAATCATTTATTCATTTGCGAATATGGGTACAAAAGCTCTTATACAAACAATAGTGACTATTAGCCATATCCTACCATGAGGCATGCAACATTACAAAATAGTACCTATGAAGCTATGATCGTATGTACCAATGATAAAAATAAAGACAAGACCAATAAGTTTAAAACATAGTAGTACAGGGGCTCGGGGCTAATTACCAAAAACGCAGATCATAAGATTTGCGAGGTGAACTTGTGCTTGCCGCGGTCAGTCTGAGGATGAATGATCGGTTGTTACACATCGAGATCCCTGTGTGCCTCGAAGAGCACGTTAAACAGTCGGTTTCGGGTGTCATACGAATACTTATGATAGTCGTTACGGGAAGTCAGAAGCCCGAAAATCTGACAACCGGTCTATCCTAATATCGGCATGGCCCAGTAACTGGGTTGGGGAGATCTGATGGCAGTCGTTCCGTATGAAAAAGAGTCTACTAGCAGAGCAGAGAATCAGCCGCATCTGGTTAGACTGGAAGCTGACCCCAACATACTTGGGAAAAGGCTAGGCAGAACAAAACGTAGTCATAGTTCTATATTTACAAGTAGGTAAAGTATAACATAAAACAATAAAGAATAATATAAGAATATGTTTACAGCTCACTAAAATAAACAGTAGAAAGAAATACATTGCTTACTAATACGAAATATTAAGTTACATTGTTATATTATTTTTCTTATACAGTGGGCAAGTACAACTTCCCGAATTGAAGGAAAATATAAAATGGGCGAGCCTAACACCCATATTCTAAGACGTTCCTCCAAAAGTTACTCGACTCGACTCCATCTCGACTCAGTCTTTCTCACTAACATCGGTAGTTATAGTTACATAAACGCCGTCGACTCGAGATTTTTCTTCAGTCGAGGTAAGGAATCATCTGTCAAATTCAAGGTACCTCGGAACCTACCTTAAGGAAGGAAGTGTCAAAGTTCGTATACTGTAAGAAAAATGAATTTTGAAGACTTTATCGAATATGCTTACTTTAATCCTTACAACTATTTATCACGGCGTTATTTGCGGAATGTAGATAATTCAAATTATGACGTAATGACTCCACGCTACCCCGACTCATTTGAGGACCCCTCAGTCGAGGAACCTCAAAGTTCACTCGAAATTGCGACTAAGAATACAATTTTGAAGATGTTTTCGAGGCCGTTCTGAGTCGAGTAAGTTTTGGAGGAACGTCTTAAAATATGGGTTAAATGTGGTGGTAAAATACCACAGCGACGTGAAAAGTTTGTCATAATTATCAACCTTTCAGCATCAAATTATCCGCTTGTAATTAACCTGTTCTAGCTATCTATATATATATATAAAAGGAGAAGCTGACTGACTGACTGATCTATCAACGCACAGCCTAAACGGCTGGGGTTAGAAACTTGAAATTTTGGCAGTAGGTTCATTTTGTGACGTAAACATCCACTAAGAAGCGATTTCTCGAAATTCACCCCCTAAGGGGGTGAAAAAAAATCACGCAAGCGAAGCTGCGGGCAAAAGCTAGTCATAAGATAAAAGGAAAGATTAAACGCATTTCAGTAGCACACTATGCCACGAAAGTCTTGAAAGCGAATTCAGCGATTCAGAAAATCGTATAAGTATATTAAGTATATTTGCGAAAAACAAGTCTAGCTTAACAAACATTAAAATCCTCTCGTAAACGAAGTTCCGGATCCAGAGTTGCAAGTTTAAACTTCTTTGGGAAAGACTTTTAATACTTACCGTAGTTCCGTCTGCAAAGACAAGAAATTGTCCGTCGTAGATATTTTACGACGAGTACGAATAACAATAAAACTTTACATTTGTCTGTGAACGGTTCGTTTTCAGACAGAAACGTTTCAAATTGATGTTTATTCATTTGCTAGTGTTACTGGCACTGTCTAAGCTGCAGCATTTTCTATTATTTGGAGTTGTCCAAGGAACAACGAAAAAGACAAGCTTTAATGTTTGTTATCGGGAAATTCTTTGATTTTAATAACCTTTAAAAACTGTCTCGTTGGTCTAGTGGTGGCAAGCGCGACTGCTGATCTTGAGGTCCTGGGTTCGAACTCCAGGTCGGGCAAAGCATTATTGGGGTTTTCCGCGTGAAATTCTTCAGTAGCAGCCCGGAGTTTGTATTTGTGCCCGGTATATGGCAATAGCCTCGTACCCTATTACATTAACGGCGTAATGAGGGTGTTACTATACACCTCTGCCCAACTTTTTGGGGAATACAGGCGTGATGTTATGTTATGTTTAATAACCTTCTTAACTCTTCTTGTATGGGTAAGAAAATAAAATCAAGCAATTACAGTAGTTGTACCTACCTATACCCATTTATATCTTTTCATTTAAACAATACCAAGTTATTGCTGACTGAAAATTCAGATAAGATGTTTTAAGGATTTCAAATTAATATTTTACATTCTGATACGGATTCCGGGGACTATTCGAATTTTACATCATTTTTATCCGCCATAAAGTCTGTCGTAAAGATAATAACAGACACTAAATTTTAATTCCATGAATATTGTTATTTGGGATCGTCGTCGCCAACCCAAAATTTTATATACTTCAGAGAATCGAGGTCACCTAGATTTATATGTGAATTCGTAACTTTGCGTCGGAGAACAGTCAGTGTAGTTATGACGTACAATCGTCTGTATCCTAGACGAGACAAAGGAATCTGAGAAGCATGAAGACAAAATTAGAGCTGCCAGAGGGACTCCCCATATGTAACGCGGTGAACGTGTTCCGCGAAAGAGGGTGAGTTAGATAAACAAAGCCAAAGTTCCGCACTTCAGAATGTAGTGACAAGTAACCTATTTGTTTCTGCTGTTTATTTTCATGATTTACCTTACCCTTCGTCCCAGGTGCGCGAGAATGCGATGCGATACGATAATATCAAACATTTCTTCCTCAAAACAGGCGGCGTAATGCGAGTTCATTTAAATGCCACTTGATTTTCAATAATGTCGTGTTTTCGCATCCCGTGAATCAATACCGCGTCCCATCGCCTTAGTATTTGCATTTGTCGTTCACATAAGACGATAAGGTATGGGATAAACTTAGATTATAACACTTCTTTTTGCGCAATCGTGTAGAAGCCAAAGCTCAACTTGAATGGCTTGTGAAAGAGTGATCAGGGATCATCTGTATTACGTCACAGGGTGTCATTGATCCTGCCTCTTTATCTGTCCATATAACGGAGGGTCACTCGACCCCACACCTGCCAATTCATGTTATATTGCTTCGAAAATGATTGATTACTTCATTTAGTTCCAGGTTAATTAAAAAAGGGTGAACAAGGTCGTTCAATTTTTTTTAATTATTCCCGTGTTTTTATTGTTTCGTGTTATGAGTCTGATATAAGCTTACTTCGTTGGTTGAATACTTTATAAGTCACCTGCAACCGGGGAATTATGTCGTCACTGCACAGATGTAATGAACGTCATACTCATTCGTTATTCCTCTGTGGTTTTGGACAGAATCAACATACTCTGTGTTAATAGGCATACGCAACAATATTTATGATCGCTAATAGCGATAATAGAGTTAGAATTAGTGCCAAACGACTGTCTCTTGCTGCATTTGGTATAAATTGGTATTTATAATAGAATACTAAAACAAATTGAACCCTCAGTTATCTTTTAGTACAGACGATTGATTTATTGATTGATGGTGATTGATTACCATATTAAATAAACAAACTGTCGACAGTTTAGTAAGGGGATAAACACCATAGAACTGTTTATATCAGTAAAGTGCTTTAGGGTTATTACGAATATGGGGATATTCCGAAAATTACGAATTTCTACTAAACCAGGCAATATTTTTTGCTCTGGCAACGTAATAATGTTAGAATGTGTAATGCAATGTAATGTTGCCAGAGTAAACTATATTGCCTGGTATAGTAGAAAGTCGTAATTTTCGGAATATTCTCATGTTCGTAATTACCCTAAAGCATCTTACCTATTATTTCAGCAGAACAGAAAATACTATATTCAGATAACATCAACAAATGGAGAGAGCAGACTAACTTTTCACACATATATCCTCAGTTGATTTATTACACTTCAAAACAATCTCTAGACATGCTATTTTAACAGACTTGTTTTTCCAGCAATTACTTACAACGCCTGGAACTGTTCGAGAAGTCGACACAGGCATACAACGAGGCTCTACGGTGGAACGTAAGTTAAAAACAAACAACTTGAGATCCTATTTCCAGCCAGTAAACATGCAATTAGGCGAACCAAAGCGTTGATAATGTTTGCTTACAGTTATCTAACTCTAGTTGGAACGCGTGATTTATCGTCCGACGGAGGTTTTATGTGGATATCAAACTTACTTTAATATTTTAATTCGTGACATACTTTGCAACGTTCTGCCTAACTTTTTCCAACTATGTTGGGGTCAGCTTCCAGTGTAACCAGATGTGTCTGAATACCAGTATTTCACACGGAGCGACTGTCATCAGACCTCCGCAACCCAGTTACTAGGCAATGCCGATATCGTAAAGTCAGACTAGTTGTCAAACCGGCTTCTGAGTTCCCGTAAAGACTGTCATAGGTATTCGTATGAACCCGGGACCGACGGTTTAACGTGCTAAAAATAACGTTTATTAAAATAGCAATTTTAACAATAATAGAACCCTTTGTGGAATAAACAAAGACAGTTAATGGACGTTGAATAGTGCGAAGCAATCAGCCACGTTGATTGTTAAACACTCAATGTCCTGCGTCTATTATTCCCCAACATCAGGTGCTGCCATCTACCCGTTTCCCATAGCATCACGAATGTTGGAGTATTTACCTTTCATGTTTTTTGTAGGGTTTAGCTGGTAATTGTAATTAGTTGGATACCTATTCGTGGTGGCCTATAATTTTTGTGACAATTATATTTATTAAGACTGAATTTTAAGAAATTTTCACCATGTCTTAGTAGGTTGTCAAACCTTTTCCTGAGTAGAATTTATTACTTTTTCTGTGTTTAGATATACCTAAGTAATGAACAGCTGACAACGATAAGGTGCAATTATGTTTGCTTTTTTCCTTTTTTTTTCTCTCATATTATCCTGATCTTGCTTTACGAATTCCTACCAATTAGGTGTAAGTTTTCCAAAAAATAATAAAAAGTCAATTTATTTAATTATCTTGGCCGTAATTGTTCATAGGTTATTGTTATAATAAATAGATATTTACATAAAATATTTATTCCAATAATAAAAAATCACAATAACTGAAAAGCAATATTATACATTCAATATATTTTTAATGTGTCATATACTCGCCCTATTTGATTATTAATTCTTAATTGACCTGTCTTCAGCACAACATTTCCATATTGTTTCAATTAACAAAATAAACGATCTCCATCGGAAAGTTATTGACAGCATTAATGTTTATATTTCCATTATCAACTGCCAATTAAGGTATAAACACTACAGTTAATAAAATGTCATAACATTACTACCATTAAAAGCATGTTATTAATCATTTAAAATTAAGACCAGTGCAATTGTTTTTTTAACCCCCGACTTTTTTTTTTTTTTTTTTTTTTTTTATGTAGGACCACTCGCAATTAAAGCTCCGAGAGCTTTGTTTATGCTTAACCGGACTATTCCTGTGGGTGGCCAAATTAAGGCCCCCAGCCAGGGCTTAAAAACTACAGAGAGAATATCAACCGAACACTAAGGGCACCCCCTGTGGGGTTAGAACCTCGGCTTAGTGGGTCGATATGAGAATATAACAAGGGTCGGGCTGGGTAGATTATTTAGGGGCTGTTTTATAACTAGTGGCTCAGCACGCGGGCTGGCTCGTCAAACAAGGGTCGGGGTTGATTTTACATGAATTCGCGGGGGCCTCGGCGGCGGGGCCGGGTGCGCGTCGGTATGTTTCTGTAAATTACGACACTGGGCCCTAATCTACGCATTATGGGGCAAGTTCCTAAGAGCTTGTGTGATGTCCGGGTAAGACGCGTATACCCGGGCAAGTGAACAGTAATCGCCTCTGCAGGCTATAATGTCTCTAGACATTTGAATCCCTCGGGGGCTATGGAAGACCCCGAAGGTGCTCGTGATGACCCAGAAGGGGTCATATGGATCAAACGCCGGTTGCGGCGGAAGAGGTCGGGTCGCGGGGCGAAGAGGGGGGGCCACGGCTGGGGTGGGTGCTCCAGGAGGAGCTCCAACGGTGGGAGGGGCCGCGAGAGGCGCGGCCGTCTTAGTGATCGGCCTAACAGGGGGCGCGGGGGCCTCCGGCGCCGGAGGCGGCGGGGGAGGTTTAAATGGACCTAGGGCCGGGAAATGGGCCTGGTGGTTCAGCGCGCTCCAGGGGCTGGGGCGCTGAGGACTAAGAGAGACCGGGGGCGGCTGCGAGAGGCTAGGTGCCTCTCGTTGCCGCCTCATCTGGTTGCGGTAGGCCAACTTAGGGGCCGAGGACTTGGGTGCCTTGGGGCATCCGCGGTAGTTCGCTGGATGGCCTGACTCGCCGCAGAGAACACAGCTAGGTGGTTTCGTGCATTGGGTCCGGTCTTTAGGGCGGGAGCAGTCGGCTGTTCCGTGGTCGCCGAGACACTTTACGCATCTAGGCTTCCCGTAACAGTTCCTCTGTGCATGGCCGTATAATTGACACTTGTGGCATTGGGTTACAATGCCACTCGCGTGGGGTTTCTCGATCCGTATGCCATAGAGGCCACAGATCGTCGCGATATTGAAAATCGGATGGTGACCTTCAGTGCGATCGCATACGACTAGAATCATATCGTATGATTCGCCGCTCTTGCGGTGCATGCGATGCACATGTTGGACAGGGACATCCTGCGACTCGAGGTCGCTTTTAATGCGGTCAGTGGGGATGATAACGGGTACGCCTTTAATGACGACCCTGACGGGGCGCTCCTCTTTGAGCGAGTAGGTGTGGTAGGGCACCTTCATGTCGCGGAGGAGATGGGCCATGTCACGATAACCTTTATCGGTCGTGATCGTGACCTTAATGCCCAGCTGTACAGCTCGGGCATTGGTGTAGTGGATGTGGCGATCGTTCATCGCTTTAGACACATCCAGCCACATCCCTTTATCGTGAATGAAAAAGGGTGGCAGGGGTCGGGACTTAGCGGGGGTGGCCGAGGTGGCCGGGGCGGTCTTAGCCGGGGTGGCTTTAGGTGCCGCAGCCGGGGTGGCTGTGGCCATGGGGCTTGGTGGGCGCCCCGCCAGGAAGGCGCTCACTGAGGGGGGAGAGGAGGCTTTTGAGGCCACCACCTTTTTTGGTGCGGATGCGTTAGAGGGTGCCTTGCCCTTCTTCCTCTTCCCCTTTCCGACGACCGTGTAGTCGTCTTCGGAGGAAGTGGCTTCGGAGGCCGAGGTGTACGACTCTTCCGACTCGGTCTCAAATTCCTCATCGCCGTCGTCCTCCATCATCTCGTCCTCCATCACCTCCTCCACGGTCGGGGCGGCCGAAGACGCTCGAGCGGGAGGAGGGGAGGAGGGGGCCTCGAGCACGCCGCTAAAAGCGGCGATGTTCGAGCCAGAGGGGGTGAATGAGGGCGGCGCGGAGGGCGAGACGGTAGGCGCGAGGGGCGCGGGGGGGGGGGCGCGGGGTGCGCGGGTGGACGGCGCGGGGTGCGCGGGGGCCTTGACGGTGCAGCGTAAGGCAGCAGTGACTCCGGTAGGGAGTTGGTCAATATATTTGGCCATGAGGTGGGGTTGGCTTTGAAAAATGTCCTTAAGGACATTGTAGAAAAGGTCGCTAAGTGCGTCCGCCATGGTGGCGGCGAGAAATAAAAAGTTAATAGAAAGAGAGGGGGGGGGGTGGGGGGAGACTAAACTCCTAACCAGCCCCGAGGAGACACGTACGTGTCGCCCCGGGCGAACAACTCCCGCAAAAAGCCCTCCCTTACGATTTTCCTAGTGGTAAACTACCGAGAAGAAAATCGCAAACAAACTCGGTAGCTGCACTATGTTGTTGTTCGTATGCCTGAAGGGCCTATGTCCTAACTCCCCGGGCGGGATAACCCGGGGTGTGTAACCCTCCCTGTTGGGTATAAACAGGGAGGTTGTGTGCTACGGTGTGCCCTAAGCTTGAATACCTGCCGCCAATCTTATTGTGCGGACAGGTTCCCTGAGTCCCTTAGTAACTGGGCGTCAACCCTAGTTACCTTGGGAATGCTGTGAAGAGAACGGGTTATAGGTCGGGGCCGACTAGGAGATCCCCCAAGGCCGGCGATCCCTTCCCCTACCGGCTGACAATTGACTGGTGTGCCGGGTCCCCACCACACTTGGTTTCGTTGACACCGTGAGGTTTCCACCAAGGGCCACAAAAACAGTGGACTTTCCCTTAAGGGGGCAAGTTCGACGAATACTCAGACGAAGAAACAAGAAATTTTCGTCCGCTGTCTTAAAAAAGACAGCTTCGGAACTTCGACCTTAAGCGGCGCACAATCCGTAGCGAGGTGCTACGAAAGGGCGGGGCTAGTGGCCGGCGGTGACGCGTTCGTAGCCGGGCGCTACGCACGTAGCGCGTGATGACGACGGAGCGTGCGGGTGCGGGGTGCGAGGTGCGGTGTGAGACGGAGCGTAGCGCACGTGTGCGCGCTGCGGTGGCCGAGAGCGGAATGATTAACCCCCGACAAAAAAGAGTGGTGTTATAAGTTTAACGCGTATATCTGTGTGTATGTCTGTGGCATCGTAGCTCCCAAATGAATGGACCGATTTTGTTGCGGTTTTTTTTGTTTGAAAGCTGATGTAATAGTAATGGCTTTTAGCTATAATTTATGAAGATCTGTTCAAGCGTTTGAAGACTTTGAAGATCATCAGCTCATTTCCTACTTGACAAAAGAGTCTTACCAACTTTTACAGGTCCGATTGATTTGAAATTTGGTGTACTGTTACTTCGGTGGTATTTCCAAGACATAGCAACCTTGAGCTGATGCTGCAGCATCAAGTAGTCTGCAGGATATCCAACCCCTCAGCAACTTATAGCAGATATCAGGCTTATAAGAATGGTCTCAATGAGTAGATGTTAGATAAATGATGGTGTCTACTAGTAATATAAAAAGTTTAAAATAAAAACTAAATTATAAATTTAAAAAACCCCCGATATAATAAAGAACCCTAATATTTTGATCCAAGCGTCGTCACGTCGAGGGTTTTCTAAATTTTAAATTTAGTTTTTATTATTCCATTTTTTTTCTCATACCGTCCATGTATTAAGTATAGTATTAATTACCTCGTTGTTCTAGCGGTGGCAAGCGCGACTGCTGATCGTGAGGTCCATACTGTCTATGTATATTCAGCACGTGGTTAAATAAATAAATAAGCTACTGAACCTTTTACTAAAGACTCAGCGACGCACGTTTTACACAATTGTATTTATACGAAAATTATAAAAAAATAAGAGAATTGTTTACTAAATGTTCCTTGTTTTGGTAATTATCCAATTCTATAATACATTCAGGGCGTTTTTGAGGCTGCCTCGCTTCTGTAACGCATCATCGATGTTTGCCGAGGTACACACAGGAATTTGATGCTATCTGGCGAAAGCAAATAGACAAATAGACACGGTAGTCTGCTACTCTTTGTTATATTAGAGGGGCTCGTGGCTAATTAACAACCGTGTGGATCACATGGTTTTCAATGTTAAGCTGCACTTGCTGCGGTCAGTCCGTGGATGCCTGCCTATTCGTTACACATCGAGACCCTCCGAGCCTCGGAGAGCACGTTAAATCGTCGATCCTGAGTGTCATACGAATACCTATGACAGTCGTTATGAGTAATCAGAAGCCCTAAAGTCTGACAACCGGTCTAACCTCAGGATATCGGCATTGCCCAGTAACTGGGTTGTGGAGGTCTGATGGCAGTCGCTCCGTGTAAAATACTGGTATTCAGCCGAATCTGGTTAGACTCGAAGCTGACCCCAACATAGTTGGGAAAAGTCTAGGTAGAAAGAAAGTCTGCTACTCTTGAAAATTATCCAAAGAATATTATTTTGTTGGTACTTCGCATGGTGTGCTGAAATTACGCTGAACATAGTTTTGTAAAAACTGAGCCAGCTCGAACCTTAGTTGTTTCGTGAATAAATTTACCAGCATTTACCGCTAGTTCACACAGAAACTGATTACAGGACCGTTTTCAGCGGATCCGTTTTTATTTTGGTGATGTCGACAGTATTCCGAATTCAGTAAAAAATACTGGACCGACATTTTTATACATTACAAACGGATCCGTAGATGAATGTATGGAGAAGTATGTAATGGGTGCCTTCACACGCGATCCGTTATTTATATCGAATCCTGCTTGCCAGATGCGAGGGGCGTGCGGGAGCGCCGCGCAGCTGCTATTTGTTTAACTGATCCGTCGGTAGAGATGTGAACAACACATCCAGTACCGACGGATCCGTTAAAACAGATCCTACGATAACGGATCCACTGTGAACGGGCTCACTTTATGTATTTTATTTCATTATTAATTTTCCACATAAATATAAACGAGACTGAAAGTAACTTAATATCCGTCCGTATAATATTCGTTCACCGTCATACAAAACGTACTTATTTAAACATGCCGTTAAAGATAAAATCGGGCCCACTTCAGCCTGGTAACGGCGGAAGCATGTACTAACAAATATTTTATTTACAGAGTTCCGATGTCCGTTCCCTGCTTGGGCGAAGTTTGGCTCGGGCGAAATCAACACATTACACTGGTGCTTTGGCAGATGCAGCACAAGCAGCCGGTATAACAGTACACATTAATTATGTACCTGTTTTAACAGTAAGCCATGAAAAACTGCCAATAAAGGTTTATATAAGGAAGGAAAATATTTTTTGCCGATGTGGATAGGTCATGAAATGTTTTATACAGTTTAATTTTATCGGCTAAAGTTTTGTAAGTAACATAAACATAACATCACGCCTTGTATTCCGCGAAGGGTTCGGCAGAGATGTTTTTAGTACACCCTCGTTTCGCCAGTTATGTAAGTCACATGTAATAGGGTGTGAGTCTGTTGCCATTAATCAGACACAAATCCAGACTCCGGGCTGAGAAATTCCTAATGGAAAAACACAATAACACTTTGCCCGACCTGGGGATTGAATCCAAGACCTCACGATTAGCAGTCGCGCTTGCCACCACTAGACCGACGAGGCAGTCCAGGGAGTTTTGTAAGTATTGTTTAATTTTTTTTGTAGATAATAAGGAATGGTTAGAAATTTATTATGAATCTTTGAATAATTATTTATGGGTCTAAAAAAGTATTTCCATAGTAATATTTAACATTTTTAACAATGATTAAAGTACAATAGTTAAACTATTTTATCACTTTGTGTTTAACAGATTAAACAATGTCTTCATGTAAGTAGGTCGTATTCGTGGTCTCTTTGTTACACTAGCTTTGAAATATAATAATACTGTGTGCAACGCTAAATACTTTGGCACTTGAAGGAATCAGAAAACAACTAGTCCTAATTAAACATGCCTGGAATTTTAGATTTAAACAGAGGAAGCACTTTCATGCACTTAAATTGTATCCTGACTATAGTATCCTAAGCTAAAGTTCGGGCGACGAGTTGTGGCCACTCTGAACATAGGCTTTGCGAACTTTCGCGCATGTACACTCGTGAAGATAACAGTTACCCAAAAAAACTATTAAATAAGCTACACAACTAATGGCCAATCCTAACATCGTAGTAATTAAATGTTAACTAAAAGCTATTTTGTTACTAAATAATCTATCTGTACTTGCATAAAGAAGAGGAAAATATTACCACAATCTTTTGTAAATAGATTGATTATTGCCGTACAGTACTACAACATAGGATATGCGCTTCGGAAATCTTCGTGTTTCCGAATTAGTACGAATTATGCAAACCGAAGGCCTAGCACGAACATTTGACTAATAGTATCGTAAACGTATCGCTAATGTAAGCAAATGTTGAATCCAAAACACAACTGTCTTATTACAATATTTTGGTTTAATTTTTGCGACATGCACCATTTTGTCTTATTCACAGATATGCAGTTTTCAATTTTATTACTAGCTGCCCGGACAGACTTTGTTCTGTCAAAAGTTATTGGCCTGTAGTGGGAAAATAAAAGTGTTTTTATGTTTTTTCTCTCCATAAGAACCTTCCTTGTGCCTTAAGGAATATATATTAAAAAATTGCCGAATTGGTCGAGCCGTTCTCAAGTTTTGCGCTAAGCAACACATTTGGCGATTCATTTTTATTTATGTAGACTAGCGACCCGCCCCGGCTTCGCACAGGTGCATTGTAGATACTAATGTGGAGCATATAAACCATCCTCTTGAATCACTCTATCTATTGCTGAAAACTACATTAAAATCCGATGCGTAGTTTAAAAGATCTAAGCGTACAGACAACGGGGGCGACTTTGTTTTATACTATGTAAAGAAGATTTAGTATGTGCGAAACGAGTATTTTCAATTCAAAATTCACTCACAGTAACGTTACGTTTACGTTAGGGCACGTTCCCACTATGTCATGACGATAAATTTATCGTTGGACGACTGTCGTCTCTAGCTGTTACCATTATAACGACTGCTGGTCGTCAAATTTTTTTATCGTTTAGCGACTATCGTATCTAGCTAGATACGATAGTCGCTAAACGATAAAAAAAATTATTTAAAAAATGTCGTCGCGATCCAATGTGAACAGCTGTTCACATTGGATCGCGACGACATTTTTTCATTTCACGACAGCCGCTTTGTCGTTTGCAAATAGTAGCAAGCTGAGAGATGAAGACAGATGGTCGTAACAACGACACATCACGATGTCGTGACGATAAATTTATCGTTGGACGACTGTCGTGCTAGCCGTTCCCATTAACTCGACAATCTGTCGTCACTGCAAATACGAGTCGTGAACGACAGTTTATCTTGTCGTCTTATATGTGAACACGTCCATTTAAATATATAAGCCACGACACTTAACTCTACACGACTATCTGTCGTCACGACAAAGTGGGAACGCGGCCTTACTAACGTCACAGCATTCGTGCCAGGCTTACAGGTCTTTCTTTATAATTGTATAGAACTCTGACTTTGTTTTATTTGGATCAATTCCGGATAGGCCTCTCAATTGGTTGCATAATTCGGACCATTTCAGAAACGTGGAAATTGCCAAGGCGCATTACATTATGTCGTTGCCTAGTGGTGGCAAGCGCGACTACTGATCGTGAGGTAGGTCGGGCAAATTGTTATAGGGTTTTCCATGTGGAATTCTTCGGTAACAGCCCGGGGTTTGGATTTGTGCCCGGTTGATGGCAATAGACTCGCCCCGTGTTACATAGGACTTTAAACATAACTGCGAAATGAGGATGTTACTACCTAGTCTTGCCATAAATATTGTCACGAAGAAACATTTTTTTTATTGCAAATAATATTTATTACTTTTACAGTATGTTAGTTTAATACATAAATATAAAACAATTTAAAATATAAAAAGATTATTCGAAGTGGTCTCCATTTGCTGCAATACAGTCCTTTAAACGTTGAGGCCCAGTTATCAATAGAAGCACGCACTCTTTCCATGGGAAAATTCTTCACTGCCAATCGTATGGATTGTTTTAGGGAATCCAAATTATCATGGCATTTAGAACAAGCCGTACTCTCTAAAACTGACTATAAATCATAATCCAGCGGATTAAGATCGGGACTAGACGACGGCCAGTCTTCAGCTCTGATGAAGTCCGAAACGTTCACTTCCAACCAAGACTGCGTGGACCGAGCTTTATGACCCGGCGCCGAGTCTTGTTGGAAGGACCATACTTGGTTATTGAACATGGTGTTGTTAAGGGGCTTAACTACCTTCTCAAGAATGGTATCTTGATACACTTGTGCCGATGTTTTGATACCTTTTTCACAAAAATATGGCTCAGTCACTCCTTCATAGCTAACACCCCACCAAACCATCACTGAAGTCGGATAATGCCCACGTTGCACTCTGTCGACTATTCGGGAAGCTTCCTTAGAGCTTTGAGCATAAATACGGTAATTTTGTTTGTTAAAATGTTGCTCAATTGTAAAGATTTTCTCATCCATAAACAAAATTTTTCTGTGACCTGTCTTTGCGTACCGCTTCAGTAGTTGTTTCGATTTTACCACCCTATTTTTTTTAAAATTATCAGTTAAAAAATGACCAGTGCGTCTCTTATATTCTGCAAGTCCTAAGTCATCTTTTAAAATACGTGACATGGTTCTGGGTGCTATCTTCATCTCCTGAGATAAAATCTTTTGCTTTCGGACAGGATTTCTTCGAATTCTTTCCCTTACTGCTTTGACCACCTTTTTCGTACGAACACTACGTGGACGGCCAGATCTTTTTCTGTCACAAACAGAAGAGGTCTCATTGTACCTATTAATAGCCCGGTACACAAACATTTGACTAATACCAAGCGTATGGAGAGTTTTACAAATTGCATTTGGCTCCATACCAACTTTGTGTAATGTAATCACAGCGATTCGGTTCTCTTTATCACCCCACTCCATTTTAATATCGCAAAATATTGTAAAATGTATTGGCGCCAAAATTAGAAAACTCAATGAATAATCATATGAAAATGACAGATTCCAAATTCAAATGTAATATCTTTCTTATTTTTAATTGTAACAGTATTTATGGCCAGACTAGGTATACACCTCTGCCCAACCCTTCGAGGAATACAGGCGTGCTGTTATGTTATACCTTGTCTCTTCACATAATCTCTTATTCGCCTTTCACAATACCTACAGGAAGAAACAGTGGAACAGGCTTTTATTTTAAACCGGAAAGCACAAGGCTAAAGCTAGGCCAAATTTTGCAGTAAGTAAATTACAATTCACAAGTCACGTACATTACATATTAAAATTTATTTCTTCGCAGGATTGGAACCTCGAAATTCAAGGGCTTTGCAAATTCGCGCGCAAACAGAATACGAAAAATGTGCTTTCGAACGCGCTTTAGTTCTTGCGCATCGAGGACAGCGCATGAGAAGGTTCCCACCAGATTTTGCTGAATGTGCCAGATGCGCTGAAGAAACGGTAATACTCCTAACCATTACTCCTGAAGTAGGTCTTGCTGGGAATTAAAGGATTCGAGAAGGATTGAATTGATTTTCATTCATTCATTCGTGTTATTATTATATCATTAATTGCCACGTTGGTTTAGTGGTGGCAAGATTGGGTTCGATCCCCAGGTCGGGCAGTGTTATTGGGTTTTTTCGTGTGGAATTCCTCAGTTACAGCCCGGAGTTTGGAATTGTGCCCGGTTGATGGCAATAGTCTTGCCCCTATTACATAGGACCTTAATATAACGGCGAAATGAGGGTGTTATTATACACCTCTACCCAACCCTTCGGGGAATACAGGCGTGATGTTATCTATACTAATATTATAAAGAGGAAAGATTTGTATTTTTGTATGTAACGAATAAACTTAAAAACTACTGGACCGATTTCAAAAATTCTTTTGCCGTTAGAAAGCTACATTATCACTGTGTAATATAGGCTACGGGCGAAGCCGTGAGGACACAGCTAGTGTTATATAAAGGGCAAACTCTGTTACACTTATACAGCAACACACTGTAAATAATTCAAGTGTTCTTTCAATTTCGTAACTACTTTTAGGTACTACGATAACATTATTTGAAAATATTTTAATTCGGTGCATCCACAGAATTGAAGCCAATCGATGAGTTGAATTTGTGGTTGTGTTGAGTTGCAAATACTGATTTAAAATCAGCTGAAACTGATAGAATAATCAAAAAGGTGTCTCGCTTTTTATGCCGTCAGAAAAACGTCCAAGCTATTCGCTAAGCGCCGTGTGAAAAAATAAGCAACTTTTTACGCTATTCAGCTATTTTCTAATGGAATATTTTCTCACCAAAACGTGGCAAAATTCAATTTTCTTTAAAAAATAAAGTTTGCTGCGATGCTTGCTCTTTTCACTAAGTTAAACTTTTCTGAAAAGGTGTTTTGACTATTCAAAAGTGCTGGTAATGACCTACTTCAGTGCAAATAGGGACGAGGGTGTAAAAAACAAACCAGCGTTTTGTTTCCTGAGACAAGATTTAAAAAAACAGTAAAGTTGTTGGATTGAAAATGTTTGCATTAGTGGCCCAGCTGTCATAATGTATCGCATATGTTGCATACGTGGGATCAGTTTTCCGCCTGTGTCACCTAGGTTAAGACACGACACGATTTAAGAGCCCGTTCACACAGCGGATCCGTTTTAACGGACCCGTCGGTACTAGATGTGTTGTTCACATCTGTACTGATGAATGAGTTAAATGGCAGCTGCGTATGTGAAGGCACCCATACTCCTCCATACATCTATACGGATACGTTTTTATACTGTTCCGGTATCCAGTTTTTGATGACTAAACGGAATGTGTAAAAATGTCGGATCAGTATTTTTTACTGAATTCGGAATACTCTCGGGTGTGTGAACTCACTCATATAACAACAGGCGCCATCACGTAAATAAAAACGAATCCGATATAAACGGTTCAGTAAACAATTTCGGTGTGAACTAGCTGTAGAGAAGTTACTACAGTCTACTTATTTTTTGCCATCGTTATTAGGTGCGAGAATGTGCAGGCAAGACGGCTAGCGAAGTGTTGCAAACAGCTGTTTTGTTGCTAAGCAACATGGAGCTTAAGAGGGACTCGGTCGACGAGGATGCCCCCAAAGTTATGGTACATCGTGGACGTATGCAGCCGCAGAAGGAACAACAGGTTTAAAACTATCACTATATTTTATAACTGCCAACTGACTAGACACACTATGAATTTAGCGACTAAAGTACCTACGACAAACTACTTAGTTGTTTTTGGTCATGAATATGATACACGTTGTCTGTTTACTGTTGAACACGTGAACATTTTAGAAGCAGCTTTTTAAAATATTATTTTGCATATAGTGTCTGTGAACATATACAAATACTTGATTTGTGAATAATTTCACTTATATTTCACTACTTGCTTGTGATTATTAAATTCAATTCATAGCTTAATTCATACTTAACTGTCTACAACTACGCCATTTTGTTAAAATATATTACTATATTATTAATATTTTCAAAGATTTATTATACTACTTCCGTGTAAAAAAGTCTATACTTCGTTTACTAAAGTGCAAATACGTCTCTGTTTACAACGAGAAATAAAAAATATGTTGGCAATAACCGTAATTCTAGGTCCAAGAAATATCCCGCGCGGAAAAACAGAGAGCCGAACAAATCTCCCGTTTAATGGCTTCGAAATATTTGGAGCGAATGGCACATGACAAATATTTCTTAACTGCCTTATGTAAGGACGAACGATTGCTCTCCGCCAATAAACAAGGATCGCAAAAACTGCAGGAATTGGCCAATAAAGCTCTCGCCGATGTGGAGAAACGACAAGTACGCTCTTACACTATCTCACTTAATAAATTACCTTTGACCCGTTGACCCATAAAATGTAATACATTGCACGCCGCCGTTCTTTATAAATGACCAACTAAATTGAAATTTATAGCACTTGTATAGATTGAAATCTAACCCTGTAGTTGATTCGCTGTTCACAATATCCGCAGCATAGCTGTAAGCTTAATTGAATAACACCGACATTTTTTGGAACAAAATATGAGACGACACCGGTGTATTATATTCCAGTAATATTTTTGAGCATTTTTTGCGTTGTCTGTGTTTTCGCCTAGTCCATTTTTTCAGACAGATATTATCATTTAAATTGCGTAAGCCTGTCACGTTGTCTGAAACGCTGGAACACATTATGATTCAACTATTTGTAATGTTAGCTTTATGAGTTCTGATCGTTTATTTAATATGAATTAGGCTGTTCTACGTGAGCGTAGACCGTTATACGCTGCTCGTGCGTCAGAAGCTGCTGCTCGCGCTCGCCTGTCCCGCGCACGCAAGGAGCAATTGATGCACACGCAACTCCAACACGCCACAGACGCACGCCGCCTCGTACAGACAACTCAATCAATCTATGAAGAACGAGACACCGCCAAGTGTATAGAACACGCCGAGTTCGGAATGGAACAAATAACAAGAAAACCAGCCAGCTTATTACCAGGAAAAGATAAATTCCTGCAAAAACTACAGGATATAGTTGCAAACGCTTTCCTCGACCAGGTAGGTTCATTTCTGTATTTTATTATAAATTGTGTAGCCATGGGCATTACGGAGCTGGGAAGTTTAATAGAGCTTGTTTGCCAAGTCACGTAGACCGTGAAAAATCTCTCTTATTTTATGTTCAGAAACGTGTTCGTGAAAGTATGAGCGAGTCGGATCGGGAACGAAGGGCATTTATTCTTCTGGGCATGTCGGTGTCTCGGGAGCCGAGCCGTGACTCCGTGCTGCGAGTGCGACCACCCGCTCCCCCTCGTGATGCTAAGTAATTTTAGTATGCCAGTTGTAGCATCAGTTGTCTTAATAGCCTCATGGTTAGGAATGCGGTGTCGAATGATGCTTTTCCGGGAGTATCCGTGAGCGACCCTCATGAAAGTGTGTTGTGTTTTTTTCCAGAATAATTCTGTTAAAAAAACAAGTTTTTATGTTTGTCTTCGCTTGATAGTTTACTAAGAGTTTTGCCACACTTTTGCCAATATCGGATATCCCTTTGGCATAGAAAATAACGGCTTACGTTCACACTTGGTTGTAACACAGGAGCTAGACCGGGTAGGTATTATGTAACTTTGCCTTGACCTGACTTTCTCTAATTAATTCGACCTTTTTATCTGGGGCCGTGGCTTAGCAAGCGTTATTCACCCCTCCACCACCCTCACCATCGTTTTACGTTATTTAATGTCTGTAGTGGCTTGTCTCTGTCCTCATATGAGTTCAGATAACGTGTGATCAAAAATACGTACATGTATTTCAGAAATGCTTCTAATATTTTTTGGTTCCTTACTATTATAGAACTAAGATGCAATGTAATGCGTTATGATTTCGGATTTTTCCTTGATTTAGTAGATTATGTGCATCCCCATGGTTTTTATTATTAAACTGTAACATCACTATTTCTACTTCTTGTTGTCTGTGAAAATCTCTCGAGTCACTCAGTTTATCAAGTCTGTTGACCAAATTCAAGGATATACCTAACAAATATTTATGTACAATTATATATCATATATCAAATTTTTTGGAATTATTTCACGATGACTAACCGTATTGATTAGGTAGAAAAACATAATATGGTACAAAATAATCGATCTACAACACAATCTAAATCGACTGTGGAGCAGATGATGCCTCAAAATCAAAATCAAAAATTTTTATTTCACGTAAACCAATACAGGTGCTTATGAAACGTCGAATTTAGGTGCACGGTTCCAATTAGTTGTTTCCTATGGAGAAGAGTCGGCAAGAAACTCCATGGTTACAGCCGGCAAGAAACTCCTCACCTGCTTACCTGTCTACTCAGCCCTAATCTGTGTATAATAAAAGACCTGTTACAAGGCGAGTGACAATGCAATCAACATGGCAAAGTTTTGGTCCGACACGACACGGCGAAGAAGAGAAGAAGAATGTACAGGGTGTAAACAATACAATAACAATAATAATAGTAATATTATGTAGGTACGTAGTGTACTTGTACACCTAGATTGCTCGATTTTCTCTTTCCATTCTCCCAGTCCATCCAAAGGTTGTCTGGAAGAGATCGCCTTGCGCGATAAGACCGCCCATTGTGCATTTTTGTATTTAAATAGTTTTTTGTGTTATATTAACCTGGTGTACAATAAAGAGTATATAAATAAATAAATAAATAAACGAAATCATGTAATTCCTTCAAACCTCGTGATGAGTACATCACAGTTACAGTTATTCTATGTCAGCAGTAGCTGACATAGAATAACTGTACAAGGGATAATTTAATTAAATTAAACATGTGTTCTTAACGTGAGACATTTTAGCGCCTCGAGCAAATTGCGCGGCGATCGCTCGCTGCGCGGTCATTTAACTCAGAGCGCTTAAGTACCTCACGTTAAGAACACATGTTTAGTTTTTGTATTTTTTTTTTATTGAATCCAAAAGTATCCCATGCAGGTTTAATCTATGTCAGCAGTACATCGCGAGGTTTGAAGGAATTACATGATTTCATTTACACCCTGTATAATATTGAATTTGAATACGCGTTACATTTCACTAAAATTACTAATCTAATTTGTATACATAAAAAAGTACTTTAGGCTCGTTAAAAACCCTCCAACTGTAGTCATCGAAGGTTCAAAGTTGGGCTCCTAATTTATCTCCAGAGTTCGTCTCCACACCCTAGAACGTGCACTTTCCATGAGCACACGAGTAACAGAACGGTGCTACTTGTTGCACGAGCTGGCTCGACTGAACGTGGATACAAAGCAAGCCCTGAAAGCTCGAGTCTTCGCTTCCAAATGTCGAACGGGTAAGATTAGCGACACTTTCAGTAGAACGAAATTTATCACAGTGTTAGCACTAAAATACTCGTGCCTCACAAATTTATAGGCCAGTGAACGGGTCGTTGATTCGAGAAAATAAATTAGCCTGCCACGATT
Source organism: Amphipyra berbera (assembly GCA_910594945.2). NCBI lineage: Eukaryota > Metazoa > Arthropoda > Insecta > Lepidoptera > Noctuidae > Amphipyra > Amphipyra berbera. Next base: position 11,926,102 of record OU343125.1, read on the forward strand.
GAATACAATGTCTTTTGTTCTTAAACGTTTTGACTTAGTTATACTCTATTTTAATATATTATAACATTAGACAAATGAGACCCATTTCAGTAAGGAAATGTATAAATATAAGCAACATGTTTGCTTCCCGCAGGGATACACAACACAGTAGTATGCGTTATCAAATGAGCTGAAAATCTACTTGAAGAAATTATTCAAAAGATATTCGAATTGTTCGGCCATTTTTGTCTAATGTTAAGAAATGGAGTATAGGTCCATGTCCATTGGATACCTTTTATGTACTTGTTTACTTTCCACTACCTTGTACAGTTTCTAAAGTCATCGTGCTGGCACACGAGATTTTGAAAGTGTAGGTAGCTGTACAAATAAGTAGCCATCATATCCATTTACGTAGTGTAAGTAAATTGAAAGGCAGCCAGTGCTCGAAATCGAAGGTCTACGCTAAAAGCATTAAAGTAATGAATAAAGTTCGCAATGTTTACAAGAGTACGAGGTTGATCTGCTTTTAATATGTTATAAATTCTATATGAGAGTTTTATTATCAACTGTTTAATATTTCGTATAATTAAAAATGGGAAACATACGGAAGAGTATTGTTAAATATTAATACGATCCAATGATTCGACATATCATAACTTATAAACAATCTCCAGCAGGCCCGCCGCTAGCTGTTTCGCCGCCCGCGTGCAATACCGAATGAAAAAGATTAATTCCCAAGCGATACTTGGAAGAGCTTTTTTTTTTAAACACTCCCCTTACTCTTTCGATTACTCCTGTATCTTGAGTGACACAAAACCGAAAAAATTGAAATTGGTCTCAATGAGTCGCTCGATTTGCCGCCCCCTGGGTGTGCCGCCCGCGTGCGATGCACGCATTGCACGCCCGCTTACGGCGGCCCTGATCTCCAGTAGTTCGTTCTGCCTAGCCTTTTCACAGCTATGGTGGGGTAAGCTTCCAGTCTAACCAGATGCGGCTGGATACCAGTCTATACTAATATTATAAAGAGGAAAGATTTGTATTTTTGTAGTTTTGTATGTAACGAATAAACTTAAAAACTACTGGACCGATTTCAAAAATTCTTTTACCGTTAGAAAGCTATATTATCACTGAGTAACAGAGGTTATATTTAAAACTTCTGACGCGGGCAGAGCCGTGAGGAAACAGCTAGTATTTTATACGGAGCGGTTGCCATTAGACCTCCGTAACCCAGTAACTGGGCAATGCTGATATCCTAAGGTTAGACCGGTTGTCAGACGTTCGGGCTTCTGACTACCCGTGACGACTGTCATAGATATTCGTATAAACAATCTCCAGTAGGCCTAGTACGAATGCTGTCGAGTTACTGATGTAAACATAACTTAATGGAAGTGAATTTTCAATAAGAAATACTCGTTTCGCACATACTATTTAATAAAATTGAAAACTTTATTCATATCTATGGCAAAATTTTATAGGACAGTTGTATTTTCGATTCAAACTTCGCTTGCATTGGCGATACATTTACGATACGTCAAACGTTAGTCCTAGACCTATTGAACTATATTGTCTATTCAAATTAATCTCTCACATCGTTGTGCTGTTGATTTGATACCTGATAGCCTAGAGCAGGTACACAATTTAGAGGACGCTCCGTGACTTTGAAATGATTTCCTTTCGAAATTCATCTATGAAGATTCGCAAAAGACGATTAATGCTCGGTTTCTAAAAGCCAACCAATGGTTATCTCTTAAAATTAGCAGTCGCGTATCTATCATAATCAGCCCATAACTGTCCCAATACTGGGCACAGGCCTCCTCAGAATGAGAAGGTATTAGGCCTTAGTCCGCCTCGCTGGCCTGGTGCTATTTGGTGGTTTACACACAACATTGAGAACTTTTTGGAGCTCTCTCATATGTACACGTTCCCTCATGATGTTTTCCTTTACCGTAAATGCAAGTATTAATCAAATTCTGATCCGCACATGAATTCGAAAACTCAGCGGTGCGGGTTGGACTCCATCTAAGACCCTCCCGCATGAAAGACAAGCATCCAACCACTACGTTGTCTTATCACCTTCTTCGGCGTAGTCGTAGGCGTAGTCCATTCCTCCCATCGGTTATTATTATATTCCGCAAGTAAAATTGATTTAGTAGTTTTATAAAGCAGTTTGGTGCCAATTACATTTACAAAACTTCATACAGAGGCTAGAGCATCAAATCAACGTGCATGGCTTCTGAATGCGCTATTTCTATTGGCTCGCTGCCATCTCCTGCAAAACAATCGGCCTGAAGCCAGAGCAGTGCTGCTAGAAGCCGCGGGGCACGCCCGCTCCTACGGCTACCAGGATGTTGCTGAGTTCTACGACACGGTAAGCGCTTTAAATATTTAAGTACTTAATAGAACATTGTTAGCGTAAATGTACAGAATATTGTTGGAAGTTTAATAGGGTAGTTAGATGTCTATTTTACTATGCTATATAAGTACAGGGCTCAATAACCTTTGTGATAATATTCAGGGGAATAAAAAGAAAATAGGTACTATAAATTGTCACACAACCTCTATTATTAGTTTTTGGATGATACTGAAAATATGAACCTGTTATAACATATTAATTGATTTTAACAGCCTTGTTGGTCTAGTGGTAGCATAGCATGGAGTCCTGGGTTCGATCCCCAGGTTGGGTAAAGTGTTAGAATTTCTCAGTATCAGCCCGGAGTCTGGATTTGTGCCCGGCTAATGGCAATAGGCTCGCCTCCTATTACATGGGACTTAAAAATAACTGGTGAAACGAGGTTGTACTAAAAACACCCCTGCCGAACCCTTCGGAGAATACAACGCGTGATGTTATGTTAATTGGTTCTCTGAAAAAAAAAATAGATACACTTCCTCATTCACTAAGATCTAAAAAGGAACATACACACAGGTATGAAAAATAATAAAAATAGAGATCTAAAACTGACATTTTTGTGCCTAAAGTTCTCTCGTAATTCGCTTTTGATAGCTAAGTGCTACATGGCGGACCTAATCTGGGAAGTCTGAAAATATAAGAAAATAAAGTAAAACGCTTAACATTTTTAAACTCCAAGCTAATTTCAGTTCGGTGAATTTTATGCCGGTTACTTTTTCGGTTGTATTTTTGTTTAGCAAACACTTGACAGGCGAACATTAAAATGGTTTCTGGGAACAGTTTTGATCGGCATTTGGAGGAAATATATTTAAATATAAAACTGTTTTTACTGTCAATAATTATTTTTTTGAGTATAGTCGATAATCGATTTTGGCTGCATTAAAAGGGAATGCGGTCGGCATTTAGTCTGTATTTCTGAGTTTGGATAATGTCACTAGAGCAAATATTTTTTACCATATGATATATATCTACCACCACTATGTCCCTATGTTTTGTTTTTGTCAATAAATTAATTATTAAAAGAACTAGAAACGTTTCAATTTTACAAAAATCGACCGGTTTTACCACCGTTTTCAAGCATCTGGCAAACAAATTTGACGAATATAAAAAATAAAAGAAAAACATACAGATATAACCAAAGTCTTTCTTAAATTATTACAGAAAAACATATTAAAGGAAACAGGGATACGATAGTACGATTTCGCTAATATTGCACAGGAGAAATCAGTCCGAGATGCAGATGTCTCTTTCGCGCTCAATTGGGAAGGTTTGCGGGAGGGGTGGGACGGAAATAGATCGCAAAAACCTATTCAAATTATCAATATTTTGCAGCCCGCGTTTCCTGTTAAACAGCTTTTATGACCGACGATACTTACTTAAGTACGACGCACCCTTGGCAGTCAGTTCTGCTACCAACCTTGCTGACTGGCGAATCTTTTCACAACGGCATAAGCGACGCGAGATTTTTTTTTTTTTAATTTGATTCGTAGACCTAATCATTGCTTCCTAAAGCTCGTTAAAATAGAATAATAATTATCGATCTTTAAAAGAATATAAACAGGGCCTTTGGGATTCTTCTTCTTTTTGCGTTAGTTCCACAATGTCAATAGTCGAACTTCCAGAGTGGCAACATTATACGCCTGATACTATCACACCAGTTATCCCTATCTTCAGCATCATGAAGAACCGGTGCTTTAAAATAGTAAAACCAAAATAAAAAATTACCAATATTACACTCGGTAGCAATGAATCTGGGTCAACAACATAAACAAAACAATGTTAAAATGTTAAACAATGTTTTTAGAGATTGGTTGGGTTGGTGACCCGGATTCGTTGCTCCCGAGTGTAGATTATATTTTTCTCTACCAGTGTGTGAACGTATCATTGGAAGGAGAAGTATTCGCCGTGGATGCTCCTCTTGAGAAGCGTGAGAAGGACTTGGTTAGCTTGATGCAAGATGATGACTTGAGATCGGCTGCCAAACATCTCTTTAGGCGGATGTCTCTCATACCTGCATCCAGGTCAATATGTCATTTCTTTATTTTAATAGGTACAACGACACAACTAAGAAGTCGCACCGGCAAACTTAATCGAACAACCAATGACAGTCGCTTATTTTCGCGCCACTCACACTTATTGCGTTAGTGTAAAGATCAATTTTTACTGCAGTACTAATACGTTTTCGTGGTCTGGAACTCGCACTCAGTTCGGAAATGGTAGGTTTTACGAAGTGTGCCGATGCGACTTTTTAGTTGTGTTGTACTATGGGTCCGTACACAGAACTGCGATGCGTCGTCGCATCGTAGAAATATACGAGCTCGCACGACGCATCGCCAGAACTTACGAATTGATTCGCGTAATTTATTTTTCCTATATCTTCTTATCGGAAAGATAAAAGATAAAGATAAAAGATAAAATAAAGACAAAAGATAAACTAAAGACCAAAGATATAGACAAAAGATAAAGATAAAAGTTAAAGATATTTATTTTGCAAATGTGAGTGATACAAACAGATGTGGTGACATAAAAGAGGATACATGATAAGCCATATTTAACCATAGCGGCCCGTCCCAGCTTCGCACGGGTGGACATTTTCCCGTTTTTGCATCATTTTTCATTTATGCTCCGCTCCTATTGGTCGTAGCGTGATTTTATATAGCCTATAGCCTTCCTCGATAAATGGACTATCCAACACAACAAGATTTTTTCAATTCCAACCAGTAGTTCCTGAGATTAGCGCGTTCAAACAAACAAACAATCAATCAAACAAACTCTTCAGCTTTATGTATTAGTATAGATAGATACTGAATTTCCGGTAAAATTATAAATGCACAGCTTCCTTATTTTCCAGTTACTAATCTAGTAGCTAGAAAACATTTAGTAGCTGGGAAACAAAGAAGCTGTGTATTTATAATTTTTTAATCGCTTTGTAGCACAGCACTAATGGGAAAAAGTAGTGTTAATCTAAACGTCTACAACATGCATTATTCTGCTGTTACACGGAAGGCTTTAATTATAATGATAATTAGTAATACGAGGAAGTTTATTGGTATGTACACACCAAGCTAACGAACGGTGTTCACTATCAGCTCATATCCGAATGAAACCAGATTTGTTGTACAATACGGCCGACGTATTTTGGCGAGTCTGAAGTGAGCGCCGATTGGCTGCGCAGCCAATTATAACTGGTTTATTCATGATAGTATGTATGTATAGTATTATTGGCTTATTAGTATTATTAGCCATTTGGCGCTCACTTCAGACTTGCCAAGATACGTCGGCCGTATTGTAAATACATTTTGGTCAAATTAACAAATCACTAGTGTTAGTTGCTGATCGTTGGCGTTCGTTGGCTTGGTATGTACGTACTGTAAGCCAGATGAAATTGAAGCTACAAATCCAAGCTCGTAAACCATCAATCAGGGTTTTAGCCCAAATTGACAATTATCTGCTTAAACAGACACGAAGGTATACTAGTAACCATGATACACGCTCATACTTCGCACATGACAGCCTCTCAGGCTCTCAACGCCAATTAATCATAAGGGGTGTTGATTCCAGGCGTTTCTCGATAATGCCCGGCACTCGCACCGACGACAGCGTACATTGTGCTATCCGTCGACGGCTATCTATCATGCCGAAGTCTGCACAGCCTACTCAGATTTCTCGGAAGTTGCAACATCCTTTGGGTTTCCAAGAATTTGATATTTGAATCTTGTTGTTTAAAAATAAATATTCAGAGTAGCTATAAAATAAGGCTATGGGAAAACAATGGGACACATAAATGAAGTTGAACGAGATTTTGATCACCGATACTGTCTCACAATACATGTACTCCTGGTGTGTGTGCTGGTGATGTGGGGTTTTTAACCCTATGGCTACCAAATACAGTGGAATCCGTTTATTACGACTTCGCGTATAAAGATCAGCCGCTTATAGCGAGTTAGGGCCGGCGCAGATTTGGCGAAGCGCAGCGCAGAGCATTTTTCACTGCTAAAGCATTATCATCTATGTGTGCTTTGAAATAAGATCAAAAATCAATTAACACAACTACTCGTCCCCGTGACTCCGAGAGCATCGAAGCGACTAGAACCGAAAGGTGATTTTCGATATAATTTAAACGCTAGCAAAGTCTATAATGGTTTGGCAATAAAAAATGCTCTGCGCTGCGCCTCGCCAAATCTGCGCTGGCCCTTAAGAACGCCCTTTAGTTAGGTTCCCTTATCTGGTATTTACTGACGCTTATAATGACGTCCGTTTAGTACGACCAAATATCGCCGTCCCTTTGTTGTTGTTATAAGCTAACTCCACTGTAGTCTTATTTTATGGTTGCTGGTGTGTTACAATAATTTTCGTTAGACGTAAATTGGGCGTTCCTTTGGACCTTAGTAAGCTTTAAATGCCAGTCTCAATTGTGTATCCAGAAATAATGTTTACGACTGGGAACTGACTTGAAATAAAGCTCATTTTAAAGCCCCTTCCGGTCGATCATAAACTGCTTCAAAATCATACATACATACATAAACTCACGCCTTTTTCCCATGGGGGTAGGCAGAAACTATAGAACGCCACATGCTACGACTCTTACATACCCCTTTCGCTTCATCCACATTCATACATCTTGTCATACACGCACGCCGGTTGAGAGTACTACGCACCTGACCTTTGTGAAGAACATCACCAATAACATCGATGTATGTCCTTCTAGGACGTCCTCTACCGGCGTTCCCATTAACATCCGCCTTACAAATTTCTTTTTTTAATCGCCGTTCACTCATTCTCTCAACATGGCCAAACCACCTAAGCATACTCCTTTCAATTTTTGTCACTACATCATCTTTTAAACCGCAACTTTGTCTAATCTCTTCATTTCTCAATCTATCATTCAAAGTTACACCGCACATACTTCAAAATCATGTGTTTCGGAATATTGGTGCCCAAATATTAATGTTCGAACGAATTCACGAAACGGTATCACGAAATTCTTAAAATTATACGAATATGAAGAGAGTGGGATCCATTAAACATTTTTAAAGAAAAGGGCGCGAGGATTTTCATTTCGAAACTTTTACATTTAAATATTAATGAATCTGTCGTGAATAATAAGGCCCTAATTTTTTGAAAATTTTATGATCCATTTTTTATCTACAATGAAATCTAAATTAATGATAGCATTATTCGTAATTAACTTGGAACTTTCTACACATTTAATTTTGTAATTTTCGTATCGAATATTAAATCTAATTAAACTCAGATGACTTATTATTTTCACTTCTTATTAATTCCATTACGTTTATATTCATATCATTTAAACGTTTAATTAAAAATGTATGAATGTGCAATAGTAGAGATTTTAGTAAATCAAACCTTGTTAATCTAAGTAAGTAGATAGCAAAAGTACAATTTGATCTAGTAGGTAAAAGTAGCAGTGTGGAAAAGCAAACGTGTATCGCCCACCTTGTACACGCAAACTGAAGTCAGTCTATAATTGTGTTCTTCAATCATGATGCTAGATTTTTTTCTTCCATATATGGTCACAATATAAAACAGGTCTAACCTTAGGATCTCGGCACTACCCAATAACTGGGTTGCGGAGGTCTGATGGCAGTCGCTCCGTGTAAAATACTGGTATTCAGCCGCAACTGGTTAGACTGGAAGCTGACCCCAACATAGTTGGGAAAACGCTAGGCAGAACGATATGGTCACAATATAGTTAAGCGTCTGTGGTATACATAACGCTTATGAAAACTTTATTATAGAAAACCTTGTTATAATCCGTCCTTATTAACACATATTTGTAGCCTTTATTTTTGTAATCTTTTGGTTTATGTAAGGGTTGAGGAACCACCCCTGCTAATCAACACACATGAAAAACGTTCGTTCTGCCTAACTTTTTTCCAACTATGTAGGGGTCAACTTCCAGTCTACCCAGATGCGGGAGAATACCAGTATTTTACACGAAGCGAGTGCCATCAGACCTCCGCTACCCAGTTACTAGGCTATGCTGATATCCTAAAGTAAGACGACTTGTCAGACTTTCGGGCTTCTGACTACCTGTAACGGCTGTCACAGGTATTCTTATGACACTCGAAAGCGACTGTTTAACGTGTTCTCCGAGGCACGGAGGGGTCTCGATGTGTAACGAATGGTCACCTTACCACGGACTGACCGCGGCAAGCGCAGCTTAACCTCGCAAATCATATGATCCGCGCTTGGTATTTAACCACGAGCCCCTCCATATTTTTCTTCCACATACGGTCACAATCACTGCTGCCAATAAAAAATTCTCGATACCCCGCTTCAGTGTTGTCGATTCCCCGAAATTCCCCGCTTGTTTTCTTTTTCATCCCTGAGCGATAGTCGGACGACCTCTTTTTAAGCGCTCCCCTCATTTCTTTGGTGCAGGTACGAAGACGACAAATTTACCACTTTTTTTTCCTTCTTTTTTATCAATTTTAATATTTTTTACTACTTTAAATTATTCAATTTGCATTTTAATTATTATTTATAGTATAATACTCTGGCAAAATAGGTTTTTGTATTATAATTATTATTTTAATAATATCGCTCTACAATACCTACTTGATTCCAAACTGTAAAGTATGAGCATCATGCAGCTATTAATGATACACTTACAATCATATCATATTACTGCCTATTGTCTGGTAGTATGAGTCTGTCATGCTCACTTAAATGTCTTGCTGATAGTGGCGTTGTTTATCCGGTCGTTGGGTTCCCTACAATATAGTTGTGCTGACCGATGCGGATGTGCACGTCATGCTCGTGAACGGGTGCCGTCTGTCGGGACTGGTCAGCCCTTAACTGCTATGGCAATCCTAGAAGGCATATTTTTCTATTTGTTACTCTTATGTGAGTTTATTTGTTACATTAACCTGCATTATTCTCATTCTATTTTTCACACTAGGTACTGTAATGGAATTGCCATGAACTATTTTGAAAAGAGTATTCATGGAGTTTCTTGCCGGCTCTTCTCCATAGAACCTACCTTTTGGAACCGTGCACCTAGTTTTGACGTTTTAAAAGTGCCCGAAATCTGGTCTATTTGAAATATAAAAACTTTGACTTTGACTCCAGCGATAGTTGGACGAGCTTCTTTTTAGGAGCTCCCCTCAATGTTTCCCTTGGGCGACCTTTTTTTTTTCAGCGCTCTCTTCTGTCTTGGTTGCATTTGCGAACACGAAACCGAAAATATTGGAACTGCTCTCAATTCCCCGATTTTGTTAATTCCCGCTCTTTCCCCGCACGGACCCCCAATTCCCCGCAAATCGGGGATTTTCCCCGCAATTTGCAGCACTGGTTACAATATAATTAAGCTTCTGTGGTATATACAACACTTAAGCAAATTTTATTATATAAACCCTTTTAGTTGAAATCCGTTCTTAGTAAGATAATATTGTAACCTTTATTTTTGTAACCTTTCGGTATATGTAAAGGTTGGGGAACCACCCCTACTAATCAACACACATGGAAAACGGGGGTGACAAATTAACTAGAAATCCCTTTAAATTACATATTATTAGTTAACAAGCGTCTCATTGACAGTTCCAGACGGCGACGGGAGCAACATTGAACATTGATACGTTGCAGTTTATAGATGAAATGCGGCTGCAACCAGATTTAGCCGGCTTGAATTAGGATAATGTTCGGCCACTGTCAGTGCAATAGCTCTAACTGTTTAAGCTAGACCACAAAGCTCGACATTGCCAGCTCATGTTGTTGAAACATTCATTCATCATTTCGTCGAATCAGGAAATCGGGATTTAGGAACCACGACTGCTATGTTGCACACATAGGTACACGGGTTACAAGTGTCATAAAATTATGTAATAATATTACTTCAGATTAAAAAAATGACTGATTGATTACCTGCCTTGTTGGTCTAGCAGTTGCGAGCGCGACTGCTGCGCATGGAGTCTTGGGTTTGATCCCCAGGTTGGGCAAAGTGTTATTGGGTTTTTCCATTACGAATGTCTCAGTAGCAGCCTGGAGTCTGGATTTGTGCCCGGTTAATGGCAATTGGCTCTCCCCCTATAACATGGGACTTAACGTAACTGGCGAAACGAGGGTGTACTAAAAACACCTCTGCAGAACCCTTCTTGGAATACAAGGCGTGATGGTATGATATGTTATTGAAAAAATCTAAAACATAATATGCTTTTTCCATATATCGCTGTAACAACTGTTGGTAAAGCGTAAAGAAATAAAAATAGATTAGGGTTACTAACCCCATTATAATGAAATATAGTATCCTACGATATTACAAGCCCTACTTCTTCTTTTTTAAAATATCACATTTTTATTTTGTTGATTTTTTTTCCAATCTACTAGGTATATTTTTATGGGTACTGGACTCGAAAATATACAAAACATAACATCACGCCTGTATTCACCGAAAGGTTGGGCAGATGTGTATAGTAACACACTCATTTCACCGTTATGTTTAAGTCCCACGTAACAGAGGGTGAGCCTAATGCCATCAATCGGGCACAAATCCAAACTCCGGGCTGCTACTGAGGAATTACACAAGAAAAGACCCAATAACACTTTGCCCGACCTGGGAATCTAACCCAAGACCTCACGACATTCGATAAATTCGATTTACCAAGCGTCGGTGTCGCGTCAATGGTTCCAGACAGGGCGACAGCGCGGACAACATTGAATGTCTCATTTACATTACCCGATATGCTACAATTTCAAGCCGAAATGTGGTTACATCTAGATTTAGCCGGGTAGAACTATGGCATATCGAATAGGGTACCTATATTGAACTATAGTGAGAGGCAGGCAGGTGTAACTATCTAATACCTACTAGCTTTAGTGCAGTAAATATAATTATTATATGAAATCAAACAACTAAATATTCAAGTAGTTATCATCTTATATTCATATATAATCTTATATTCGTTATATCATCTTATATTCGTTATCATATTATAGTAATTATACAATTAGACGTTTTTGATAACAAACATTTCATCTTTCAACAAACTTAGCTAATATGAATTCAAAATGAAAGCTGAACTGAAAGTTGTTTGTAAATATTAATAGATTAAATAACTAAAAGGTATTCGCCAACTTCCGCTCCACGCAGATACCGTCTGCCCTGAATAAGGAGCAGAGAAATGAAGGATATGCTAGATAAGGATATTTAGTAAACATGAAGCTGCTACTACTACGATGACTTGGTATTTTAAAATATTATACATATTACATGTAACAGCTAGTTCGCACAGAAAACTGTTTACAGGACCCGTTTAAGCGAATCCGTTTTTAATTTGATGATGGCGCCTGTGGTTGTATGAACGAGTTCAAATACACGACAGTATTCCGAATCCAGTAAAAAATACTGGATCCGTTATTATTATCGTATCATGCCTGCCAGTTGCGATGCAGCTGCCATTTGTTTAACTGATTCGTCGGTACAGATGTGAACAACACATCCAGTACCGACGAATCCGTTAAAACGGATCCATCAAAATGCATCCGCTGTGTGAACGGGCTTTTAATTAGGTAAACTAAATTAGGAATTTAGGTAAGCGCACAATTTCATTCCTATTCTAAATATAATGTGTGCAAGCAGAATAGAAACTCGAGCACCTATAACAAATATTTGTTGACATATTCATAAACAGTGAACTAGCAGTTGAACGTTTGCCATCCATGCAGGAGGGTCTGAGTTCGGTCCGGCAAACACCTCTGACTTTTCAAATTCATGTCCGGATCATTATTTGACTATCACTTGCCTTAACGGTGAAGGAAAATATCGTGAGGAAACCTGCACACTGAGAGGGTTCCATAAAATTCTTGATGTCCTGTATAGTCCGCCAATCCGCACCAGGCCAGCGTTGTGGATTGAGACCCTTCTCATTCTGAGAAGAAGCCCGTGCCCTGCAGTTAGTCAGTAATGGCTGATTATGTTTTGTTATGTTTAGCCATGAGCAACTCAATTATTGCTTCTGACTGAACATTAAAAACAATGGCGCCTTTACTCCACCATGGGCCTTAAATTGTCACTCGCGAGATGATCGTGATTGTATTCGACAATTCATTTTCATTTGAGCTCGAGCTTTATGTGATATATACAAGGTTAGTCGGAAAGGGGGTACTAAGCCGGAAGGGTGTTAAAGTACCCATAATAATGGATAACTTTTCTTCAACAACTTTCCCCAAAACTCTATAGTTTAAGAGAAATATTTTTTCAAATATTTCGTGAAAAATATGCTAAAATCTATCTGTCCATAGCTATGATCAGCTGTTTTTACTATTTAGGTCATATTTGGGGTCACGAATTAGAAAATTATTTTTCTGTATTCATAACTATAGCAGGTATGATTTTTTTTTTGAAAAATATAAAATAAATATCTTTTTGCCTGCAAATAAAAATTATCGAATTTTGAAATTTTAACACTTGCTTTTATTTAAAATAGTCATCGATGATACTTTAAGTGGCCCGCGGCTTAGTACCCTCTTTCCGACTAACCTTGTACATTATTATGTAATACATAAAGCCCTTCGTCTTATCTACCTTATTTCTACGATCCGAGGCTTGAATCATCCTCATCCCGCGGCTTGACAACGAACACGCAATTAACTTCCGGGTACAGTCGCAATTATGTCGCGAGCCTTCGTTTCGCATGAAGAACTCACATATACAACCCTTATGATCCTTCACTACCTTGTTATAGAGACGAGAATCCAACAGACATAAATAAGTTCCAACATAATTAGCTGTTGCGAGGTTTTTGGAACATTGTGAAGGGTTTTAATATTTAAGCGTATATCTTATCTGATGACGTAATACGTATTTCGTGTTTAGAGGATTTACGTTTTACAATAATGTGATGTTTCTCATACACTCGCGATGAAATGACATTTCATTGTGGGATTGTGTGTTCGTTCCGTTTCCTTGTGGCTTGTTTACAATCATAATGGTTTATATTGTTTTGGAAAATTTGGTTAGTAATTCATTAATATTGAGGTAGATTTAGATGTTATGAGAGTTGTGTATTGTGTAAACAGTCTCAAAAACTCAAAATGCCTGAAAAAGTGTCTTTAAGATTATCTAAAAAGGTATATTACATTTTACATACATACATACTGGTATGTAAAATGTAATATACGTATTATGATGTAATGTAGTTATGTATTATACTCACCGTAACTCCTCCGTATTATGGAGAATAATGTTTCACCGTCAGTCTCGACTATCATACGAATACCTATGACAGTTATTAAGGGTATTAAAATCCAACATACTTGAGAAAGGTCAAGACAGATAATGACGTAGGTAATAAGAACTTTTTTTTTGTTACATATGACGTGACGCTGAGATTTTTGGATCCGCTTCTTAAGTTGCTGGTCCAAAATCTGTGACTTTTTCAGTGTCATTTGTAACTTTCTAAATTAATCCATGATACCACTAACTAATTGAAGGGAGACAACGTGGCACCTGGGCTTAATGATCGGAAAACATCAACACGCGTTGCGTAATGGAGGTGATCAATGTAGTAGTATCTCCTGCCGTGGTCCCAAGTTACTTGGGGTCGGCGCAATATGTTTTTCTCTTCCACTCTTCCCTGTCAGCCGTCTCATTATCATTTACTCCCTTATCTTTCATATCCTCCCTCACACAATCCATCCATCTTTTCTTAGGTCTGCCTCTCCCCCTCCATCCATCAACATTCATATTCATCACTTTCTTAGTCACATGTGTTTCATCCCTCCTCAGCACATGCCCATACCAAGACAAACGCTTTCCTTTCAACTTTTCTGTCACTGGTGCCATTGATCAATGCTTGTACCTTTTTTGTTGTGAGAAGATGCCTTTGCCCTGCAGTGGAATAATAACAGGCTGGTTACTATATTAATATCAATTTATAGGGTGATATTTGCAACGCAACACATTTATAATTAATGTAAATGTTGGTAAGTTGCTCTACCTCGTGCGCGTCTTTAATCCTGCCGTCAGCTTACATACGAAGCGTGGGGACGCCTTCATCAGCGTCGGTGTTTGAGTAAAACCTGGATTTAGCGCTGGCATAATTTGTCATATGTAAGAGAATACGAGAATAATAATTGTTCCAGTTATTTATGGGAATACAACTCTTGAATTGATGTTTGAGGAAGATTTCGGAGTGTTACGATGTTTCGAGAAAATTCCTCTAACGTAAAATATATTTAAGTCAATCAATCTTATATAATACGATTTTGGAGATTTAAGTTTCATAAAACCATTTCTCGTTAAAGACTACTTTGTAGCATGACTTATCGCAAAGATCGTCTGATTGAACGGTACATAATTCATACTACATTTTGTAACAAAAATGTTATCTGAAGCACCCTTAATTACTTAACGGTTATAAATTACTTTCTTTGACCAATCAAATTGAGTTAAGCGACAAAAAAAGCATTTCCTCGTTCATGAATTCAGAATATTCATTAAAATTTAAATGAAGTAATAACAAAAAGTGGGTTTTATTGAAGTGAAGGGTTAATGTTCGCGACACTAATTGGCTATCCACGTGACGTATGGTCCCGAACCTGAGTCACTTAATAATTAATACACCCACCAAAATATATTGGAAAGTGAACAAACGCCATTAAATTTTCGTAATAACGTGTCCGATATCATTCAATTTATTGACACGAAATGTGGTAATTTATTTATGGATTTTTTTTTTTTTTTTTTTCCTAATTGACTATTGTAGATGGTCTTGCGGACCTTTTCTACGTAACCTGGCTATTATTGACGAGACCAGAAGGGTCTCCGAACCAATACCTACTAATCTAACTACCTAGCTAACTACGCAAAGCTAACTACTGTAACATCATGGCTATGACTATAGCAGCGACACCTCTGAGAGCGTCCCCAAGGGGGGACTCGAACTCTTAGGGTGCCGAATGCAAGAGGACTGGGAGGGATACGACAGCTTGATGAGGGCTGTATTCTCGCGTCATGGTGACTGCGCGGAGTCAGAAGGGACGACCGGCTCCGCGGCTGCGGCGGGTGAGCACGGTGGATCGGGGGCGGCGGCGGTGGGACGTCGCGAGGGGCCTCGTCGGCGAGGGCGATACGCCGGTCGGCGGCGGCGGTGTATGTGTATGGTACTAGTCGATTTATTCGCCTCCTGGAGGAGGGTGATCTCATCATCGGGCTCTAGTAGCGCATGCCGGGGACGGCGGACTATGCTAATCTGGGAGGGTTTATAATCGGACGCGGCGGTCACGAGGGGGTTCCGATGCCTCGGGGCATGGTCGAAGTAACGCTTAGACGTGCGTTTGAGATATTGCCTTACCGTTGGCATTTTTAAGTCTAAATGAAGCTGAACGTTGCGCATATACCACGGAGCGCCCGCGGCTCTGCGCAATACGCGGTTTTGCAAGATCTGGAATGCTTTAAAGCGACATGGCCTAACGTGTGCGAACACGACGCTGGCGTAGGTTAATATGGGGCGAATGCACGTCAGGTAAAGTCTCAACTTATTTCTAAGCGAGAGCTTACTGCGCGCCCTAATCATAGGGTGTAACCGGCCCACAACACAAGAGGCGCGAGCGTGCACCTTTTTGATGTGTTGCCGGAACGAGAGGTGGTGGTCTAGGATAACCCCCAGGTACTTGACGCTCAGTTCCCAAGGGATCTCTTTTCCAAACATGACTACTGGGGGACAACGCGAGTGGTTATCGCCGTGCCTCTCGAAAAGAACTGCTGCGCTCTTTTCGGGATTCACCTCGATACGCCACTTCCGAAACCAAGCGCCGAGGCGGTTGGCTGCGGTCTGTAAGATGCGAGAGATCGATTTTAAGTCACTACCCGTGTAGTAAATAGCCGTGTCGTCGGCGAAAAGTGCCAACTGGGCCTTGCCTTGAGTGGGAATGTCGCTGGTGTACAGCGTGAACAGAAGGGGGGCTAGCACGGAGCCCTGAGGGACTCCGGCTCGGATCGGATGTGGAGACGAAAGCGTGCCGTCTATTCGGTAGCGAAAGGTGCGATCCGACAGAAAGTCTCGAATGATGAGCACGAGACGGTCTGGCACGTTGAATTGGTACAGTTTATATAATAAACCGTTGTGCCAGACCTTGTCGAAGGCTTTCGCTACGTCGAAGAACAGCATGCCTGTCTTGTATGAAAACATGAAGCCGGAGCTTATGTGTTCGACAATACGGTGAAGTTGCCTAGTGCAGCAGTGGGTGGGACGAAAACCAAACTGCTGGTCGGGAATGAGGTTATGGGAATATGCGAATCCCTTTAAACGCGAATAAATGATACGCTCATAAATCTTCCCAAACGAATTGAGAAGGCTTATGGGGCGATAACTGGACGGCTCACACTTGGGTTTGCCGGGTTTGGGGATGCCTATAACTGTGGCTTGTTTCCAAGCTTGCGGAAAGAGGTTATTGCTAAGAGCGCCATTGAAGATGGCGGTCATTAGTACTATGAGCTGGGCGGAAAAGAGTTTAATCACCTTGTTCGTGATGCCATCGAGACCGGGGGCTTTCCTGGGCTTAAGATTCTTGATTATCGCCTGCACCTCAGCCGCGGTGACAGGGGGCAGGGGATCATCAGGATCTTCTACGGGGGGGAGAGCGGCTTTACGTTCG
The DNA here is from genome assembly GCA_910594945.2 of Amphipyra berbera. Taxonomy (NCBI): domain Eukaryota; kingdom Metazoa; phylum Arthropoda; class Insecta; order Lepidoptera; family Noctuidae; genus Amphipyra; species Amphipyra berbera. The sequence goes on from OU343125.1 coordinate 11,943,107, forward strand.
ACTTCGGTATCCACCTGGGACAGATGGACCGGGTCTACTGGTAATGCGCTGGGCGTACACTGGGCTTCTAGACTGTCGGCTAGGCATTCGGACTTTTCGTCGTCTTCAAAGGCCGGCCTTTGATTCGGACGATTGAGAGGGGGAGTAGAGGCTACACATTCATTTTTGAGGGCGCGTTGCAAACGCCAGAAAGCGAGATGGGATGGCTCTAATTCGCCTAACATCTTGTCCCAGCGGGACTCCCTAACCTCCTGTATGCGTTTCTTTACAGCACGCTGCATAGAACGCATATGGAGGCGGTTGCCTTCGCAGGGAAAAGTGTCATACGCGCGTACGGACGCATTCTTCTCCGTCAACAGTTCACGCACATCGTCAGGCAGTTTCCAGCGGTGATCTTCCACCGCTGGAATCTGTCGTGAACACTCGTTCACCGCGGACTGTACGTGACCTGTGAGGGAGTCGATAGCGCCCAACGTGTCGGCGATTGTCACTATGTTGTCGGGGATTGAATCTAAATGTGCGGACGACGGAGACTTGAGACGCTCCTCTAGCTTCCGCCAGTCCGTGATAGTTTTAGTAGGCGCGGGTAGACCGGGATCCGGGGGACCGCCCCGGGGACCCAGGTCTAGGACAACGGGTCGGTGGTCAGAGTCTAACTCTTCATGCGTTTCTATCGAGCGTATGGCGAGGCCTACGTTCTTTAGGAGCGCAATGTCGAGTATGTCGGGTCTGTCATCAACGTTGGCGGGATAGTGAGTGGGGGACATGGGGGCTATCACATCGAAGTCGAGCAGAGGGCTCAGTGCTTCGAGTGTCCGGCCGGCCGGGTTATTGGAGTGACAGCTCCAAGTGATGTGTTTGGCGTTGAGGTCGCCCGCTATGATAACGGAGCCTCCGCCGAGATCGAATAGAGCTCTAAGGTCGCTCTCGAGAGGAAGTCTCAGACTAGACGGGGGGTTGTAGACCGACACGATAGTGATCGGCTGATGTCCTGTCATGCCTAACCGACAGATAGAGGTTTCCAGATACTGGAGATCGGGAGGGGGGTCTAACGGGGTGCAGTACAGGGAACGTTTGTAGTATATGAGGGTACCACCGCCGCCACAACGGGTCCTGTCGTTGCGAACTAACTTGTAGTTGGCAATTCCAGGATTCCTATTGTGGGGCTTCAGAAACGTTTCCTGTACTAGAAATATGTCAATTTGATGATCACGCAGAAAGATTGCGATCTCATCTCGTTGACCGGCTACGCTATTCGCGTTGAAGAAACCTAACCTAAGGGATCGCGGTTTGATTCTAGTGTTGGTCTCAGTATCCATTAGAGGGTAGCGAGATTAATTGGTTAAGAATGTCCTCAAAATCGCGGAGGACATTGATACGCGCGATTGGATTGCCTTGAGTGGCGTTCCAAGCGGAAATCATATTTTGTGCCCAATCCATATTGCAGGAGGACAAAGATTTGAGCAGGCTGGGAAGAGTGTCTTGGAAGAACACTTTCGTGGCCATGAGTGAGGGGATGGGGGCCGCGGGTGCTGAGGGCCTGGGTGGTGTTACGGGGGCCGGTGCATGGTGGACTGGTGGTGCGATTTGTGCCTGTCGCTGTGAGGCAGCCGGCATTGTGGTTGGGGCGACAATAGGTTGTTGCGGGGGAATAGCTGCCGCCACCACCGGCGGGGCGGTGGGAACCGCGCTCGGAGGTGGTGGTGGGCGCCTTTGCTGTAGGGCTGGGAACGACTGCTGGTGTTGCAGCATGTTCCAGGGGGAAGGCCTCTGTGGACTGAGGCGGTCGGGGATATGGGAGGACAAGAGGGGGGCTATGGAGTAGCTCTCCCTCTGTTGGCGGACGGCCGAGCGCTGAGCCAGCTTAGGGCTGCGCTGTTTTGGCGCTTTGGGGCACCCGCGATAATTCGCTGGGTGACCCTCCACGCCGCACAGTACGCAGCTTGGGGGCTCTGTACACAGAGCCCTGTCCTTTGGCCTGCTGCAGTCGCTCGTGCCGTGAGCGCCCAGGCACTTAACGCACCTGGGCGTCGCGTAGCAGTTACGCTGCGAATGGCCATATAATTGGCAACGATGGCATTGCCCTGGAGGGCCGCCTTTGTTGGGGCGCTCTACTACGATACCGGTAGCGTAGCAGAGGGTTCGGATGTTGAAAATGGCCTTTGATTCGGCCAATGGTTCGCAGACGGCGAGGACCATCTCATAGGGGGCGCCACCTCTGCCGCGGTGCATGCGGTGGACTTCTAAAACGGGAACGTTCTGGGACTGAAGGTCCTCAAGAACATCTTGGGGGGTAACTCCCAAGGGGATGCCACGAATGACTACCCTTAGGAGACGCTCGTCGGGGAGGGCGTAGGTGTGGAAGGACACCTTCATTTCTTTGAGCAATCGCGTCATATTGCGAAAGTCTGTAGAATTTTGCACCATGACTTTGATGCCTTGAGGGGTAGAGCGCGCGCTCAGGAAGTGGATCTTCTGTGCTGTGCACAGACGACCCACGTCCATCCACTTAGCCTTGTCCTGAATGAACACAGGCGGTGGAGCGGGCTCTTTCCTCGGAACTGAGGGTTTAGTGGGTTTCGCGGGATTCGCGGAGGTCGCGGGAGTCGCGGGGATCGCGGGGATCGCGGGGGTCGCGGGGGTCGCGGGGGTCGCGGGGGACGCTGTGACCGTTTTAAGGGCCTTAGCGGGGAGATCGGTCGGGGCAGACTGCGTCTTACGCGCGCGCTTCTTCCCCTTGCCGGCTACTAGCGTGTAGCCTTCAGAGGAGGATGACGAGTCATTATTTGAGTTCGACTCGGAGTCGGACTCAGAAGAGGGGCCGCAAACGTCCATGACGGACGGGGCTTCTACCGCGGAAGGCGGTTGCACTGACGGGGCAGGGACAACTACCGCTGAGGGCGGTCGAACGGACGGGGCCGGGGCAACTACCGCTGAGGGCGGTTTACCGGACGAGTTGGATGATACGGAGTTAACTCCGTCATCGATACGAATGCTCGAATATTGAGCATCGCGCCTAAGCTCAGGTGACTGAGGGCAATCCGCGGAGTTCCTGAAGGGAACCCCGAAGATTTTAAGGCTGTACGCCGCTGCGAACGCCTTGTCATGGTGAAGAAGCTCCTTGACGGCCGCTAGTATACTAGCGTCCGTCATGATGGAGTAGGGGGCAGTTTAATGGGGGGGAGACCTAACTCCTATCCAGTCCCGAGGAGACACGTACGTGTCGCCCCGGGCGAACAACTCCCACAAAAAAGCCCACCCGTAAGGTTTTCCTAGTGTTATACTACCGAGAAGAAAACCATAAACAAACTCGGTAGCTACACTCTGTGTTGTTCGATATCGCCTGAAGGGCCTAAAAACCTAGCTCTCCGGGTGGGATTACCCGGAGATGAGTAACCCTCCCTGTCGGGTGTAGACAGGGAGGTTGTGTACCTGAGGTGTTCCCTAAGCTTGAAATCCCGATCGCCGATCTTATTGTGCAATCGGGTTCCTAAGTCCCTTAGTAAAATTAATTACCTCGGGAATGCTGGGAAGAGAACGGGTTATGAGTTGGGTCCGACTAGGAGATCCCCCAAGGCCGGTGAGTCCCAAACCCCTACCGGCTTAAGAATGGTGTGCCGGGTCCCCACCACCTCGGTTTCGTTGGCACCGTTTGGTTTCCACCGAGGACCACTATATAAGAGTGGTTTTCCCTGAAGGGGGACTACTTCGTTTTGATGGTTTACTCTCGGAGGAGACAGTGATGTTCGCCACTTGTCTTGAAAAAGACGAGCTTTGAATCGAGCGGTCGTGTGGCTAGCACAACTCGTAACAGCGTTACGAGTGTACTGAGCCGCGTCGACCGGAAACGGAGTGTGCGTAGCTGCGTGGCGGGGCGCGCAGTGACGTCAGAGGTGCGCGGCGGGGCGCGCAGCGATCGGGCGTGGAGTCGAGAGCACGTGTGCTCTGGCCGGCGTCCGAGAGCGGAATGTGTATGTATTTATGGAATCATTTAATTTTACTATTTAAGCTTATATCCGTAAGTTGGATCAAACCAATTGATATTGCTATTTTTACCACTATCACTTCTGATTACCTACTATAAAATCAATTTATCACTAAAATACCTACCTATCTAAAATGTATATCCCTAAGGACACGTTTGGCTCAGTGGCTGAGTGATGGGCTTTCTGCGCTACTATTCTGTGATCTGATTTCTGTGTTCGATTCCCGCACGGAACAAATATTAGTATGACCTAACCTACAGATAGTTGTGCCGGATCTGGACGTTTGTGCATATGAAAATTTGTGTCTGTAAACGCACCCACAATACAGGAGAAATCTTAGTGTGGGGAAACGATTTTTTTAAATAAACAAAACAATGAATGTTTTCAATCTTTCGCGATTTGTACACATTATATAAATACTAAATCGGGTCTAATCGCGTAGAAAATTTATTATTATTTTTCTGCCTTATAAATTTTCTACGCGATTAGACCCGATTTAGTATTTTTATTTTTATAACAAAACAATTCTTACTAAAACTATTTGCATGTGTCATAATAATATGTAATATTCATACATATCTATTATAGGTATATACGCAATGTTTCAACTAATAACAAGAATATTCTTGCAAGCAGACAGCGAAAAATTATGACAATGAGTTTTCATCAGAGCGCCTTTTGTTATTCTGATTGTCTGTTTATGTAAATGAACGCGTAGTAGACAAGATACGGAATCGGCAGCCATATTGCAGGGGTAGCAAACGCGGGCTGTACTGTACCATGTCGTGTAAATCCTGGAAAAGAACAGGCCACTCCTCTCCCACAATGGGTGAGGTAAAATGCAATTAAGGATTCTATTAAGAGGATAGTCAGTAGCGTCCTACTGTGTGCTAATAACAAGGTACTGCTATCATCCATCTGTCTACCATATGTGGTGATTGTTCAATGACTGCCTCGTTGGTCTAGTGATGGCAAGCGCGACTGCTGATTGTGAGGTCCTGGGTTCGATCCCCAGGTCGGGCAAAGTATTACTGGGTTTTTCCGTGTGGAATTCCTCAGTAGTAAGTTCGGAGTTTAGATTTGTGCTCGCCCCCTTTGCCTAGATACAGCACAAAGATATTGTACTGTAACACCCCCTATTACATGGGACTTGAAACATAACGGCAAAATGAGGGTGTTACTATACACCTCTGCCCAACTCTTCGGGGAATACAGGTGTGATGTTATGTTATTCAATGACCGGTCATTGTGGGGTTCGTGGCTAATTACCAACCGCGCGGATCATACGATTGCAAGGTTAAGCTGCGCTTGCCGTGGTCAGTCTGTGGATGGGTGACCGTTCGTTACACATTGAGGCTCCTCCGTGCCTCGGAGATCACGTTGAGGAGTTGGTTCTGGGTGTCATACAAATACCTATGACAGTCGTTACGTGGAGTCAGAAACCCAAAAGTCTGACAATTGGTCTAACCTTAGGATATCTGCATTGCCCAGTAATTGGGTTGCGGAGGTCTGATGGCAGTCGTTACGTGTAAAATACTGATATTCAGCCGCATCTGGTTAGACTGGAAGCCGACCCCAACGATGTTGGGAAAAGGCTACGCAGAACATTCAATGATGGGTCATTGTAGTCATTGTTGCGAGCTCCATTTTCAGGGATATATTTTAACAGAATGACGCGCGGAGAGAAAAATACAGATGACAATAAAAAAAAATGACACTGACCGACTCCCTAATTACTTGTTTCGGAACAAGTTCATTAATTATTGCTCCGCGTCGCAACACCGCCAACCGTGGCATGACAAATTTGTAACGTTACAATGTATGATTAATGTACAATTTGAAATTTCCTTTATTATTGTCATATAACAGGCCCTTCCGGATCCGGGGGATGAATTAATCTGTCCTCCGTTTATTTGGAATAACGAGATGTGTATTTGTAATACAAACATTAATCAAATTCCCAAAAATAATGCGTTGGGTTAAGTAACATGACAATTCTTTTCGTTATTCATCCTTGAGGGAGCTATTCTGGAAAAATCTCACCACCGATCGACCGTCTACTCGACGCTTATCGTGACAATGTGGATAACAAAACTACGCGCTATTATTTATGCCCCGCACTCGGGGTTCGCATTAAGATTCCAGTTATTAGGCCGTATAAGGTACAGTGTACTGCGCTCCAAAACTCAGATCGCCAACGTTGGTCAGAAAGTCACAAGCTTAAAATGGAACTGGGCTGGCCACGCCTGCCGCATGTCGGACGAGCGGTGAGCAAAACTCATCACTGAGTGGAGCCCACACAGCGTCAGACGACGTCACGGCAGGCCCAGAAAGAGATGGCGGGACGAACTAGACACTTATTAGAAGGACTGGCCGCAGAAAACCTTAAACCGAGAGGAGTGGAAGGAGGGTAGGGAGGCCTTTGCCCTGCAGTGATGATCATGGCTGAATAATAATAATATTTATTATTATTAATGCTGTATCTATATCTACGCGCTTCTAAGGGTCCGGACACAAAACTGCGTTGCGACGTCGCATCGTAGAAAAATACGAGCTTGCACGACGCATCGCAAGAACTTACGAATTGATTCGCAAAATTGATTTTTCCTATATCTTCTTATTAGTAACAGCAATGTGCAAATCTTATTCTACCTAGTATAAAATACGTTCAATACGGTTGACAATCATTGAGGAACTGGTCACCCGAATTTGCGTCGCAGTATTCCGCGTTGCGAATTCGCATCGCGTCGCATCGCAGTTTTGTGTACGGGCCCTTAATCCATAGTATCGATTTCGAGTTGACTGTCGAGATAGAGGTGAGTTTCTTACAGAATCTCACAACTGGACACTTCTTTATTAGAAAGCGCACGTCTACAGGGGATTAACAGATTACATTAACTAGTCGGTGCCGTCCGACTAACATAATTTTATAAATCCCTTAGTTGCTTTTTATGACACCCACAGGATGGGTGACCCCTTTTCTAATCCAAGGTCCGGATTATTTGCAGGTAGGGAGCGTCTAAACAAAAATAATGCGCCTACTGGATTTGCTCGTATTTATTGCACCTAAGCTTAAATGTGGTATAAAGCAGTGTAATTTTTGGTTAGATTGGCTGGAGACCCTTCAGGTCTCGCCAATAACACCGGTTACGTAGAAACGGTCCACAAGGTCCGTCTACAAGCAGTCAAATAGAAAAAATAAATAAAAAGAAATATATCCCTACATATAAATTCGTAATTTATAACCAGCGACAGACTTTACTTAACTTGTGCATGTAATCAAATACAATTAAATGATTGTGCTAAGAAATGAACCCATCTATTTTTTGCCATTGCAAAGATTCATCTTCTACAAACGGCCACAAACGCAACCTCATAGCTATTCCGCTGAAAAATGGAACATAAGCGTAATGCTCACCCATTTACGGGCAACCCAAATTTCCACGAGAAAACCTTTATGAAAACAAAAAATATTCAAACGTAACGTTTTTTTTAGTATTAGGTGAGCCGACTTTTTTAATATTTTATAAAGTAAAGTTGATACGTACCGCGTGCGGTTGAAATCCTGAACTTTAATTTCCTGTCGACAAACTCTGGTTGGGAGATTTGCCGTGTACCCGCGTAGGTACCTTGGTACGCCTGATTCGGAAAAATATTATACGTAAAACACATGTACGGTGTACGGCACACGCGGTCTGATGTGGCAAAACCAATTCCAAATTAAATTGCGTCTCCGTAATAATCTTAATATTCCAAATGTTTTGGTATGTTTATGTTTTTATTAGCTCTCTCTATGTAAGTAATTTTACGTTTAAATAAATTGTGAAGAAGCAGCATTTTTCAAAATATTTTTTTATGTAATTACAACCTAATTTTTTATTTTTCTTTTACTGTGTTCTTATATAATATAGATGTAATTAGTCACTTGTTTACTTACGTATTCAGGACTTCTATCACATAAAAAAAACTCCATTTTCTAGATCAAGATATTGGTATAGATAACTCTTCAAAGCATAAGTGAAGCCTAGAGTTGGCATCAAAAAAAGGTAAAAAGAGGAAAATATTTTTCTGTTGTTTAATTTTTTACTACGAGCTACCCTCTAATGGATACGAATAATGTAGAATTTCTCTCAATTGTCCTAATAAATGCTCGTAGAAAGGCCTAAGGTTTTAGGCCTTGAGTGGAATGGTTCGTAATAAAAGCTTTTGGACAGAGAAAATTGACAAAGCAAAAAAGGTAGGTCTAAAAACGTCTAAACCGCATTTATATTTCATGTTATATCTAATACTTACTCAATAATGTATTGTAACACTTTTATTCGGCAACTATAAATGTCCATCAAAGGAGTTAATAGTAAATATTAAATGGTAGCCTGACATCGTTTTTCTTCAATTAGATAATATACAGGCTACTAATAATATATACGACACGTTTGGTGCAGTGGCTGAGCGATTAGCTTCTGCGCTACGGGTCGTGGGTTCGATTCCCGCACGGAACAAATATTTGTATGGCCTACAGATAGTTGTTCCGGGTCTGGGCGTTTGAGCATGTGAGATGTGTGTTTGTAACCGCACCCACGATACAGGAGAAATCCTAGTGTGGGGCAACGATTTTTTTTAAAAACCAAAAAAGAAACCAACTGGAAATCGAAAAGTATATTTTTTAATTTAAAAATAGGTAATTATGGTACAAAGCCACATATAGATTCCAAATTGTAAAAGCCGATACAAATATGACAAAGTTCTATTTGAAAATCCCGACCTCACTTTTCCCGACATCATAATAAATTCAAGGACCTTACAAGCAGTATTCTTAAACAACGTTTATGTTCTCCATAGTATAGTGAATAATGTAAGGACCCATACCATATTCGGCTGCACCCAGCTATTTTAAAAATATGTACCCAATCACGAGTACCAAAAATACCCATGGTAAGTCGACAGATTCGCTGACTCCACAAAATGTTTTTTGCGGGTGTCAAGGCGTCCACTCATAGGGGTCGAGGGGCTGACTCCGCACTCTTAATTGCCCCAACGACCACGCGTGATAATAATTTTCTGCAAAAAAATACTGCGTAGGTGAATGTACCCACAGAACCCAGAAAATATTAACGTAGGTACAGCTTTTTCCTTAGGTTCTGCACCCGTAGAGCAGAATTTTTTTGGGACCAAAAGGATAGAAACGGAACTCTATTGTTATGGCAACAGTGGCCGCCTCTCCTTCCGTCTGTCAAAGGCTACTAGATCTTAAAAGATAATGATTTATTGGCGGTCTAGTCTTTACACAGATAATAAAAATCTAAACCCCAAAAAAGATGAAAGAATAAATCATATACTATATTTTATATCAAACGCGCCTATATTATTTTCATAAAACGGTTAGATTATTTTATGAAGATATTTGATACTGAGTGTGTTTTGTTCAGGAAATGAAATTCATATTCCCGCCAGAGTGTACGCTGCACTAAGCCGGTTCCACACTCTCGCCGAGACAGCCCGAGACTTATATGCTGTCCTTTGCTATTTGATGTTAAAAGTTAAGGATAGAGATAACATATAGGGCTTTCTCGGCGAGAGTGTGGAGCCGGCTTAAGAAAATACAAAGCATATGTCTACCATAGTATAAAATGAACAGACGTCACCACACATGTGAAGACGATTCAAACAGTACTAGTTGTAAAGTAATTAAGTTAATTGTAGTCACTAATTGAGTTCGTTAATAGACTCCGACATAATTGTTGCTTTCTACATGTTTAGTAAGTTTGAAAGACCTGATGCGGTTGTTGGAAACTCTTATTATAGACAGTAGTACCTATGTAGGATTATATCCGTTGTATAGGTAATAGAGATAATTGCTCTTATTAGAGAGAAATTAATTCCCCTTGTTTATTCAACAAGCACTATTTTCTACGAAGAAAGAATTATATTCATTTATTTATTTATTTATACTTCTATGCACTAATGTGGTACATAAGGCGGACTTAATGCCATAAGGCATTCTCTACCAGTCAACCTTATGGTTAATTATATCCTTATAAACAAATATTACCAGTACCTTTATTTTCAAACTACCCACCCAGCCTTAAAATATTTTTCTTCCTGCGAGAATTTTTTTCCTGCAGTCTGCTTTTTACCAACACATTTCCACTTCGCTCGGTGTTGTGCAAAAACATATAAAAACACAAAATATTTTCATAGCTTTTAAAACAGTTTACGAATAAAAGTGAAGGGGCTAGATACCGTTGAATGTGGTATGAACGTATAGCGAAGTGGATCCGGTACGTACTGTCTCGTTGCCTGCAATCCGGAATAATAATATGCTGTGTAATATTCATTTACATCCGTAGAAATACCTATTGCATATTTGTATGTATAACGAAACATGTAGAGTAATGATAAAAAATATTAATTATATTTCGATGTTACATCCTCGAGATTTAACCGACCATGTAGTCCGTTCTCCAACGTGCTGCATCATCACACTCTTTAAAGTTTAGAAACAATTATAAAAAATATCGATTCCGTAGTCGATTGCGATGTGTAATCGCAATCGACTACGGAATCGATATTTTTAGAGAGGTGTCTCTCTACTATTCCCTGCTGTCGGCGCTCACCTCTATAAACGTCATTCGTTTTTTCGTGTGCTGCATCATTACCATCAAAAAATAAAACTTGGGGAAAAGTGCTTAAAAATAGCCTAAAATGGGAAGAAAACGAAAAGTAAAAAGCGAACAGGATATTCGTAAAAAGATACGCTGCCTGGAAGCTAAAAATAATCCTAATCCCCCATTTCCAATACTAGAAATGGAGAATACTATAGCAAAGTTAAAAGAATTCGGAGCTATTTCTGAATGTGTTGATGAACTTGGGCAATATGTATCGCTAGTATTCTTAACACCCAAAAGTACCGGTGCTTTTAGATTTATTAGTATAAATATAAAGTATAAACTTAAAGAAATTAAATAGATATATTTATACCTACCACTTCAAAATGGAGGATATACGCACTGCTACAAAGCTAGTATCTGAAGGCTCTTATATGGCAACAATAGACCTCAAAGAGGCATATTTCTTAGTCCCTATTTATAGTTCATATAGAAAATATCTAAGATTTCGATTTGGTCAATTGTTTGAATTTAATTGTTTACCCTATGGCCTTAGTTCAGCCGCCTACGTTTTTCACAAAACTTATTAGATCATTACTGTCATATCTTAGAAGTGAAGGGCACACAGTAATAGCGTATCTCGATGGCATTTTATGTATAGGAAAGAGATTATAACACCTGTAAAACAAAATCTAGATAAATTAGGATTCATAATAAATATAGAAAATTGTAACACGATACCAAATCGAAAATGTAAATTTCTCGGTCTGGACCTCAACACACGTGAAATGTGCCTTCAACTACCTCCTGAAAAAAATTAGAAAATATTAGAAATGGTTAGAAAATTAATGTATAAGAAATCGATTAGGATACGAGATTATGCAAAATTCATAGGTACGCTAACTACCGCATGCCCTGCCGTTGCCTATGGTTCGCTGTATACCAAACAATTTGAACGCGAAAAACACTTAGCATTATTAAAAAGTAATGAAAATTATGATTCTAGGATGTCCTTAAATAGTTACCTACTACAGGATTCTACTTGGTGGGCAGACATCACCAATAAAGCTAAAAATAAAATACGAAGAAATCAATTTCAACTATAAATATAGACAGATGCATCTCTTATAGGATGAGGAGCCGTGTGCGATGGTGAAGTAGCAAGAGGCCACTGGTCAGACAAAGCAATTGAATATCACATAAATTGCCTTGAATTACTAGCCGCATTTCTTGGTTTTAAAATCCTTTTGCCAAATTTACAAAAATATATGTAGATTTTATAGTTAGAGTTGACACACCACTCCCATCTCGTACATAAATAGAATGGGTGGAATACAATTCCCTCACCTTAATAAAATTAGTAGAAAAATATGGCAGTGGGGCGAACAAAGGAACATTTATATTTTTGCTTCTTATATTAAGTTTCGTGATAATACTGACGCAGACCGAGCCTCTAGACACACAAACATCGACACTGAATGGAACCTAAACCCGGTGCGCTTCCAAGAAATTGTCAACAAGTTTGGTCAACCAGACATGGACTTGTTCGCATCCAGACTCAATACAAAATGCAATAAATATATTGCTTGGAAACGAGATCCAGAAGCATATGACATTGATGTATTTACTCTCAAATGGGATAAATTCTTTTGTTTATGCATTCCCCCCATTTGCGCTTGTATTAAAATGTCTTCGTAAGATACACAATGATTAAGCCACGTGTATCCTTGCTGTTCCATACTGGCCAAGTCAATCATGGTTCCCCTTATTTCTGTCACTAGTAAATTCAGATATTATCTATTTCAAACTTAATATAGACCTTTATCGTCACCTTCCAGGGAACTACCATGGCGTGCGCAATATTATCAGGCAAGCGTTTTTAATTAAGGACATCCCTGATGATCCAATTGACGCAATGTTATAATTTCTTATCTAAAAACACTTCTAATCGGTACAATGTAGCATTAAAATTGTGTTTACATTTTGTCAAAGGAATAGTACCGATTACTATAATAGTTCTGTTCCAAATATTTTAAAGTTCCTAACTGAACAGTTAAAAAGAGGGTCAAGTTACAGTACTCTTAACTCATTCCGATCTGCCCTACCAGTAATTATTAGTAAAAATATTTGTAATGATAATTGTATTGCAAGATTCGTCAAAGGCGTTTTTTTTAAATGAAACCTAGTTTACCAAAATACCATTCGACCTGGGATCCAAATTTAGTTTCAACTTATCTAGCTAATCATTACCCTAATGAAAATTTGTCGATGGAGATTTTAGCGAAAGAAGTAATAACTCTTCTCGCGTTGTCGACAGGACAACGTGTGCAGACGTTATCAATCATTAATTATAGTGATATTAGAATCCAAGAATCTTGCATAACAATACCAATTAATAATATTATTAAAAGTTCTGCACCGAACAGGTGAAACCCAAAATTGATTGTTCCATTCTTTACAGAATGTGATGTTATTTGTCCAGCAAAAGCTCCGTCTCCTTACATGGAAAAAACGGCTCAATTCAGAAACTCTCCTAATAAAAACGAGCTTTTCTTAACTATGAATAAACCTGTTCATAATGCCACTTCCCAGAGTATCAGCCGATGGATCAAACACACGCTACACAGTAGTGGTGTGGACGTGACAACGTTTACAGCGCATAGCACGCGCCATACCTCCACATCTGCAGCAAACAGAGCTGGTGTGTCCATCGACTTGATTAAGAAAACAGCTGGTTGGTCTGAAAATCCCTTATGTTTTGCAAAGTTTTACAACCAACTCCTCGTCAATCCTGAAGAAGACAGATCTTTAGTTGAAGCTGTGTTCAACGTGAGTCACTTTAATTGATTAAACTGTACTGTGTTGATTTTGTGAAGCTTTGTAAGCACCAAAGCATAAATTATAGTATTTTGATAAAATATTCTAGTTCTTTTCAACACAGTATGTATAAGATCATACTTTTCCCATTCCGCAACACTCGCTAAACATCTACATGGTTGGTTAAATCTCGAGGATGTAACATCGAAATATAATTTATGGTTAATTGAACTTACCTGTAAGTGAGAGAGATTTAACATCCCACCCACCCAATGGACAGACCGCGTTAGCGCAGCCAAGCGCCGCGCTCTGTCTACCCTATTGATTGCAGAATGTATACCTGATGACTCCAAACTAAATGACGTTAATAGAGGTGAGCGCCGACAGCAGGGAATAGTAGAGAGGTGTAATCGCAATCGACTACGGAATTGATATTTTTTATAATTGTTTCTAAACTTTAAAGAGTGTGATGATGCAGTACGTTGGAGAACGGACTACATGGTTGGTTAAATCTCTTCGGATGTAACATCTTAATATAATTTCGGTTGAAATTCACTTACAGGTAAGTTCAATTAACCATAAATTATTTATGTTAGGTTCTGAGTAATGATAGGGTTTAATAATAAGATATTATTGGCAAACGTCTGATGAGGCTCTCGTTGGGCGGTTGGGTCAAGGGCCTGATACAGAAAGCGGTACTTCTGGACACAGTGCGTATTGTTAGGAAGTTCCTCTCTCTGAGGCCCTGAACATCAGTAGTTTGAAGCCCGTTCCCGACCCGATGCCGGTGGACTACATTTTTTAATATTTTTAAAAGTTTTTATTTTTATATTGAAATATTTCAAAATGGAATTCAGCAAGTATTGTAAATGAATAAAGATATTATATTAGTGGCAGAATTTTTATTTGGGTTAATCTTCGCCAAAATCTTTTTTTTGTTTGCTTGAATTGATACAGAATCTGTAGGTATAGTAATATGTACATTTTATCGAAAAAAATAATATATGTTTTCAATAAATATTGAAGAAATGAGATGTGCTGGTACCTACGCTTATGTGGAAGTGAATGTTGGTCGTGGCAGAAGAGGGAAAGTAGAATAAATGCCGTGGAAATGCGTTCCTTGCGAAGTATGTGCGGTGTAACTTTTAATGATAGATTGAGAAATGAAGAGATTAGACAAAGTTGCGGTTTAAAAGATGATGTAGTGACAAAAATTGAAAGGAGTATGCTTAGGTGGTTTGGTCATGTTGAGAGAATGAGTGAACGGCGATTAACAAAAGGAATTTATAAGGCGGATGTCAATGGGAACGCCGGTAGAGGACGTCTTAGAAGGACATACATCGATGTTATTGGTGATGTTCTTCACAAAGGTCAGGTGCGTAGTACTCTCGACCGGCGCGCGTGTATGACAAGATGTATGAATGTGGATGAAGCGAAAGGGGTATGTAAGGGTCGTAGCATGTGGCGTTCTATAGTTTCTGCCTACCCCCATGGAAAAAGGCGTGAGTTTATGTATGTATGTATGAGATAAACTTCTTAAATTGTCAGTTTATAAAAAATGTCTACTATTATTCTTGTTACTAAACGTCGAAAGATCTAGTTTAGCAGTATTGCGAGAATAGAAGAAATAAGCTCAAGCTCGGGTTCCGTCAGCGGCGTAGGTATTCATCTTTTTAAACGAGTTTCCTTAATACCTGTTTAATTAAAATGTCTACTCGTATCCCTAAGTCTGTGGGTTCACCGTCAATTTATTAAAAGCGTTAAACCTCTTCTTTAATCTTAGTGACATGTTTGTCCCAGATATTTATTGAGTTTATTGGAATTGCTTTTGGTTAAAGACAGGTATATAAATAAAGGGAATTATTGAATAGTGTAATAATTTCAACAAACGTGAAAAATGATAGTACTCAGTTCTTATATGGAGTAATGCATATTATCATTCTACAAGAAGAAAAAGCGTAATTAAATAAATTGAATGTTAAAAATTACCATAAAATTAACCTTTTTTTCTTTTTTTTTATCGTTGGAAAATCCTCATGGATGTTCTCGCCCGTGGAAGGCGAGGAGGTCTACCGGACTCTTACCGGCTAAAAACCAACGGTGTCCCTCCTTCTAACCTAAGCCCGGGGTCACGGGATTTGCTATTGCATATACCGCAACCCCGGACCATAAAATTAACCTTGATGTGGGGTGCCCCCCGCGCCTCTCAGGAGGTCGAGGGGTGGGGCCCTACAGTGGAGAGGTCCACCAGCAATTGGTGGACCGAGACTTGCCGGGGTCGCGGTGCATACAATAGCGAATCCCGTGACCCCAGCCTTAGGTCAGAAGGAGGGACACCGTGGTGGTTTTAGCCGGTAAGAGTCCGGCACACTCCCCCGTCTTCCCCAGACGGGGGATAGTCCATGAGAATATCTCCACGCTAAAAAAAAAAAAAAGGTACCGTTAAATTTCGGTTTTTTGTCAACTGTCCATGACTGTACACTAAATAGTTAGCTTTTATCCAACAAAATAAATCAAATAGGAATTTCCAGCAGCGCTTTAATACTGCAAACATTTTAAAATCTATTCGAACATAATCCTTTTCAGAACAGTCGTGCACAGCTTTGCGTTGCCATTTGAAATATTTTTCCGCATGCCGTGTCGTGTTTCGATACGTATCCTTATGGAATGCACTGGGATAGGAGATATAAATTTATATTGGAATGCCCATTGTAGTGTTGTGAACCTCGAAGATTTGTGCGAAGCGCGCCAATGGACTACAATGGAGGTTTTCAAATCCTCAATGCGATATTATTGGCACGTAAATCTATTAGATAAAATACTGGATACCTTGTTGAGACCGATGGAAATATAAGAACGAGAGGAAAAATATAAAGTGCCGTATCGTTTAGGTAAGTAATTCCCACAGCTCAATAAATATTATTGTATTCTTTGTACCATATTCTCTTGGAAAGATACCTAATATCCTTTACACGATCCACGTTTCCCTCGAATATCAGTGCACAAAAGTCCTATGGCCGTTGTGTCATGTTTTCGTATGAGATCAGTTCATAGAAAAAATAAGGTACTACGGCTAATGGCTTTGTAGCTGCCATTCAGACTTTAATGTACTTACTCGTAACTTGCTGAAGCGAATGATTGGACTCGTATGTAAGAAGTTCTGCAAAATAGTTCGTAATTAATTAGTGGGTATTGAAGTATGTTTTACAAGTATATTTGGAAATATAAGTTTTATATGCCAGGTCTCAACATTTTCAATGTTTTTTTCGAATTAAACCTCTGACTTTACGGATTCATGTGCGTATTGTATAATTATCATTTGCTTAAAAGCGGTGAAGGAAAACGTCGTGAGGAAACCGGCATGCCTGAGAGATATTTCTTGACGGCATGTGAAGCCAAGTCAGAGGCCCATGATGGGCGGTGTAGCGATGAAGCGAAGATCTCACTAGGTCACTTCTTAGCGCTGACAATGTGCCGATGTTGCCGGCGTGTGTGCCGAATTTAAGTATATCGCTGACGCTGTGATGCTGTTGCATGTTCAAGGTTGAACAGGTGGCATAAACTCTGACACCAGGTTAGTCACTATATATAACCACACGAAAAGAAGAAGAATATGATTTTGTCAGCAAACAATATACTTATAGCACAAACAAAGACACGGTTCACCAAGTATTACGAAGAATTAAGGAAACATTACGTGAAATAATTATTTACCGAAAAACAATAACAGCTAAAGTATACAGATTTAAAACGAGCAAACAAAAGGGCGTTTTATTCCGTTATTCAAATACGAAACATTTGAGCTCTCATAAAATACTTAGGAATTATAATATGAATATTTCGCTTTGTCACTGAGTAATTCAGAGAAAGATAAATTAGATATCTAAATAACAAACAAGATTTGAAAATGGAATGATGCCAAATCGGGTCGGGATTATTGTAAAAGAGCTATTACGCATTCTCGACTAGTCGCCGGCAACCGTAAGGAAGGTTTTTGTTTTGTTTCATATTTTGATAGTGTTCACGCACTAGTGGGTGCCCTCCACCGCGGCGCCGTGTCTACTGAGGGATTGACGAGTCGCTGCAAAGTGGCGAAGCACAGGTAACTACTGTTGGCCGCAACCAATCAGATGCAAGCGTTTATATCACGTTGCATGCCTTACGACCCACCGGTGGGCCTAGCGTACTATACCATTCGGGCTAAGCCAAAATCAGGAAATCGGTAATTTTTATCAACTTGAGATTTTCATTCCAAAATTTTTAAAATGCGGTAATTTGTACGGAAAATAAAAATTAGCGACTTTTACCGTCTAGTTTTTAAGATATTGAAAAAGGCTCACGGGGGGGTCCCGTGGCCTCGTATAAAAGATTGTGTAGTTTTCCGTCGGCGGGGGCCGCGGGGTCACGTTGCGGCTCACGACGCGCGCGCGCGGGGTTCGCATAGTGGGAAAAAAACTACATTTTTTGTTAAAAAATCTGCCTACTCCACAATTTTTGACGTATCGTTGCGTGTATTTGTTTTTTATACACTCCTGAGATAACATACACTGCTACTTTTCCTTAAAAGTCAATAGGTACCATAACGTATCAATTTATATGGAAAAAAGCAAAATAAAGCAAATTTTTTTTGTGCCGCCATTTTATATCCGCCATTTTGAATTTTTATAAACAGACAGTAAATTCATGACCAGGGACCTGAAAAACCCCTGGAAACTGTTTTTTGTTAAAATATTTTTTTTAGAAATTGTTTTTGCTGCCTTTCCCGTTTTTTTGAGGTTATGGTATTGACTTTTAAGGAAAAGTGGCATTGACACACAAGTGAGTTATCACAGGAGTGTATAAAAAGAAATGGCAGCGATACGTCAAAAATTGTGGTGTAGGCAGATTTTTGAACAAAAAAAGTCATTTTTTTTCCCACTGTGGGGCGTAGTGATTTACGTATTTATGTTTTTTAGTATTTTAATAAATATTTTATTATTATATTATAGTTTTATTACCGCTATTAATTCGAAATAATATTTTCTATCGTATCGTTAAGAATAACTCTAGCATCATTGCAATAACCTTGATAAAAACTATACGTTTTTATTGGATTTGAAAACCACGCCGTCCGATTCGGATACAGGGCCACGCGGCTCACTACCATACGCGTTTTGTTTGATAGCTGCAATCTGTGGCTTGTAGGAAGCGTTTACGTTGGACCTCTTACGCGGCTCACGGGTGACCCCCATGGCTCGAATGGTTCAGTAAGATAAGGCTCACCGGTGAGTCCCGTGGCC
Source organism: Amphipyra berbera (assembly GCA_910594945.2). Classification (NCBI taxonomy): domain Eukaryota; kingdom Metazoa; phylum Arthropoda; class Insecta; order Lepidoptera; family Noctuidae; genus Amphipyra; species Amphipyra berbera. The sequence goes on from OU343125.1 coordinate 11,961,794, forward strand.
TGAAAGGAAATACTCGAATTTTCATATGGCCTTCAACGTGATATGGACGCTTTCAAACAACGTACGACTTCTCAGGCAACCGCATGAAAAGAAGAATGTACAGAGCCTATTGTTATCAAGTTCTTTGCCTAGTTTGTAAGCCCTGGCTGGGGGCCTTAAAGTAATTTTTGGCCACCCCAGGAAAAGCCCGGTTAAGCAGTTAGAGAAACCTTAAATGAGTTTAAATGCTGCGAGTGGTCGCTTCTAAAAAAAAAAGAAAAGTTCTTCGTCTTGACCTCCAATGAAGTTGTCAAGTTTAGGTCGCACAAAGACTGTGTCGCTGCCGACCGAGCCTACAGTGCGTATTCACTCAAAGGACTAAAATATTGGCCTTAGTATGACCTACTCTTTAATATCCCATAACTCCATTGAAACACTTTATTTAATAGACTGGATTTGAAAGATTAACATAACTCGTAGGTACGCAATTGTGTTACGTATAAAATGTAAAATTCATGAATCCCGGTCGCTTAGTAGCGAACTTATTTAAGACGAGATGGTAAGTGTATTAATTTAATCATATTATTTAGTTACGCTTCGGTGAGCTGGTTTAAATAGGCTTCGTAATTAACTGAGACTGAATGAATTAAGCATAGGCATAGAGCATTTAAATAAATAAAACAGATATTTTAAACGGTCAAAGTTCACTTTTTGGAAGTCGAATTATAAAACTAATGAAAAGGCTTTAGGAATATGGGCAGAAAATTGAACAGTGGTTTTAAGTGAGATCAGGTAACGTTTGTTTCATTTAAATGCAGCAAGGTTCCGTAGACATTTCCATAGTATAGGTAATTGTACTCTTCCATTAATATGAAATCTCATTTCAATGGTACCCATGCTCCTACTGAACATTATACTGTGGCCTCTTTCAATACATCATTGTCATGAATTCACAATGGAAGCTACTACGAATGAACTAGTACGTAGACTTAATTACAGCATTATGGTACCTAATTACCTGTCCTTGTATGTCACTATACCATGTATTATTGAATGTATTATGTACAGTCGGGGAACAAATAGGTTCTTCAGTTTTCAAATTCATTCCTTTCCCACATCGCGGGCACATGTTACCTTTTCACACTGTTGAACGGAACAGACCAATACATGGACAATTATGTTTAATTATGTGGTAGCAAAGATCAAAATTGCATTTTGCCTCCATATGACGTAGTAGTGCCACATAATGTCTTTGATTTGGTTTAAGGAGTTTTGTTGTAAAAACAATTACATCAATCAATTTATTAATTAAATAAATTGACATTACTAGTGGTTGTCACCATGTCACAAATACTTGTAATTTCATTTCCATAATGTTGGCAATACGTAGTCGGTAAAATAGGTTTGTCTTGCACTGTGCAAGCAAAATTAGACCTTAAGGTGTATAAGATTTTCGTTCCCCTATTGTACATAAATACGCTCATTATAAATACCTATAGATACTGTGTTTCTTAATGTTACTTAAGCCTTTGCGCCTGCCTTAATATACATACATTACTACACAATGAATTATTGATTGTGTTTAATATTTAATAACTGCCTCGTTGGTCTAGTTGTGGCAAGCGTGACTGCTGATATTGAGGTCCTGGGTTCGATCCCCAGGTCGGGCAAAGTGTTATTGGGTTTTTCCGTATGGAATTCCTCAGTAACAACTCGGAGTTTGGATTTATGGCTGGTTGATGGCAATGGACTCGCCCCCTATTACATGGGGATTTAATATAATGGCGAAATGAGGGTGTTACTATACATCTCTACTCAACCCTTCGGGGAATACAGCCGTGATGTTATGTTTATATTATGTATGTTAAATACTTTAATTATTTTTATTTATTTTATTTTATTTATTTAATAACTCATCATCACTATCATTACAGGAATTTCCTAATTCAATAGTGTGGCCATAATTACAGTTTTATTATTTACCATAACATATTCTGTACATCGTGGTTTTTGTGAACTCACTCAGAGAACAAGTAAATACATCTATGCTGTCTGCTACGTCATTAAGTACATGCAAGGTACGCGTTATAGGGGTTTTACTCAACAGATTGGTCCTACTACTGGGCACCGCCAATAGACGTGGCCGTCGTCTTCGCAATACATAATTTATAAATACCTTATAGTAAATGGTGCTATGCATGCGGTTGTGGCTAGCCATTCGATGTCCAAAAAGGCACGGCTGGCTGTCCATAATGGTGTGCTGGTACCTACGCTTATGCATGGAAGTGAATGTTGGTCGTGGCTGTCGAGTATGCTTAGGTGGTTTGATCATGTTGAGAGAATGAGTGAACGGCGATTAACAAAAGGAATTTATAAGGCGGATGTCAATGGTAGAGGACGTCCTAGAAGGACATACATCGATGTAATTGGTGATGTTCTTCACAAAGGTCAGGTGCGTAGTACTCTCAACCGGCGTGCGTGTATGACAAGATGTATGAATGTGGATGAAGCGAAAGGGGTATGCAAGGTCGTAGCATGTGGCGTTCTATAGTTTCTGCTTACCCCCATGGGAAAAAGGCGTGAGTTTATGTATGTATGTATGTAAATACCTGTAGATATGAGTGTTCCTTTGTCTGTTACATAAGCCTTGAATCTTAGCCTCTACAGTACAGTCAATAAGCTAGTACAATAGGTAAGCCGCATAGTACATGCCAGTTATTGTTCTTCGAAATTAATCTATTATGCGAAGCCAGCGGCTAAGAACAGTTCATTATCATCAGGCTCACACGCACTGTATTGGCTTTCGATTTGTGTTGGCTTATCTAGTATACCAGTGCGAGTTGGAATACAAGTGGGTCGAATATAATTAGGTGATTTAGGTGCATTAAAATAACATCCAAGTGTAACGATACTTGAGTATAGAATCTAAGTACGGCGCCCTACGGGCAATCAGCCCCGCTATCAACCTAGCTAACTGGCAATCCCTTTCACCACGGCATGAGTTATTCTTGTATAAATCTTGCTGACACGACAACGCGACAACATCGTCCGAAGGGCAATAGTGACGGTTTTACAATCGCCAAGAATAGCTACCTGATTATGATTAGAACGGATAAATATGTGCCTATGGATAGTACGGCTATCCGATCTATCCATAGTAGCATATTTTTCTCTTGGCTTGGGTCAGATAGGTATTACCTATTAGAAGTTTTAAATGCATTGGTAGTCCTATTTTATTGCTTCTGACTGTTCTGCCTAGCCTTTTCCCAATTATGTTGGGGTTAGTTTCCAGTTTAACCAGATGCGGCTGAATACCAATATTTTACACGCGACTGACATCAGACCTCCGCAACCCAGTTACAGGGTAATGCTAAGGTTATACCAGTTATCAGAATTTCGGGCTTCTGACTTCCCGTGAGGACAGAGAAGAAGATAAACCGTCTTAAAAAATGAGTTAGTTAGCTAATCTGACTGTATCTTGGCTTATCCCACTGAACTTTCGTTTTCACGAAGCCAGTTACAAGTTTGCATAATTATTATGCTTGTCGGATATGAGGCCGATACGCAAGCAATTAACATAACATCACGCCTGTATGGGAATGTCGAGGACAAAGGGTTGGGCAGAGGTGTATAGTAACATGTTCATTTTGCCATTATGTTTAAGTCCCACGTAATAGGGGGCGAGCCTATTGCCATCAACCGAGCACAAATCCAAACGCCATGGGCTGCTACTGAGGAATTCCACACGGAATAACCAAATAAAACTTTGCCCAACATGGGGATCGAACCCAGGATCTCACGATCAGTTTGTGCTTGTCACCACTAGACCAACAAGGCAGTTCTAAGCGAATAAATCCAGTTATTCTGCACATACATAGTTTGCAATCTCGGTAATCAGTCGAATATTTTATCCGGCCTGTCGTACCCATATCATTCCTATCACTTTATTTGCCGAAAGGCTACAGTGGGGTATGTTGTTTTAATACCACGTATATCGGATTCATGGAAAGCTTAGCCAAAGTCAAATTTACCTAGCTCTCGGAGTCGGAAAAATTCCGAATGAGAATGTAAACCTCGATCTGGCATAATACGAAAATTGTGTGCGCCACTCGACTTGATTAAGGGAAAAAATAAACTGTTTTTAGAATGAAGAATGTAGAACGTTAAGACCTTTCCATGGGTAGAGTGTGAGTAATGTTTAGAGTCAAGTTTATTTTGTTTTATTTATTAAAGATTTGTTCTAAAAGAATTATAAGGCGTTTTGAACGGAACTGTAATTTTCATGTAGATAATGACATTAAAATTTGTGTTCTTTTTACACGCGATCACACTTTAGTGTATCTTAACTTAACCATGCTGTCTCGGTTACTTACTTGTTATAATGAATAAGTAAAATAATGTGGTTTGTTTATCAACATTTACATTCAAATAAAAAAAAAAATTTCGTAATTGCTTAAAATGTTACAAAAGATTCCACTCCCGCAGCAAAATTAAATTTAAAACGTCGTAATCAATTTAATAAAATACTTAGCAATTTCCGAAAACGGGGACGCAAAAATGAATAAAAAAACAAAAGCTATGCGCCTTTGCAAATATTACAAACGAGGCATCCGGTGAATCCCTCCAGTTTTATTAGAGGAAGAAAAACTGCTTTATCTCTGCGTTCCGTAATTTTAAAACCCCTTGTTTTTAGTCTAATACAGCGGAATAATAAAGAATGAAATATATTTTTACCCTTCCTAATATTTTTTCCGGCATTCTGTACAAAATGATATTTGAATCTCTTTACTAAGCGAAAATAAATGCCTACATGTTTCAGCTGTAATGATAAAAAAGATTTTATTATTCCCGTTGTACTACGAAATAATTTAGCGAATATACTTTTTCTATAAGGTAATATATACTGGCCTGCAAAAATAAGTATCACACTTTTAAAATTGCAATAACTTTTTAAGTACACAAGATATATTTTCGAAGCAAAAAGGACTCGAAAAAGAGTTTAACTTTGTTACTATAGTTTCAAAGAAAGCTGATAAAATTTGCTATAAAACGTTTTTTATTTTAAATCTCTAACTTCTATAGTTTAGAAAAAATTGAAATTTTAAAAGTGTGATACTTATTTTTGCAGGCCAGTGTATTTGTGACTACTTATATTCCTTGTGAAACGTATGGATGGGTACTGATTAAATTACTATCTATATTTTTGTTTACTTCGTCATTTCAATAAATATTCTAGAAGTGAGTATTGGAATTCAGTCAACAATTCAGGCAACGATTTCCACCTTCTACACATTGACTTACTGGGAGTATGAAGAAGACACGTATATCACGAGTAGGACGTAAAACCACTAAATTGACGCGATTGCCTCAGGATATTCCACCCACATCCCGTATACATAATTATGTAGTTGTTATGAACATACTTTGAAGTTATCGATTCGCCTTACTAAGTCACTAATAGAGAAAACTAGTTCAAGTTTGTAAAGTTTGAAGTACGTACACTAACATGTATGTTCCTGATGGGTTTTAAAACTTTAATAGGATCAACAGTATTGGAAGTTGGTAATTATATAGGTATATGTAAACTATAGAAACATGCCGTTTTAGAAAGAAAGAAAGACAGAAATTTATTTGGCACGAAAGCAGTCAGACACACAGACAAAAAATTCATAAGAGACAAAACAAAATAAACAAAAAATAAAGTATCTGTGTGTCTAGCGGCTGCGCCAAATAGGTTCAGTTCAGCATAAATGTCAGACTACTAGAGCCTTTTAAAATCGATCTTGCATTATTTTCATTAGTATTTCTAATGAGTAAGACGAAGATACGGAAGAAATACTAGAATAAAAGAGATAGCTATCTGCAGGACCTGCAAATTGCCCTGTTTTTGAATCGTCACTTTTGGCGTGTCAATGGTTTATCTACTTATTTTTGTATATAATATAATTGGTCGGAAGTTGTATATTCTCCGGTAAAATTAACAAAAAGTACAAAACAATTTTACTTTCTTTAACTTTGAAAGTTTTCGATGGTGTGTGTAGTCCACCAACCGCACTAGGGCAGCGTGGTGGACTAAGGCCTAACTCTTCTTATTCTGAGAACAGGCCTATGTCAAGCAGTGGAACAATAATGGGCTTCAATAGGTGCCTACCAAGATTGCCACCAAATTGAAACATGCAAAATTAATCATAGAAAAATACTCATACCTTGAAACTGGATTCTTCCTTCTTTACATAGTATAAAACAAAGTCGCTCCCGCTATCTGTACGCTTAAATCCTTTAAACTGCGCAACGGATTTTAATACAATATATAGAGTGATTCAAGAAGAAGGTTTATATGCCTTACATTAGTATCTACATTGCACTCGTGCGAAGCCGGGGCGGGTCGCTAGTTTAATTATAAAAACAAATTCTTCTTAAAAACGTACCGTTCTAATTTTAAAAAACATTCCGTGTACGACAAAAATATAAAATTCATAGCTTTCTTAGTATGCATGTAGATGCAGAGATAAAGTCCCATGAAGCATACTTTTGTTTCTCCGGGTAACTCGGTCACACCACAACAGAAGTTGTGTTTTATCTCCAGCCTCGCCGTCTCGTGAATACAGACTAAAGTTTTTAAAAACACTCTTTGTCTTTTAGGCAGTCAGCGTTGAACCAAGAACATGGAAGATAGCACATCTAGCACATTTAGATGTTTTACGATGGAGAAATGAATCAAATAGCTGTGTGCAAAAAATGTCTATGCCCGTCGCTCGTATATCAGGCAATGTTACAGAAATAGTTTAGGATCTGATATTTTTGGACGTGAAATTTCTTCTTGGAAATGTATTTTATGTCTTCTGTCAAGTTTTTATTGCTATATTTTATTATAAATTATCTGAGCACCAGAAGAAGTTTGGAAATGTTTTTGTAGAGATTTGGAAAGGACAGAATATTATGTTATATTAAATTGCTTGCGTCTACTGAAGCTGTTTATATGATTTTGATCATTTAAACATTAAATTACATTTTAATTTTTTATATAAAGTTACTTGGACAGCTGCCTGGACAAAGCCATTTATAAAAAGAGAGAGATACTTTAAAAGACATTTTAAAAAGGAAATGTGAATAAAAATAATCTCAAGAAATGCTCAACTCATGCATAACGGTTCCTATTAATGAGGCACTCCATAATAATGCCGAGCCGTAAAACCGTTTACAGTAGGCTCTTAAGCTTATTGGAAAACTTTGATCCTCTTCAAATGACTTTTTACAAAATATTCCGATGTAAAGCTGAGGTACGCGGAAATTATGAGGAAGCGGGGTATCATTAAATTGGCTTGTTGTCCTCGGTATTGAAATATGAAAATGTTACTGTTTGTAAAATATTTCTTTTTACTCTTTGTACACTTCGATTAACATTGTTTCATTTTGTATCGATGCTCAATTAGGTATTGCTGTCCTTTGTACTTTTTTATTGACGCTTCATTGGTGTTATTTGTTGAGTAAAATTGTTATCAAATGTTGCCCTTGTGGATAACGCAGGAGGCGCTGGAATTGAAATTGACAGACCCAATACATTTATCAATGAATAGCGTGGGTATAAAACAGAACTCTTTTGCTCTATTCTAGGATTATAGACGTACTAGATGATTTACTTGTAAATAAAAGTTTGTTTCCATAGAAATGTATTGGAGTGAGATCGTGTAAAGAGTGGTGAGGTATCGACACTGCTGAGATTTAAGATCACAATTCAGAACAGTATAGGAACAATAATGCTTATTAAGCACGATGACACTTGAACTTACTTACGCCCATATTAATAAACAGCTCTCATATCATAATAAACAAATCTTCTCAAATTCACAAAGTAGAATTCCATACAAATGACTTTTTTAGTACCTATGTCATTTTACTTGAGGGCTGTCTATTATTACCGGCTTTACAGTTACGCAGACATACGAAGGTAAACATCAGATTATTAAATTTAGAATTTGCTTTAGGATTAGAAACCTTTACTCCATTTAACATACTTCAATTTCAAGTGCAATAAAATAAAAGGAGACCTGACATGCTTCATACATTTTTGGACCAAAATCCAAAGTAGCCGGCCAAAGAAAAGTATATATATGTTATGATAGTACACGACTCCCTAAAAATTTTTTATTATCACGTCATTCTTTCTTTGTTTTCTTTGTTTTAAAAAAAAACGTTGCCCCACACTAGGATTTCTTCTGTATCGTGGTTGCGTTTACAGACACAAATCTTCACTTTCACAAACATCCAGACCCGGAACAAGTATCTGTAGGCCATACAAATATTTGTTCCGTGCGGGCATCGAACCCACGACCCGCAGCGCAGAAGCCAATCGCTTAGCCACTGCACCAAACGTGTCGTCAAATTCCTCTAGGTCTGATATCTGAGTCATTAAATAAGGTTAAAATGTTCGATCTTAGTGAAAAAAATTAAAGAATTTAAGCGTTAAGATATTAACTAACAGTACTTACATAGTATCTTAATGTTTGTAAGTAAAATACATATACCTATATACTATATGCTATGTATATAATAATACGCTATATTTATAGCGAATTAAGATACATAACGCATTTTTATAAATATTAACATTATTATTCCTCAACAGGCGAAAATCTCGTTTGAAGCGCCCTTTGACGACTTCGACAACCCATCGGCAAATAGTCACTAGTCTAACCTAACCTTTTTTTACGGTTGGAAAATTCTCATGGATGTTCCTCGCCTTGGATGTTCCTCGCCTTGGATGTTCCTTGCTATTACAGCGTGGATGAATTTTTGAATGACATTTTCCTTTAGAAATCTGATAGTGCGTTTTGATTTTTGTGTCTCCTATTTGTGTAATGTAACTCAACCTTTGGCATTACGATTTAATTTGTATTCTGGTCTTGTTTAGATATTGGCATGATTTAATTTTATTTTTGGAATTCTTTGTATTTTTTTTTTGTATTGTTTAAATTTTACATTCCATTTTAAATTCTATTTTTTTGTTTTGTCTGTCTAGTGAGACTAATTTTGTACGCCATATATGGCAAAACATGTAGCTACCTAATTACAAACATATAAGACCTTACTATTGTACTCATGTTTTACAAAATAAATATATCTTTATCTTTATCTTTTGGGAAAGCGAGAGGGTCTGCCCGACTCTTACTGGCTAAAAACTAAAGGTGTTCCTCCTCCTGACCGTTCCGCCGGGGTCGCGGGATTCGCAAAAGCTTGCACAGCAACCCCGGCAGGGGGGGAGCCAAACCTAACCTAACCTTATGTAGTGACTCAGATATCAGATCTAGAAGAATGACGTCATATTAAAAAATGTTTAGGTATTCATGTACTATCATAATATATACATAATTTTCTTTGGCCGGCTACTTTACTTTTTGGTCCATTTTGTCAGATGTCCTTTATGATCCTTTCAGCAGTTTTTGTCATTCTGAAATCACCATAGTTCTTATGTTTCTAAATTTGACGCATGTATCCGCACCGAGGCGTGTGATTTATTCGACAAGCACATCTCTAGTCCGCCAAGAATGCTCGACAACTGTTTTTTGAAAATAAATTTTTTCTTCAATCGACGCCCTGTAGTTTGTTTGTAAAACCGTCAAGTATGTCTCTAACAAGATGGTTAAAATTAGCACGTTAGTCTCTACGTGCTTAACAAGCAATTTTTATCATCTAGGGAGCTCATAAAAGGATGTGGATTAGGAACGAGTATGCAAGAGGAAGCCTGAAAGTGGCACCGGTGACAGAGAAGTTGTGTGGAAATCGATTGTCATGGTATTGGCATGTGATGCACGAGGAACATGGAACATGGAGGAACGAGGAACATCTCGTGACGAAAGTTTCGAGTATGAATGTGGATGGTTATAAGAGTAGAGGAAGATCAAAGAACCGATGGATGGGTAGTGTAAAAGATGATATGGCTAGAAAGGGGGTGACTACTGAGATGACGGCCAATAGAGATGTATGGAAGAAGAAGACATACTGCGCTGATCTCAAATAACTTTAGATAAGGGCAGGAAGATGATGAGGGAGCCCATAAAAGATAAGACCGATTTTATACGAGCACATTTCATGTTTTTCCTACCGTCTTATGAAGGAAATATAAACAACCATTCCCGTAAACAAAGCCCCGTTCAATGTCTCTAGTAAGTATCAAACAGTACAAGATATATCACTTTAGTTGCCTATTTATCTAGCTTCCTAATAAAGCAAGGCAGCATAATAGTGTAGTGACTCCATTCGCCTTGAGTGTGCATTTTATCATGCTTACAGTCCGACGGCGGCAAATTTGCAGAGCCATTGAATGCACTACCCATCTCTTGTTACTACACTTGACTAACAATGGCGGAGGCAAATGATATTGGTCCAAGTTCCGGCCACTGTAATAAGCTGACCAAGTCTTATTAATTTTCTTGCCAGGATATTGGCTTCTTGAATTAATTATGTTATGGAAGTTTTTAGTGCTTTCGAGACTTTTTTAATAGTTCGAGAATGGCTGAATTATGGTTGAGGTGTTTTTGACGTAGATTGATAAATTGCTAGCTATTTTAACTGATGTTTAGTAGACGAAATGTTTTGCACTTTCAGGAAAGATAATAGATAGCCCTGCTTGTTCAATATCGGTCATAAAGTAAAAGAGCCCTCACAATAAAGAGGTTTCAATTTTAATTAAAATACTTTCTTTGTGATGTTTAAAATGAGTGTCTAAGAGGCTGTACAAAACTAAATAGCTTGAATAAGTACCTATATTTAATTATTTTGTAATTTAATCAACTGTTTTCAAAATTGGAACGTTCATTGGATATGTATCTACTACGAAATAATCTGTAATTTATTTAATTTATTAAAATGATATATCTACACAACTAACACTTTACATATAAATGTAAACTATATGTACAAAACGATCTTACTATATGTCAATGAAAACGATATCTTAAAAGTGAACTGAGGATTTTCCATTTAATTTACAAATTAAATGAAAAATCCTCAGTTCCTCGGGTTACAACCCGCGACTCTGACCCGCGGCCCGCGGCCCGTGGATCAAAATTTGATTATCACTTACGTTAACGAAGAAGAAAAAACATTGAGAGGAAACCTGCGCACCGAAGAGGGCTCCGAAAGGTTCTCGATGGTGTGTGAAGAACACCACCCGGACCAGGCTTGGTGGACTAAGGCCTAAACCCTTCTCATTCTGAGATGAGGCCCGTGCCCAGCAGTGGGAGAGTAATGGACTTATTATGCTATGAATTAAACTGGAATTTAAAAGCTATGTACCTTTACATTCTCTTGTGTATTGATAAGTATAACATTAACAACCCTAATGCCCAAATTTAATTAATTAACGCACTGAGTGGAATCGGGATGCATACAAATAATTAGTGGAGGCGTGTTCAATTGTTCACATTTACATTAATACATATTCGCAGATTACTCGACTGTTGTCGTACGGGGTACGGTAGAACCATAGCTATGCCTATTGGTGTTTTTGTAGTTCAGTAGGTGTAGAAGATATTTTTCAATATTTTATTATTCTACTTTCTATGTTCCTGTATTTTTATAGACTTTGTTCAATACAGTTTTATGTTTCCACAAAAGTTTATAAGCTTTTTGTATAAAAGTAACAGCGGAATGGAAACGGTGAATCTACATCAATGCTTTTGTTAAAAATAATATTATGTTTCTAGCATTTACCTAGATATAAAAGTAATGTATTGTTTTGAATAGTTTTGATCGGGTTAAGGTGTTTGGATTGCGCCCAAGTTTATTAATAATTAAACGCAGGGGTCCGAGATATTATATATTAAGATGCAGGCTCATAACACAAAATTACAATTATTAACAACAAGAGGCGCACAATCCATACTAATATTATAAAGCTGAAGAGTTTGTTTATTTGTTTGAACGCGCTAATCTCAGGAACTACTGGTTGGAATTAAAACATCTTTTTGTGTTGGATAGTCCATTTATCAAGGAAGGTTATAGCCTATATGACATCACGCTACAACCAAAAGGAGCGGAGCATAAATGAAATTGTTGCAAAAACGGGAAAAATACCACCCGTTCGAAGCCGGGACGGGCCGCTAGTTAATTATAAAATATTCAAACATCAAAGTAGTTCTCTATAGAAAATATAGACAGTTGTGCCGATTCTGTTATGCACAAACTAAACTTAATTTAGGCTATTGCCATCTCTTTTACTCTGATAAAATAACAAAGAGATGGACGAAAATAAAAGCTGTCAAATTTAGTTAAAATAAAATTTCCATACAGTTATAGTCGAAATGTCTGGACGTGTCGACTATAAACACGGTGAAGTTCAAGACGTAAACTAGTTTGACATAACATAGCATCATAACATCACGCCTGTATTCCTCGAAGGGCTGGGCAGAGGTGTATAGAAACACCCTCATTTCGCCGTTATGTTTACTTCCCATGTAATAGGGGGCGAACCTATTGCCATCAACCGAGCACAAATCCAAAAACCGGGCTGCTACTGAGGAATTCCACACGGAAAAACCCAATAACACTTTGCCCGACCTGGGGTTCGAACTCAGGACCTCACGATCAGCAGTCGCGCTTGCCACCACTAGACCAACGAGGCAGTTAGTTAGTTTGACATCTCTAACTTAGTTCTTATCTATCACCGTCCTTTTCTCAGGCTGTCTGTTAGTACCAATTCTCTAATATTAGTTTAGATGGCCAACAGGAGAATCGGCGCCGTCATCGGTAAAAAACTAATAGGCGACCACAAATATTTCACGTAAGGACGTTCACCTTAAGCCAGCTTTTCAATATGAGATATAATGTATATTATACTAGATTTTGCCCGCAGCTTCGCTTGCGTGATTTTTTTTCACCCCCATAGGGGTTGAATTTCAAGAAATCCCTTCTTAGTGGATGTTTATGTCACAAAATGAACCTACTGTCAAAATTTCAAGTTTCTAACCCCAGGCGTTTAGGCTGTGCGTTGATAGATCAGTCAGCTTCTCCTTTTATATATATAGATTACGAAATATAAATGAAATCCCACGACTGGAATATAATATACCTATATATTATATCTAAGTGTAAAAATAAAAAATTACGGTGAGCGATATTAATTTATATCCCGGGAGGTAATATATATCCCATAGTGAAAAGCCGGCTACAGAGTATTAAGATTATTAACTCCAAAAAAAATCTTAACAATTTTATAGCAGTGATAGCATAGTGATGTGACCGTCGGACTGCCAAGTAGGTCTCGATTTCAAACCCCAAAACACGCACCTGTGACTTTTCGGATTCATGTGAGTATTGTATAATTATCGTTTAAAAAACGGTGAAGGAAAACATCGTGAGGACACCGGCCTGAGAGATATTTCTCGACGGCATGTGAAGCCAAGTCAGAGGCCCATGGGCGGCATAAATTCTGGCATCGGGTTAGTCACTAACCACACGAAAAGAAGAAGACAACAATTTCAATTGCTATTGCTACCAAACAACGTCTGACTCCAACCTAATTTACGCTGATGAAATCGACGTAAATAAAAAACTGTTTTTCTATAGACACAAAAATTAAGGGATTAGGTTAAGAGGATCAGCAGTAGCGTCCTACTATCGCTAACTAATCACAATTAAGGGCGATCACCAATCCGTCTGCCAATCGTGGCGATTATGGCAAGTTCTCCCTTGACCGTTCATTAGTCACGATTATTGGGAGGCCCATGTTTAGCAGTGGACGTTTACAGCCTGGTATGATTACACACACACAAACACACACACTCAAACACACACACACACACACACACACATACACGCACACGCACGCGCGCGCGCACACACAAACGCACATGCACACGCATATGCACACGCGTACGCACACGAACGCACGCACATACACACACACGCACATACACACACACACACACACACACACACTGAACCAAGTCCGTTCTGCCTAGCCTTTTCCCTTTCCCAACTATGTTGGAGTCAACTTTCAGTCTAACCAGGTGTGACTGAATACCAGTATTTTACACCGAGCGACCGCAATCAGACCTCCGCAACCCAGTTATTGGGCAATGCCGATATCTTAAGGTTAAACCGGTAGTCAGAGTTTCGAGCTTCTGCTTTCCCGTAACGACTGTTTTATGTATTCGTATGACACCTGGGACCAACTGTTTAACGTGCTTTCCGAGGCACGGAGGGATCTTGATGTGTAACGATCAGTCACCCATTCACGGACTAACTGCGGCAAACGCAGCTTAACCTCGCAAATCGTATGAACCGCGCGGTTGGTAATTAGCCACGAGCCCCTTACTCACTGAACCAAGTACAAACACATAAACGTATTGCGGTACCAGTCAAAATCTTCTTTCACGAATCTATACCTACTAATATTATAAAGCTGAAGATTTTGTTTGTTTGTTTGAACTCGCTAATCTCGGGAACTACGGGTTGGAATTAAAAAAATATTTTTGTGTTGGATAGTCCATTTATCGAGGAAGGTTATAAGGCTATATAAAATCACGCTACGACCAATAGGAGCGGAGCATAAATGAAAAATGTTGCAATAACGGGAAAAATGTCCACCCGTGCGAAGCCGGGACGGGCCGCTAGTCTATTATAATACGTTTGTTGTATTGACGAAACAATTGAAAGAAATTGAGTTGAGTGTATTACCGGCGGGAACCCATTCAAATTTCCAATAGATCAGCTGGCGCCGCAACAAATTGCTATCTGGTTGTACCCAAATCGTATTTTCATTTCTGCGGCTCGAGACTCCCTTTGTTCCACGCAAATCAATTTGGAATCAAGTCTATAGAGTTTATAGGATTTTTGAACGATAAAGTCTTTTGTAATTTGAGTATAATGTGAGTATGTTCGTCGTTTAGTAGAGACTTTCTTTTTTGCTAAGTGAAAAGTATTGAATGAGTAAAAATGTTCATTGTAGCGGTATAAAAAAATGCCTGCGATAAAGTACTATATGAGTGCAAAGCCGTGGGGCATAGGGTCCGAATGACGATCATCACCTATAAGCTTGTACACACGATGACATATCAAACTATAAATTTCCAGTATAAGCTGACCTCTCGTCGTACGGAATTTTCTTACAATGAGAGGTTAGGTTATATTGGAAATTATTGCTTGATTTGTCATCATGTGCACTGCCAGCATAACACATAAAGTGAACAAAGCATATTAAGTTTTTTTTAATAGTATTTTATAAATGAATCAAATTAAGTTTGAGGTAGTAGAGGAGAAATTAAAATGAAATCAGTCTTCTCTAGCACACGCCAAACAAAGTCAGCTTGATTTTCGTGTGATAGTACCTACCTACCAATGATTAATTAATTATAGAATTTCGTAATATTCATTGACTTAAAAACTGCCTCGTTGGTCTAATAGTGGCAAGCTCGACTGCTGATCGTGAGGTCCCGAGTTCGATCCCTAGGTCGGGCAAAGTGTTATTGGATTTTTCCGTGTGGAATTCCTCAGTAGCAGCCCGAAGTTTGGATTTGTGCCCGGTTGACGGCAATAGGCTCGCCCCCTATTACATGGGACGGCGAAATGAGGGTGTTATACACTTCTGCCCAACTATTCGGGGAATACGGTGATATTATGTTATATTTAAACACTGACTATTCTATATCAAAGTAAATCGCTAATCCATGAGAACCTTCTTAGTAACGCCTCTTAAAATAAACCAACTAATACAGCACAGATATGTTTTGTTGATTTGCCATCAGCAGCAATACAAAACGGCTAATTAACTGAAGCTCTGTTCAAAGCATCGCCGGTTTCAATAGCGGAAATTTCAATACAGAGTTATCTGTGTGACACACGTGCTTAACATGGAATTACGCAAAGTGCTGATTGGTTTTAGAGCCTAATTATTTTAGATAGAATTGATTTTGCTTTGCTTTACAAAAAACGTTGCCCCACACTAGGATTTCTCTTGTATTGTGGGTGCGTTCATATAAACAAATCTTCACATACACAAGCGCCCAGACCCGAAACAACTATATTTTGTAAGCCATGCAAATATTTGATCCGTGCAAGAATCGAATCCACGATCCGTAGCACAGAAGCCAATCGCTCATCTACTGCACCAAACATGTCATCAATTAATTAATACAATAATTAACGAAACGTAATTTATTAATTAGGTATGTAATTGAATATGTCGCAGACACACACCGTTTATATAGTTTGATAGAATTGAGTATAGCATTACAGTTTAGACCAGTGTCTGCTTATCAGAAGGTAAAGCGGGTATTTCGTAAATAAAACCAACATAGACTCTCCACCACTGAGCGTACTTGTATTTGGGCTAGTTCACAATATGTCACAATGAATTATCAATTTACACAAGATCAGAAAATAAGGACAAGCTAGTCAGACATAAAAGGTCAGACTTCTTCGGCTGTTCGATATGGAATGCCTCGCTCCGTGGAATGACAACTGTTTTTATAACGTCGGGTACGTTGATTTATATTGATGACTGCCCTCCTTTATTTTCTAAATTATTTATTCTCCGACAAATACAATACCTAAATAAAATATATAAAAATGACTTTAATGTATTTTATTGCTCATCCTTGCCCTTAAATAAAAAGTTTGATATTATTTTCAATGTACAGGCACGTAATGTTTATATTTTATTATAGTATAGATTACGAGGATTTTCATCCCAGAATGTATTTCTATCCAGGTATAAAAACCGTAAATGTCATATTAACATAACATAACATCATAACATCACGCCTTGTATTCCCCGGAGGGTTCGGCAGAGGTGTTATAGTAACACCCTCGTTTCGCCAGTTATGTTTAAGTCCCCCCCGGTGGGTTACCGCATCGTCGTTGCAGGGGGGCTCAGTAGCCGTGGAGTAGAACCCACGGTGAAGCGAAGAGGAACGCGAGGAGGGGCCGCTCGTCAGGGCTATGCCGGGTAGCCCTCTATGTAGCGGCCAAGTAAGTTGCGGTGTCGCTTTGGCAACATCGTAACTGAGGCGGGCCGCGATGTCATATCGGAGGCATCGCGGCTGAAGAGTGGAGGCCGCGGCGGGAGAAGAGTGCCGGTATTGCGGTGTGCCGTTCTCCCTACTTTACGCGGCCTTGACGGGGCTGCCACCGTCAGATGGCGGACGCGGTGGGGCTGCAGGGGGAGAGGAGTGTCGGTGTATAGTTCCCCGCTCTCCCTATCCTCTGCGGCCGAAAAGTGGTAGGCGGCGGGGCCACTAATCTCACCCGTCGCAGGGGGACCAAGGGTGCCCTGATACGGGGTCATCTGGCGCCCATATGCTTATTTGGTCCCCGGGGTGGTCACGGCGTGCCATGTGTTCTGGTGCGCCGGTGATGTGGGGTGCTCCCCACGCCTCTCAGGAGGTAGTGGGGTGGGGCCCCACTGAGGAGAGGTCCACCAGCACTTGGTAGACTAAGACCTGCCGGGATTGCGGTGCATGCTTAGGCGAATCCCGCGAAAGGAGGAACACCGTGGGTTTTTAGCTGGTAAGAGTCCGGCAGACCCCCTCGCTTACCCCGGGCGAGGGACATCAATGAGATCCACGATAAAAAAAAAATGTGTTTAAGTCCCATGTAAAAGGGGACCAGCCTGTTGCCATTAACCAGGCACAAATCCAAACTCCGGGCAACTACTGAGAAATTCCTAATGGAAAAACCCAATATCACTTTGCCGGACCTGGGGATCGAACCCAGAACTGCATGCTGAACAGTCGCGCTTGCGACTAGGTACTAGAACAACAAGGCAGTCATATAAACACTTCATAAAAACTAGACCTATCAAAGCCAAGGATAAATTCGACTTATTA
This sequence comes from Amphipyra berbera, assembly GCA_910594945.2. Taxonomy (NCBI): domain Eukaryota; kingdom Metazoa; phylum Arthropoda; class Insecta; order Lepidoptera; family Noctuidae; genus Amphipyra; species Amphipyra berbera. The sequence goes on from OU343125.1 coordinate 11,979,601, forward strand.
TGACTTATGATATTATGATTCACACTAGACTTACTACATATAAAACATAATTATGAATCCTATAGCACAAAATAGATAGGTACAGAAGTCAATCTGCATACAAGTGCGCTCGAGCAACGCACACATAGACACTGCTCACGGACACGATATCTCGGAAGCGTAGGTATGAAAAGTGAAGTACATACATGTGATTGACTTCTGTACCTATCTGTTTTGTGCCTATAGTGCCAGATGCATCTACGATGCGACACGACACTTAAGTCTAATGTGAATCCGGCATTAGTCATACGAGTATTACGATTGAAGTATCAGCATCAGTATACCAGATATAATGTAGATAAGTACCTACTTACCGACTTAAACCCAATATAATATATATTATACAACCTGTTAATACCAGAATATTGATTTTGTAAAGTAATCCTGTCGCTGAATACTGGCTTCAGGCCTTTGTATGTCTTAAGTGAAGGACACTCGGGTTACTATTATATTGCATAGAGAGCCTCCCCGAGTGATGATACTTAAGTACGTCCGGTGCACACTGGTCAACCAGTCTCGCTACGAACCTTGCTGACTGGCTAATCTTTTCACCACGGCATGAGCTATTCTTGCATAGCTCGTGCGGGTATGAGACAGAGTGAGATTATATTCGAAGATTAGTTTGATAACAATCGTTAACGTATTTTTAAAGAAAAAAGAATCAACGAAATGTTTCTCCTAATAGAGTTTTTGTTTTTTTATTTAAAAGCTTAACGTTATAATTACAAATGGTATTAAAAAGACCAGAAGAAATCAAAATTTTAACTTGTTGAGGAGGTCACACGGTCATACTCCAAACCAAGTCTTTTTTTTCTGGTAATATTTTCAGTATGGCGTCACCATAAATATCTAGGTAATTTTTTTTACATCCTCTTATATGCCCTGTACAATAAAAAAATATTAGGTCCCCACCTATGAAATCAGCGTTTTGTATGGAGAATTTTAAAGAAGTTGCATTTTTCATACTAACATTTTCTTAATTTATTTAACAACTATGAACACAGATGTTTTAAAACTTTTATGCACTAATGTTTAAAAACTAAGATAACGTATGCCACTTAGATTATGCGACAAAAATCAGTTTTGGCTAAGTTAAAACAAAAATAGTGTTCATTTCTGCTAACAAAAAGAAGAGGCATTTTTAAGTTATTTTTTATGTTTAGAAAACTATAAATAATAAGGTTTTTTTACTATTGGTAGTTGTCTATGATGGTCATTATTCGATATAATATCAAGCAATTGATTCATATTTTAAATCATAGAGGTGACGAGGTTCTCTATTTGTGAGAAAAAAACGCCAATTTCGTAAGGACCTAATCGTAAGGACCTAATACTTATATAGCTACTATCTTTAGCTGTACAATTCAGCTTTCAGAACACGAAAAAATATTTATGTCCAAAAAAATAAGAAGGGTTTTTTCGCAGTAAATTCTCAATGTTTCCTTTTACTTAAATAAATGAAAAGACGCATTTGTTCCTATTAGCGTCGTCCACGTCATAACAGACCGTCTCCGGTTTGACCCGGTACATTCGAGTCCGTGACTCGTTTACAAAAGAATCGCTCCAATGAAGACGACAAAAGTTTCATCGTCCTACGGTTCAGGAAATTTCTAGAAAATACTGGATTCACTCAGCCTGTTTATGTAGCATAAATGTTCGCTATTATGTTTAGCAATGTTCTTGTTAGTTTGAATAAAGGATGGACTTTATATGTCGTATTTATTGTTTTCTTAGAAGTATCGAGTCTTTTGCTCATGGTCACTGGTAGACTGTTCTTATGAACTCTTTCAATATTATTATTGTTTGTCTTTGACTGTTACTTGTTTCAGCGAATACAAACGTTTAATAATTGTATTACTAACATAGAAATATCTGTATGTATGTATATAAAAGGAGAAACTGACTGATTAAACTATCAACGCACAGCCTAAGCTGCTGGGGTTAGAAACTTGAAATTTTGACAATAGGTACCTTTTAAAAAGTGGACACCCAATAAGGAAGGATTTTTGAAAATGTCATCCCCAAATAGGTAAAATGGGGAATGAAAGTTTGTATGAAAAGAATCATGCAAGCGTAGCTCCGAGCAAAAGCTAGTGTTAACAACAATTCTCTCGTAAACCTGACGACGAAACATCCTTTGATACATTAGTAAGTATTTAAACACACGATCAATATCCGCCCCACCACGGGACTAGCACCGCCGCGCCGTCTCAATTACTTAGTAAGCTTTAATCACCTGGGTATTGGCTTTAGTGCTAATCCTTGTGTTTAGGGAGCAAGCAATATATATACATATGTTTAGCGACCGTCCGTCTGCTAGTAAATTACTAAGACACCTTTCATGTGTGACATGCCCCAGTGGCCATCGCAACGTAGGTTTTGGTTGAAGGATAAGGTGCAGGTCACGGAGAAGGTGGAGCGGAAGAGGTCTTAAAACGAAAAAATAAACAACGAGGCGCAAATGGTCTCTGGACGGGGAGGATTGTAACAAAAAGTAAGTAGCCTTAATGGTCCGCCGTTATGGGATGTCAACAGATTAAAATTATTATTTACTAGCTATGCCCTCACGGCTCCGCCCGTAGCCTATGTTACTCAGTGATAATGTAGCTTTCTAACGGCAAAATAATTTTTGAAATCGGTCCAGTAGTTTTTAAGTTTATTCGTTACATACAAAATTCCAAAAATATAAATCTTTCCTCTTTATTCCTTTATTACAGATATTTATCTTTACAATAAAATTGCATTCCAGTTGACAGCAGCCCGAATTTGTGTGACTGCATTTCAAAAGAAACCTCGCTCCTATAATTATGATAACTTCTGTTTTATGCATATGCATATTTAGCAATGAAGGTTTTTGAACGTTGCAGTACGATGACTAAAATGTTTATACAGTCAAACTTTACAAAAATTACGCCTGGCCCACCACCCGCACCGTATTCTGTCTGACCTTTATATCTGCTTTGCGGTCTTGGGACGCTAAGACCCTTGTCGTTTTTACTCTTTTACGTGCTAAAGCAAAATTCCATGTAGCAACAGACATGAATTTTAAACTCACAAGGACTATTTTATCAGTTTCAAGGAGTGTACAAGTTGTTTTAAGGCGTTTGGCTGACGGCTTAGGAATAAACAACCGAATGCATGCGCTTTTTTTTTTCTGCTTTATGTTTTGTGTGCCTTTTAGTCTGTGCTAAATAAATGTATTTTCTTTCTTTCTTTCTTTCTTTTTATGATTGACAAAAGACTTTTTGTTAACCAACTTCCAAAAAAGGAGGAGGTTCTCAATTCGGTTGTATGTTTTTCTTTAACTTTTTTTAAAAATGTTTGTTGCCTCATAACTCCACCATTTATAAACTGATTTAGATAAAAATAATAATAATTAAGGATATACTTCCAGATTGGTCTCATTTAAATTTGGTGAAGATCTGATGAAGAACTTCGGAGATAGACAATAGAACTCCTCAATGACGAACAGTACGCATAATGTGATGATGTGATTATGTTACGAGCAGCGTCTTTAGTAGGTCCAACCATATTTTAATTAAGGCCACTAAAACGAAAAAAATAAAAAACATTTTAACAAAAATAAAGCAGACTTCAAAAAAACGATGAAAAGAATAGAATAATTACCATATTATAAAATTAACAGTTTCAGAAGTCAGTGCCTTCAATTTGGTTCAGCGTGGATTAGCACCGACTTCTGAAACTGTTAATTTTATAATATGGTAATTATTTTATTCTTTTCATCGTTTTTTTGAAGTCGGTTTTATTTTTGTTAATATGTTTTTTGATAATTTTATATCAAATACACTAATAACCTTCGATTCTTAAGGAGTGAGGAATGGTAAACTAGAATCTTGCTATTAGTGTGGATATAAGCAGTAATGCCTAGCTTTTTCCCAACTACTTTGGGGTCGGCTCCGCAGTCTAAGCAGATGCGGCTGAATACCAGTATTTTACACGGAGTGACTGCCAACAGACCTCCATAACCCAGTTACTGGGTAATGCCGATATCCTAAGGTTAGAACAGTTGTCAAACTTTCGGGCTTCTGACTTCCCGTAACGACTGTCATAGGTATTCGTATGACAACCGGGACCAACTGTTTAACGTGCTCTCCGAGGTATGGAGGGGTCTCGATGTCCAATGAACGGTCAACCATCCACGGACTGACCGCGACAAGCGCGGTTGTAGTGTGGATATAAGTATGGATGCAAAAACGGACTTATAACGTATACTTGACCATTGCTTTTCTAAATAATGTCATCTAATATCCTATTACCTACTTATGACAGCGATAACGGCTACTTTTAGAGAAACAAGTTATTCATAAGTTTTCTTGTAAGTACCATTATATCAGTGTAAAAATTGGGTAAAGACACATGATATATAAAATGTAAACTGCCCAATCATACGATGCGTTGAGCGGTATTTCATTATTATGTCTGGGAGTAAATACAGCATGATTTTATTTTATTTTCAATATAATATTCATGATCATATTGTCGGCCGTACAAAGTGAACCAGGGTAATAAAGAAGCGCAAACAGTAACCACTTCGACCAGGCCTTTGTGACGCGATTCAATCAATAAATTGCGTAGGTATGTATTACTCAGTAGGTACTTATATTTATGTAAGTACCTATTTCGTTGATTCATGGATCTTCAATAAAAATATTAAGCATCTTTTTTCCGAAAGTGAAGGCAGTCATGTAGGTACATCGTTCGTCGGTGAAGGAATTTGATTTCATAGAAAACATTATTTCGTAAAAGGCACATTTTGTTCGGTAAGAGAGTGGCTTATTTGCTGAGAACCACACAACATATTCAAATAAATATGCACGAATCGCATAGTTTTCTAAACAAACAGTTTCGCTTCGAAGATACGCAAGAGTTTCCACACCTGACGATTTAAACTTGATACTCAGGTCGCAGTCGTTTTCTTTCTGAAAAGATAGTTTGTTTTGCATAACGTGTGCCGGTCACTATTACCAGTGACTCGACCATAAGGACGGTGATCGTCCTATGCTAAACATTTTCAAGTCCTTACGAATACTGTAGCACTTACACGAGTATTTGCATTGTACCACACAAGGGGCTTACTCTGGACAGCTTCGAGTTCGAATATCGAAAACAGTCGATAGTTCCAATTCGAGCCTCTGCGCGATCGTGTGTCCATTTCAAGAATACGAATTGAGAAATGAGACAATTTTAAGAATTACAATCAATTTTATTTTATTCAGAACTTGAAGCTGTCGCGAGTAAGCACTCAGGCCTGGCCGAAAGTCGTGACGTCAATCAGAAACAATTATTTAAAGTTTTTTGATAAACCTTCTGGCACTGACGAGTTTCAATTATTCCTTCTACAAACACTATCTTCAAATTCAAATATAGATTAGAGTGTTCTATATCCAGTGCTTCCAGATCTACTGTAATTACAGTAGATTTAAATGTTATGTTTGCTTTCCTACTGTATGCTATAAAAATTAAAATACAGTATAGAGATTCACTGTATTTCATTTCATAGAAATCAAATCTAATGTAGTTATTCTGTAATTTTTAGCTCGTAAAACTGTAATTTTAGTTTCGCGATCTGGAAGCACTGTCTATATCTGAATTTAAATCTCTGTAAACATAATTCTAAGAAAACCAGTAGCAAGCAGCCATAGTATGTTCGTACGTTATTTAGTCAATTTCCATAGTACATCCAAATATTTGAATATGATAATAATACAGCTCTTTCTCGCACAAATATCATTTTTATACGAATTTCCAACAGAATTTTCCAATAAAATTTTGTATTGGAAAACGAGCGGTGGATACCCATATAAAATGGTTAGCATATGCCGTAACGACAAAAAAGTTGCTGCAATAAATTTAACTTAAACCTACAGTTACTACAACATTTGGCTAAAGCTCGGCTAGTTATTGAATTTTGGACCGTCTAGTGTTGTATGCCTAAATATTTGGAGCGTACCGAAAATTGGTCCCGAAGCAATCACTTGATGAAAACATTTAACTAAACTATAAATACTTGGGTCCAATGATATTATAAGTAAAAAGGTGTAGATAGGTTATAAGCGCTCAGCAAGCGACACGTCAAAATGTGGCTAATTAGCCAGACTTGACCTCAGTGTTGCGTTTCTACTACACTAGACGACCCACTGTCACAAATTACATTTGTCTCTTTTTCGTTCGTGATAATCGAATCGTGCCATCCTATCTTTAGGTCTAATTGTAATGTAGTGTGCTATTGCATATTGTATTGTTGCAATATTTAGTTATTTATGTGTGCGTTAGTGTGCCGTTTTTGAAGATCGAATGTTGTGTAGGTAACCTATCTACACCTTTTTACTTATAATATTATTGCTTGGGTCTATACAAACTTCGCCCAAATGTCCTAATGGTCAAGTTTAAGTTTCGAAAAGTGTCTTTCGTGTTAGCGATTTAAATGGTAGGTAAGTTAAATAGGCGAGCTACATTATACTGGTAGTACGGCACCTTATATTTTTATACAGAAGTGGTATCGTACACATTGAATTTTTTGTCGCCTGTGCGTGACGTCAGAGAAAAATCAACACCCGCACGTTGACAAGCTTTTACCCGTTGCTACGCAGTGATAACTGAAATACAGCACAGTTTTATTCATTGGGACTGATTTTTTTATCATTACTCTCAGGTCTTTATAATACTACTGATGTCTCCTGATTGTCTCAGAGACCGATGGAAGGCTAAAGGCGGTTAAACCGAATGTTTTTATTTCTGTAAATAAATCTGTTACAGGCACTTTTACAAATCAATTACATAACATCACGCCTGTATTCCCCAAAGGGTTGAGCAGAGGTGTATAGTAACACCCTCATATCGCCGTTATGATCAAGTCCCATGTAACAAGGGGCCAGCCTATTGCCACCAACCGGGCACAAATCCAAACTCCAGGCTGCTACCGAGGAATCCCACACAGAAAAACCCAATAACACTTTGCACGACCTGGGGATCGAACCCAGGACTTCACGATCAGTAGTCGCGCTTTCCACCACTAGACCAACGAGTCAGTCAATTAATAAAGTTTAACGTACCTTCTACATGCAAATACGTCTCCTTGCAGAAACTGTGGTATCCAAGAAATGCGCATCCTGTATTTCATCTTTAAGCAATCATTCGAGCAACAAAAGCTGTTTATGTACGCAACCTTATTTTATTTTCAATGAGAAAATAATTGTAGTAGATATTTATTTTTATTATTTCAGAAGTATCAAAGGTCCGCTTACGAGGTCGTAAACATAAAAGCTTATGCGAATAAAAAAGCGTGGGCGTGTTTGAAATCCTGACAAAAATATTACGATTTAATTTTGATACTACAAAGAGACGATGTCTTTTCAGTAATTTCCCTTCCGCAAAAATGATTTCCTAGAAACAAAATTATTAATTTTAATGATTTTGTTTTAGACAATCATTTCTGTCATCATTTCGGCTGCATTTTCCGCGGTCAGTCTGGGGATGGGTGACCATTCGTTACACATCGAGACCCCTCCGTGCCTCAGGGAGCACGTTAAACAGTTGATCTCGGGTGCCATACGAATACCTACGACAATCGTCAGAAACCCGTAAAGTTCATCACTCACGATAGCAACACCGCTCCGACACGGCAGATAACTTTCCATTCAAGTTAGGGCTTTAAATCTGGTGCATTAAAGTACATTTTATAATGACATGATAAAATAGGTGACGGCTCGTGGCAATCGCGCTTGCCGCTACAGTCCACTATAAAATTTACTTAAATGCATATAATTTAAAGTCCTAACTTGACAGGGAAGTTATTTGCTGTGTCGGAGTCGTGCTGTTATAGTGAGTGATGACCTTAACCTTTTGGACGCCATTGTCACACATATGTGACAAACGAAAGTTTACCCTGTACGCCAACGTCACAAATATGGGACAAAAACGATGGGATTACTGTTACCTTGGCGTGGGGGGTACGACGATGCATTTATACTCTGGCGTTCAAAAGGTTAAGTCTGATAACCGATCTTACCTTAGGATATTGCATTACCCTGTAACTGTACTGCGTAGGTCAGATGGCAGTCGCTCCGTGTAAAATACTGGTATTCAGACACATCTGGTTAGACTAGAAGCTGACGCTAACATAGTTGGGAAAAGGCTAGGCAGAACGAAAAATAATTTCTGTAAATTGAACTTCGTCGAAACAGGAAGAAATTAAAATATAAATATCCTCGTTACATACACTGGCCTGCAAAAATAAGTATCACACTTTTAAAATTTCAATTTTTTCTAAACTATAGAAGTTAGAGATTTAAAATAAAAAACGTTTTATAGCAATTTTTATCAGCTTTCTTTGAAACTATAGTAACAAAGTTAAACTCTTTTTTGAGTCCTTTTTGTTTCGAAAATATATCTTGTGTACTTAAAAAGTTTAGCAATTTTAAAAGTGTGATACGTATTTTTGCAGGCCAGTATAGTTTCAAGTTTGTGTTATGGCACTTTGATCGTAGGGTGTGAAGTAAGGGTGCCTCAAGGGCACATGTCGTCCCTTTGAGAAGGGTGACACGGGTATGAAAACTCGTTGACTCGATCTTCTATTGCACTCGTCTTGAATTTAAGAGACCCTCAAGACTATTTGTTAGTGTAAATCAAGAGACACTGTAAGTACAAAAACTTTTAGATTATTATGCATAGGATGTCGCAGTAAAAACGCAGAATATGCAATTTATCAAAGTAAATATCCTTGTACCCAATTAGTGTCACAAAATGACACTATTTTATGACGTCAGAGTTTAACGCAATTAGACACAATTAGTGCAAAAGCGCGACTTGAAAATACCTTTTCTTAAACTTGAATGCAACTCTGCATTTATCAAGCATGACGAATCCTAAAAACGGCAACGGCAATCCTAAAGCATTGAATGTTTCTATAAGATCATAATTATTATTTGTTAACAGATTCACAGTAAATCGACTACTTCTTCTGCCTAGCCTTTTCCCAATTAACTTGGAGTCAGCTTCCAGTCTAACCAGATACGGCTGAATATCAGCTTTATACAAGGAGCGACTGCTATCAGACGTCCACAACCCAGTAACTGGGCAATGCCAATATCCTAAGGTTAGACCGATTGTCAGACTTTCGGGCGTCTGACTAGCCGTAACGACTGTCATAGGTATTCTTATGTCACCCGGGACTGACGGTTTAACGTGATTTCCGAGGCACGGAGGGGCCTCGATGTGCAACAAACGGTCACCCATCCAAGTACTGACCACGGTAAACGCAGCTTATACTCGAAAATCGTATGATCGGTGCGGTTATCGATTAGCCACAAGCCCCTGCAGCAAATCGACCTCTAACATAAAAAATGACCATATTCTTTCAAACATATCACTTGCGCTCTACAAAAACAAGTCAATACACTTTCTATTTTTCTTTTATCCCCAACAGGCCAACAAGGTGCTGCCTTATTTCCAGAATAAGCTAAAGTTAGTTCGCAACAGTCTATAGGTACCGGATAAAGTTCAGTAACGACTGGTCGAGTACTTGCTCAGATAGTTTTGTTGGGATTACTAACAATACACCGCCCTTTATAGTTGCTGTTACACAAACTCGAATTTTGTAATCTTAGGAAGTTATCTTTGTTGATAGAGAACTTAAAGTTTGTGGCAATTATTTGAAGATTTGTATATTTTATTAAGAACCATATTATTTAATTAAAATCGTGTTCTACAAGTAAATAAATATTACACTCATGTATATGCAGTTAAAGTCGAATTTATAACAAACTTTAATATTATGATAATACACTTTTGTATTATTAACACAAAATATACAATATATTACATGCGCTTCGCAATACAATTAAGGGATTTAAAATAGTTTTGTGTGTGTTTATTACTGAACTGCAGCTCTCTAATGAACATACGTACCTACATCCCGAAATATGTTGAATGCTTATATTTTTAAAAGGTAGTCATTTTCCTAAATACATAGTTTTGATACTTTTAATGTCCGGAAAGATATCTAAGCACTACCAGAAAATCTCTCTTGTTTACTGTGGTAAGCATAATGATTGACGTAACACTAATATTGATAAACTGTGAACCAATCAAGGTAATCTGTGCCTACTATTTTAAATCCGGGCAGTTTCAATTCGACTGCCGATACGATATGGATTTTTAACACAGAGTCCTACTAAGGGAATTTCTGGAAACGGAAGAATAAAAGGATACCTTATGCAGCCTTAAATGAGAACCTAATTTGCTCGTGATATCCTGCGTGGAACCTTGCCGGTGATCGATTAGGCTCTTATGATCAACACATTGGCAGTATTTAGATCTAGTCATAATCAAAATGCTACTAACAACCAGCGGACAGAAATTATAATGATCCTGCATAGAACTCTGCTGTTGATCGATTAGGCTCTTTAGATTGACACAGAACTTTGGCAGAATTTAGATCTAGTCGTAATCAAAATGCTGCTAACAATCAGAAGACAGAAATTATGAAGGTCCTGCATGGAACCCTGCTTCTGATCGATTAGGCTCTTTAGATTGACACACAACTTTGGCAGAATTTAGATCTGGTAATAATTAAAATGCTGCTAACAATCAGCGGACAGAAATTATAATGGTCCCACGTGAAAACCTACTGCTGATCGATTAGGCTCTTAAGATCGACACATAACTTGCAGAACTTAGGTCTAGTAATAATCAAAGTGCTGCTAACATCACCGAACAGAATTTCCAATAGGATTCAAATTTCTAATTCAAGTTGCAGGTATAGGTCAACCAGAATCTCATGGCATTAAAAATTAATAACAAACAGTGGTTTTCATATGGCAATGTCAACATGTCACTTGTCAAAACGAGTATGACTGTAGTTGATACATTTTCCAGTCCTGATTAATGTTTTCTTGTTCAAACATTTTTAATAAACATACTTATTTTAACAAGGTTTCCTTTTCCATTACAATAAAATTGCAAAAAACCATATATCAGCATATCATTTTGGGACCCAGTGCATAATATCAGCAAGCACATTGGGTCACATAAAACAATAAGCCAAAACCTCTAACAACATGGATTTATGAAATACATGTTGTGCCGACCCCACCTAGTGTGGGATAAGGGCAGGAAGAAGATCGAGAAGAAATTAAAGAAAAAAAAATACAAGTATCAAGACTTTTTATTCAAATTACCCTTGTGTTACCCACAACAACATTTAATTTCCCTATTTGCCATCAGATTCTGGTAGACCTATATCTAGGTTTCCAGAGTGTCGAAAATTTAAATAAGCATGTTTGCCAATTAATTAATGTAAGCTTCTAATTAATCCAGTGCGTTTATTAGTCCAACGCCATTGTCCTACGTCGGTGGGTCGGCAGTTAAGCTCTACCGGATATTCGGGCCTTCCAAAATCCGTCCATTCGCATCAGCGAACGTCATTTTGTATCATCGGTAACGTTACTGTGTATACCTACACATTATAAATACGTAATATCTTTTATATTCTCTGTAATCCTCTTGAAAGGGATGTGACGGGATTTTAACGCCCCTCTTCATTTTGTGAGGGGCCTCAATTTTTATTGTTCCAGAAAATTTTGGCAGTCATTGTTATAACATAACATCACGCCTTGTACTCCCCAAACGGTTCGGCAGAGATGTTTTAGTACACCCTCGTTTCGCCAGTTATGTTTAAGTCCCATGTAATAGGGGCGAGCTTATTGCCATTAACCGGGCACAAATTCAGACTCCGGGCTGCTACTGAGAAATTCCTGATGGAAAAACCCAAAAACACTGCGTTACCTGGGGATCGAACCCAGGACCCTGTGCTCAGTAGTCACACTTGCGACCACTAGATCAATAAAAAACTTTTTAACAAAAATAAAACCGACTTCAAATTGTCTATCTCCGAGGTTCTTCATCAGATCTTCACCAAATTTAAATGGGACCACTTCGAAAGAATACTCTTTCAAAAAAAAAGAATCATTAAAATCGGTTCACAATTAGCAAAGATATCGCGGAACAAACTTACAAAAAATTAAAAAAAAAACTTACAGTCGAATTGAGAACCTCCTCCTTTTTTGGAAGTCGGTTAACAAAGCAGTTATTGTTGTATGCGTGCCATTATCCTAAATAGGCTAGATAAAGTTGTACCAACCAACTTTGTCGTTGCAACGTGCCTACGTTTGGTCACGAAATCTATTCACAAAAGTAAACCACACATACCAACATTTATGTATTGCCACGAAGTAGCAATTACGTGGAACAGGAAAAGTGGAATACACAGCTTGTTTGTTCCAACATTTTTATTTTTCTTGTACAAATACTAATATCGGTTGGTATACACGAGCAATAAATCAATATCCATAGGTTCTCGTGTGATTTATTTTGGGGTTAGAGTTTGGTTATGCAATTACATGTTATATTCATGTACCTACTTAATTTATTAAATACTTCATACTTGTGTTTATTGGCTTATACATATTTTCATTATTTGCGGTCTTTGAATGCAATACGTATTGCGTGTTTTTCAGTTGAAATAACTTAGTGCTATTCTGCCATGTAAAAATCCTTGTCTATTTTAGAAAAAATCTCAATTAACATAACATAATATCACGCCTGTGTTCCCCGAAGGGTCGGGCAGAAGTGTATAGTAACATCCTCATTTCGCCCTTATGTTTAATTCCCATTCAATAGGGGGCGAGCCTATTGCCATTAACGGGGCAAAATCCAAACTCCAGACTGCTACTGAGGAATTCCACACGGAAAACCCTAATAACACTTTGCCCGACCTGAGGATTGAACCCAGAACCTTACGATCAGCAGTCGCGCTTGCCACCACTAGACCAACGAGGTAGTTCAAATATCCATTAATAATTGAAATTTGTGACATTTGGTACCGTATTAGTGACACCTTAGCAACTCACTGCATGAAAAGTACTGCTGATGTGATCAAACTGTGAAATTAGAATTGAATTAAACAAAAATTGAATTTGTAAAATATACACGTCCACTACATAACCTTCGTAACCCGTAGGTAATTGTTCGAAATATTCAATTTATCTATTCTAAACTTTGGGTTGTGACTATATCAGGCTTTTATGCATAAACTTTTACAATAAAGTTGAACCCGCATACTCTATGCCAGCTGAGATAACCATAAAGGTTCCATCATGAATAAAATCTAACTAACAACTAAAACTAAGTATAAAATTATACATTTAAAAGATAAACTGAAACAGGCTTTTGAAAAGCTTCGAAATGTGTGTTTTACTGTCATTACAGTGTAATCCCATTTGAGATAACAAAACCACGTTACAATGTCATTTTAATCCGTGGAGTACTGTAATGTATGAATAGGATGCCCGTTTATGACATTTGATAAATCTTCATTATGTCGCGCAGTTTAGTTGGTGATAAAACCGGACGTGATTTTTGTTACAATGTTGGTATCCTTGTCTGTGTATTCGCGGATGGGATGTGTTCACCACAGTGTTCACAACTTAACGTTGGTGGGTTAAGAATTAAAACCACGAATATATAAAAAATAAGCCGTCGAGGGACTACTGGCAGATGCGAAATATTGAAATTCATAAAAAAAACTGGCCGAATCAAACCGAAGAGATCCGACAATTTACGAAGGTCTGTCTGTCATCGTGAGCGTCGCCACGCAACAGCTGTTTTCACACCCTTACTACTGCATTAGATGCTTTACATCAAAAAGTCTATTCATCAAGTTTAATGCTGATGGTATAAGATGCCATTTATCAGGGAGTGTGCCTATTGTAAATCCCAAGATCTCGAGTTATAGCAGCAGTCCCTGAGACCAATCTACGGCAATCTTTTGAAAATTTTACTTTAAAATCTAATCTTGAAAGCTATGACTTATTCTGTTATTTAAATAAACGAATTTAAACAAGATAAAAAGGTATCTAGTAATGAAATAATAAAAATTCGTATAAATTATATTGAAATATACATCAAGATTTTAATAAAATATCTAATAAGATTAGATGTTTTATTAAAATCCTGCAACTGAATCCACATAAAAATTAAATAAAAGACGTTCTTGCTCATTAGAAGTATATTTTTTATATAACATTTAATTAAAGTAAAAGTCCTAGTTGGTAAGTACCTATTTCATTTGCCTACAAAGCCTACCATGATGAAAAATGCTGTCAAGTACCATTAAAAGATTAAAATATCCTGATGCGTGAAATGAACGCACACTAAGCCGTCCCAAGACCTACCCCAGCCTAGCAGTTATGAATATATTTATACCTTTTACTCTCTTTTAATTTGGAGTAAAAACAAAACATATTACTTCAGCAGGTATAAAAAAGCTGTAGATGAAAAGTTCATTAAAATTTTCAATAACTCAGTTGGTTTTCCGAATTCCTAGAACACCTAATGCCAACGATTTTTCGATTGGATGTTGCAATTTTTATATTTGAAATATATACGGTATGGTGGCCATTGATAGGTAGAATTAAACATAAACTTCTTCTTTTCGTATCGACAGTACTTAATTTTGTAGAAATGGTCCAATCCAATCCTTTCACCACGATGGTACTTCCAAACATAAACTTGAATCAGTATAATGATATCATGTAATTTGCCCACTGCAGTTGATCACCACGCTTGCTTACAGCGTGTTTGCGATTTTATAACATAACATCACGCCTGAAATCCCCCATGGGTTGGACAGAGGTGTATAGTAACACCGTCATTTTGCTGTAATGTTTAAGTCCCATGTAATAGGGGGCGAGCCTATTGCCATCAACCGGGTACAAACCTAAACTCCGGGCTGCTACTGAGGAATTCCACACGGAAAAATCCAATAACACTTTGCTCGACGTGGGGATCAAACCCAGTCAGCAGTCGCGCTTGCCACTGCTATACTAACGAGGCATTTATTGGCAGCTATTTCAGACCATAAAATCCAGGTTTTTTCACTATTATATATTATATTATATATCCTTTAAAGTCAGTTGAGATTAACTTAAAAAAAACAATAAAAAGTCATATTCGTACATGCCAGGTTTAAAACCCGCAACTTGGTGCGAAACGACTTCGTTAACGTCGACGACTACGAACATTATTCTCAATGACAATATATCATTTTGTCTAGTCTTCCGTCGACAAAACCCTTGTGTACGGTGGTCATGCCACGTACGCTAGTACTACTAAAACAAAAAGAACTCGGACAAATTGATATCTACAATGAGAAAATTAAACTAAGAACGTTATTTAGTTTAATTGCAAACCTCATAATGGCCTGTTTCTCCTATAACGGTCCGTAATGACCACAGTTATACGACAACACTGTCGTATAGCTGTGTTAGTCGCTATTCCTATTACGTGGCCTAATGAGCTCATGACCAAGTTAGCCAAGAATGTTACGTGATTCGATTCGAGAGACGTCTGGTATTATCTTAGAAGTTGTAGCTAAGTGGTGATAAATGACTTGATAAATGATAAATTATTTTTATTTCTGTAAATAAATGTTACAGACACTTTTACAAGTAAATGTAATTTTTTTTTTTAATAATGGATGGCGCCGCCATTTCCTATGCTTTAGACTAGGTGCCTGACATATACTCGTAGTAAACCAGTATAATGGTTAACAGAAAAGAATTAAGAGGCTCCTAAAAAAACTACTCCACCATTATCGTCAATTCTGTCGCCTAAAACTCTACAAGAAATTCACACGCTTAAAACAATGCAAAGTTCTACAGCAAAACTTGTACGAACGAAACAATAGAAAACTTCGCTTTGACAGCACAATGATTAAACAAATGTTAGTGTAAGAAGTAATTTAACCAAAATCCGGTAGCATTAAAGCAAGTTAGGAACCGCATTAAGTCGATGGATCCAAATCATTAGTTCTGGAATTGCGGCGCGCTATCGTCTCAACGTTTTCCATTATCTTGCACGTCGTGAACACCAGCGGGAGTCTACTTACACTCTAGTGTTAATTAGTAAAGTTGTTTGTTACATTCCGGTAGGCTGTGAATAAAGGCACAAGGGTTTGAGGATCGGCTGTCGTGTTTTATTTACTTTACAACGCTATTTTTAGTATACACGGAAACAGAGATACCCCTAAAAGCTTTTCATCGGAACTGTCTGAATATACACAGGGTGTAATTGAAATCATTTCATTCCTTCGAACCTCGTGATATACTGCTGACATAGATTAACCCTACAAGAGATACTTTTGGATTCAATAAAAAAAATACAAGAAGTAAACATGAGTTCTTAACGTGGGGCATTTTAGCGCCCCGAGCGAATTGCGCGGCTATCGCTCGCCACACGGTCATTTAACTAGGGGCGCTAAATGCCTCACGTTAAGAACACAATGATTACTTCGTGTATTTTTTTTTATTGAATCCAAAAGTAACCCTTGTAGAGTTGATCTATGTCAGCAGTACATCACGAGGTTTGAAGGAATTACATGATATCGTTTACACCCTGTATGTTTTTTTTAAAACCTTCAAGTTACATCTTAGTTTATGTTGCATTAAGTTCTCTAGTAGAGTACGAAACGCGTGAGGTGTGTCATGCATGCAGGACTGAAAGATGACTAAGATCTAATACGATAAAGAGCAATAGCTATGATGATTTTATTGAATGTGATAAAAATATAGTTAATTTTGGTCTAGTGGTGGCAAGCGTGACTGCTGATAGTGAGGTCCTGGGTTCGATCCCCTGGTCGGGCAAAGTTTTATTGGGTTTTTTCGTGTGGAATTCCTCGGTAGCAGCCCGATGTTTGGATTTATTGGCTGATGGCAATAGGCTCGCCCCCTATTATATGGGACTTAAACATAATGGCGAATTGAGGGTGCTACTATACACTTCTGCCCAACTCTTTAGGGAATACAGGTGTGATGTTATGTTATTTTTAAAATATATTTTTTCCAATTTATCCTTATATTCCAATCTTTTATCAAAGTCGCTTCTAAATCCTAACGTTGATTCAATTTACAATTGACTAGCTGTGTCCTCACGGCTCCGCCCGCGTAAGAAGTTTTATTCAAGCAATAAATATAGCCTATGTTACTCGGTGATAATGTAAGGTAGAATTTTCAATTAGCTACCTACTTATCAAGTAAAAAAAAACTAAAATTAAGTGCTTAGATTCTTCGAAGAAAATATTTGAGATTGGAACTGTAGGCAATAAATGAGGACAAGCTCGTCTTTTTTCTATTATAATAATTATTTTCGTAATAAATGTAAAATGTTGAAAATAATTACTACTCTACAGTACTTACTATACGCAAAATATTTTGTTCCCTACGGTTTTATTACTCTGTAATATTTCTCGCGTAACCCAGATACTGGGTAATGCAACATCAATATTTTATTGCAATTTTAAAGTAGTTATTGCGATGAAATTAAAAAAAAAAATTACATTTATGAAATTAATGCACGTACACATATGTACTGCAATGCACGTATCCAACTTGATATCAAAATATCGCGTTTCCCGTTCGTCTCTGCGAACTTCAAGTTTGGTTAGGTACAAGTTTGTTCTGTTTAACTACTATACGTGCGGGAAGGAATAGCAATAGAATCTCACTAGCTATTCCCGTGACTTTGCCCGACTTTTAGACATCCCATGTTACGAGCTAGAAATAAAACTTCCTTACGCTGGGAATAGACACGTGTTGTAAGATTTAATAAAACTCAGCACGCTTGGTGGTTTGATGTATACAGTCTGCCTGGCTAGCTACCCTCATATTAAAGTCCAGCGCTAAGGAGTTTACTGCGTTTCGTCGTGTGTATGTGAGAGCCAGGGGTGTACAGGTGTGTTATTTTGATTCATGTGCTCCATCTTAGACCCTGTCTGCGGTTACCATTAGGTGCGTCAATAGCCATACGCGACCTAGTCAAAAAAATGTATGTAGGTATATTATTTCAAAGCAACCATTATTTTCTTTGTTCCTATTTCTACAGAATATTCTAAATTGCAATGCTTGAAAGGTATTCTACCGTTCTCAAAATGGCTAGTCAAATAAACGAAATATAAACGGAATGGACGTTGATTTTTGGTGAGAAATGAGTCTTGTAACTTATTATTAATTCTCAAAGTCCCAAATAAGTGCATGTTCAAAGCAACTCAATGTACAAAATTGTTTCATACCTTTGAAATGGAGAAGCAATTTGTTAATAGGTGTCTAACTTGCAAGATGTGAATGAAAGGCGCTATTTCCTTTTGACGTTGCTTTTGTACCTATTAACCGTCAGTTCTTTGCAAAATACGCTAAGAATTGAATTTATTTTGATATAATAATAATTTAATGTAAGTTAAAGCTCGGTGAATGGCGTTTATTAGGTAAGAAATTAATAACATCCTATGGTCAAAAATGTAAGTCAAGAATCGGAATGTACATTACATTTGCTTTGTCAAGTATGAGTATATTTAAAAAAAGAAATAAGTATATTAGAGGGAGTTTGAAAGTGGCACCAGTGACAGAAAAGTTGAAAGGAAAGCGTTTGTCTTGGTATGGGCATGTGCTGAGGAGGGATGAAACACATGTGACTAAGAGAGTGATGAATATGAATGTTGATGGATGGAGGGGGAGAGGGAGACCTAAGAAAAGATGGATGGATTGTGTGAGGGAGGATATGAAAGATAAGAGAGTAAATGATAATGAGACGGCTGACAGGGAAGAATGGAAGAGAAAAACATATTGCGCTGACCCCAAGTAACTTGGCACCAGGGCAGGAAGATGATGATGAGTATATTTGAAAAAAGAAACATAATTATGACCGTTTTAGTTAGACGATGGAATCGTTTGATGTTCAAAACTACTATTTTATAGACAAAAGATGAATTGCCAATATATAGGTAGAATTTAAATGAATGTAGTATTTTGTGTAAACCACAGACGAAATAACGTTCTCAATATACCACCAACTTGACTACAATGACTGCCTTGTTGGTTTAGAGGTCGCAAGCGACTGCTGTGCATGGGGTCCTGGGTTCGATCCTGACGTCGAGCAAAGTCTTATTGGGTTTTCCATTAGGAATTTCTCAGTAGCAGCCTGGAGTCTGGATTTGTGCCCGGTTAATGGCAATAGGCTCACCCTCTATTACATGGGATTTACAACATAACCGGCGAAATGAGGGTGTTACTATACACCTCTGCCCAACTCTTCGGGGAATATAAGGCGTGATTTTATATCATGTTTTTATGTTATATACTACCAGTTGTAGAAAAAAATGTATTTCGCCTACGTAGAACAGCGCGGTCACCGTCGACTCGGAGTTCGCCTACGAAACCGTAGCTGGCGTAGTGTTCACATCAACTACCTACGTCGTAGCAAACACCATTTTTTTGTAGTCACTATTTTATATTACCATCATCCAGAATGGTAAGCAGATACAATGAAAAAAATACTTTTTAAAGCCAATTTACTGAAACAGTAACTCTCTCCACGCCAATTCTAAGTACTTTTAGTACTGCCGCTGCATGAAATAAGCGGATAAATTCTGTTATTCTTTTACCGGATTAGCCAGGATTAACTTCGTATGAAAACTCAGTTTTGGCATGAATATATGAACGCTATCCCAGTAGTTGTATTGTTAATCGTAACGGCTGAACTATCCGTGCGGTAACTACAAACAAATGAACTTAATGTTGGCATTTGGATTCAATTGAAACAAAACAAACATGTAAATGTGCAGTCTCAGTTCCTGCATTTAGTTGGGGCGAGTTTTTTGGCCGTTATCATAATTATGATGTACTCGTACGCTTTAGAGCAGGGCTGTCCAAACTACGGCCCGCGTGCCATATGCGGCCCGCGACCCATATTTGTGCGGCCCGTGAAACGATTTATAATATTTAGTGTTGTAACTTAAGAATATTATTTTAAGTACCATTTTTTTTGTTTCCTTTTATTAAACATTTATTAAATAATACATAATAAGTTTCTACGGCCCACCAATCCATGTCAGTAAACGTCTCCGGCCTGAACAGCCCTGGTTTAGAGTACAAGCAAACAGAGATTAGGCAACCGTTCTTTCTTTTACTTTATTTTTTCGGTCTTTGCAATTTCTAAAAACAAAGCACACAGCAGGTGGTCAGTGGTCAGTTCAGTAATAGCAGAGAGCTTTATCTGCAAAGGCCCTTACATAACATCACGACTTTTTCCAATTGAGGTAGTCAGAAACTATAGAACGCCACGTACTCACGTAGTCACATACTCCTTTAGCTGCCGTAAACACTTTTTTATTTGAGTAAGTGGCGGAACTGGCAGTAACCTATGACGAGTACAACTCCAATACCTCGTAAGTTACGTCCAAATAGGTCCTACCCTACGTGTCATAGACACCCGGGACGCAAAGACAATGTTGAAAAGTGTCTACATAATTATATGCCTGTAATTTTACCGGCGCTTATATTTTTCAAACCGGAACACACTAATTCTCCTTGGTGCCGAAATAGGTATGGTAATTATTCCCTTAATAATACTCTTTCACATCATGTATCTTTTCATACATGCACAATAATTCACATGGTTAGTTGCCACCCACTGGTGTTGCGCCGCACAAACGATTTTATGATTCGTAAACATTATAATTATGTAGTATGCAATGCTAATGAAGTTACTGTGATTTGTATACAGCATTATACTAAACCGCAACTGCTGATTGTGCGGTCCTGGGTTTGATCCCCAGGTCGGGCAAAATGTTATTGGGTTTTTCCATGTGGAATTCCTCTGTAGCAGCCCAGAGTTTGAATTTGTGTCCGGTTGATGGCAATAGGCTCGCCCCTATTACATGGGACTTAAACATAACGGCGAAATGAGGGTGTTACAATACACCTCTGCCCAACCCTTCGGGGAATACAGGCGTGATGTTATGACAAGTTTATTGTACATGGAAAGAAAAATCTAAATGCTGACGGCATAAATCAGGGATGTACGACAAATACTTGACGCTATTATACATACATACATACATGAACTCACGCCTTTTTCCCATGGGGGTAGGCAGAAACTATAGAACGCCTCGTGCTACGACCCTTACATACCCCATTCGCTTCATCCACATTCATACATCTTGTCATACACGCACGCCGGTTGAGAGTACTACGCACCTGACCTTTGTGAAGAACATCACCAATAACATCGATGTATGTCCTTCTAGGACGTCCTCTACCGGCGTTCCCATTGACATCCGCCTTATAAATTCCTTTTGTTAATCGCCGTTCACTCATTCTCTCAACATGACCAAACCACCTAAGCATACTCCTTTCAATTTTTGTCACTACATCATCTTTTAAACCGCAACTTTGTCTAATCTCTTCATTTCTCAATCTATCATTCAAAGTTACACCGGCAAAAAACGGTATTATGTAAGGTAGTTAGTCACATATCTAGTAAAATAAAGCTCCAATGTTTGTACTCTACTCCAGAACATTTTCATTTATAATCCAAACTAAATTGCAGATCAAAACACAATTCAGCGCTTCAAATTCGAATCCAACAGTCAGACCCAAAATATACCTGAGAGTCTATTACTCTCCTTATAAATAGAGTAACCGCATTACGTATGCAATCCTCTCTATTCCGGAAGCACATTGCAGACTGGAATATTGTCACAATTGGATAGCGGAGGTACAAGATAGTTGGTTCCGCATAGCCATATACAGCTCGTTTCCAATACGCTTGGATGCCTTGACGCGAATGTAGCCTGTGTAGTGCGAACCTATTTGGAGGTACGATGGATTGTGTATTGTGTGTGTAGTTCAAATAATCGTGTGTGTAAAGTATTATTGGGTTCATCCGTGTGGAATTCCTCAGTAGTAAGTCCGGAGTTTAGATTTGTGACTGGTTGATGGCAATAAACTCGCCCCCTATTACATGGGACTTAAACATAACGGCGAAATGAGTTACTATACACCTCTGCCCAACCCTTCGGGGAATACAGGCGTGATGTATATTTAATTATTCTTCTCCTCTCGTGTCGTCACGAGCTATAAGAGATTAGCTTATGTCATGGTGAAAAGATTGCCACCACTAGACCAACGAGGCAGTTAATAATACACACAAGATACAGTGCAACCTTAATATAACGAACCTCAATATAACGACTTCCTCGGTTTAACAAATTCTCCGTAATCCCCTTGAATTGTCCATAAGAGTCAATGTAAAATATACCTTTACATTGCGAACATTTTTTGCGAACAACCTCTTAATAACAAATTTTCAACTATCACAAATAAGTGTAAATACCTAGAGGTATTTTTTCGTTATTAACGAATTTTGTCAACCCAAAACCTTTATATAACGTTCCCACCAATATATGACCCTTAATCCCATAGCAAGTGATTCATGTCGCGACAGGTTTCGACACGTTTTTTTCGTAAAACAATC
Organism: Amphipyra berbera; assembly: GCA_910594945.2. Taxonomy (NCBI): domain Eukaryota; kingdom Metazoa; phylum Arthropoda; class Insecta; order Lepidoptera; family Noctuidae; genus Amphipyra; species Amphipyra berbera. The sequence goes on from OU343125.1 coordinate 12,002,026, forward strand.
ATTGTTGTTTGATGGAAAGTAATGTAAACACTGCTACTCGTCACTATTGTTGAAGATTCAAGTTGCAATGGCTCAGAAACGTAAAAGGTGTTCTTTATCAGTCGCAGAAAAGCGAAACATCATTAATTAAGTTAAAAAATTAGACATAGCTACCTACTTTACCTCTTTATAACTAATTTTAGACCAACCTAACCTCAATATAACAAACTTCAGTTTAACGAATTACTTGATATAACGAATATTTACTTATTCCTTCCGATTTGTTATATCGAGGTTGCACTGTAATAATGATACATTTTTGGATAAGTAAAGCGTTACACTAGCTGCGTACACATTATGGGTGCAGTCACAGAGAGAAATCTCGCACATTTAAACATACAAAGTCGGAATAAAATGTCTGAATCACATAAAATCATTTTATTTGTACATTACAAATATTTTATTCCCTGCGGATTTGGAATCGAACAAAGGACACCTTAACCACTACTACAGTTTATCTTAGATACCACGTAACTAATAACCTGGCCTCGTAAATAAAGTAACAGTAAAAACAACAAATATACGAAATAAAACTACAAAGAGTAACCAATTATATACATTAAACTAATTAGCCATCCCCAACATTCAGTAAATTAATAGGCACTCGTAGGGATTTCTGAATTAGATCGCTTCAGGGATTGGATTAGTAGCGGAATAATTAAATAACGAAACTAAGCCCCGTCGCATAATAAAAAGGTACACAGAAGGTGCACTCATAACAACGCGCGATTGAGTTAACCAATCAATCATGTTCACACGCCGGTCAGGTCAGGTCTTCAGAAGGTATTTCGTCTTGTATTGAAGAGAAACAGCCAACGTAGCAATAAAACACGTTTGGTGCAGTGGCTGATCGATTGGCTGCTGCGCTTCGAGTCGTGGGTTCGATTCCCACACGAATATTTGTATGGCCTACAGATAGTTGATCGGGGTCTAGGTGATTGTGCATGTGAATATTTATGTCTGTAAATGCACCCACGATACAGGAGAAATCCTAGTGAGGGGCAATGCTTATTTCAAATATAAATAAAAAGTTGGTATAGTGAAAGGTATATCAGTTTTATAGTTAGAAATTTGTAGACAAAAATGTGCTCATGCACTCCGTCGGGCGGTCGGGCGGAAGAGAAGGGATCTTAACAAAATGGCCGCCGGATATCGGTGACGCGACACTCCGCCGCGTCGTTCCGTTATTCGTAGCATTACATGTTTCGAACAATCATCATCGATCAGTTAGCCTATCTCAATTCATTGTAGGCTGGAATTGGGCTTTCCTCCCAGTAAGTCCACAATCACTACATTAAGTAATCGAATAATTGACGCTGTGACCAGATCTCTCGCGTTGATGATGTTGTTGCCCATCAGAAATGACCAGCTCGAGATATTTGAGGTTGGTAAGTTATGTTTACCTGCTGTATGTTGTTCTTCAACACCCGTCGCTTAGCAGAAATGTATTTCGGGCAGGTGTAATAATTGACGTTTGAAGAAGCTAGAGGTTATGGCTTACCTAACATCCACATAGCTTGTTGCTACAATAGATCTAAGGCAAATAAGAAAAGACTCGCATCTCGCATTCTTGTCAGTGTGAAAGCGATGTTTTTCTTGCATTCTGATAATCTTCTTCTTAGCGTGTCGATGGCAATCTAAATTGAATCGGCCCAGAACTTAGCTACGAGTTTAGCGTTATCAGTACTGTCCATTAGTCTCTGTAACGTGCAGGTATCAGGGCACGCAAGGCATGATGTCAGGTGTCCCATCGTTTGTGGAACAGCACAACATTTACACGCCAAGCTGGAATCGTCTATGAATCTCCACCTGAGCAGGTTTTCCTTACTTCGACCAACCTGGGTCGGGAGGCTGTTTAAAGACTTCCAAGTTAGCCAAGGCAACTTATGTCTAGGTGGGAGAAGCATAACAATGCGAAATGTATGTGTTTTCTAATTTGCCAATCTATTGTAGCGACAGAATGCAAGAAAAACATCGCTTTTATTCGGCGTAAACGTTGTGTGAGTGAACCTTCTGTGCATAATAATTTAGTCGGTCTCGGACAGAAAACAAGTTGTTCTGTTGTTTATTAGTTTAGTTATGTATGTATTTATTTATTTTTAAGGGTGCACGTACCCGGAATACATTTATGTTGTGTGTTAATTTAATAAACAGATTCGGTTTTAGTACATTGCCTGATATAAGATTATGTTGTAGTCCGATTAGATATTAAATATTTCAACTCTGCTATGGTACGCAATAGAATAACATGCGACGTTATCGTTATTTTAGAAGGATAATTTATCCTCTCTTTAATGAATGAAAAGCAACTAAACATTTGAACTGCTTCATAGCTGCCTCGTTTGTCTGGTGGTGGCAAGCGTGACTGCTGATCGTGAGGACCTGGGTTCGATCCCCAAGTCGGGCAAAGAGTTAGGGGGTTTTTGGACTTAAACATAACGAAGAAAAGAGAGTGTTACTATACACCTCTGCCCAACCCTGCGAGAAATACAGGCGTAATGTTTTGTTATGAACTGCTTCATTTATTTTCCTAAAATCCATGTTAATAGTTCAACTTTAATCATTAGATTGTCTTCGTTTATATAATATCTTATATAAAACCCAACATTCACAAAGAAGTCAGTTTGTCAAGTGCTCTGACTTCCCACTAAATTACGAAACAACAAAAGAAATTGCCAAAGACAATCTAACCAAACCACAACATTATCTACAACACTTTAATAAAGAAAAGAAAGAAAACAAGAATCAAAGAAATGCCCCACTCGACGCTAATCACTCGCCTATTTGTTTTTTCCAACAAAAGGAAGAACATGCTACCGTCAAAGATAACACAATAAAAACAAAGGTAAATTGGCCCGGAATAAATAGGGTGCGCAAGGTCAACGTCAGGCCAGTACCTCCCATCCGTCTCAGTCAGGTGGGTAAGGCCATTAATAAGGCCTACAGACAACTAGTCGCGATACCCGTTCGGGATTTACCTTCTGAATAATGGTTGGCGATGATGTGAAAGGAGGTTTATGAGAGTTTGTTCCGGCCTTTTTTGATGGTGTATTTTATTTAGTGTGTTATGTGGGTCCGGTGGTAACAACATTAAACATTATCATCTTAATATCTTGAATTTGACTTACTGGTTAATCTAGTAAAATCAGAGTAAAGAAGAAACAAAGCAGCGGTTAGATAAATTTTTATAAAAAAAACAATTAAAATTGTTGAAAATTTTATGAATGCAGAAACATATATTTATAAGTAGGTACCTATGTACAATTTATTCTCCACAAAAAAGTACACGCATGAATGTACATACGTCTTATTGTTCATTTAGGTATATTCTCGACACAAACGCGTCAAAGTAATACTTTTAACTTGAATGTGACTCATTAAGATTCTAAACAGATTTTATAGCTAAAACTTACTTAGATACCACACATAAACACAACAAACCAATTTCTCTATTAAAAGTTTTCGCATAAAACTTCGCACGAGGCTATAAAGTCGACAAATATTATGAAAGTGGTCGCAGATTCGTAGGAGATTGCGCTCGTAATTTGCGGGTAGTCGCTAATGCGTCGCGCGCATGCAATTTCCACGTAAACTGCATGCGGCCGTAAACACCATCTGCGGTATCCCAGATTGAAATCGTCGTTGATAACGATCCACGTACGTGTGTTGAATTTGCATCAACTGTCTGTATTAACGCGTTCTACATGATTCCGTTTGGTTCATTCTGATTTTCAATTGTTACGTGTTCTGTTTTTGAATGTTTATTTATATTTTGCAGTTTTATGGCGTTCTTTGGTGAGTGTTTATTTTTATCAGCTTTATTTTTACTAGCACGCCCTATATTATAACCTGCTTCTAATTTAGACATACTTTAATCTGAAGGCCGACTACTACATCTTCAGACACATAGTGTTCCGTATGCGGTCAGCCTTAGAATACCTGAATCTTTTAAGACCCTAGAGAAAAGTCTTCCATTTCATTTATTTTGTTCATATTTCTGCAGGTACCTCCTCGCCTTTTGAATCGCTTTTTCCTGTAGCTGTTTTCCTATTTTGGTTACTTAGCATAACTTCGTCTCATTTTAAGTATCTACCTTCTAAAACTTTTACCCAAATTGGTCATTATTTAATTTGTTCAAGATAATATCTGCTCCTGCCGTTTTGAACAAAAAGATACCTTTCTTTTAAGCTGCTTACGAAATTACAAAATAATAAAAACTGCGAGTGGCTAGAAGCGTCTAGTAACAATATTTTATGAATTTTAATAAAATCCAAAAGAAAAAACATTAAACGGTAATAAATAATATCGCTATTTGATTTGTAGCAAACATTACTTGGTTACGACTAAATAGAACGAGAAAATTTATTTTTTGACTGAATCTCTAAATTGAGTTGATTATTTCGTCTTATCTTTCTTTTTATACGTATTTGACTCAGTGATATTGTTATGAATTTGTACTTTTTGTAAGTACAATTAAAAACAAATATTAAGTTTACCAGCGCTATCCAGAAATGCATGTTGAACTATATGTACCTACCTACTACAGTAGAGTGTTAACCTTACACCCATATTCTAAGACGTTCCTCCAAAACTTACTCGACTCGACTCCACCCCGACTCAGTCTTTCTCACTACCATCGGTAGTTATAGTTGACAAACCTCCTCGACTCGAAACTTTCCCTCAGTCGAGGTACCTAAGAAATCATCTGTCAAACTCAAGGTACCTCGGAACCTACCTTAAGGAAGGAAGTGTCAAACTTCGTATGTAACAAAAATGCATTTCGAAGACTTTATCGAATATGCTTACGATAATCCTTACAATTATTTATCGCGGCGTTATTTGCGCGATGCAGATAATTCAAATTATGACGTACCTAATGACTCCGTCGAGGAATCTCAAAGTTCACTCGAAATTGCGACTAAGAATACAATTTTGAAGGTGTTTTCGAGGCCGTCTTGAGTCGAGTAAGTTTTGGAGGAACGTCTGAGAATATGGGTGTTAATATTCTTCGGGGATTATTACATGGCAGAATGCCATAGTTGAATTTTAAACATGATGGTTACGTTAATACAACTGATATAGCCGTTTTAAACATTTCGCAAAAAAAAAACAAAAAATAAAACCACATTCCCTTCCTCAAAATTGAACATAAATATACCACGCAATTATAATTGTAAATTATAAAATCAAAGTTTAAGTATATCAATATAAATGCTTGTTACAAGCAAAATGGTGGTGTCAGTTTTGCCAAGCAACGCCACCAGTATTGAAATCAACATTTTCATTTATTGGGTGATTAATCCGCGCAACATTTATTCCAAGCTCTTCAAACGATTTATGCCTATTACATGCGGGATGAATGAATATATTAAAATTCATTACTGGCGCTGTAGATTGCATTTTCATGTGTAAAATATACGGAATAGCATTCATTTGTTATATTTTTTAATCTGGGATTGGAGCAAAAAGTGCTTGTGTTTATAGTACCAGGGCAAAAAGAGAACTGATGTGAAAATAATGACCACATTTACTATATATCGCTAAGAATAGACATTTTAATATTTATTCCAGCAGGCGTAGCATAATAACCACCGTATACAAGGCGTTTGTCGACGAAAGAATATATAAAATGACATACATAACATCACGCCTGTATTCCCCGAAGAGTTGGGCAAGGTGTAAAGTAATACCCTCATTTCACCGTTATGTTTAAGTCTCATGTAATAGGGGACTAGCCTATTGCCATCAATCAGGCACAAATCCAAACTCCAGGCTCTACTGAGGAATTCCACACGGAAAAACCCAATAACACTTGCCCGGCCTGGGGATTGAACCTAGGACCTCACGATCAGCAGTCGCGCTTGCCACCACTAGACCAACAAGGCAGTTACATACATATACACAATTCCAAAAAAGTCATTTTTCATCCCATCTATTCGAAAAGGACGACTTGGTTCGCCTTGTGCAGCCAAAGGTGGTGTTTTCTATAAGAAACTTTTAGCGGGCAGTAATGAGTTTTTAATCCTCTTTATAAGTGGGCATTTTCACAAAAAGTTATAGGTATCAAAGAAGTAAGATGTAATTTCAACTTCATTTTTTATGCGAGATATTACTTGTTTGCATTGCCGGTTATCGTTTTTTGTTGATACTGGTAATATTGAAAAAGAAAAAAGACTATCTTTTCGAGGGACAGGACTAAACACACACCTATGCATTTTCGTAAATGCGCCGCAATTATTTTTGCCGCGCATTTTTTGAATTTGGAATATCTTAGTGTCTGGCCAGACTGGCAGCGCGGTGCGGGGAGCGGCGTGGGTGTGGGAACACGCGCGATTTACCTGTCCGCAGTGGAGCGTGGCTTCGTTCTGAGCGTTGTCGTGTCCAGTGTTTGTCAAAATATCATATGGATGAAGAAGACTTATTTTTACTGGAAAATTCTTACTAACAAACGATGTTTCGACATCCACAGTGCAGATCGTGCTTGAATAGCACTTATTAATTCTTCAACATTTAATTTTGAAGACGCTATCACAACAACGCGCGTGGTCAGCTCGAACTAGTTTGAGATCCCCCGCTCCCACGCGGGTTGTCGCTTGCCGCCCGCGCTCTCACTACGGCCACTTGTATGAACGATCTATGGCGTGAGCTACCCGCGCGCTCCCCGCGCCAAGTAGCCCGCGCCGCTTCCCGTGCCCGCGTGCTCACTATGGACACTCAAATGAAGTTCTTCTGTTTGAACTCGCCGCACCGCGCCCGCCCCGCGTCCGCGTTTGCAGTCTGGCCAAAGGCTTAGTGTTCAGCGCCAAAGAAATCGAACGCAAATATTGTTTGAATAAAGACTGGCTGGTACGACGGCCCATAGTCGCGAAAATGTCTCAAATGTAAATATAAGTTTTTATCTGTTTTATTATTACATACTATTTAATTTCAATTTAGTTGTTACTCTATGTTTTATTAAATAATAATATTACAACAAAATATGAGGCGCCTTTTTTTGTCATAGTGGGTGATGAAAAGTAGAGTGTATCACTCGGGCGCAAAATATATTTTTTGGCTTGGGCGACGTACCTTGTTACCCTCGCTACGTTCAGGATTCTACTAAAGAATCCCTCGCTACGCTTGGTATTCTACTCTAGAATCCCTCACTTTGCTCTGTATTCAAAAAATCGACACAATCTAGATACAATCTACTATTGTCTATTATTTAGGGCCGATTTTACCAAACCCGGATAACTTTTATCTGAGGAATTGAAGACATTTTGAGAGAATTTCTATACAATAACTGTCAAAACGTCAAACTTACTCCGCAGATAAATTGTTATTTGATGTTGGAAATTCGACCCTTATTCGACAAAATCCTAGTGTACGGTGATTATGCTAAGCCTGCAGTATTTACAGCACCGCGGTCAACGACGTCATCGGTGACCACATTATTCTATGCTGCGGAACGAAAACGTATCGAAAGTGGAGTTCCAATGTGAATTGACACTTATAGGTACTTTATTAACATTGTGGTTTGGAAATTATTTATTAACATACAAGGTTCTGCTCCGGGCGGACTTAATTATGACTAGACTTCACTGAGATGAAAAAAGTTACAAGACTAACGAAATAAAAATGATTTATCAGCACTTGGGCCAGCCTGCAGGGCTTACCAGCGTAGCCTACGTATATAAATATTTTTAGCATACATATTATGAAGTTTGACGTCTTATAGTGCAACGTATACCACACCTAGTCAATGAACGTTCGTCATTTGTTGAATTTAACCAAACTTTGTATAGAACAAGACCGGTTTCATTAGGTTTTTAACGGTATCGAGCCGGAGCCCCGTTCGTTGGCTAGTTGTGTACGTTGTATAATTAGCACGGCTACCCACAATTTTTTATGTTGTTGAAAATTACTGTTCAAACAGCTGAGAAATGAAAACCTTTTAAAAAAATAGCCTACAAAGTGTATCTTTCCTCATCTACATTATTTTAAAGCGTAACAAACTATGTAATTTCTATTTAAATGAAAACATTACCTTCTGTCGTCAAGTCGTAATGAAAGGACACCTAAAAGTCGAGACTTAAAAATACATTTTTTTCAAGTCCTCTTAATTAACTGTCGTTAGCGTGATGTAAATATTTAATGAAAGAACGCAAGCAAAAGCGGAGATATCATTTTTACTTTTTTTTTTACTGAAAATCTTGAAGACCTTTACGCTACATTTAAAGAGATACCCGGTATACATTCACGGTGAGGTATGTTTCAGCACCAAATTTGGTTGTACTGAGGCCCTAAATACTTAAAAGGCCCTCGACCAGCAGTGGGAAGTAATGGACTGATTATTAGTGTAACTGCCTCGTTGGTCTAGTGGTGGCAAGACCGACTGCTGGTTGTGAGATCCTGGGTTCGATCCCCATGTCGGGCAAAGTGTTATTGGGTTTTTCCGTATGGAATTCCTCAGTAGCAGTCTGGAGTTTGGAGTTGTGCCCGATTAATAGCAATAGGCTCGCCACTTATTACATGAGACAAATATAACGGCAAAATGAGGATGTTACTATACACCTCTGCCCAACCCTTCGGGGAATATAGGCGTAGTGTAATGTTATGAGTATACATGATGAATAAACATAAAATTTTGTTATGAAATCGTAGCGTGATTTACTCCTACAACAAAAACTCCGCGGCTGCTGCATGGCACGATTTTACTGGAACTGATTGTCATCAGCAAAACGAATTAAACCAAGAATAGTAAAAAATGCTCAAAAACCTGCGACGGGAGTGTTGATTACAAAACTGCATGCCGTCGGTATTTGGCCTCCGCACTGCAAACGCTTCGTGAATTCTTGGCGTAGGTAATGGGAGTTACCAACCATGACCATGATTTCGAAGATTTTTTTTTGTATCCTTACAAATACTCTATAAGTACATAGTGATTTATTTTCAATGAATTAATACGTATTTAATTACGAGAAAATTATACAAGGTTAGTCGGAAAGGGGGTACTAAACCGAAAGGGTGTTAAAGTACCCATAATAAGGGATAACTTTGTTCTACAACTTTCCCCAAAACTCGATAGTTTAGGAGAAATAGCTTTTCAAAGATATCGTAAATAATATGCTAAAATCTATCTGTCTATAGCTATGATCAGCTGTTTTTATAATTTAGGTCATATTTGGGGTCACGGATTAGGAAATTAATTTTCTGAAATCATCACGATGTTTTTTTTTGAAAACTAAAATAAAAATCTTTTTGCATGAAAATAGAAATGATCGAATTTTGAAATTTTAACACTTGCTTTAAAATAGTAATCAGTGATACTTTAGGTGGCCCGCGGCTTAGTACCCCCTTTCCGACTAACCTTGTATAAACCATTTTTTTAAGTAACGAGCTAAGTCCTCCCGATGACCAGTCTTTTTGGGGATCAGTCGAAATTCCGTTCTGTCAAACTTAAGTTCTGTCGAAGTTCCGTCTCGAATCGTCCTAGTGTCCGTTGAACTTCAATCTGACACTTACATTCACTTCGTTTTCCACCTCTATAATCGCATAGCTTCATTGAAAGTCCAGTTTTGTAACAAACCCGCGAACATAACACCAAACAATATAATTTGTCAAAAACATCCCCAATTTTTCGTATCAAAGCACATACATCATTCTCTAAACCATTTTTCAAACGGTCTGCAAACATTTATACGAACAAAATTATATGTGACATAAAAAATACACCACCACATCCACGGCGTTTAGTCTGAGTGTTTAAAAAACAGGAATAAAAAACTTCAACTGACGTTTGTGTCTGCCCCGGCCGTTAAGGGAAATGTGGACGGCAAAAAACGTTTTGGAAATACGCGAGACTTACTCAGCTATAGATATAAATACAGAACTAAGTTCTACGGAAAATGTATAAGTACAGTTTTATGTGTTTTACAAAAGTCTTTTATTATTTATGGCAAATGTAGCTGCGTATCCTTCTGGTCGTTTCTAATTTAATTAATATTGTACGTGCATTTCCGGGAGGTCGTTTGTATAATAAAATTTTACTAATGAAATACTATATTATCGTTTGTATATTTTATTTATTTTAGCACGGATTGCCAAAGTAATTAGTTATGGCAAACACAAAAGTATGCACTAAAAAACAATGTTGTAATAATTATGAAGCTAACTTATTTTCATGTCAACAAACACGGGTTCCTAATACATATGACACGTCAAAACAATCAAGTTACTATACACATAACATTTTATTTTTTTATTTTATGTCTTTATTCCCCGAAAAGTTGGGCAGAGGTGCATAGTAACACCCTCAATTCGCCGTTATGTTTAAGTCCCATGTAATAGAGGGCGAGCCTATTGCCATCAACCGGGCACAAATTCAAACTCGGGCTGCTACTGAGGAATTCCACACGGAAAACCCGAATAACACTTTGCCCGACCTGGGGATCGAACCTAGGACCTCACGATCAGCAGTCGCGCTTGCCGCCACTCGACCAATGAAACAGTTACTACAATTAAGTTTTATTGTGACTTCCACCAAGCGACGCGCCCGCCTCACTTTCAGTGTTGTCTTTTATGCTAGAAAATACAAATAGAGCCGTCTCGGGCCCGCGCCACCTTCATCCTACCCAACCCGTTTTCCGTGTGGCGAGGCATCACTAATCTCTTTGAGTTTGCTGTTACAGACTTCGAGTTCCTGGACAAACTATGAATTCAACGCTGTATTTTTCTTTAATTTGTGTATATTTTTATTGTGTCCATCATATTGAAGGATCCGGAACTCTTGGAAATATTCAGAGTCAATGTTGAGGCAAAGAGGGTGTCTAATCAGCAATAATATAAGGCTTAGGTTTAAGGAATCACCAGATATAATGAAATATAACGCCCAAAAAATCGTAAGTACTTACCAGAATTTAATCCCCATTTTAATATGAAATTATCACCAATAAACGTAAAGTCTGCTAACCTAAAAAAGGCTAGTATCTTCAGAATAATCGCTGAGCTACCCAAAAAGGCCACGCATGCACCAAATATGTACTCGCATTTTATTTAAAAATTTCATCCAAATATGTTACACAATTTTATCCTAATAAAGTAAATTAATATACAAAAATCATTGTTTACCCAAAAAATATAAATGAATGAATCTATGCATGGTCGAGGTTGGGCTAAGTCGACGGAGCCCCGCTTTGCGGGGCTCCTACTTCTGGACGGTTTATAAAAAAATAACCACAAAGGGGTTTCTAACCTAACTAACCTTCTCCTTTCTAAACTAACCTTCTAACCTAACCTGTCCGAGTCGGGGTGCCCTAAAGTCCAGATTACATCCAGTTTCTCGCAATAGTTGATATATTTGGGTAGTAATGACACAAAACTTTGCTAGTTAAAATTTGGTGCACGCGTGGTCTTTTTGGGTTATGAAAAGTTTTTGTAGTGCAGGAATGACTTAAATAGCCCAAAAGATTTTGGTACAGGTTTCATTTATTTGTAAATATTATATTTTTTTTGGATGAGGCTGTTTAGGGTAACGATTGTTGTTTTGGTGGTCATTCAATTTCATCCCATAATATAATCATCCCATCAGGTTCTTTTTTTTTACTACTTCTGCCATTATGTTTCGCAAGGATTTAAGATTCGATCCATCAGTTCAGATGCACATTTTTTTATTTGTGTTTTTTTTTATGCATGTAATTTATTCGTTTTAACAGCTAAATAAATACCGGGCAATAATACGCTCAAATAGAGAAATAAAACGAGCAATAAAACTGTATGTCAAACATGCGCTTTAGTTTTAAAACTGAACACAAATACATGTTGCGGACCTGCTGAATTCATTTGTACCGTCAATATTGATACAAGTGGCTGTTTCGTAATTCGATTGCGTTGCAAATAGTTTGTTATAATGATGCTTATCAATATTCAGTAGCTGCAATCTCGATGGAACACCCTGTGGCGTATTGCGCCTCTTTGAAGCGGAGAATATTGTTCTAACTATAATACGAATATATAGATAGAAGTGCGATAATATGCTAAATCTTAGCAGAGTAAGCGAGCAATCTGTCTCGTCTCAAATTGATTTCTCTAGAATCTTAATAAACTTAAAGATTTACCCGTTCAGCTCACTAGAAAATTTAATAAATTGCTACTGCTGAAGTAAAAAGAAAAATGTGAAAAGTTCGTAACGATTTAAAATAGTGAAAATCCTTCAATGAAAAAAGCGACTCAGAGCCCTTTCACGCGAAGGGCTTCGGCCCGTTTTAAAAAGAAAAGCGATGAAGATTTGTAAGGATTAGTTAGATAAACAACTTTCTTTATATAAAAGGAAATAAAGACAAGTAGGCTGTGAAAAGAAAATAAGAGGGGAGCGTTCAAGTTGTCTGTGTGTACGAATTTTTACGTAACATTTATACGATAAAGGTGTGATAAATGGAGCTAAGTGTGTGCGCCCCTCAAGTGTGCCTAATATTCACCGGTGCGTTTCCCGACCATTATGATGAAAATTCACTTTTACGGGAAAGGTAACCGTTACTCAGGAACTTTCATTATTTTTATATGTGATAGACGGCTCCTCGAGTGAATATATATGTATATTTTCTTTGGTAATGCCTCCGTTAACGCAGCTTGCTTGAAATGTGATCTATTAAAGTAAATAACTTTGGCATTTTATTTTATTTATCTTATGTCATTGATCGTACAGTAAATTAGTTTCTGTCAACTGTAATTAAGCACACTAGTAACGTTTATGTGTTACAGTTAGAGTTATTAATTGAAAATTTTTAATAGTTTTAGCTAGTCACATATAGCCTTAATATAATTTGAATTCGTACCAATCGAGATATTTTTGTATTATAACTTTCGTGAGACAAATTCATATTTATGATTAGTTACGGTTTACTCACGTCTATTTTCCGGGATTGCCCGACTAGTTTCGGACCCAAACGGAGCCCTTAATCATGAGCTGATCACGCGACGAGGTCGCGAGTCGAACCATCGGGCAATCCCGGAAAATGCACGTTAGTAAACCGTAACTAATCATAAACCGAGATATTATTGCAAAATCTTTAATTTTGTCTATTTTGGTACGTGTGTGTGACGGGGTGTCCTGCGTAAGCGACCAATGCGACGCGACCCGATACAACGCGAAACAAATTTGAATACGCGTTAAGTCGTTTCGCTACATAGGCCGCCAGTAGAGAATGCCCTTGTTTTGATTGCGTTCGCCACATCGCGTCGCGTCACGTTTGTTGCTTACGCAGGACAAGAGTGTAAATGTGCACCTATATCATCATATCTGTACCTACTTTTATTAAATGTGTATCTAAAGTCAAGACAATAAAATCATGTAAGATAGGTTTAGCCACCAAACAAAGTAACAAAGAAATTGCATAAAAACAGTACTTTCTAAAATCACATACATACATTTCAATTTTATTTATTTCTTTTTGTATTCTGCGCACGTAACTCTGGACAGATTTTACTGCTCCATCTCTACATTGGATTTATAAATAAATTCGCTTGCATATGACATCACATTTTAGCCCAAAGGCTACGAATCGAGTGGACTTGACTCTCCTCATATTTGCAGACCGTAGTTGGACAGCTCTACTTTATTTTATAACGAATCTGAATGTTGATCAGATTTCACGAATGTTTGTGAATACAGAATAATAAAATGACAGAAGGGGTTATAGTTATCTATTGGTTTCCCGAATAGTATGACGTATGCATCTATTCATAATTACCACGCTGGATGAGTACTTCTTGCACTTAATTGCTAACGTTTAGATATCGACTCGTTATTATATTTATCGGGTCTATCCTACTCGTACTAAGAAAATTACCATGTAGACAGTTTAGTAGAGAGATTTATGTAAGGACTTTCATCATCATTATTTCCACTTGTCAACCAAAAAAATGCTATAGTCTGCGCGTAAGTGCTAGTCACCGCCTGTGGTATGAGAGCAGCAGGGCCAATGCAACACTTTAGGGTGGCTTTAGGAGTCAAACCTCAACTAGCACGTTCACATAAAATTTAGCAGGCGTGTACTTACGGGAGAATAAAGAATAACACTTGTAACCGTACACTAAATATATTTTAATCAGAATTACAAAGAGATCAACAGGGCGTGGTTCGTAGCAATGAATTTCTACTCTTGATTAGTAAAAGACTTACTATAATATGCAATGACCCTTTCCTCTCCATTCAGAATCTGACAGAGAACAGCTCCTATACCGTAGTCACTAGCATCCGTATAGATTTCAAAGGGCTCAGAATAATCCGGACAAGACAGAACTGAAGAAAAAACTAAACAATCCTTCAGATTATTAAAAACTACATCAACCATTATTTTTGATCGGTGGAAGATCAAGAAAGATAGATCAATATGAGTTATGTTTTTGGTTGTACGAAACAATATACGAGCTCTGTCAGTTTGCTTTGTCTTGTCTACCCGCGCACCTTTTCCTGGCGCTCCTATACCTCAGGAGGTGCCTAGCACTTGCGAGGTGACTATAATAATAATGCACACTACTACATACATGATAGTTTCATACACTCGGTAATAAGTGGTTAATCTTACGAGTATAGCAGCAGGCATAACATATGACCCATAGATAACTGCCTCGTCGGTCTAGTGGTGGCAAGCACAACTGCTGATCTTGAGGACTTGGGTTCAATCCCCAGGTCGGGCAAAGTGTTATTGGGTTTTTCCGTGTGGAATTCCTCAGTAGCAGCCTGGAGTTTGGATTTGTGCTCGGTTGATGGCAATAGGCTCGCCCCCTATTACATGGGACTTAAACGTAACGGCGAAATGAGGGTGTTACTATACAGAGTGTAAACGAAATCATGTAATTCCTTCAAACCTCGTGATGTACTGCTGACATAGATTAACACCGCACGGGATACTTCTGGAATAAAAAAATGACATGAAGTAAACATGTGTTCTTTACGTGAGGCATTTTAGCGTCCCGCGCAATTCGCTCGGAGCGCTAAAATGCCTTACGTTAAGAACACATGTTTAGTTCTTGTAATTTATTTTTTAATTTATCCAAAATTATCCCGTGCAGGGTTAATCTATGTCAGCAGTACATCACGAGGTTTGAAGGAATTACATGATTTCGTTTACACCCTGTATACCTCTGCCCAACCCTTCAAGGAATACAGGCGTGATGTTATGTTATGGTGAGGGTTTTGTCTTTGGAATAATAATAAAAAAAAATTTAAAAAATGACAATAAATGTCATTTTGTCTCTTCTTCCGTCGACAAAATCCTTCATGGTACGCGTGCAGGCACATTAACAACCAACAACGATACAATGTGTCTTTTCGATTAAACTATAGTATCAACAGAAGCTTACGAGCTCTCTGGGGCTACATGAAACAGTACTAAAACTGTTCGTGTTCCCCCGCGACAAATCACGCCCGCATTCACGCACAGTCGTATCAATCAAACTTATCTGTGGACGTTACGTTTGTGCCACCATTGCCATCTAGTTGTAATACCTTTGTCCTCTTAGCTTTTAAATGTAGGTAAGTAGATAGGTAATTTGCAGAGTTCCGTTTAATTGCATGACCTATCATGACAGTACCAGACTCGGTTAATATGGATCCTAAACAGTGTGTTTATGTGGCTATAGGAAAAGTTTCAGGCGTGATTACACATGTTATAAAAAAACATATTTTGTTTTACGACTTTTTGGTAAAGATGATAGGCAATTTAAAAGGTCTGCCGGGGTTGCGGTGCATACTTTTGCGAATCCTGTGATCCCGACCTTAGGTAAGAAGGAGGGACACCGTTGGTTTTTAGCCGGTAAGAGTCCGGCAGACCCCCTCGCCTTCCCCGGGCGAGGGACATCCATGAGGATCTTTAAAAGGTGAATTTTTCTAAATAAAGAAAGCTGGAAAAGTCCTATAGAAAGGGTTCGAACTCATAGCCAAACCAAGTTATAGACGAATAACATAACATAACATCACGCCTTTATTCCCCGAAGGGTTGGGCAGAGGTGTATAGTAACATCCTCATTTCGCCGTTATGTTTAAGTCAACCGGGCACAAATCCAAACCTCGGGCTGCTACTGAGGAATTCCACACGGAAAAATCCAATAACACTTTGCCCGACCTGGGGATCGAACCCAGTCCGTCACGATCAGCAGTCGCGCTTGCCACCACTAAACCAACGAGGCAATTAACTTACAAAAAAGACGTTTTCCTTTAAACCATGATAAAAGTACCAAAACTGAATAGGTAATGTGTGTATAAGTACAGCTTATTACGGAACATAGTAAGTTAATTAGCGGCCTGTTACCAATACATTCGTACCATTCGAAATGGGTTATTGGGACGCGATCAAAATTAACTACCAATTCCCACCACAGAATGATCGTTGTATCTGTACGAAATACGTCATACCTACATGTAGACACGTAGTATTCATACATGTACTGACCGAGTTCTGCTCAGTCCAAATGTGCATTACGCATACCTAAACATTTTCAATAAATGTTGGTTCAGGCAAAATGTGCAGCCGCAAATATCGGTGGTTGTTGCTAGGCTGTTGATATTTCGTAGGAAGTCGGTAAGTTTGCGTAGCGATTCAATGAAATAATCCTATCATTATCTCATCACGTTTTATTATAATGAAACACGATCTGCGCTTACCATTAGGTGAGACTAGGGCCAAACGGAACCAAGGCAAAAACTCAAAAATAACTTGTATGCTTACCATAGACTGTTCTATTTCCATTATCAATGGTGATTTTTTTTCTGGTAGATCAGCTTTTAATAATTCAAATTCAAATTTTTCAAATTCAAAAATCATTTATTTCGATCCATTAAAGATCATATTATTAGTGAAATTATAATTTTAACTGTAATAATTATATATAAAATCAAAATTAAATTAAAATCATAAAATAAAAACAATTAATAATACGCCTGCCTCTGAGTCATTTGTTTGTATGAGCTAATTCACTCATCATTGATCTCGAATCAAGTCCCTTTTAGTTTATTTGCTGTATCCACGAACTGTGTCACATAAGATATCAAAGACTCACTGTTTGATGTTTTGATTTTGGTGTACAATAAAGTATATTCTATTCTATTATATTATATTCTGTTCTTCAGACGTATAGAAATTAAATTTCGTAATAAGCTTATTTTTCTGGTGAACCTAGAATCGTCGACAATATGAATTTAGCCCATACACCTGCAACTTTCTTTTTATTCTTTATGTGTACATACAAAGGGGTATGCCACTATAAGGTTCATAAGTTATTTTTAATAGTGCATCTACCAAGTGCAGATCTGTCTCTGCATCTCCCTAAAGTCAACTGGCAGAAAATACATAAGGAACTAAGTCCGCCTCTGTTCAGCTGAGCCCTCCCTGATCTCATGAGCGTTTGGCTTTTGGACTAAAGCTAAACTGTTAACCTTGATGTCTCAAAGGCAAAATTGAATAAATTTATTTGACAGACATACGTTCTCTATGTTAAACCACATTTGTGAGACATGTAATGATCAAACGAAAACTTACAGTAAATATAAAAAATAAATATAATACAAAAAATCATAACACAAACCTTTGTGTATAACTTATTCCAGTTCCAACATCAAAAAGATTTCAACGTGACGCAAAACTGCCAACATTGGCTCCAATGTACCCACCCTACGTCCAATAAAATCTGACAAGAAGCAAACTGTATGATAAGTACGGACGTACGGCACACACGAGATAGGAATAAGAATTACACATTACAACTCGTATATCGAACGAATGAAGTTAAACGTACTTATGTAAATATGTCGCGATGGAGCGGGACCCACGGATTTTATTACACGAGTTTCCCTCCCTCGTAACTGATGTAAATTTTAAACGTACAAGACGCGATACGGGTGGTTAAGAGTTTTAACATCCGCGGAAGTAAGTTAAAAATGTCTGCGGCGTTGTTAAGAAACGTATTGTTGAGATTTTGCGGAAAGAAAAATAGAGTTACGTGAATACTGGTAGGTTAATTGGAGTGCCGTGCCGTCTTTGGAATGTGAACCAAACTCAAGTTAAATAAATGGCGAGCTAAGATGTAATAAATAAGTATTTTGGTAATAATATTAGACACTATTCTAGTGTCTTTCTCAGGACATGTGTGGCTTTCTCGTAAAAGGCAGATAAGTGAGTTTTATCTACTGATTATTTCTAGAATCTTCTCTCAGGTAACGTACATACGTTGACGTCAATAGTGTTGTTCTGATAAGTAAAGATAAATAGACAACGTAGGTACAAAGAAAGAAAGAAAATGTATTTATTGGCACACAGTACAATCAATAGGTAGGTACACGTGAGAAAGGCAAATAATAAGTTCCAAAGGGGCCACCAACTTGGCATAATGTCGAGTAACAGTACTAAGTACTACCACCAGCCTGCCGGGGTTGCGGTGCATGCAACAGTGAATCCCGTGACCCCGGCCATATGTTAGAAAGAGGAACACCGTGGGTTTTTAAATGGTAAGAGTCCGGCAGACTCCCTCGCCTGTCCTGGGCGAAGGACATCCATGAGGATTTTCCCACGATAAAAAAAATACCTACTACCACCAGACGCTAATTTTCAGCTGTAACCCCTGAGTCTCATACGCTCGATACTAGCTAAGTAGGATATTAACATACCCTGTTATAAATAAGGGAAATATTTTCCACATAAATCTGCAAATAGAAGACAAATTTTGCTAATTACAAAAGTCAATTAAGTAACGCGTCACTTCAGTATTCCCGGGACGGACTATCGATCTCGCACTATTTATACACGACTGCAACGGCTGCCATAAATACAACACGCTGTGCCTGTTGGTATGTAGACATCAATTGGAGGGTGATCGACCAATTCAAGCTTATATTCAGCAGTTGACGTCTGTGGGCAGATAGTTATGAGAGAGGCAGATGGCCGATAGACCAATAAAACATAATTACATCTAGGATGCACATATTAGACTGCCTTGTTGGAAATGATTGCAAGTGCGACTGCTAAGCATGCGGTTCTGGGTTTGATCCCCAAGTCGGGCAATGTATTATTGGGTGTTTCCATTAGGAATTTCTTAGTAGCAGCCCGATGTCTGGATTTGTGCCCGGTTAATGGCATTAGGCTGGCCCCCTATTACATGGGACTTAAACATAACTGGTGAAACGAGGGTGTACTAACACCTCCGCTGAATACTTCGGGGAATTCAAGACTATGACGAACATAATATTATTCTCGCACTGTTGCACTTTATGTAAGGGCTGAATACAACACATTGTTGCCATGTAGCTGCAAGCAGGCCTGTGCTCACGTCACGGTTTAGGCATGAAAAGCTGAGAAGCTGACTGATTGACTGATCTATCAACGCACAGCCTAAACGGCTGGGGTTAGAAACTTGAAATTTTGACAGTAGGTTCATTTTGTGACGTAAACATGGGACTTCTCGAAATTCAACCCCTAACGGGTGAAAAAAAATCACGCAAGCGAAGCTGCGAGCAAAAGCTAGCATAATTATACACGCCGCTGCAACTCCGAAGTGAAACATTAAAGAAAACCGCACTTTGAATTTTTGAATCCACGTGTGGATCATTTGATTATCACTTGGGTTAACGGTGAAGGTAAAAGTTTTTAAACATTTGCACCTTGTAAACTAGAGAGAGCTCCAAATAATAAGTTATCGATGGTGTGTGTAGTCTGCCAACCCACACCAGGCTAGCGCGGTGGACTAAGGCCTAAACTGTTCTCATTCTAAGATGAGGCGCGTGCCTAGCCGGTACAGTAATAGCCTGATTATGTTATGTAATTGACCAATCATCATCGTCGTAGCGACCAATTAACCAATCATAATCATCACCGACCGTTAACAGGCTCTCCGAGACGCGGTGGGGTCTCAATGTATAAAGAATATCTAATTTTTTATCTATTTTTCTCAAGACTTATAAATAATGTCGCCCATGAACAGACTGACCATAGCAAGCACAGGTCAATCCACATGGTTTTTATTAAGCCAAAATCTCTTTGTAAATATAGTGTATTAATGAATTAACCCACAACTTTGATTTAACTAATACGAGTATTGAAATTTTAATATTTAACGAATAGTCGATATCTATAGCGTTCACTGGATAAACTCATTACTGATGCAAATGCAGAATGTTTGACTACGCAAAATATAAATAGGTACCTATGATTAAAATAGAAATATTAATAAGTTGCTTGTTATGCATCAAGTTATCAGGTTATTTGAATTGTTGGATTAAATGATAGGTTATATGATACATGCAGTTAAATACTTTAATACATTTATTTTTCTTTGACTTGGTCAAGATTGATAGTCTCAACCACAGAAATCGTACCTCATAGTAAGCATATACAGAGTCTAAGATGGAGCACACGAATCCAAGTAATAGAGGGATTCCCCTATATCCCTCTGGCTCTTACATGCACACTACGGAACAAAGTAAACTGCATGACGTCGCGCCGGATTTTAGTGTGGGGGTGGTAGCTAGCCAGGCGGACCGTATAGATCCAAGCGTGCTGTTTTATTGAATCTTACACATGCCTATTCCCAGCGTGCGGTGAGGAAGATTTATATTCTAGCCCGTCCTCACATGAGATAAACGTCCACATGATATAATTCTAAGTCGCCTTCTGTCACACACGGAAGGAAATGGATTTATGCGACTCATTTAGAAATGTTGGAATACTGCTTCATTTACACGCGATCATGAACATGAAAAACATAAAATTCTGTAGGTTAAAAAAACGTTGTCCACTAAAAATCTCATCCAATGTTTATTTTCATTAACAGTTTCGTCGAAAGCTCTGTAAAATTATTTCTTTAGGCCGGCCGTTTTATTATTCTATTAGATAAAATACTAAGATACTTATTTGATTTGAAATAATTTGCTCCGTTTCTCTTGGGTATTATTTTGCGGAACAAAACACAATCTCGACGGGTCTATTATTCAAGAACACGTTTAATCGTAACAAAGCGTTGATCCGAACTTAACCCTTTGCAAGTGTGGGTCCGTTCGTCCGATAGAAGTTATCCTTGTGTGTGTGTGAGTTAAAATTCATAGCGGAGTGGACGTGCATTAGTTACGGTCTGTCATAATACGTACTTAAGCGTACAGTAGCATTTGTGAGAAATGGACTTGGAAATGAAAGATGAACGTAGTGTTCAGTATTGTATCTTGTAATATTCGTTCTTAAGTCCGTGGGTCAGTTTCAGCAGTCAATGTTCACGAGAATTGGATCAGTTTAGACGTAATCTAAGTTGTAGATGAGCGTTGTTGAAAAACGTAATGAGGTGAATTCTGTTGATCCGTGCCTGTTACACGGAACCATGACATGTTGTTTTCTTGACTTCCTAGCATACTGGTGCTGTTATTTATTAGTAATAATTCTAGCGCGACTGCTGATCGTGAGGTCCTGGGTTCGATGCCCAGGTCAGGCAGTATTTTTGGGTTTTTCCGTGTGAAATTCCTCAGTAGCAGCCCGGAGTTTGGATTTGTGTCCGGTTGTTGGCAATAGGCTCGCCCGTGTTACATGGGACTTAAACATAACAACGAAATGAGGGTGTTACTAATACACCTCTGCACAACCCTTCGGGGAATACAGGCGTGATGGTATGTTATGTAATTCTACTTTAACTAAATATATTGGAAAAATAGCACAACAAAACAACAACCACCCAGCAAAAGTAAATGTATAATTTCTTAGCACATCTTTCTGTCTACATGAAGCCTCACTCATTATCTAAAGCCACACGTATTAATCGTTAAGAATGAAAAATAATAATTATACAACTGCAGGGCAATGGTAAAAAAAAATGTGATCCCGATTTTTCTCATTGCTTAGCATATCTGGCATTCATTCCTTTTAATTAGTACTAATTAGCGCACCCAATATATTTCCGTGGATATCACAAGAAATATATGGAATGATGTATCAATTGTATACGTTGTGGCAGCCACTTAGCTGACAATTTAGCTAAGTGGGGTATTATCGACCAATCCAACATTTAGTGTGATTGTGGCCCCCGAGCAAACTATGTCCCACTTGCTGTCTTACCCATTGTACCCCACTACCTGTTCGCGGGAGGACCTTATGCAGGCTACAAATAAGGGCATCGAATTGGAATCCTACTGGTCAAAAATCTATACTAATACTATAAAGCTGAAGAGTTTGTTTGTTTGAACGCGCTAATCTCAGAAACTCCTGGTTGGAATTGAAAAAATATTTTAGTGTTGGATAGTCCATTTATTGAGGAAGGTTATAGGCTATATAACATCACGCTACGACCAGTAGGAGCGGAGCATAAATGAAAAATGTTGCAAACACGGGAAAAATGTCCACCCGTGAGAAGCCGGGACGGACCGCTAGTTATGTTATATTATTTTAAAAACATGAGCCAATGACACGCAAGGAAAAAAAACTGACATTATAAAACTACAACGTTCGAAATACGAAATTAATGAGCGCACAACCTTCAGATAAGTAATACGAACTTCAGACATGAGAGATCCATTATAACATGACAAGGCATAATGTTTAATGTGTGGTTTTTGTACCTTTATCTATGAGCTAATTACCCCAACCAGATATAGAAGTTAATAGAACTTTTTGTTCAGAAGATTAGATTCATAGCTACAATATTTATATTTTAGGTTATTACGTTGCAAAGTAGAAAATGGCGGCAAATAAAATTAGGTTATAATGGGGAAAGTTTTTATAAAGAAGTTTTTACTGGCTTCTGGGTTACTTTTTCTGGCTCGTGATTTATTTTAGGTACGTTTTCAGCATAAAACAGGCGTGTATAAAACGTTACAGATATTTCATATGCCTACTACGATATTGCTCGCAATATTGAGTGCTAAAAATTGTTTTCAGTTTCACCTAGATACTTAATCTTCTTCTTTTTGTGTGGTTAGTGATTAACCTGGTGTCAGAGTTTATGCCGCCCATGGGTCTCTGACTTGGCTTCACATGCCGTCGAGTAATATCTCTCAGGCATGCCGGTTTCCTCACGATGTTTTCCCTCACCGTTTTTAAGCAAGTGATAGTAATTATTATGCAATACGCACGTTAAACATTTGAATCCGAAAAGCCAGAGGTTCGTGCCTTGGGTTCGAACTTAAGACCTATGAATAGATACTTACTAAAAACTTGTGAAATTAATATTAAAACTGGGTTTATGTTGGTATTTTACCATTTTCTCCGTTCTGTTAGAGCTTGTTGTATCGTATATTCAAATAAACATTTTCAACCAACTGGTAGACCAGTGCCTAGGGTGAGTGCAGATGAGACACTAACAGCCAAATACGCTACTCAATTTTATGTTGCCGTTAATTTCATGCTGTCCCTGTCACTACGCCTTAAAATGACAGTGACAGCATGAGACTTAACGGCAACTGAAAATTGAGTAGCGTTTGAGTATTTGGCCATTAAGTTGCTCCAGACACAGTGGATCGCTATTTGTTTTTAGCTCAAGCGAACGTTTAGGTGGCCCAGTGGTAACGGCCCCGACTGACGAGTTGTATGTCGTGGGTTCGAACCCAGCCAGGCGCATTACTTTGTGTAATTTATTTCATCACCACTGCTCTCAAAACGGTGAAGGAAAACATCGTGAGGAAACCGGCATGTCCTAGAACCAAAAATTCGAAGACATGTGACATCTACCAACCCGCACTGGGCCCGCGTGGTGGATTACGGCCCATTCCCTCTCACAGAGAGGACGCCTGTGTCCCAGCAGTGGGAACATTATAGGCTGATGATGATGATGATGAAAGTTAAGTGTATGCAGCCACCGTCTAGCTCGCTCGAGCGATCGTCCTGTGACTCGGTACACCATATTGATCACTCGAGCGACCGCTTTTTCCTTCAGAGCATCGGTCGCTGTGGACAAAGTTTAGTGTCTCCAGACACAAAGTGTCCCGACCACTTAGTGGCTTGTTTGTAGTCAGCCTAACAACATATCGGCTAACCCATTGACCGCGATACTCGCCACTTATTTTACCCATGGGAACTGTTCGCTGGTGTTTTCACATCAGAAAACAGGTTAGTATAGGAAGCAAAGGTCTCTGTATTACTACTTACGGTTTGTTGGTAACTTTTCTATACCATCTAGATATTTTATTTTTTATTCTAAAATATATTATGTCTTCTAGGAGCTTACCAATGACTTAGTAATCATTTTTTTTAAATTGCTATCATCATCATCTCCCTGCCCTTATCCCACACTAGATGGGGTCGGCATAACATGTAATTCGTAAATCCATGTTGTTAGAGGTTTTGGCTTATTGTTTTGTGACCGGCCGCCTGCCTGACATCAACCCTCCTTGGGAATTAATATTATTTTTTACCATCAATATCCATTTTTTTCAAATTGCTATATTGATAGTAATAACCGATCTCACAGGCTGATTGCCACGGTCAGAAACTTCGTCATTCATTATGTATCACTGCACTGCTGGATGGACAGCCTTTCCTAAAGATGTCTCTATGGTACTGTTGAAGCTTGTGGTCATCACCGAACTTGGATCACCTAGTACATAATAATATGACAAGTATGTTCCTTTAAACTTATTTCTGTCTTCACTCTTCGAGCCACCGTAATCGATCCTAGCCACAATTCCGCGAAACAATAACATAATGGCAAAAACATTCCTTAACGCGAGCATGAACGAAATTGCATTCCACATGATACCAGCGTTAGCAATGCGTCCAATACTGAATATAGCTCCTAGTCCACTATTATGAATTGTAGAGAAGGAAAATTTAATTTAATTTATTCGTTTATATAGCAGACAACAAAGGGTCCAGTGTGTTAGTAACAATGTAACTTAGCCTATGTTAGTACCTAATAACTAAAAGGGATTTGGTCCTATCGACCAGTGCCCACACAAGTGGGCTATCAGCCCGGGTGGCTATCGCGCGTAGCATAGTGTTGGCAAGATAATATTGCCATAATCATCATGGTAAGGTGGTCACAGTAAGCAGATATGGTATTTAATAATAACAAGTCAGTGAATAAAATTGGTCTGTCTTACAAACTCCATGTTGTAACTTGGGCCTGTCTACACTTTACGTCCAATCTCAGTTATCGATTCCAGCCACACGTCCACAAAACAATAACCATAATGGCAAAACAATTCCTTAACGCCAGCTTGAAGGAAATTGCATTAGTTTCTCTCTTTGTTATGTTATCTGCGACATCGTTGCACTTACCCAAATTGTGCTCCGGAGACTGTTTGGATTAGATTATGATTTCTATGTTTGTGACACATTCTATGTTTGTGTTTTCGAGCGGTTGTATGTTTCAGGACTGGAAATGTAGGATATGGCATTGTTTGATATGATTACTTTACGTGTGCATTCGCCACGAGTATTGTACGTGATTTTTTAAACGGTTTCAATTAGCTTCATATCATAAATTACTTATATTTGTTTTGTGTTTGATTCAAATCTTGCAACAGATTTTTCAACTACTTCTGCTAAACCGATTCTCCTGAAACTTCGCACACAAATTAAGTTCCCATGACAATACAATATTATAATAATTTCAACCTTCAATCCTCAAATCCTGATGCTGCAAGATAAAACTGTTTAACTTAAAAATATTTTTAAGGAATTATTAATGGTTAGCTCGAATATGCGACAGCCTGACGTTCATTTTTGTCAAGCATAACTAAAACTACGTGGCTGCACTATAATCCACCATAATCGATAATAGATAACTCAACAATGCCATACTGAACTACCATAAGTCAAGGCAGACTTTTTAACAAAGGGAAATGCTCATGAAAAAATACAATCTAAATCATCTTATAGACAGATAACCATGGAATTAGTCTAGATTTAAACCATCTCTCGTAAGCCCTGATTCGCACGAACGCTTTTTCAACGCGCGTTAAAAATGCGTTTTAATACAACAAATAGCAAGCCGTTGTTTTTTTTTCTAAATGTCGCAACATTATGCTGAGATAGGAGCCCTTTTTGGCCTCGTGCAGGTACTCTAAATTCTTATTCTTTCTTTTTTTATTATTGTTTTTGTTTCTGTAACTGCCTGTGTGAGTCCAAAATAAATAATTTTCTTTCTTTCTTCTTTCTTTCTTATAATGTGTTCACATGATAGCGCTTTTTGAACGCAGCTTATCTATTGTACTCTCTTTAACGCACGTTAAAAAAGCGTTTGTGCGAATCAGGCCTAATAAGGGGGAATTAGTTCATCTTTTACTTTTGTGAAACAACTTAAAGTCAAATATATTAGTAAGTATTATGTATATGGCAGGTCGACTGCTGATCGTGAGGTCCTAGATTCGATCCCCAGGTCGGGCAGTGTTACTGGGTTTTCCCGTGTGGAATTCCTCAGTAGCAGCCCGGAGTTTGGATTTGTGCCCGGTTGGTGGCAATAGGCTGGCCCCCTATTACATGGTACTTACACATAACGTTGAAATGAGTGTGTCTCTGCCCAACCCTTCGGGGAATACAGGCGTGATGTTATGCTATGTATAATAATAGTTGCCTGGTAAACTCATATCTACATTTCGCAACAGTCTAGATTTACACACAATAAGCTCACAAAGAGATTACGTGCATAATCATGTCGGTTATGTAATTACTGTGCTCGCAAACGACCAACATACCAATTACGAGATTTCATTACCAATATTGGTTTCATTTGTCGCTCTCTGTGAACTGGCCAGTTTGGGCCATGCTAACTGTGCTGGCTAGTGCTAGAACGATAATTGGTCTATTAAGGAAAAGATATGATTATGTCATTTTTATCTAGTCCTCGTCCTCCTAATCCTACTTACAAATCCAGTCCTCGGACTACCGTTTAGCGTTTAATAATTAAAGAACTCTGCAGATAGCATCTCTATAAAATGCAATTAATAGGTATCTGTCTGTCCATTAGAACGTTAATAACGTGAGAACTAAAGACCTAATTTTATTAAATTTGATTATCTGTTAATACAGTAACTCGTGGCTAACTGCGCGGATCATACTATTTGCGAGGTCAAGCTGCGGTTGCCGCGGTCAGTCCGTGGATGGGTGATCGTTCGTTACACATCGAGACCCTTCCGTGCCTCGGATAGCAAGTTAAACAGTCGGTCCCGGGTGTCATACGAATACCTATGACGGTCGTTAAGGGAAGTCAGATGCCCGAAAGTCTGATAACTGGTCTAACCGTAGGATATCGGCATTACCCAGTAACTGGGTTGTGGAGGCCTGATGGCAGTCGCTCCGTGTAAAATACTGGTATTGAGCCGCACCTGGTTAGACTGGAAGCTGACCCCAACATAGTTGGGAAAAAGCTAGTCAGAATAACTGTTTATAGTTTGTCTGACTGCCTTGTTACATGTTGGTCTAGTGGTTGCAAGCGCGACTGCGGAACATGGGGTCCTGGATTCGATCCCCAGGTCGGGCAAAGTGTTATTGGGTTTTTCCAGTAGGAATTTCTCAGTAACAGCATTTGTGCCGGGTTAATGGCAATAGGCTCACCCCCTATTACATGGGACTTAAACATAACTGGCGAAATGAGGGTGTACTAATAAACACCTCTGCCAAACCCTTCAGGGAATACAAAGCGTGATGTTATGTTATGTTATGTAATAACTGTTTATACAGTAGAGACTCAACATATTTGGCATTAATAAGTAACATTTTATAACGTACCTAAGCACCAAATCACCTTTTTACAGCGCAAAGATCTTCATACAAAACATTATAAATTTAAATGAGAAATAACTGCTTTTTGGTAATAATATTTTGTGTCAAATTACTGACAAGCATGATTCCTCAATAGTTTCATTGAAAGATAAAAGGATATCACCAAATAGAGGCCACGTTGTTCTAGTAGTGGCAAGCGTGATTGCTAATCGTGAGGTCCTGGGTTCGATCTCCAAGTCGGGCAAAGTAGTATTAGGTTTTTCGGTGTAGTATTTCTCAGTAGCAGCCCGGAGTTTGAATTTGTACCCGGTCGATGACAATAGGCTCGCCCCCTATTACATGGAACTTAAACATAACGGTGAAATGAGGCCTCTGCCTAACCTTTCGGTGAATACAGGCGTGATGTTATGTTAGAGGCACGATCGTAAGAGAAATCGTAAAAATAAACTGGGTAGGTAAAAACCATATTTTTTCAAAATTACCGCGAGCCAAACAACTAGTTCTACAAAAAAAGAAAAACGAGAACACATCATTTACCAAACTAATTACAACGAATAATTCGGCCGAAGCAATTAGAATACTTTTTGGAGCTCCTCGAATTGTGTTGGGTATAAAAAAATAGTAGAAAAACTTTTGTATAGCGAATACAGCGCGGTTAACGTCAGAACTACATCCAATTAGACGTCTGAGCCCATTAAATGGATCCAGCGCAAGTTTGAAACTTTCACGCAAATATACAGTAATAGTTAGCTGGCAAGTTTACCTACTAGTTAACTAGCTTTTATCACTGGATCTGTTTATACTGTTTCTAAATTATAGTAGACTAGCGGCCCGTCCCGGCTCCGCACGGGTGAACATTTTTCCCGTTTTTGCAACATTTTTAATTTATGCTCCGCTCCTATTGGTCGTAGCGTGATGTTATATAGCCTATAGCCTTTCTCGATAAATGGACTATCCAATACAAAAAAAATAATCTATTCCAGCTAGTAGTTCCTGAGATTAGCGCGTTCAAACAAACAAACAATCAAACAAACAAACAAACTCTTCAGCTTTATATATTAGTATAGATAATCTTTCTTTTTACGGCCAAGTTGGTCAAGTGGTGGCAAACGAGGCATCACGATTCGTTGTTACGTGATTCGTGATCAAATGATTTCGTTGTAAGGAAATTCGTTGCTGCGTACTTTCGTTGTGTCATTATTCGTTCTGCAAACTTTCGGGGGCGTGTTATTGGTTGTTTCATATTTTGAGGTCAAGTAGCGGACTCCACGCCTATACTCCCCGAAGGGTTGGGGAGAGGTGTATAGTAAGACCCTCATTGCACCGTTAAGTTTAAGTCCCATGTAATAGGAGGCGAGCCTAACACCATCAACCGGTTAAAAATCCAAACTCCGGGCTGCTACTGAGGAATTTGACATGGAAAATCCCAATAACACTTTGCCCGACCTGGGGATCGAACCCAAGACCTCACGATCAGCACTCGCACTTGCCACCACTAAACCAGCGATGGAGTTCTGAATCAAACACAATCTCCTCTTTCAAGTTTCGTTTTAAATATACACAGGAATTTATTTTAACCAGAACAAAGTAACGGCAATTACAGGCTACTCGACACAGAAAAAGAAGACCTGAATAAAATTGTTTCAACGCTTACCACGGCTTCGGTCGGTTACCTACAATGCAACCAGCAAAAAGCCAGAAATTCTTTGTAACCAGCAACCGAACCCAACAAAGGTCAATTCGTTTTATTTCGTGGGACTTCATTTTATGTAGAACAGGAAGCTATTCCTATTGCCGGGCCGAAAAAAGACTTTACAGTTGGTGTAACGCAATTCAATCTAAACTCCTAATTGGTGATCGCACTCCGAATAGCTATGAGGTTCGCAGCAAATTGGCCATCCCCTCTTTTTCCATAGATGTCGTAATAGGCGGTCCAGCGATGATCTTTAGATAATTAGTAAGATTTAGTAAATTGTCATAACTTGTCATTGTCTTTTTTTTAAGTGCGGAAATTCTCATAGACACCTTCCACCTGAGCAAGAGAAGGGTTATATTGGACTGTTATGAACTAAAATGATCACGGTGTTCCTCCTAATACATCATCCTATACGCTACTTACATCAATCTAAGCAGTGATAGCCTAGTGGTGTGACCGTTGGACTGCGAAGTCATAGGTCTCGAGTTCGAACTCAAGGCACGCACCTCTGACTTTTCGAATTCATGTGCGTATTGTATAATTATTACTTGCTTAAAGACGGTGAAGAAAAACATCGTGAGGAAACCGGCATGCCTGAGAGATATTTCTCGACGGCATGTGAAGCCAAGTCAGAGGCCCATGGGTGGCATAAACTCTGACACCAGGTTAGTCACTAACCACACGAAAAGAAAGAAGAAGATCAATTTAAAATCACCAACCCAGTTTTGACAAGTGTTGACGCGACTTTTATTTTAAGAGCCATTCTTATCTTTATATATATAATTCGACTATACGTGTGTATGTCACTGAACTCCTCCTAAACGGCTGGACCGATTTAAATATTTTTTTTGTATCCGTTTGGGTGGCGCCCTGGACGGTTTAGATTCACAATTGGACCCGGTAGGTGGCGCTGCTGTCGGTATGTCACCAAATTTTTAGGGCAGGACGATGTCTGCCAGGTCCGCTAGTTAATCTATATAATTACATGGGGTGCATTAAAAGAGCCTCCGGGAGTGATGATACTTATGTAGGTCCGGCGCACCCGGGGCAGTCAGCCTCGCTACCAACCTTGCTGACAAGCTAATCTTTTCCCCACGGCATAAGCTACTCGTAGAGCTCGTGCTGATACGAGAAATAGAATTACATAATTATATTCGCATAAATTTTTAGGTTTTAGATACACTTACCTTCATTACCTGTGAAAGATTTCGATCGTGATCACCATTTTTTTTTTTTTCTCGTTGTAAAATCCTCATGGATGTCCCTCGCCCGGGGAAGGCGAGGGGGTCTGCCGGACTCTTACCGGCTAAAAACCAACGGTGTTCCTTCTCCTGACCGTACGGCCGGGGTCGCGGGATTCGCAAAAGCATGCAACCCCGGCAGGATCGTGATTACCATGCTGAATCTAAATTGATACGAAAAGGCGAAAGCATGCATACACATGTTCATACATAATGCCAATTTCTATGACTGACATGCGTATTTATGCTGACAAAGGCATAGGCCTTTGAAAAATGCATAAATAGTTATACTAACCGAAATGGATTACCCGTGACAGGCGTTTAGATCCATGTTCTCCTAAAAGCCCATTCAATTGGAACTTGACACAACACATCTAAAGACTTAAGCCAACACAGACGGAAAATTGACTACAAACGATCGGTTTTGTTTGTCAAAGCTATTCTTTAGACATTTTACTACCAACAACGATCGCATATAAAAGAGAATTTGCTCAGTAATCTTAAAAGTCTTCAGAATCAATTCCTACAACGTAACACGAATTTATTCGTGATTGGTGTATGAATAAGACAAGGTTAATGTAGTCATTGGTACTTTGTACAAAATGGAAAGAGGCTTTTATCGATAACAACGGACGATGTGATGCATCACTGATTTGTTGATCTAGTGGTCGTAAGCGCGACTGCTGAGCATAGCGTCCTCGGTTCGATCCCCGGGTCGGAAAAAGTGTTATTGGGTTATTTCTAAGTTGCTACTTGCTTAGTTACCTGGAGTCTGGATTTGTGCCCAGTTAATGGCAATAGGCTCGTCGCCTATTACATGGGACTTAAACATAACTGGCGAAACGAGGGTATACTAAAACACTTCTGCTGAACCCTTCGGGGAATACAAGGTGTTTACGCCTGAACGCTGATTGCCAAGCTTCAGGAACGGTGAAATAATAAAGTGGACTGTATGTTAATCTGATGTATTTAGAACAAACAATTATAAAAATAACGAGGATCTCCGTCGTGGTTTGAAGGTGAAGTGAGATCGGGGGCCGGTGTAAGCGCCGCCGTCGGCCCGAGCCCGGTACGCCGCCCGCGCGCCCCTCAACCACCGTGGAGACCCGCCGCTCGCCCTCCGTCCACGCGCACCGCCTCAGCCGTCTCGCGCCTCCAGCCCGTCTCGTAGGCATGCCATGCATAGACACAAGGTGTGATGTTATGTGATATGATGCATTTTTTTAAACTATTATTTAGTAATCAGTTGCCAGTAACTGGCATAAAATTAGTTTATAACTATTGTAAATTAAAATTTAATCGCTTATACAACAATACCGCGCAAGTCAAAGCTTAGTTTTCAAGAGAGACAAAAAACTGCATTATTTATTCATTTTATACAATACGTACATGTTAAAATATTAATATATTATGTATTGTACAATAATAAATATATATTTAATGCAGTTTTTTGTCTCTCCTGAAAACCAAGCCAATTTTACTTGTGCGGTATTGTTTATAAGCGACGATTTGCCAAATAACAAGCTTGCTTCTAACTATAAGACCCACTGACTAGTTAGAGCTCATCTAAAGCCCCGATAGTTTGCTCATACTTAGTGCTAACAATTCACTCCTAAATCTCATGCCATTGCAATCTTTATACATGCTAAAGTAAGAACATTCTTGCTCCGGCGTAAGACATTGTTTAAAGCTCTTTTCCATAATCGAATGAGCTACAGGCGCCCCGGATTGAAGGGAAACGAACTCGTGTGCCTGAAACGCTCGTTACGTCACGAAATCTTATGATATTTCAGTCTCGATTGAAAATGTTAGGGCATACTCTGATTGAATATGTAAAACGTCGTCGTTTGTTTCTGTGAACTTTAACTTGAATATCATATATCATAACATCACGCCTGTTTTACCCAAAGGGTTGAGCAGAGGTGTATAGTAACACCCTCATTTCGCCGCTATGTTTAAGTTCCGTGTAATAGCAGGCGAGCCTATGGCCATCAACCGGGTGCTAATCCTAACTTCAGGCTGCTACTGAGAAATTTCATATGGAAAAACCTAATAACACTTTGCCCGACCTGAGAATCGAACCCAGAACCTCACAATCAGCAGTCGCGCTTGCCACCACTAGACCAACGAGGTAGAGTTCTTAACTTGAAGTGTACCTATTTTGTCGTAAAATCGTGAGTATGAATTTATTGCATTTACCTCTAATCGTATAAGATGATGAACCACCATAATGATGAATTTTATGGTTTTTATTCGTAACTTAATTTTTATAGATATACGAGAACATCTAAAATCGTAATTAAAAATCACAAAATTAACGATTGGTAAACTATGCCTGCTTACAATCCATACTTCCGTACTAATATTATAAATGCGAAAGTGTGTTTGTTTGTTTGTTTGTCCTTTCTTCACGCCCTAACTAAGCAACCAATCGACTTGATTTTCGGCATAGAGTTAGTTGAAAGGATGGAGAGTAACATAGGCTACTTTTGGTCCTGGAAAAACATCATGTTAATTCCACGTGAGCGAAGCCGCGGGTAAAAGCTAGTAAGTTAATAAAATGAGTGATAGCCTAGCATTTGAACGGTTGCCTTCCATGCAAGAGGGTCTAAATTCGATCCCGACCCATACCTCTGACTTTCCAATTGTGCGGATCTGAATGTGATTATCACTTGCGTTAACGGTGAAGCCGGCATTTCACTATGAGATATAATATAATATATATTACATCTTGAGATATAATATTTTATCGCTCGTCATACATTTTGTACGAGACCGTTCACACTGTGCTATAATATATATTACATCCCCAACTATAAATATTTTTTCGACCGACTGAGCGATATTTAGAGGTCATTTGAAGGTGTATATTTTACCTCACGTCCCCGGACACCGCGTCTCCCCCTGCCTCGCCATGGTGACGTTCGTGTGCAGACGTGTCAACTGATCTCGTGCTTTGAATTTGAAGCTGAATTGTTCCAAAATATATATCTTACAGTGTGAACAGCAACCGCGGGATGTAATATATAGCTCAAGATGTAATATATATTACATCCCATACTCAAAAGCCGGCTAAAAACATTGTGACGAAATCTGCACACCTGATAGGACTCCCAACGTAGTCTGCCAACTCGCACCAGGCCAGCGTGGTGGACTAAGGCCTAAACCCTTCTCATTTTAAGAAGAGACCTGTGCCCAACTGTTGGACAGTAATGGGCTAATTATGTAAGGTTAAATTGTAGATAAATATTATGTATAGTTTAACTTCTCATACATAGCACCAATATAAGACGCGAGCTTACTGACGGCACGTGGAAGACATACAGCGGAACAACAGTGACACATTACTAAAAGGTGGAAATCAAACAAGCCATCTCACAGTTTCTGAAGCAAAGCGTGGAAAAATACATTCGATTACCTTCAACCTTCGCCATAAACCAGATGTAAGTACATTTAGATGTTGTAGAAAATATATATAATATGTAGAAAAAACAAACATTTTTTCACACGACTTCACACACAATCTGCCGCTTTTTACATCCACGTTGTAGCAACCAAGGAAATTGTTTTCTGATTGGCGGAGATGCCTTTACGACGATCTGAGAAACATTTGGGATCTTTAGACTAACATTACCGTGGGTTTATGGGAGATAAAAAACGTATTAATATCGCTTTGCGGTCCCTTTCCCAAGTTCGGAACATAAGAACTATCGTTATGAAGAAGGCTTCGGTAATGTTCATCTTTATTTCCACACGTTATGGAACGTATCTCCAACTTTTTCTTGTAAGTCATTTGAGAATTTTATTATGATGTAAAAATTCTGTAAGACAAGTTAGCAACTTTGTCTGATGTAAAGCTTTTTAAGTCAGATGTGCCGTTTTTGTTTAGAAAGAAAAGTATAATAAATAATCCCGTCATGCTCTTTGAAGATAATGCATTATAAACTTCATTAATGTTGTATGATGGCGAAAAAGTAATTGAATACATCAGTCAGGATTAAATCTAAAGTTATTATAAGTTTAATACTTTAATAGCCTTAGCGTAGACTAATAATATAAATATTACCAGTATACAACCACGAGAAATTCTAAAACTGTTTCGTTTTAAATTAAATGGTTCATTCTCGTGAATGCTCATGTGAAAATAAAAGATGCACGATAGTTTTACGGTCTCGGCTTTAAGAGAATACGTTTTTCGTTTTAGAAAACATGATTTCCTTCAAGACAGAAAATAGTTTAAAAAAAACACCACAGTGGAATGGGTTCTGTCGTTTGGGAGCACCACAGATAGATAGACAGACAAATATTTCAAACTTATAACATCCCTCTTTTGTGTCGTATAACACAAGGTGTGACATAACATAACATCACGCCTTTATTCCCCGTAGGATTGGACAGAGGTGTATAATAACACCCTCATTTATGTTTAAGCCCTATGTAATAGGGGGCGAGCCTATTGCCATCAACTGAGCACGAATTCAAACTCCGGGCTGCTACTGAGGAATTCCACACAGAAAAATCCAATAACACTTTGTCCGACCTGGGGATCGAACCCAGGACCTCATGATCAGCAGTCGCGGTTGCCACTACTAGACCAACGAGGCAGCACAAAGATTGACACCAGGGCCGGACTGGGATCTGAAATCAGCCCGGGCATTTGAGAGACGGTCGGCCCAGTGCTGGCAAAAATAAAATCATTCCCAAGCGATTAGACGGACGATGTTTTTTTTCTCCCCTCACTCTTTCTCCTGTATCTTGGGTGTATTTACAAACACAAACAATTTGCGGCTTCTTTTTCAAGCGATAGGCGTTACTTGGATGACATTTTTTTTTTGTTGTTCCCCTCACTCTTCAGACCCACCCATCGGGCATTCGCCCGATTTGCCCATATGGCCAGTCCGGGCCTGAGTGACACCAATACAATACATAACAAGAGTTCTTAACAAATCTATTCACAACATAGCTTATAGTTTAACAAAGCTACGAGCAAAACTCAAACTTTTGACTTGCAGATTTGAGTCGATACACTTTAATATAATTCTATAAAAGTCATTGCAAACTTCTTCGAACCTTGCAACATTTCTCTCTCACAGTACACACAACTTTTATAAGAAAACCAGTTCACCCTCAGTATAAAGTTGGAAAATAAATATACCAAAGACAAATATTATATTTGAGTGCACAAAGTATGCCTCAAAGATATTGCCATATCCGGTAGAGAGGAGGCGAAGGAAATATGTGTACATCTGCATTATTGTAAACGTGAGGCAAGTTGAGTTTGTGCGTTCAAGAATTTATGTGAAACTGGGTTCATATTTCAGTAGTGTAGCAATAAAATTGCGAACATTTTGTCATGGATTTTGACTGGTACTCACTTTTGAGGCTGGTAAATCGTAGTTGGGAATTTTATGATCTTCTAATCTCGTGTCGGCACGGGCTATACCAGATGCTGATGCCGTTGTGACAAGATTAGCCGGTTAGCAAAGTTGGTAGCGATGCTGATTGCCCAGGGAGAATCGTCACTCGTGAATACTCTTTAAACACACCTAATGTCATCATATTACATTTGGTATAACATTGTGAGGCAATCAGCACAATTGAGGGGCTTCAAAAAATTAAAAATGTTTTTGATGGTGTGTGTAGTTCGCCAACCCGCACCAGACTAGCGTATTGAACTAAGGCCTAAGCCCTTCTCAGTCTGAGCAGAAGCTAGTGCCCAGCAGTGGGACAGCAATCGGCTGATTATGCTACTCTAGCTGTGAAAGGGGTTTTTCTGTTAATAACATACACACACTTTTACCTCAATAAGTTATCTAACAATTGAATAATATTGTTTGTCGGTTGGTATATTATAGCTAGAGGTAATCCAGGGTCTTTAATATTATGTTATTTTATATTAACTGCTTTATTAATCTCGTGGTCGCAAGCGCGACTGCTGAGCATGGGGTCCTGGGTTCGATTCCCAGGTCAGGCAGTGTTATTGGGATTTTCTATTAGGAATTTCTCAGTAGCAGCCCGGTGTCTGGATTTGTGGGTCTTAAACATAACGTGCGAAACGAGGGTGACCTAAAAACGCCTCTGCCGAACCATTCGGGGAATAGAAGGCGTAATTTTATGTTGTGTTTAATATTAGGTAGATCGGCCCAGCATCTACTTAATCAAAATTATTACACAATATTCTGAAACTCTAACTCCATGAAGGTCAAACAATTTCAATTTGCTCAAGATAACACACGTTATATGTTTTCTTAAACTCCCAGATGAACGATTCATCTTCTAAAGAACTTTCTAGAACATGTTTATTACACGCTAGAGACTAACACTATCATCTAAAATACTTGTCAGCACCTTATTGTTCTTAATGTAGTCCAATTTTTCTCAGTAACCTACATAGGTACTTTCGCGAGATATTCCTCAAGGGTGAAATTAATATTTGTCGTGATAAAACTACGGTCTTTCTTTGTACTCTGAGACAAATATGAGTGTGTACAAAAACCGTAATGTGTTTAGTCGCTATTTGTTGAAAGGTTATTTATTTTTGTTATAACTAGGTTCTTATTAGTTATCTGTCTGGTTATATTTGTTTAAGGAATAAACAAGTTTTTAATTGAAATATATGATACAACACGCTATTGTTTGAAGAATTCGAGATTTCGTGCGCGTGGATTTTAGATTATACAACGTGTTACATAATTCCCCATGAAAAATGTAAATAGTCAAGTAGTCTTTTATGGTTGTTGGCATTTACCTCTCAGAGGAAATTAGGTAACAATGTAAATAACTTTCTGGGTAGTATAACTCTTCAGTTTTATGTTTTCAGGGTTGCGTTTCAATGATGATTATTTTATGTTTTATCCAAATTTTTTTTTTTTTGGGTCATACTACGGTTTCAAATATTGCTAATAGACTCTTTACAAGGGACCTTTAAACCCGCTTTCGGCTTTAGGGGTATTTTTGTAACACTTTGTATACCGAGATTCAAATTGATAAACACAGGGCACCTGATTTTCCATTCAGTGGAATATTAGTTTCAAGTTTTAATAACCCATATTAGAGGTTGTTTTTTTTTACGGACATATATAAAATAATAACTACACTTAAAAACAGTCAGCTTTAGTTAGAACAGAACCCAACAATGATATTGAGTTTTTCCATTACTTATTTCTCAGTAGCAGCCTGGAGTCTGGATTTGTGCCCGGTTAATGGCAATAGGCTCGCCCCTTATTACATGGGACTTAAACAAAACTGCATTGATTTGGCAGTGATAGCTTAGTGGTGATACCGTCGGACTGCCAAGTCATAAGGTCTCGAGTTCAAACCCAAAACACGCACCTCTAACTTTTCGGATTCACGTGCGTATTGTATAATTATCACCTGCTTAAAAACGGTGAAGAAAAACACCGTCAGGAAACTGCCATGCCTGAGAGATATTTCTCGACGGCATGTGAAGCCAAGTCAGAGGCCCTTGGGCGGCATAAACTCTGACACCAGGTTAGTCTCTAACCACACGAAAAGAAGAAGAACAAAACTGGCGATACGAAGGTGTACTAAAAAGCACCTCTGCCGAACCCTTCGGGAAGTACAAGGCGTGATGTTATGTTGTAACCCAATAAATAGGAGTATAAAAAGTTGTGGTCCGGAATTAATTATGTTGGACAAACTGCGGTCACCGCGGCCTAATATCGCTCTAACCACCAAATTGTTACGATGTGAAACACTGACGTACTCGTGTAAATATAGGAAATTCGTATCTGTAAAAAAGGTTCCATAAGCTTTGACGAAAAACATATTGCGGTTGTTTATACAGGGTGTAAACAAAATCATGTAATTTCTTCAAACCTTATGATGTACCGCTAACATAGATTAACCCTGCAAGGTACACTTTTGGATAAAATACAAAAAAAATACAAGAAGTAAACATGTGTTCTTAACTTGAGGCATTTTAGCGTCCCGAGCGAATTGCGCGGCTATTGTTCGCCGCGCGGTCATCTAACTGGGGCGCAAAAACGCCTCCAGTTAAGAACATATGTTTACTTCGTCTATTTTTTTTTGTATTGAATCCAAAAGTCCTTTCAGAAAAAATCCTTTCAGGGTTAATCTATGTCAGCAGTCCATCACGAGGTTTGAAGGAATTACATGGTTTTGTTTACACCCTGTATAACTATGTAAATATGTGTATACCTACAATCGGTTGTGCGTGTTTTGTAGAACCCTTACAGCTGCACGTTAATAAAGTTGCGTAAACGAGTGAAATAACTTCTTTGATATTGCTATAAAAGGGTAAATAACGCACGAGAGAGAACACGACTTCGTTGCTCATTTATAATATAATATTGATATCAAATATCCAGATGCTGCGATTCGTTTCTGTGTTTGAGTTTGTGGAGGAACGAGATAATGGTATTCCTCCACCAAAAGGGGGGATCTTCCAGCCAGACGGGTCTTATACGTGGCGGGCTACTGCCCTGTGGTTGATGTTGAGAAGTTGTGTATACCTAAAGGTTAGTCGGAAAGGGGGTAGGTACTAAGACGCGGGCCGCTTAATGTATCACTGATGACTATTTTAAAGCAAGTGTTAAAATTTCAAAATCCGATAATTTTTATTTGCATGAAAAATAATTTATTTTAGTTTATTAAAAAAAAACATACCTGCTATAGTCATGAATTCAGAAAGTTAAGTTTCTAATCCGTGTCCCCAAATATGACCTAAATAGTAAACACAGCTGATCATAGCTATGGATAGATAGATTTTAGCATATTTTTTACGAAATCTTTGAAAAGCTATTTCTCTTAAACTATCGAGTTTTGGGGAAAGTTGTAGAACAAAAGTTATCCCTTATTATAGGTACTTTAACACCCTTTTGGCTTAGTACCCCCTTTCCGACTAACTTTGTATATTATCTGCGTGTCAAATCTTCATGTCGCGATACAGGATTTGTGACGTCACATTTAAGAGTTGTCATGTGCTGTCGCTGTAGTCTGCTAGACATTCGTCGTGCTGCGTAGATAGCATGTGGCGTTGTAGATGCCGCCACAAGCTCATGATAGAGTCAGGGCAAATTAACTCTGCAGAGGAATTACAGCAAAACTGCAAACAATTACTGTAGAAATCTTTGCAGAGTCGTCGTTATTCCAATCAGAGTTAGCTTTGCCATATCCATACCTACTTACCTATCCCGGCAGAGCAAACTTTGCATTGGAAAATGTCGATTTTTATAAAGATTTTAGTTGTTCTTTGCAGTGCTGCTGTAGGATATCAGTATGTTACCAATTTCCACTAAGTCGGGAATCGAACCCGCACAAATACTAATTTTATTTACTAGCTTTATAGCATGAAGCGAAGCGTAGGCAGAAGGATGAAAGAAAGATGCGAGTGTAGATGAAATGAAGAATATTATTAAAGCGATAGAAAGATTATATTTAGAAATATTAATTGATTTAGATATGTACACTGACAATTACAAAGCGAAATTAAATATACAATAACAATAGCAAGCGTGTCGCGATCCGAGTGGTTCGGTAAGCGGTAGGAAGTAGACTGTAGCTCCGCAGCTCGGCCCTCGCCGAGGTAGATACGCGTGCACGCGCATCGCTGCAGTCCAAGGTCGTTGTCGTCGTTCGCCTTATAGTAATCACGCGCACCCGGCGTGCGCGCGGCGCGTGTAAGCTCCTGAGGACACTCGGTGCACGTATCGTATGATCTGCGTGTTTGGCCCAAGATTCATAAGCGGAGCGATTCCGCTCTAAAATGTAAGGTGGCGGTCCAAGTGATTATTTGGTTAAAATAATATTTGATCAGGTTGATTTATTTCGCCACATATTCCCCCCGGCCAGACCGTAACTACGGTCGATAAAAATCGGGGAATCTCACTCGCCGCCCGCTTCTTGTCCTCTTCTCTGTGTCTGTTGTTGTAATGGGTGTTGGAGCTGCTGCTGGTGTTGACTTGACTTCTGGTTGTTTTTCTTCGTCTTTCAGAATATATGCAGGTTTTAATCTGTCAACAGAGACGTTAGTTGTCTTTCCTTTTACCTGTATTGTGTAATACTTTGGATGCCTTTGTATCACTTTGTAGGGACCAGCGTAAGGTGGTTCTAACGATCTTCGGACGTAGTCTCGGCGTAGAAAGACGTGTGTTGAAGAATGCAGATCTCGGGGTATGTAGAAGGGAGAAGTTGAGTG
Organism: Amphipyra berbera; assembly: GCA_910594945.2. Taxonomy (NCBI): domain Eukaryota; kingdom Metazoa; phylum Arthropoda; class Insecta; order Lepidoptera; family Noctuidae; genus Amphipyra; species Amphipyra berbera. Next base: position 12,042,847 of record OU343125.1, read on the forward strand.
CCAGGAGGTTGGCTTGGGAGTGAGTTTGGCCATGTGTGCACGAAGACGTGTTGCGTACTGTGTGGCATCGGCTGCAGTGTAATCTGTAGCACACAGAAACTGGCTAGGTAAATGAAGAGCTTCACCATACACGAGCTCAGCAGGCGTAGCTTGGATGTCTTCTTTCCAAGAGTTACGCATGCCGAGTAGCACCAACGGTAGAACTTCTGTCCACTGCGAAGAAGCGTGGCACATGATGGCTGCTTTGAGCTGACGGTGTAGCCGCTCAACGATGCCATTCGCAGCTGGGTGATAGGCGGTGGTGCGGAAGTGGTTTGCACCAACCATGGTAGTGAGGGCCTTGAACAGGTGGCTCTCAAATTGGCGACCACGGTCTGTAGTCACCCGTGCTGGACAGCCGAATCTAGCTATCCAGCCGGACACCAAGGCAGCTGCGCAGGTCTCCGCAGTTATGTCTTTCAGTGGGTACGCCTCAGGCCACCGAGTAAATCGATCGATGACAGTTAGGCAGTACCTGTAATCAGAAGAAATGGTTAAGGGCCCTACGATGTCGAGGTGTATGTGGGTAAATCTGGAAGAAGGAGTAAGGAAAGAGGAAAGAGGAGATACGGTATGGCGGGTAATTTTACATGCTTGGCATTGCAAGCATTGTCTTGACCACTCTCTACAGTTCTTGCGGATCCCAGGCCACACAAAGTTTTGTGTCACCAGACGCACTGTAGCAGAACATCCTGGATGATGTATGTTGTGCAACGATTGAAAGGCTTGCTTTCTTAGTTGTGGTGTCACATATGGGCGAGGCATCGGCATTGAAGTATCGCAAAGAATGTGTGCTTTACCCGTCAGTGTAGCGATCTTTTCTAGCTTGAGTGAAGAGCCGTTTCGAATCAGGTCTTGCAGTTCTGGATCTGTTTCCTGAAATTTTGCAAGATCCTCAAAGTTTATTGCCGCTGACACCTCTTCAACCCGTGATAATGCATCAGCGACGATATTGTCTCTTCCAGGTATGTAGCGTATATCAGTAGTGAATTGGCCTATGAAATCTAGGTACCTGAATTGTCTTGGCGAATGGCTGTCTCTGTTAGTTTTGAAGGCGAACACCAGTGGTTTATGGTCGGTAAGGATGGCAAAGTTCCTAGCCTCGACCATATGACGAAAGTATTTTACTGCTTCATATGCCGCTAACAATTCACGGTCGTATGGGCTGTATTTCGTTTGAGCGCCACTTAGTTTGTGTGAGTAAAATGCTAGAGGTTCCCAGTCGCTTCCTTTTCGCTGTTGAAGGACAGCGCCGATAGCGGTATCAGATGCATCAGTGACTATGGTTAACTCGGCTGATGGATCTGGATGAGCTAGTAAAGTTGCGTTGCACAATGAAGTCTTAGTGTCTTCGAAAGCCTTTAAGAGTTCAGGAGTCATGTCGACTGGATGTGCTCCTTTAATTTTGGGACCAGCAAGGATAGCATTCAATGGGGCTTGGAGTTTAGCTGCTTTTGGGACAAATCGGCGATAAAAATTTATCATACCCAAGAACCTTCGAAGCTCCTTGACCGTCTTGGGAACTGGATACTCCTGGATAGCCTGTATCTTGGTCTCGAGAGGTTTCGTACCTGCAGCTGACACACGATATCCCAGAAAAGTTACCTCTGAGTGTCCGATATTACACTTTGATGTGTTTATCACTATACCGTAGCCTTTCAAGCGGTCGAATAGTTGGCGTAAATGCTGCTTATGTTGTTCAGGAGTCTGTGAGAACACGAGAATGTCATCGATATACCCGTAGCAGAAATCCAGACCAAGTAGAACTTCGTCGATAAATCTTTGGAAAGTTTGAGCAGCGTTCCGTAAACCAAAGGTCATATAAGGAAATTCATACAGACCGAATGGTGTAGTGATGGCAGTCTTCGGAATGTCGTCTGGGTTAATAAAAATTTGGTTATAGGCTTTGACCAAATCTATAGTAGAAAATACTGCGCACCCTGATAGCTGGTAGGAGAAATCATGAATGTGGCGGATGGGGTACATGTCTGGTATTGTTCTTGCGTTCAGTGCTCTATAGTCACCGCATGGTCTCCATCCGTCGTCTTTCTTCCTAACCAGGTGAAGTGGAGCAGACCAGGGACTCTCTGATCGTCTGGCCACGCCACTGGCAAGCATGTCTTCAAACTCCTTCTTAGCGACTAGTGTTCGAGCTGGATCAAGGCGTCGAGGTTTGCTTGATACTGGTGGACCAGGAGTTGTCCTTATGTGGTGCAAAGTATTATGCTTACCCGGTAAATGTGTTCCTGGAGGTCGGGTGATTTCCGGATACTCACGAAGAATTTCGTGGTAGTCTGTGTCACCAACTACAGCCTTCACAGATGCAATATCGTCCGTTGACTTGCAATGAACTCCTGTTACTGATAGTGTCGTTATGTTGTCAATCAAACGCTGGTTTCTGCAGTCTACTAACAAGTTGTAGAAACTAAGGAAGTCGACCCCTATGATAGGTCGTGACACATCTGCTACTGTGAAACTCCAGGTGTAGTCTCTTCTGAGACCTAAGTTAAGTCGTAGCTGCGTCGGTCCGTACGTGTGGATCACAGTATTGTTGGCAGCGACTAAATCAAATTTTGATTGTTTGACAGGCGTCTTTACGGCCGACCGAGGGAAAACACACAAGTCTGAGCCAGTGTCCACGAGGAACTGCATTTTCGAAGTCTGGTCGGTTATGAATAAACGGCCTGTTGAAGTAGGGCAGTCGTTAGCCGCTACTTGCGACCGCCCTTTGAGTTTTCCGAACTAAATGTACAGGGTTGCTTACATTTGTTCGCTTTCTCCCCGAAGGTGTAATGGTAGAAGCAATGCGGGTGATTTGGTGGTGGCTGCTGTGGTCTAAAGCTATTAGAGCGACTGCGATCATACCTTTTTTGGTTATGCTTGGGTTGTGAGCGTGAGCGGGAACGTCCTCTCCAGTTGCTGTTCATCTGAGATGTCAGTAGTGACACTTGCTTTGTGAGCTCGCTTACTTGCTTGAGCAAGTCTGGTGAAGTGCTGGTAGAGACAGAGGCGGCTGCGACTTGTGAAGTGGATGGTACGATTTCGTACACCCTGTCAGCAATCTCGGCTAGTTTCTCCACCTGTAAGTCGGCAATCTGGGAAGCAATAACAGTTTGTATTGCTTGTGGCAAGCGGTTAGTCCACAGACTTTTTACGAAATCCGAAGCTCCAGCAGGTCCTGCCAGGTTTTGCAGGTGCCGAAGGAACTGAGACGGCCTGCGATCGCCTAGCTCCTCATGTATTAATAGTTGCTGTATCCGCTTTTCCTGTGAGGCAGACAGGCGCTTGATAAGCTCAGTTTTTATTTTGTCGTACTTGTCTGTCTCCGGTGGTTTAGTGATAATGTCCTTTACTTGGATTGCATATTTAGTTTCCAGCTGAGTAGTCACAAAATAGAATTTCGTTGTGTCGCTGGTTATTCTGGACAGGATAAATTGGCCCTCTAATTGAGCGAACCATAAAGCCGGCTCCTCTGGAGAGAAAGGTGGACAGCGTAGTGGCAATCCGACTTTGGATCCCACTCCTGAGACCACTGTTACTTCTTCTTTAGCGTCAGCATCAGCAAAATTCTCAGTATCGGACATCGTTTAAAAAAAAATTAAAAATCGCTCACCGCTTATGTTTTTGACCACAGCCTATTTTTTTTTCCGATGTAAACAAATCACCAGTTGAATCACCACTCTTCTTGCTTCACTGAAACTGCTTGTTCCTTGCTGCACTCGATTCTTCAATATGCGCGGTAGTCGAAGGTCACCAATGTAGGATATCAGTATGTTACCAATTTCCACTAAGTCGGGAATCGAACCCGTACAAATACTAATTTTATTTACTAGCTTTATAGCATGAAGCGAAGCGTAGGCAGAAGGATGAAAGAAAGATGCGAGTGTAGATGAAATGAAGAATATTATTAAAGCGATAGAAAGATTATATTTAGAAATATTAATTGATTTAGATATGTACACTGACAATTACAAAGCGAAATTAAATATACAATAACAATAGCAAGCGTGTCGCGATCCGAGTGGTTCGGTAAGCGGTAGGAAGTAGACTGTAGCTCCGCAGCTCGGCCCTCGCCGAGGTAGATACGCGTGCACGCGCATCGCTGCAGTCCAAGGTCGTTGTCGTCGTTCGCCATATAGTAATCACGCGCACCCGGCGTGCGCGCGGCGCGTGTAAGCTCCTGAGGACACTCGGTGCACGTATCGTATGATCTGCGTGTTTGGCCCAAGATTCATAAGCGGAGCGATTCCGCTCTAAAATGTAAGGTGGCGGTCCAAGTGATTATTTGGTTAAAATAATATTTGATCAGGTTGATTTATTTCGCCACACTGCTATTACAATTCTAATGCAGAGTTAGCTTGGCTTGACTCTAACACCAGGTTCACACGATTCATAACTAGTTGATCAACTGCTAAATCGCATGCGATTTGAACCGTCTGAACAGACTTTCAATCAAATTGAAGCAACAAAAACGTTTCAAATTTTGTTGATAAAGTTAGTTGATCAACTAGAATCGAATCGTGTGAACCCGGTATAACATTGATTTAAGTCTGGAATCATAACTTCAACATCTCTATTCAAGGACCCTGCCGCTTAGTAACAAGCGCATCAGATTCTTCGTCTATTTGGCTGCCACCTAGTTTTTCAGTGTACACACAACCACAAATCAAGCTATACATTTCCAGTTTATGCTGACCTCTCATTGTACATTGAATTTCTGTACAATCTTATTCTTCTTCTTTTCGTGTGGTTAGTTACTAACCTGCCTGTAACCTGTTTATGCCGCCCTTGGGTCTCTGACTTGGCTTCACATGCCGTCAAGAAATTTCTCTCAGGTTTCCTCACGATGTTTTTTCTTCACCGTTTTTAAGCAAGTGATAATTATACAATAGGTACGCACATGATTCCCAAAATTTAGAGGTACGTGTCTTGGGTTAGAACTCGAGGCCTACGACTTGGCAGTCCGACGGTCACACCACTAGGCTATCACTGCTGTTAATGAGACGTCCATATAATGAGAGGTCAGCTTATACTAAAAATGTATAGCTTGATTTGTCTTCGTGTGTACGCGGAGTTGGGTATACCCAGAATAATTATGCCTCTCTCATATAGAGAGTCTGCTACTGTGGTTATTTTGTGTATTCCTATCTATCAGTCTACTAACATGATATAAGCCTTTTTTCGCCTCTTGACACACCCACAGTAAGATATTGTGTTTACTATGTTGCCGTGGAATCACCAGCAGGCGACACTTAGTAACTGAACTTGGCCAATGAGGCACAGATTGAAATTCTAATTCTTTAACAAAATACAGCGTGTTCCCACGCGTTCCTTTAGATGCTACCTCAAATATTTATTTAATTTCAACCGATATTACTTACCAAATTGACTATCGCGAGGTCTCATTTTCCAATTAAGCAGAATCCTTTGAAATTCACCTCATTTTACTTAAGATTTGGTTTTGGTTTGGCTTCGTTTCTGAGCATCGAGATCGATTATAGAGCTCATTTCGAACAAGCTATGATACTACACCGCCGAATTTTCAGCAAAATGTAATTATGTGAGACAGATTCATAACACACCGAAAATTGAGTTTTATTATTTAAATGAAATGGTATAATATCCTCTGCGTAAGCGGCTTAGGATTACATCTCATACGATTTAAATTAGATGAAATGCACGTCCCGCAAAAAATAATTACTTGACAGCATAGAAACGGCGTAATTTAAACCCTACGTACTTGATGCTTCTACTAATTTAAATGAGATACATTTAATGGATACGTTTTAAAAATTCAATATTATATTATCAGACACAAAACATGTTTTGTATACAAGGTTAGTCGGAAGGGGGTGCTAAGCCGAAAGAGCGTTAAAGTACCCATAATAATGGATAACTTTTGTTCTACAACTTTCCGCAAAAGTCATTAGTTTCAGAGAAATAGCTGTTCAAAGATTTCATACAAAATACGCTAAATTCTATCTATCCTCAGCTATGATCAGACGTGTTTACATTTTAGGTCATATTTGGGGTCACGGATTAGAAGCTCCGTTTTCTGAATTCGTAACTAAGCAGGGATGAAGAATTTTGAAAAAAACTAAAGTAAAAATCATATTGCATGTTTTTTTTATCGAATTTAGAAATTTTAACACTTTCTTTCAAGCAATCATCAGTGATACATTAAGTGGCCAGCGGGTTAGTGGCCCTTTCCGATTAACCTTGTATAGACATAAGGAAAATAATCTATTAGCTCTCCGCAAAGCCTTTTTATTGTACGCTGCCACAATATTGAACGCCGGACATCAATTTCCTGTCCATGTACTGTTTTATATTATTGGATACTGTTATTATAAATAATAGATACACTCCCGGACATCTGAATCGAGCCACCCTGCATTTTTTGTATACAAGTCAGTAAAGTTCCCATCAAACGGAAAAATCTTCGTGCACTTTTTTAATGCCACTGAATAAAGAACTATAACAGTAATACCTTTAAGTATAAAGTTCAACGCGGACATCAAACGGACATTTATCTTCTTCTTCCTCTTAGCCTTTTCCCAATTATCTTGGGGTCAGCTTCCAGTCTAACCAGATGCGGCTGAATACCAGTATTTTACACGGAGCGACTGCCTTCCGCAACCCAGTAACTGGGCAATGCCGATATTCTAAGGTTAAACCGGACCTTTATATATAATACATAAAAATGCACGGTGGTTCGATTTAGGAGTCGGGGAGTGTATCATATCAACAGTGATTACAATTGATACCTATTATTAACGTAAAAACATAGTTTTATTATTAAATAATCGCAATATTTTAATAGATAAAAGCAGAAAAATTTCCATACATATTATTGAACAGTCAACAAACGCAAAGTAAACTTAAGTAGTTGAGCTCCTTGTACTAGTAAAGCTCCTTGTGAGAGAGTCCGGGGAAGTACTACATAGATTTTTATACCGTAGCTTGGGTTCTCCTACCTTACAATTAATTTGACTAAAGCTAATGACCAATATTAGCTACACACGGACAGCCATTGATCGATTACTGTCCACTCCGTTACACATCTTGTAAACTGTTATCAAAGCTCACAACACACGGCATCCATTGCATTTGCATAATCTCTATTAGTTTATGATTACATCCAATTATTATTAAAATAAACATGGATTTAATGTAAATTAGTAGGGCGGCCTCCGTCAACGTATACATGAGTGAACAGCACGTTTGATATCAGGCCAATGCTTACCGCAATAGACATTATACATTATGCTAACTGTACGAGGTAGTTGAACGATTATACAAGGTTAATCGGAAAGGGGGTACTAAGCCGCGGGCCACTTAATGTATCACTGATGATTGTTTTAAAGAAAGTGTTAAAATTTAAAAATTCGATAAAAAAAAATCCATGATAAATTATTTTTATTTTATATTCTTCATCTCTGCTTTAGTTATGAATTCAGTAAATGGAGTTTCTAATCCGTGACCCCAAATATGACGTAAAATGTACACACAAATAAAAAAATAAAAAAGTAAAATGTACAAATGTACACAACTGATCATAGCTGAGGATAAATAGAATTTAGCGTATTTTTTATGAAATCTTTGAACAGCTATTTCTCTTGAAATATTGACTTTTGGGGAAAGTTGTAGAATAAAAGTTATCCTTTATTATGAGTACTTTAACACTCTTTCGGCTTAGTAACCCCTTTCCGACTAACCCTGTATACCATCGTTCAGATTTTGGTTAACGTTTCCATTTGTTAAGTACTACGCTGATAATAGGATTGCTCCGAATATAACTAAAATATACTCTTGTTCACCAACTAAAGTAAATTAGAGAATTGCTATCTTTTACTAACAGAGAGCGCGAGAAAAGGACGGTGATAGATAAGAACTAAGTTAGAGATGTGAAACTGGATTACGCCTTGAACTTCACCGTGTTTTTAATCGACACGTTCTGACGTGTCGCCTATGTGTCATATGCAAATTTTAGTTCAACTAAATTTGACAGCTCTTATATGTCCGTCTCTTTTTTACTTAAACAGAGTGAATAAGACGGCAATAGGCAAAATTAAGTTTAGTTTGTACACAACAGAACTGGCACCAATATTTGCTTTTATATTATGGTTTATACACCATAAAGGTGACAGCAGCAAAAAAACGGATATTCTATTTTAAAGTCGTTAATATTTTTACTAGTGCCATTCGTACCAGCTCGCATTGCTAACTCGACAAAAGCACTGCGGCTGGAATAACTTCCCGCTATAAATTCAAGCTGAATTGTGCAGCTTGAAATGCTGCTTGTGAATAACTTCAATTGAAATAAGAATACGAGGCAGGCGACTCCATTTTTCTTGCGATAAACGAGTTTCCTGACACTCGATATGAGCAAACATTGCTTGTATACGTTATTTATAAGGTGCAGAGTGTTGCAGACTAAACAGTTTCCGTATTTTGGTCAATGGACTTTGTAATGGGAGGTTACATTTCATGGGCTGAATTAAAAATGAATGCAGTAAGTATTTATATCTGCTTCTGTAGTAATATTTTTCAGTTTATTTTTATGTGAACCATCTAATGCGGCGGTACGGGTGTGAGAGTGGCTGTTGCGTGGCGAGGCTTGTGATGGCAGACACGACGACAGACCTTCGTAACACGTCGGCTCTCTTCGGTTTGGTACGACCATTTTTTTTTACAAAATGACTTTCGCTGTTTCATATCTACCAGACGTTCCGCGACGGCTTCATTTTTTATTTAGGAACGGTAGTGTGATTTCTTTAGTAGAAAAACGTCACTTTGGCAGCGCTGCGACGCGGCGGACTCGTCTACGATCGCAGCGCTTCCGCAGCAACGAGTTTCTTCTAGAGAATCTCATAGCTGACGGTCTATCTTTCACTTTAACTACCCCTCAGGTTATTTTTACTTTTAAAAATATTACCGGCAATGTGGAAACCAAGCATAATTCTATGCTTGTGCTAATAGTGGATTCACGTCAAAACTGCAACGGCTGGGGACTTTACAACCATTTTTGAATTTTCCTACTTACGTGCTCTCTGTGCTCTATAAATTGAACTCCTTAAAATCTTTAGGCAAAATAACACATCTGACATAATTTCTTTGCCTCTATCCTTACCCATGTAATAAATATGAGGAGGTCCATCCTTAGTTCGGGCTTGCATGACATTTTTATCACTCTCAGTGAGATATAGAGAGTTTAAGTACTAAGAAAACTGCACTTTCATAACCGCAGTTCTTCTTTTCATATTTTTTGTACTATTAACGATTCGGGGAATGGAATAAAATAGGGAAAATTGAAGCATATTTTATCCTCCTTTGAGTATTTGTGAACAACTAGTTTCCACGAATGCTGACCGATTGAGTACCTGTGTATAAATTAATTTTCTATTACAAATAGCATTAATGTACTTATTTATAGAGTATATTTAATATACCTAAATGTATATATTTTAGCTACCTACGGAGTATATTTATTTAATGTATGCATATAAACGTACCTATTTACAGAGTATTTAATAGTTTATGTATATTAATTTATAATGTATACTCTACCTTCCTTTTAATACGCTTTGTTAGTTTACATTGGTCAAAAATTATTATTTTATCAGTGTTTACAGAAACGACATTTGATTTTCCACGGAGCGTATTTTAAGCCGGCTTTTCACTATGAGATATAATATATTTTATACCACGAGATATAAATGAAATCCCACGACTGGAATATAATTATATTATATCTAAGTGTAAAGAGTTCTATTAAAAATTACGATGAGCGATATTAATTTATATCCCGGGGTGTAATATATATCCCATAGTGAAAAGCCGGCTTTAGAATGCTGCGGGCGGCGTCGCTTCGCCGCCGTAGAACGCCTCCGTTGGCCCGGTTTTTACACTACACAATTCATCGGTATTTACAATAGTTACAAGTGAAGTTAATATAATAATTAACTTTTTAACAAAAAAAAACCGACTTCAAATTGTCTATCTCCGGAGTTCTTTATCAGATGTTCACCAAATTTAAATGGGACCACTTCGAAAGAATACTCTTTCAGACAAAAAAATAATCATTAAAATTGATTCACAAATAGCAAAGATATCGCGGAACAAACATACAAAAAAAAAACATACAGTTGAATTGAGAACCTCCTCCTTTTTGGACGTCGGTTAAAAAGCATTACTATTATATGAGCTTCACTTGTTGTGTTCACTTCGGTTGCTAGTTTCCATTCAAATGTAAACACAGCGTGAACCTAGAACGAGATGATGCGTTCAATCATTTTATGTACAACGCGCCGCTGCACGCGTCGCTCTTGCGTAAACGTGGCCTTGGGGGACAAAATGTGGTAGAATTATCTTTGTAGTAACAGAACTTATAAGTTACAAGACATTTAAAGGCGCTAACTGAATAAATTTCGATATAAAATGAGCGCAACGATAGTTTCATTGTTTTCATTAGAAAATACAAGACACGCAGATATCAGACTGCTTGAGAATATTTTACTAACAAAATTGTTCGAAATCGTAATCAAACTGCAGCTGAACCACAGCCGTTTGACTTTTTAAATGTTTTTAATTAGCTTCACTTCGTATAATTTGTTTGTTTTCAAATCTTGCGACAGATTTTTCAACTACTTCTACTTAAGCGACTCTCCTGAAACTTCGCACACAAATTTAATTCCCATGACAGTACAACATTATAATAATTTCATCCTTCAATCCTCAAATCCGATGCTGCAGGGATATTAATAGGGGTAGATAAAACCGTTTATCTTAGATATATTTTTTACCTTTATATTATTTTTCCTGGGTGTCATACAAATACCTATGGCAGACGTTACGGAAAGTCAGGAGCCCGAAAGTCTGACAACTGGTCTAACCTTAAGATATCAGCATTGCCCTGTAACTGGGTTGTGGAGGTCCGATGGCAGTCGTTTCGTGTAAAATTCTGGTATTGAGCCGCATCTGGTTAGACTGGAAGCTGACCCCAACATAGTTGGGAAAAGGCTAGGCAAACCAGAACATTATTTTTAACCGACTTCCAAAAAGGAGGAGGTTACTATGTTCGTCTGTATGGTTTTTTTTTTTGTGTATGTTCATCGATATTTTCGCCAATTGTGAACCGATTTTGATGATTCTTTTTTTAATGGATAGGGTATACTTTGAAATTGGTTCCAATTAAATTTGGTGAAGATCTGATGAAGAACTTCGGAGATAGACAATGGAACTCCTCAATGACGAACAGTACGCATATTGTGATGATGTGATTATGTTACGAGCAGCATCTTTAGTAGGTCTAACCAAGTTTTAATTAAGGCCACTAAAATGAAAAAAATAAAAACATTTTTTACAAAAAAATTAAACCGACTTCTGAAACTGTTAATTTTATATGGTAATTATCTTAATCTTTTTTGAAGTCGGTTTAAATTTTTTGTGAAAAATGTTTTTTTCTAATAGAGATAACGGTCTAACACCCGTAGTTGAGCTACGGTTCGATTGCGATTTTAAAACAATTTTGTTTGTTAAATTGCCCTTATGATGTTATAAACAAATTCATAAATGTATCTCACTAGACGCACTGAGTCGCACATTCATACAGTTCCCAAAAGAATGCGAGCAATCAGGCATATCTGCGCCAACGATCCTTACCGTGCAAATGGAGCCTGAATTGTAATTATGTAAATGTAATTACCGAATATCAGCTCATTTTAACAGCCCAATTAATAGCACTTCTCTCTCAGTTACCTCTTATAATTGGGCTGCTTTTTCCCAGCAAAAAGGGACGCATATACACAGAATAAAAAATTCCCGTAGGTAACCATATAATTGAATTTAAATATTACAATATAGAGTAAGAACAGCCTAAAAAATATATTTTTAAAGCACAAGACTTAGATTAGTCTTGTATTTTTAATGATCTTAGTATTCTATAGTATAGTATTCTATAGTATAGTCTTGTATAACATACATAATTAGCACATTACTGTCCCACTGCTGGGCATAGGCTCTTCTCAAAATGAGAAGGGTTTAGGCCTCAGTCAACCACGTTGGTCTGGTGCGGGTTGGCAGACTACACACACCATCGAGAACTTTATAGAGCCCTGTCAGGTGTGCAGATTTCCTCACGATGTTTTTCCTTCACCGTTAACGCAAGTGATAATCAGATTCTGATCCGCACATAAATTCGAAATGTCAGAGGTACGGGTCGGGATCGAACTCAAAACCTCCTGCATGGAAGGCAAGCGTTCAACCTCTAGGCTATCACTGCTTATAACATATATAACAACTAGAGGACCTGACAGACGTCGTCCTGCCCTAAAAATTTGGTGACATACCGACAGCAGCGCCACCTATCGGATCCAATTGTGAATCTAAACCATTCAGGGCGCCACCCAAACGCAGACAAAAAAATCATTGAAATCGGCCCAGCCGTTTAGGAGGAGTTCAGTGACATACACACGTACAGTCGAATTATATACAAGGTTAGTCGGAAAGGGGGTACTAAGCCGAAAAGGTGTTAAAGTACCCATAATAAGAGATAACTTTTGTTCTACAACTTTCCCCAAAACTCGTTAATTTAAGAGAAATAGCTTTTCAAAGATTTCGTAAAAAATATGCTAAAATCTATCTGTCCATAGCTATGATCAGCTGTTTTTACAATTTAGATCATATTTGGGATCACGAATTAGAAAATTAATTTTCTGAATTCATAACTAAAGCAGGTATGTTTTCTTTTTTGAAAAAACTAAAATAAAAATATTTTTTCATGCAAATAAAAATTTTCGAATTTTGAAATTTTAACACTTTTTTAAAACAATCATCAGTGATACATTAAGTGGCCCGCGGCTTAGTACCCCCTTTCCTACTAACCTTATATATAAAGATAAGTCAACTAGCGACTATAACTACTTAGTTGGCAACTAGGCAACTAGGCGACAGGGGCGACTAGAATCAATTCTATTTTCTTTGTAAACTTTAACGTTCAAAAGTGCCTTTTAGTGCCTAATTGAAATACATACTTTGACTTTGAAGTATTTTTCTTTCCTTTTCCTTCTTTCTTTTGTAAATATATTCTAACATATGAATTAAAAGTTCGGAAATTAGACATTAACATACTGAAAGGTTTCGTAAAACATAATCTCTCAAAGGTTTATCATGTCAGTTGGCGTGTAACATATTATCGCAGATGATTTACATGAAGCCGCCTAATAACGTAGGAACGACTTCATTTATCATTCACATAATATTTCACAAGTTCCCACTCTACCCGTCATGTTGTTCTTTTGTATTTACAACAATGTACACGAGTATATGAGTAGGGTTATTCCGATTTAAATATTTTATGCTCTAAAACATAATCTTATACCTTTAACGAGCAATTCTTATATATATATATAATCTGAATCTCGGAAACGGCACGAACGATTTTCATGAAATTTAGTACGCTGGGGGTTTCGGGGGCGATAAATCGATCTAGCTAGGTTTTATTTTTAGAAAACGTCGTTTTATCCGTGTTTTCAGGCAATGAAAAACTGACACAATATCATTAGAATACGAAGGTAAATTTCGCCGCCATCTACAAGCTTCTAATAGCTCACGTGGGAAATCGGGCGGTTTCGAAACCAGAAAACCCCGGTTCGAGTCCATATGATTATATACTCCCTTTTTTTTTCAAGTTCCTTCTTTATCTTTTTTCTTTCCAAGAAACACGATTTCCCAAAAAAAATACCGAGCAAAGCTCGGTCATCCAGGTACTCTTATTTAATTTTCATAAACATTTACCTACGTTTCTGTCATTAATTCCATTCTGCTCCAAAAATATATTACGATAAGACGACAGTTGAATAAAAACTAATTTAATAGAATTACGAGTATTGTAAGTGTACACTCAACTTTTGAAGTAAGTTTGGAACAACTGCCTCGTTGGTCTACTGGCAAGCGCGACTGCTGAGCATGAGGTCCTGGGTTCGATACCCAGGTCCGGCAGTGTTATTGGTCTTTTCCTTATGGAAATACTCAGTAGCAAACCGGAGTTTTGATTTGTGCCCGGTTGATAGGCTCGCCCCCTATTACATGGAACTTAAACATAACGGCGAAATGAGAGTGTTAGTATAAACCTCTGTCCCACCCTTCAGGGAATACAGGCGTGATGTTATGTTATATTTAGAACAAAAGAGTAGAAACATAATATTATTTCAATCTCTAAGATACAATGACTTTGGAACGCGAACTAATGTTAAAAATGTTAAAATTGCGACTAATTTGTATAAACTGAGAATTACCCAACGAGTATTATAATGCTTGTAAGCACTATTGTATCAGTATTTATAAGATTAGTAGGGTTTTGTTGACGCAGACTCTGTAAGGGTTTGCGGTTGCAAGTAGGTAAGTATTTCGTAAATCATTAAGTGTATTTAATACATAAATTATGTACTATGTAAACGACAGCGTCTGTAGGAGATGTATTCAAAAAGCCTCCACGTGTGACGACATTCTTCTACTTTTCGTATGGTTAGTGACTAAACTGATGTCAGAGTATAAGCCGCCCGTGGGCCTCTGTTTTAATTTCACATGCCGTCGAGAAATATCTCTCAGGCATGCCGGTTTCCTCACGATGTTTTCCGTCACCGTTTTTAAGCAAATTAATCCGAAAAGACAGAGATGTGTGCCTTGGGTTCGAACTCGAGACCTATGACTTGACAGTCCGACGGTCACACCACTAGGCTAACACTGCTAATGTGACGACATTTAAGTACGTTTGGTACATCCTGGACAGTCAGCCCCGCTACCAACCTTGCTGACTCCCTAATCTTTTCAGCACGGCATGAGTTATTCTCATAAAACTCGTGCATACACAAGAAAAGAAGAAAGGTGTATACAAGGTTAGTCGGAAAGGGGATACTAAGCCGAAAAGGTGTTAAGGTACCCATAATAATGGATAACTTTTGCTCTACAACTTTCCCCAAAAGTCATAGTTCAAAAGAAATAGCTGTTCAAAGATTTCATAAAAAATACGCTAAATTCTATCTATCCTCAGATAATTATGATCAGACGTGTTTACATTTTACGTCATATTTGGTGTCACGGATTAGATACTCCATTTTCTGTATTCATAACTAAAGCAGGGATGAAGAATTTTTGAAAAAACGAAAATTAAAATAAATTTTCAGAGGAAAAAAATTAATCGAATTTTAAAATTTTAACACTTTCTTCAAAACAATAATCAGTGATACATTAAGTGGCCTCCGGCTTAGTACCCCCTTTCCGACTAACCTTGTATATTGCCCTAAGAGGGTGATAGAGTTGAACTGTTGTGCACCCACTATTTGCCAAGGTCATTAGGTCCCATGTACCGGGGGGACAGCTTATGGCCATCCCTTGGCCTTAATCAGAAACCTCGGGTTTCTACTGAGAAAATCCCTAGAACACTTTGTCTCCCCCGGAAATTGAAACTAGGTCTTTATATCATCTCGAGCTTCGCCCCTTTAATGAGGCGTTTTATTTTAAAGAACTCGATCACGTCTTATAGAATGGATTTAGAAATGGCGGATCCACTATTCGCCTTGCACTCACGTGCATGAGCGAGAGGTAAGTAACGACACATTAGTAGGGCCGCCATTTTCAATCCCATTCTATAAGTAATCGGTTTGCCTACATAAATTATGATTAAAGGCGGGTACAGACTGCTGTAACGTAACATACAATGTAACATGAAAGGTACGTAGTACGCACGCGTAGTGTGCACGGTTCGTGCGCGCAAGGCGTCCACACTATGGGAATCCTGTTACATTGCATGATACATTGCGCCAATGTGGACGGCAAATTCTTTCATTGCGTGTTACATTGCATGTTACATTTCGTAGGTCTATACCCGGCTTTAAATGTCGTTTGAAAGACGCCACGAAATCTATTCGTAATTAGAGACCAAAGTTTTTGTAAACTAATTTGTAACTTTTACTAATAGGTACCTATAAATTGTTCATAACTTTTATAAAAACATTAACTTCTGAATTCACTGAACTAAGTTAATTAAACCTGATTTAGCTACGGACTAATAATTTGCTACTTTAATATTCTTCTATCCATTGTCACGATGTTAAGTACCTACATAGTTTACCTATGTACCTTTCTAAGATGAGAAAACTTCTTTTTACATGATGTCTACGTGATACTTGTCTCATTGCCTACATATTTTATTTATAACAGGATGAATATACACCATAGGTACTTTAACAACATCTAGAATTCACTACATTTCAAATCTTCGCAGGTATCGTTGCAGGTAGTGCGAGGGTGGAACTATATCGACCGTGTCAATGACCGCACTCCGTCAAGCATTACATCTCACATGCACGCTAACTGCGCAACACTCGCAATCGAAATTACTCTAGTCAGATTTTTTTAATATGTATTATTTTGCCCAAGACCTTTAACCATAGACGCAGTATTCGCAGGACAGTCTTTGCTGATCTTTTTGCTGAGAATTATTGTCCAACGTATCAGCGCTTCGGCAAAAGCTCACCGTTCCATATTTCATATTCATATTTGCGAGAGTTTGAATGCAATTACGTTTTTTTACATATCATCACGCCTTGTATTATCCGAAGAATTCGGCAGAGGTGTTTTTTAGTATAGCCTCGTTTCGCCAGTTATGTTTTAGTCCAATGTAAAAGGGGGTTGAGCCTATCGCCATTAACTGGCACAAATTCAGACTACGGGCTGCTACTGAGAAGTTCTTATTGGAAAAACCTTAACACTTTGCCCGACCTGGGGATCGAACCCAGGACACTAAGCTCAGCAGTCGCGCTTGCGACCACTAGACCAACAAGGGTGTCAGTTTTTTTACATTCTTCTGATAAATATGATCAAGGAATGTAAATAAATCCTCAACCTTAAAAACTCAACACAAGATTGATCTGTGAAAATAAATAAACTCCCAAGTTTTCAAAACACGTTTAACTTTAAAAAAGAAATGTTTTAATTTTGACAGCTCATACAAAATTATTTCATTGTTTGTTACTTTACCATAGGTATACATTTTTGGAAAGTGTGCACTATGGACGTTGTTTGCGCTTTATCATTTCAGTAAAGCCATGCCATACAATATCACAATGGGAAAGTTTCTGAGTTTGATGTTTAGATGCATGTTTCTCAATCACGTATAAACAGCTGAACGAATGAAAATGATTGGCACATAGATAGACCACGTCTTTGATTAAAACATAGGTACAAGAAGTAGTTCTCCTAGGATACAAATGCAACTGCAGGTAACATCTAATATAATGTGAATAATTTTCATGTATTCAATGTTAGGTCTTACACTTACACTACATGACTTACACTTTACTCGTATACTTATGTAACTATTTATTTCACATTCGGTTCTTAAAACGCGTATTTTAAACAATCTTAGTTCAGTGCTAACAGTTCCAAGGAAACAATAAATTCTTACCAACTTCCACATTGTACTTTAAGTGTTTTTACTTTCTCGCACGTTTTGGAGCGATTTATTTTTAACATGTGTTACACTTTTTGAAAGATAACACTAGTGCATTTGAACATAATATATGATATCACTCTAATATGAATTAAAAGAAAATAGGTAATAGCTAGGTTTTATCCCATTTAGGTACCCACAGGGGACCCCCACAGGGTTAGAATATAAAAGTTCCTCGCCGTACGCTGGGAATAGACGCGTGTTGTAAGATTCAACAAAACCCAGCACGCTTGGTGGTAGGATCTATACGGTCCACCTGGCTAGCTACCACCCTCACATTAAAGTCCGGCACCAAGCACTTTTCTGTGTTTCGTCGTATGTATGTGAGAGCCAGTGTCTGTGCTTACCATCAGGTGAGACTCTGGCGAAACGCGACCAAGTCAGGAATAAAAAAAAACGGTAAAAAAATTCTTAAGGTGGCGACTGACTTGAGCATTCAGTCGTCATGCAACATTCGGAGCAAGCGTGTTACGTTATACCGTCTTCTAAAATCCATATAATATGCTCAACCCGAACTCTGTACGGACTTTCCAAATGATCGCTTTGTTACATGTCTCATTACCATTACACGAATATGATATAGGTCAGTCGCCGCCTTCGGTTGATATTGGGGTTCATTATTATGATAAAATTAAATTCTATGACATGTAACTTAAGTAACCGTCATAGGTAAGCCCGAAGCTGCAATTAATGTGGCCACCTACTGGGCGCAAGCATTATAATTTATACATAATGAAGTACCGTCGATACGAAAAGAAGAAGAAGATTGGTAAGCCCTGAAATATAGTCGGTATATCTCTGCCTAACGTTTTAGGGATCATAGTAGGGTAGTCATGTTGTTTGTAGGTATGTAATATGGAACAAATAATACAAGAGGGATATAAAATTGTCGATCTGCCTATGGAGAGGAAATAAACCTTTGAAGTACTGCGTAATCTTAGGTTATTAGAAACTACGAAAGTCTGTGAAAATATTTTCAATTCACACTACAGTAAAGACCGCTCCACTATCGATACGTTCTCAAAACGATGCAATTTTATTAGAACTAGAATATTGTATCTAATGACGTGTAGTGTTAACGCTCTCGTTAATTCTCTTAAGATTAAAAGTTTTAAAAACAATTAAATAACATTTTACATAGTTAAACTATAGCAGCCTACAAAAGTAAAGCTCGTTTCACCTCTCCGATTTAATTATTCATACAAAGACGCACATAGAGTTGCAAATAACGGCCAAACGCACCGCCTATCGGCGTGAATTAGTAGGGAGGGAGATAAGTGGCCGTAAATGGGCGTACTGTTTAATAATAAATTAATTGATGGGTGCTTAGCTCAAGTGCGTTTACATGCGCCACGCTTCGCTTACCGTTGGGAGCAATAACGAATGATGCCGATTAAGATACAATATCGATTAGCTCACATTGTAGGTATTATTATTTAAGTGGAGTGAATTGTTAAAAACTATTATTAGAACTACAACAGTGTGTATTGCTTGGGAATGTCAAAGTCAAAGTTTTTTTATTTCAAATAGACCAGATTTCAGGCACTTTTAAAACGTCAAAACTAGGTGCACGGTTCCAAAAGGTAGGTTCTATGGAGAAGACCCGGCAAGCAACTCCATGAATATTCTTTTCAAAATAGTAATTTATGACAATTCCATTACAGTAGTGTAAGAAGTAGAATGAGAATAATGCAGGTTAATGTAACAAATAAACTCACATAAGAGTAACAAATAGAAAAATATGCCTTCTAGGATTGCCATAGCAGTTAAGGGCTGACCAGTCCCGACAGACGGTACCCGTTCACGAGTTAAGAATATAATTCCCTTTAATAAAAAAAAATAACATAACATAACTAGCCCATTACTGTCCCACTGCTGGGCACAGACCTCTTCTCAGAATGAGAAGGTTTTAGGCCTTAGTCCACCACGCTGGCCTGCTGCGGGTTGGCAGACTACACACACCATCGAGAACTTTATGAAACCCTCTCAGGTGTGCAGGTTTCATCACGATGTTTTTCCTTCACCCTTAACGCAAGTGATAGTCAATTTCTGATCCGTAGATGAATTCGAAGGTACGGGCCGGGATCGAACTCTGACCCTCCTGCATGGAAGGCGAGCGTTTAACCACTAGGCTATCAGTGCTTATAAATATATACCTTAAATAAATGATCCCCGAAGATCATCGGTCTAGGTGTCCCAAGTGTTTCCTGAACGTAATATTCTGGGTTTTATTTCGAGATAGCGTTTATTAGGTTTTTTAGTTCGGAAATTCTCAGTAACAGCCCAGTGTTTGAATTGTTTCCGATCAATGGCGATGAGTTCGATGCACAACCTATCGTGAATTAGAAGGGAAGCAAGATAAGTGGCCGTTATTTTGCATAATAAATGAATTTATGGGCGCTAAGCTTAAGCGGCCTTTACATGCGCTACGATTCGCTTGTTGCCGGCCTTTTGGAGCCATTAATTTATGGTGCCGATTACAGATGTAATATCGATGTGTTTCAAATGAGTTTATAACTGTTAATAGTGCAGTTTTGTTCTAGAAGTCGCGACTAAATTGGTGCAGTGGTTTTTTTTTGAGAAAAAGCGGGAGTAAACCTTCCGACCTTTTGCACACAAGGCGGATTCCACTATTGCAGCACTTCGTAAAATAGGTGATTATGTTAATTATGTATGTTATATGGTAATTATGTCCTATGATTGCCAATTAATTTGCATGCTATTACTACAGGGTGTAAACGAAATCATGTAATTCCTTCAAACCTCGTGATGTACTGCTGACATAGATTTATCCTGAAAGGGATACTTTTGGACTCAATAAAAAAAAATACAAAAAGTAAACATGTGTTGTTAACGTGAGCCATATTAGCGCCCCGAGCGAATTGCGTGGTATCGCTGTGCGTGGTCATTTTACTCGGGGCGCTAAAATGCCTCACTTTAAGAACACATCATGTTTACTTCTTGTATTTTTTTTATTGAATCCATATTTATGCAGAATTAATCTATGTCAGCAATAAATCACGAGGTTTGAGGGAATTACATAATTTCGTTTACACTCTGTATATCTGCCTACCTTGTTAATGTATAGCACCTGGTCTATTTATAGGTATTCAATATTAGTCATCCGTGAGGGGACGGATTAACAATACGGATTAGACGACACGTTTGGTGCAGTGGCTGAGCGATCGGCTTCTGCGCTACGGGTCGTGGGTTCGATTCCCGCACGGAACAAATATTTGTATGGCCTACAGATAGTTGTTCCGGGTCTGGATGTTTGTACATGTGAAGATTAGTGTCTGTAAACGCACCCACGATACAGGAGAAATCCTAAATTGTTTATTCAAAAGAAGAAGAAGAAGAATAGATTTCCCCTCCGTCGCCGGGCAAGCGAGTCGTCAGAGGTGAAGAATCTGGCACCATTTGTGCCCGAAATATAGTAATAGACTCGCCACCAATTACATGGGATTTAATACAAGAGGCAAAACGTAGATTTACAGACTCCTTTAAAATAGAACAAGTCTGCTTATCTCTTCGAGAATCTCTGGCGTTTTTATATGTACCTATAGGTACAAGTTTCCGGATCGATACCTATCGATCCCTCAAAGATAATACTGATCCGGAGTCTATATGTATTTTTTCTGATAAGGGAAGCACACGAACACGCCTTAGTAAACATCTGCAATATTTTCGTGTCTGCATTTGACGGATGAGCAAAGTATCGAAGCGTCCGTAGTTTCGGAAATCCTCAACCTGCAAACTCCAGCTTCGAGATATAAGTTGTTTATTCGAGGATGTTATAAGTTCCTTACTTGAGATAAGCCATTGTTGGGCGTGTGTTTTGCTCTTACATTTACATAGAGAGATATGAATTGGCTGGTTATCATCCTTGAACATTGAAACAGAGAAGACAAGAGCTTTCAATGCTTGGAGCATCTATCAACTTGTTACTTAGTAGAACAAAGATTTATATGTGGCAATGAAAACTATCATACATATTTTTTTTAATTCTATAAATATTCTGCCTTGTTGGTCTAATGGTCGCAAGCGCGACTACTGAGCAAGGGGTTCGATTCCCATGTCGGACAAAGTGTTATTGGGTTTTTCAATTAGGAATAATAATAATAATATTTATTTTTCTCATCATCACATCACAGAGTAACAGCAAATAAATACATTTTAAATAGAGACTGGTGTCTGAGATAGGTAACCTGTGTTATAGGTCTACCAGAATCTGATGGCAACTAGGGAAATTAAATGTTTTTGTGGGTAACACAAGGGTAATTTGAATAAAAAGTCTTGATACTTGTAATTTTTATTCTTTAATTTCTTCTCGATCTTCTTCCTGCCCTCATCCCACATTAGATGGGGTCGGCACAACATGTGTTTCATAAATCCATGTTGTTAGAGGTTTTGGCTTATAGTTTTATGTGACCCAATGTACTTGCTGATATTATGCACTGGGTCCCAAAATGATATGCTGATATATGGTTTTTTGCAATTTTATTGTAATGGAAAAGGAAACCTTGTTAAAATAAGTACGTTTATTAAAAAATGTTTGAACAAGAAAACATTAATCAGAACTGGAAAATGTATCAACTACAGTCATACTCGTTTTGACAAGTGACATGTTGACATTGCCATATGAAAACCACTGTTTGTTATTAATTTTTAATGCCATGAGATTCTGGTTGACCTTTATAGATCAGATCACGGAATTTCTCAGTAGCAGCCCGGAGTCTGGATTTGTGCCTGGTTAATGGCAATAGGCTCGCCCCCTATTACATGGGACTTAAACATAGCTGGCAAAACGAGGGTATACAAAAATACCTCTGCCGAATCTTTCGAGAATACAAGGCGTGATGTTATGTAATATAAATATTCTGTAAATGTTTAAAATTCTCCACCGTTATTAAGGATTTATAAAACGACTTCCTTTTCTATCTCCCCTAAAAAAATAATCATTTTTCGTTTCTATGACAATGACATTTACAACATAACAATCGATAGTCACTGACATAAATAGTTAGGACGGTCATGGTTTGTTGTGTTTATTTTATCGCTACGCGTACAAAAGTAAAACTAACCCTAGTTTTTTATGTTATCTTGAATATCAGTGTTGTAACCAAATGCGGCCCTCTAAAATGCTGCGAACGCACAGGAGGAAGTCTGTAGTGAATAATATATACGACGGGAAGCATAATATGAATTTCTGTACAGATTTCGATAAATCTATAGTAATCAACAGTTTTAAAGGACGAGGATGGAAACAGGTGACGCCAGAAGGAGAGTGGCACATCTACTGGGCGAACACACTGAATTGTCGATCTATATTCAACATAGACAGTGGTTTAAGACTCAGAGACAATCAATTCATCAACCATTTCCCCAACCACTTCGAACTAGTACGTAAAGATTTACTCGTAAAAAACATAAAGAAATACAGAAAGGAATTGGAAAAAGACTGTAATCCCCTTGCGGAAAAAATTGAAGTGAAACTCCCGAGCGGGCAAGTCATCACTCGCCATTTATATTTAGATTTCATTCCAGTAACGTTCGTGTTGCCTTCCGACTACAACATGTTTGTAGAAGAGTACCGAAAATTTCCTCAAACAACCTGGATCTTGAAGCCTTGCGGCAAATCCCAAGGCACCGGCATTTTCCTCATAAACAAACTATCGAAACTGAAAAAATGGTCTCGGGAATCTAAGAAATATTTACAGCATCATCTCACAAGTAAAGATACTTATGTCATATCTCGCTATATAGATAATCCGCTTCTTATCGGAGGGAAGAAATTCGATTTAAGGATTTACGTCCTCGTTACGTCGTTCCGCCCTTTAAAAGCTTACATGTTTCGGAATGGATTTTGTAGATTTTGCACAATGAAATACGACACGAGTGTTACTGAGCTCGACAACATGTATGTTCACCTAACGAACGTGAGCGTACAAAAACATGGCGGCGACTACAATAGTCAGCACGGGGGGAAGCTGGGCATACATAATTTAAAACTCTTTTTGGAAGGGACCCGGGGTCGCGAAGTGACCGACCGGCTGTTTGAGAATATGCAGTGGTTGATAGTGCACTCATTAAAGGCGGTCGCCAGCGTTATGTCGAATGACCGCCATTGCTTCGAGTGTTACGGTTACGACATAATCATTGACGACAATTTAAAGCCGTGGCTTATAGAGGTGAACGCCTCCCCGTCGATGACAGCCACGACGGTTAACGACAGGATACTCAAGTACAAGCTCCTGGATAATCTTTTATCGGTAGTTCTGCCCCCGGACGGAATCCCAGACGCCCGCTGGAACAAAACGCCTACCGTTGAGGCTTTAGGGGATTTTCAAATACTCATCGATGAAGATTCTATGTACAAAGGGGAAATGGAGCTTTTACGTGAGAAAGGCAGTAACATAAACTGAAATGTATTATAAATATTGTATTCTATCTGCTTTGTTTATTAAATAAAATAATTAAAACGGTTTTGATTATTTTATTTGTTTACTAACTAATAATAAAAATTTAAAATCGTTTATAGATTATGGTCTGAGACGATGGAATTTGTTGTAACGTGAATTAGCATCTTCTTTTTCCATCAGTTCCTCATCAATCAAAAGTTCGAAGTCACCGAGTGCTTCTGTAGTGGGGATCTTGTTCCACCTTGCATCAGGAATGCCATCCGGTGGAACAACCACAGATGCAATATTGTCTATTAATTTGTATTTCAATATTCTATCATTATGAGTCGTCGATTGCAGAGACGGTGAAGCGTTGACTTCTACAAGCCAAGGCTTGAGAGTATTGTCTATTATGATATCGTATCCGTAACATTCAAAACAATGGCGATCGTTAGCCATGACGGGAGCGACAGCTTTCAAAGAGTGTACAATAAGCCATTGCATTTCTGCGAACAATCTATCGGTTACAGAGCGCCCTCTCGTACCTTCTAAATAAAGCCGGAAATTTTGGATACTCATTTTGCCGCCATGCAAACTATTGTAATCTCCACCATGCTTCTGAACGCTGACATTAGTCAAATGCACGTACATGTTATCCAGTTCAGTAACGCTGGTGTCATATTTCACAGTACAGAATCTACAGAAGCCGTGTTGAAATAAATACGCTTTTAGCGGACGGAATGACGTCACCAGCACGTACAGTCGTAGGTCGAATTTCTTTCCGCCAATTAAGAGCGGATTGTCGATGTAACGTGATATTACGTAACATTCTTTACTGGTCAGCTGGGGGTG
This sequence comes from Amphipyra berbera, assembly GCA_910594945.2. Taxonomy (NCBI): domain Eukaryota; kingdom Metazoa; phylum Arthropoda; class Insecta; order Lepidoptera; family Noctuidae; genus Amphipyra; species Amphipyra berbera. The sequence continues at coordinate 12,067,651 of OU343125.1, forward strand.
AAACGGAGTTTTCGCTTCGCGGGACCACTTCTTAAGTTTCGACAGTTTGTTTATTAGAAATATTCCTGCCCCTTGTGACTTTCCGCATGGTTTCATAATCCATGTGCTTTGGGGGGACTTTCTGTATTCTTCAACAAACATATTGTAGTCGGCAGGCAGTACATAGGTCACTGGTATGAAATCTAAGTGTAAATAACGAGCGATCACTTGCCCGTTAGGTAATGGAACGTCTATTTTTTCGGCTAAGGGATTACCTTCCCTTTCTAGCTCCTTTCTATATCTCTTAATATTTTTTATCAATAAATCTTTACGCGACAGTTCGTAATGATTAGGGAAGTGATTTATCATTTGGTTGTCGGTCATTCGGTAGCCGCTCTCGATACTAAAAATGCTTCGACAATTTTGTGTGAAGGACCAGTAAAAGTTCCATTCATCGTCAGGTCCTACTTGGATCCACCCACGACGTTCGAAGTTGCTCATAATCACGGACTTCTCCAAGTCTGTACAATAAGTCACTTTACCTTTCTCCGTAACCGGCGGTGTAATTTTGCCGTAAACAGCGGGGGATACTTTTCTCACTTCTTGTGTCATTACGCACTAAAAATTCTAAACTAAAGATACTGTTACAAAAATAAAAATATAATAACAACAAAAATTAAAATAAAACGTTTCCAAATGTTACCAATGAATTTGATTTTGACGCTCAATTTTGTTTTTAATTTTAACACCAAAGAGGAACTATTTGTATAATGGAGAACTACCACAGCGAAAATATTAAAGAGTAAGTATGCACTCTGCAATTGCAAAATTTTCAAATTAATGTTTATTATGCACTGTTTTGTATTTGTGGTATCGTAATTAATTTCCGTTGCTGTTAATATCATGCAAATGCCGCCGTTAACGGCATATAAAAAATATCAACATTGATTGATGGGCCACCGATCAAAGATTTTGTAGTAGGACCCTCCTCGCTCCCCAAGCACCAAGGTAAAAAGAATAAAACCCATTGTGTCTTCAGTTTACCATCCAATTTTAGTGGAGGCGACTTCAATTCCCCGAGGAAATCTCGTTCAATATTTTCTCTTCTTTGTTTGTTTGTATCATTTTCTAAACAACGCCGCGATAATCTGCCTTTTCATATCGTAGATGTGAACTTTTTATAACGTTACAAAGATAGCGGAATATGATGGAATTATTTATGTTCGAGGGGAACTAAAACTGAGGGTCGTGTAACATATTTATACATGTGATTTATTATTTAGATCCTATCTGGATTCAAAGTTGACGGTACGAAAACATCTACCTGTTTTTCTTCTCCTACAAAAAAGCTTGGGTAAACAGATGAAAACAGCGATATGCTCGATATTCTATTGTTTACGTTCTATATGTTTATCTTGTTCTGCAATATTTTGGCGTGATAGGCCTCTGGTTGGGATATTGGACGCCTATTCGATAGCTACTACGAAATATAAAAAGTTTGATCTGAGCGCGAACAATGTTTTAGCTGGCTACGTACGGTGAAGGCAAAAATAAATATTGGACAGGCTTTTTATTTACGAAGAAAAAATATACAGAGTTTTAAAGGAGTGCTAAATAAATAAGTATATTTTTTGGAAATATATAACTTGGACTACGTTATAACTGATTTGTGATAAAAATTAACTGATATTGTGTTTGATTCATTTGAGGTTATTTATGGTAAAAAATATTATTGTTTGTTAGCAGTACGACCTAATAACTACACTGGCCTGCAAAAATAAGTACTACACTTTTAATGATATTTACTTTTAAAGTGTGATACTTATTTTTGCAGGCCAGTGTATATGTCAAATTATTATTTTGATGATTTTATTAAGTTATTTGTGTTTCCTTTTATATCAATTCTTTGCTGACGTTTCCGTAAAAGAGCATCGTTTACTTCAACTACTCGTAGTTTTCTTAAAAAACACTCGTAATACAAATTATAATGTTGAAAGAAAATATTATAAAGGTAGCAGTTACCTTTGGGTATCCCGTTGGAAAAAGCACTGTAACCAAGTGCCCATCATTCATCATGGCGACCGACACTCAATCTCTGCTCACGCCGCAAGGGAATAAACTTGATGATACTTTATTATTTCTTTGTTATGTTTTTACCAAAACATAAAAAAGGAAACAAAAGAAATGTGTCGTGAGCGTGGCTATAGACATAGGTAGGTATAGTACCTACTATGTTGTTTTACTGGTGTAAATATAAATAAAAGGTACATGCCTTATGGCCAAATACTCAAACGATACTCAATTTTAAGTTGCCGTCAATTTCTTGCTGTCACTGTCATTTCCCCTTAAAGCGACAGTGACAGAACGAGCCATAATGGCAACTTTAAATTGAGGAGCATTTGAGTATTTAGCCATATGACCTATAGAAAGCTATCTTGAAGTTATACTTAAAAGAGATGCTGGTAATTTGTATTCCCATACAGATTCCAGTTTTAATGAGACCATTAATTTGTATTTTTAATCATAATGCCTTACTTGTTTATATGAAGGCAGTGTTGCAATACGTATATCCGTCTATTCCTTAGTATACATGGCTTTATCTGTATCCAGTAAGTTTCGAACTGTAAGAGACAAGAGCACTTGTGGACTTCATCCAATCCGAACCCGAGAAATAACGATCTGAGAAAACTCGGATATAAGCCCATGAAATTCGGATCGGAAGTACAAATAGTACTCCAGCTTGTTCGGATCGCATTTCGTCGGATTCGGATCGGACACAGCACACAAGCGCTCGTAAAGTTCGAAGCTGAAACAGTACCAATGAGGCAAAATTACTATTTCGTTCATTCTATTTTCAAATTATCCCTTATTTTCGCGCCGAGGCTATTATTTCTCCCACTTCGCATTTCGCACACTGTCCCCATGTCACACGAACGTAATCAAAAGATCAGCATCAGGGAAGGCTGACAGGTCTGTAACGAAGGCGAACCTCCTTGTAAATCTTCCTTATGTAAGTTCAACCAATTTCGTATTCAGTTTTTATAAAACTACAGGGACACAAAAAGCGTGAGAATTTGTTCCGTTTCTGCGTATCTTGTAGAGAAGCAATTTATTTTGGACTGGTTTTCATAGAAATAACGGTGCTAAAAACCAGGTATTTGTATTGGGATTTTTAAAACAACAATTATTTTTTTCTATTGATGTGAAACATCTAATGCGGCGGTACGGGTGTGAGACCGGCTGTTGCGTGGCGACGCTCGCGATGACAGACACGACGGCAGACCTACCTGCGTAACTCGTCGGCTCTCTTCGGTTTAATTCAGCCAGTTTTTTGTTTTTTCCTAAATGGATTTCGATGTTTCACATCTGACAGGGGGTCCCGCGACGGCTTCATCTTTTTTTTTAATTATTTATCTACTACTCGGGGGTTTCCAGAAGTGAAGAATTTTATTTTAAATTATAGTGTTTCAGTGATCCCTTTAGCACACGTTGCCTTGTTACGAATTTTATAAATTAATACGTAAGTATAGGGTACAGTCAGCACAAGAGGAAACATCGGAATTTCTAAATTAATTATTTACCGTCGGAGCTTATTCTTATTTTTTAGTTTACCAGCCCTAATTCTATAAGTACTCTACTCTAATTTTTAATTTGTTTATTCATAAAACGATCGTCTCGTTTATCGATCATTTGCGTTCAATGCTATCAGTACCTCTGTTTTATTAAATACTAGTTGCCCGGACAGACTTCGTTCTGTCAAAAGTTATTTGCCTGTAGTGGGAAAAGAAAAGTGTTTTTACTATTTTCCACGCAATTTTTATGTTTTCTCTCTCCATAAGAAGTTAAGAACCTTCCGTATGCCTTAAGGAATATGTAAAAAAAATTGCCGAATTGGTCGAGCCATTCTCAAGTTTTGCGCTTAGCAACACATTTGGCGATTCATTTTTATTTATATAGATAATATAAATAATAAAAACGTTGTCTCTCACTAGTACGTCTCCTGTATCTTGACTCTTGTTGGCTTGACACAAATCTTACATAATTATGCAAACACCCAGACCAACCATCTATAGACCATACAAATATTTGTTACGTGCGGGAATCAAGCCTGCGCAGCAGCTAATCGCTCAGTCACTACATCAATTGAATGGCAGGTATGTTTCGCCTTTCCTCCCGCTTGGTGGCGCTAGTATTTTTGGGGGTCATGTCATTGATTTGAAGTTATGTTAGAATTATATAAATAAAAAATTAAGTCTGTGTTTTGCTGTTTGTTTATACATACCAATTAATGTAACAAATACACACTATTTTCATTTTTCCAGAACAAAATCCAATGGCATTGCGTAATCTGTTGCAACAAAATGTTGATTGCAAATACGTACGTGCCTTTATTGTTGGCATATAATAAATATATAAGATTAGAGACCATAAGAAGAGATAAACTCTTCTTATGGTTATAATCCACTTTTTTCTCATCTGATTATCTTTGGAAAATCTGGGTCCTGATTTTCTTCATGAGCACAAAGGCGCAATACAACACTGAGCCATAAAAAAAATCACAAAATAAACACCACCACTCGGTATTTACTTGGTAATAGACAAGGTTTGCCAGATAGTATGACCTCCAACTACACTAGCGCTATCTGCTTTCAGCTTTTGAGATTACCTGCCATTCCCGAAAAAGATCTATTTATTGAAGTAACGCTAAGTGCCATTTTCGTGTTGATGGACACCTCTTTAATCTATGTCGAAGCCCGGCTTTGAAAACAAACTGAACTTTGAAACTGTTTTCGAATACCAATCTAAGTTTGAAGTATTTCTTGAAATGTCTACAAACTTTTATACAAAAAATGACTCTTTTAAGTTATTGCGAATAAATAGGCTAGTGCTATGAATTTACTGTAATGTTTTTTTTTAAATCTAAGCCGATTTCTCAACTTTTAAGGGCCAAGCCACATCTGACGGAAGATACGTCGCCGATCTTCCGTTGCGTAATTTACTTGAGGAATTTTAGTAACGCATCTTCGGTCAAATGTGTACGGTGTGAGATATTTATACGGAATTATGTGTACCGGGGGAAGATCGGCGACGTATCTTCCGTCAGATGTGGCTTGGCCCTAATACTTGATTAATAAAAAGAATTCGTTCACTCAAAAATTATGAATATATTATTTTTTAATGAATTTAATATTATATCTACCTACCATACCTATTGTTCATGTGTTCGAAAGTGTTTCGGAAAAACGGAAGATTCCGCCATAATTATACTGCAAATAAAAATAATTTAAATCTCATGAAGTTCCTACGTTAACGAACCCAAACTCATATAAAAGGAGGTCTATTCATTTTTTTTCTCAGGTACCAGCCTCCAGCTTCACGTCTCATTCATTACGGGCTACAAAAAGTCGTGGTATAATCTGAAATCCTTGACCTCGGCGAAATAATAAATATATTTTCCATCTTTTTTCTAAAGGTGGAGTGGGATAAAAGTCTCTACAAATTGGGGCAATGTCTAATGGATCGTGGGAACAGTTGAGGGTCCTCGTGATTGCGAGGCAGCAAATGGAGTGTTGTTTCTTTCGCTTGTCTGCACTTTTCACGCATGCAAACAAAAGGTACGAGACGGCTTTATTTTTTTACGTACATTACGTCACGCTTTTTTCCTTCAAAACGCCGAGAACTTATTATTTCACCTTCCACATTTCGTTTTTTTAAATTTTTTATCAGTTTTTTATATTGTAAGTAATTGCAGTACTGAAATGCTTCTGACATCTAAGATCGCTAACCAAAAAGTTAATCCACAAAATATAGGTTGGGTTATTCTACAAGAAAATTCTCAGTTATCTCCCAAATTGGAACCGTGCCCAATCAATAGTGATAAGCTCGTCCCCTATCACACAATACCCTACAGTTAAGCTCCTCGTGAAAGATATTTATCTCCTTTCATTAAAAATGTCGTATCTTTTTGGATCGATATGACTCAAAAGGTATATCTAAAATACAGTCCTTCAGTGGTGTAGCAAATCAAAGGAAACCTCATGATTAAGGGGTGGCGGACAGAAACGTGACACTTATGTCAAGTACTAACCCTGATATACAGTGAATCCTTTGAACATTATAAGGAGTTTAAAATAACCCGTTTCAAAGAAACTATTTTTGTTTCAAATACGAGGAATAGTAATACACTTCGGTGTGTTGACTGCAGTGTAAAATAAAAATACATTTTTACACTCCTTGCCATAATGTTATAAAGAGCTAAAAGTTTATAGCTGCATGGGTTTGTTTGTGTTTATTATTGATATGTTACATTTAAACAATAGTTAATTCTAACTTTTAATATTTCATAACGTATATGTCTAATGTATTCCAATTATAATTAGGTTAATAATAATAATAGTATCAAAGTTGTTTTGTTTGTTTTATCGTATTTTCTATCTTGTCAATACGCAATTTTCGCTTCAGAGTAAATTATATTCATTATTTTTTTGTTTTTACCCCAAATTATTTTACAAAACATCAGATTCACCACCGTATAAAATCGAAAATTAACAAAAATAGTATGAATACTGAAATTTATGGCAAAAACCACTATAAATAGCATTATGAAAAATTGGGCTAAACTGACAGCTAATGACAAGAAAACATGAAAATGAAAAATTGCGACATACAATCATGAATATTTACTACTGAAATGCGACAAAATATAACATCATGCTGACAAGAGCTCGCGCCAGAAAACAAACTGCACACCCAAGATCCCCGGACTCGTCGCTTAGCTCCGCCTCGCAGCCGCCGGAGTCCAGCCCCCCTGTGAGTGCTGTGACACCGGCCGCTGCAGTAGCGTCGAGCTCCAGCGACGAGTATTACTCTCCGCCGTCGTCGCCACCACTTGTACGTCGTCGGGGAGGAGCCCGGCCACCAGCCTGCTTGGGACCTCGAGGCCAACCGGCCACGAACAGGGTCCCCGCTGCCGGTGGAAATGTGTCGCGCATGCGATGGACCCAGTCTATCAACGAAAACGTCATGCGCGCATATTATGGGGCTACGGAGGGGGGAATTAACCTCACCGCGTACCGAGAGAGGATGCTGTTTTTGTTTCAGGTGCTTGAGCCAGCCATCAACGTTTCGGCCCAGCGACTGTCGGATCAGGTGCGTGTCGTTCAGCGAAATCGAAGGTTGGACGACACCGTACTTGAGCGCCTTCGCTCTGAAGCACGGAATAGCCAAACCGTCACGTTCCCCGTGCAGGCCGCGGTGCAGATGCAGCCTATTGCTGTGCCTCCGCGGCCCATTCATGTGGATGGAGAGGGTGACGGTGAGGCTATTAATGTAAGTAACCAGTGCAGTGAGGAACTGAGGAGTGCTCTGGATGATGCGATTTTGGAGTTTCGGACCACACCGCCAGAAATAAGACCACGCTTACCTCGTTTGCCCATGCATGGAAAGAACAGAGCGCTGATGTGTGCTCTAGATTCGCTGCTGTCAAATTACTTTGATGGCAGCGAAGACCTCGCCGATACCCACTCAATCCTGTACTGCGCGGCGATTGCGGCATGTCGTGTAGCTCACGTCAAATTCACAGAAAATGAACGAGCTACACGACCGAAACCTGCCGTACCGGCTTGGCAGAGCAGGATTGAGCGTCGAATCGGCGGGGCTAGAGTGCTCATTGGCAAACTGATCTGCTTCAGGGAGGGCAACAATCGCCCAAGAGTGATGCGCTTTGTGAGGCGGGCGTTCTCGGGGACTGATATCAGCCCTCGAGACTATATGTCCCGTGTCACAGAGCGCATCGACTTTCTGAAGCAGAAAGTTTATGCATGGGCAAACCGCATCAGGAGGTATAAGCGTCGTGTGGAGCGATATACCCAGAATCGCATTTTCCAGAGTGACCAACGGCGGGTATATAGAGCTTGGGAGCGACCTGACCCTGGTGGGGGTGATGTGCGCCTGCCGGATGATGATGCCTTGAGTTCCTTCTGGCGCAGCATCTGGTCGGTGCCCATCGCTCACACCGAGGATGGTTGGATGCGGGATATCGAGCAAGTGTGCGAACCAATAGCGGAAATGGAGCCAATAACAATCACCCCCCAAGACGTGGCCGATGCAGCCCGTCCATTGCCCAATTGGAAGTCTCCGGGGCCGGATGGGCTGCACAACTTTTGGCTAAAGTGGCTACGCAGCTCGCACGCTCGCTTGGCGTCCCAATTCCAATCGTCCTTAGAGTCTGGGTCGCTACCCCAGTTCCTTACAACGGGAGTTACCCACCTGCTCTACAAATCTGGTAGTACCGCGGAACCCAAGAATTATAGACCGATCACATGTTTACCGACGGTCTATAAACTCCTGACATCCATTTTGAGAGTCAAAATTACCACTCATATTGACAATAACTGTATTATGTCTGCCTCTCAAAATGGATGTAGGAAAGGATCCCGCGGTACTAAAGAGCTGCTCCTCATTGACATGGCCATTAGCCAACAAGTTCGTCGCTCCCAAAAGGATCTGTCGACATGTTGGATAGACTATAAGAAGGCCTATGACTCGGTGCCACATTCATGGCTCATGAGGGTGCTAGAGTTGTATAAAATAAATACAACTCTTCGCACCTTCCTGATGTCATGTATGAGGCACTGGAGGACGGTCCTTCGCTATCCGGGATGTCGACGGATTAGAGGGAGTGGGGAACAGATAAGGATCGAGCGCGGTATATTCCAGGGTGACAGTCTGAGTCCTCTGTGGTTTTGCTTGGCCTTGAACCCCTTGAGTACATTGCTGGAGGGAACAGGGCTAGGCTATCAGTTGAGGAGAGGAGGTCAAGTAATATCCCACCTCCTTTACATGGATGACCTAAAACTATTTGCCCCCACTGATTTGCAACTAATGGAGTTACTGAAGGTAACTGAAAACTTCAGTAATTCTATTAGGATGGAATTTGGTGTGGACAAATGTGCGGTCATGCATGTAAAGCGAGGGAGGATTGCGGAATCCGAGGGAATCCAACTCCCGAATTCCGTACAACTTAGATCCCTCTCCCCAACTGAGACCTACAAATACTTGGGTATGTCGGAGGCTTTAGGCATCAGCGAGACCGACATGAGACAATCGTTGCGGGAGCGCTTCTTTGGCCGCCTGAATAAATTACTGAAAAGTCTTTTATCAGGCGGAAACAAGGTGCGCGCCTTTAACGGTTGGGTCATGCCGGTCTTGATGTACTCCTTTGGCACACTCAAGTGGACTCAGGCGGATCTTGACGCCCTGGATAGAAGGGTCCGTGCACTGCTGACTGCACATCGGATGCATCATCCACGCTCTTCAGTGATGAGGCTGTACATTCCGCGAAAGTGTGGGGGTCGAGGCTTTTTAAACGCTAAGACCCTACACAACCGCGAAGTGTACAGTCTCAGGGAGTATTTCCTCCAAGCTGAAGGGGTGATGCACCGAGATGTGGTCGCAGTGGACAAGGGATTCACCCCGCTCGCCTTGGCTAGAGAGAACTGGCGCAAGCCTGCAGTGCTTAGTACCAATGATCGCGAGGTGGTGTGGCAAAGCAAGGAGCTACACGGGCGCTACTATCGGGCCCTTCATGGGCCCGATGTTGACTTTTCAGCGTCCGTATCCTGGCTACGTTCTGGTAACCTCTTTGGGGAAACCGAAGGTTTTGTTTGTGCAATTATGGACGAAGTCATGATGACGAACAATTATAGGAAATATATTGTGAAGGATGGCACGGTTGACATCTGTCGGGCATGTCACCGTCCGGGAGAATCTATCCGACACATTGTTTCCGGTTGTTCTCGTCTTGCCAACGGTGAGTACTTGCACATGTTTCCGGTTGTTCTCGTCTTGCCAACGGTGAGTACTTGCACAGACACAACCTGGTGGCCAGGATTATTCACCAGCAACTTGCCTTGAAATACAACCTTGTGGAATCGGAAGTACCGTACTACAGGTATGTGCCCGACCCAGTTCTCGAGAATGGTCATGCCACATTGTACTGGGATCGATCTATTATCACTGACAGGACTATTGTAGCCAATAAGCCTGATATAGTGGTAATAGATCGATCAGAGCGCCGGACAATGATTGTTGATATCACGGTCCCTCATGACGAGAACCTCGTGAAAGCTGAGAAAGATAAACAAATAAAATATCTTGATCTAGCACACGAGGTTGTCGGCATGTGGGATGTGGACTCAGCAGTCATTGTTCCGATAGTCGTTACGGCGAATGGTATAATAGCCAAGAGCCTCGATATTCACCTCATGAGGCTCTCGTTGGGTGGCTGGATCAAGGGCTTGATACAGAGAGCAGTACTCCTTGACACGGCACGCATAGTGAGGAGGTTCCTTTCTCTGGAGCCCTGACTGCCGGCAGTTTGGACCCTGTTCCCGATGCCGGTGGACTACTATTTTTTATATTTTTAAATGTTTTTGTGTTTTTATAGAAATATTTAAAAATGTAATTTGTAAGTATTTTAAAATAAATAAAGGCAATAATAATAGTTTTACATTGTTAATTTACCGATTGAACTCCCTACGGCAATAGATACTACTCAATAAATGATACCCCCTAAATGAAGAGATTAGACAAAGTTGCGGTTTAAAAGATGATGTAGTGACAAAAATTGAAAGGAGTATGCTTAGGTGGTTTGGCCATGTTGAGAGAATGAGTGAACGGCGATTAACAAAAGAAATTTATAAGGCGGATGTTAATGGGAACGCCGGTAGAGGACGTCCTAGAAGGACATACATCGATGTTATTGGTGATGTTCTTCACAAAGGTCAGGTGCGTAGTACTCTCAACCGGCGTGCGTGTATGACAAGATGTATGAATGTGGATGAAGCGAAAGGGGTATGTAAGAGTCGTAGCATGTGGCGTTCTATAGTTTCTGCCTACCCCAATGGGAAAAAGGCGCGAGTTTATGTATGTATGTATGTTATAATTAGGTTCAAAATTCAAAAGATTATTACAAAAATTATAGTCTGTGAAGAAAAAGTTTTAACTGGTTGTATTTACAAAGTGCAAAGTCCACACCATCATAACATAAGGCTTATTATACTACCAATTAATTAAGCTATTCAAATATAATATTACATACCCGAAGCGATCATTATTGGACAAACATGGGCTAAGTTCGAGCGATTCCAATTACGGCCCCTAGGTACTCTATACAGAATCGATTAAAACATTGTTAATTTACCGATTGAACTCCCTACGGAAATAGATACTACTCAATAAATGATACCCCCTAGAATACTATGTTTCGGTTTATTTTTACGTTGCCTAATTGTATTACGTACTCTATTGATTACGGCCCAACCGGAACCCGATATTCAACTATTCGAAAATCGGAACGTTAGTTTGGGATTTTGGGAGGTATCTATTGCAAGGAAAACAATAATTCTTTATCTGAAATTATTTGAAAAGTCTCTGGTCAACGAGAGTCAGACGACTGATAACTACTGTCATGATTTACTCTGCCAGCACAAATATTTCAGGCTAAAGGCGGGTTACAACGTTCTATAAAACCAATTGTTTGCCCAACGCAATGTAACTTTTTTTTTACATAAAAAGCGTTGCCCCCACATTAGGATTTCTCCTGTATCGTGGGTGCGTTAACAGACACAAATCTTCACATGCACAAACATCCAGACCCGGAACAACTATTTGTAGGCCATACAAATATTTGTTCCGTGCGGGCATCGAACCCACGACCCGCAGCGCAGAAGCCAATCGCTTAGTCACTGCACCAAACGTGTCATCAAACAAGTAAAGGTATATTATTATTTAGAAGTCCGTGGGAGGACAGATTAAAAATACAATTCCCCTCCGTTACCGGGCAAGCGACGCCGTATAAGACGATGAACCGGGCACTGTATTTGTGTCCAAAAAATGGAACACCTCTGCTTACCCCTTCGGGGATTACCGACATGAGTATGTTTGTATGCATGAGGGAAAAAAGGGTTCTTTTAATGTTTTATCCTCCATTACTTTTTACACTTCTGCATCCAGTTTATAATCATTTTATACAAAGTATGCTTGGTTTTAGCACCTTCCGTCTCACTGCCATAAAACAAAGACAAGGGAATGCATATACATAATTGAGTATATGGGTCTTACAAAATGGTTTTTTTACAACTTAGCGTTGTTTAAAATGTCTTAGTGGCTCGTAGAATGGAATTACTGTCAGAGATAAATTAGGTTTTCTCAACTTTCTAGAACTATTAAGCTATCTAGCTGCTAGCTTGCCGTCCGATTTTATTCAGCACTAATCTTATATCTACACATAGACGGTAATAACGCTTTTCATCAGCAGTTTTTTACCTCTTTTCGGCCATTACTATTGGGGGATTCTGATATCCTAAGAATACTCAAAAATGTAATTGTCATTTTTAGAAATTTGTCTTGTTTTTTTAAATAACGCAGCACAGACATAATTGACGCCAAGTACAAAAGAAAAAAAACAAGCCAATCCCCTCTCGTATGTCCTGTGAAGCCTAACGTATGACGGCCAAAGAACGGCGACAGTGCCATCTATCACGTGAAGCATAAACTATTCAAGCGTAACGCGAAACCATCAAGTGTCGGTCCTTCACTTCAGGATGATTGACGTTCAATTGAATATCTCTGCCAACCCCGCAGTACGAACAGGGAGATACTCAACATTTTGCATAACTTTTTAAGGCAAAAATGTTCCAGAGTTGTCGCAATTCCTTACATTTTATCCTTATACTGCATCACCCCAAGTTATACCTAGACTCCGTGCGTAACATATAATAAGAACGCACCCACAAAAGATTTTCATTAAGAAAATTCATCAACGCAAACGTAAACGCAACTCGCACTCCCGCACTCAACATTTATGAAAACGCACGGAAGTGTACTAAAAATAAAACTTTATGTCACACCCGACGAGTTTTATGTCTGTAAATGGAGAATTTCATAATACAGTGTCTAGTGAGTGAATAAGGCTTGGATCGTGACGGGTAACTCTGTTTGTAAAGTTATTACCGAACGCCAACGAACAGACGCCGAAGTTCGCTGGGGTGAACGATAAAAGCAATTTTTGCAGATAGAGTCGTGCTGTGTTGTACCTACATTGTTTTGTGAATTTAGTCAAGCAGTGTTATGTTTATTGTTAGTGTTCTGTTCATGATAAACGGTAAAGTGCAGTCACGAGACGTAACGATATTATTTGAATTTTTATGAAGATTTTACCGTAAATAATTTATTAGTTGCGTCAGGAAAATTTTGTGTCACATTATCTATTTTTTTTAAATGAATTGTTTCATGATGCAGTAAGAATTTGTTTCTGTTCCACACAGAAACAAACAAACTCTCTAAGATACTCAAAATAAAGTCCAATAATCTTATAATACTACGAAATGTGTTATAAGTACTTAGTACAGAAAAAGTAGATGGCTGGTTGCAGGAAAATCTTTAATTTACATAACATAACATCAGGGCTTATATTCCCCGAAGGGATCGGCAGAAGTGTTTTTAGTACACTCTCGTTACGCCAATCTTTAATTTAAAGTTATAATATCGGTTCTCCACATGTCTCTTTTCCATATTTCTTACAGTTGTACAAAAACCTGGTCAGAAAATAAACGTTAAAAAAACTTTATGCCCACTTTGGTCATACGTCGTGGACAGTCCACAAATTGCGACCACTAATCGCACTACGGACTTGTGTATCCGCAACCAAATTGCATTTGGCGCGGCAGAGCACGTGCGACTTGAATTACGAGCAGACTGACTGCAAACCGGTTTATGACGATAGAAACTGCTAAATTGGTTGCAGTATAACTGTATTGGCAGTTCAGATTTTTGTATCATTTTGGGTGTTCTGGCACTTGCGGTGTTTTTAGTGCTAAACGATTTTGAATGTGTTGCGGATGTGTGATACGTTTGGAAGGAACACAGAAATATAAATAATAAGTTAATTAGATTTCTGTGGTAAGTATCGTCTCACCTAAAATGATGCGTCTTTCCACAGCATTTGTACTTATTTTATACTAACTATGTCTTCATGGCTCCGCCCGTAGCCCATGTTACTCAGTGATAATGTAGCTTTCTAACGGCAAAATAATTTTTGAAATCGGTCCAGTAGTTTTTAAATTTATTCGTTACATACAAAAATCTAAAAATATAGATTGCATCTAGACGTACGTCGTGATAATCTAGTGGTTGAACTCTTGTTTTTCATATAGGATGGTCTAAGTTTGAACCCGGCATACACCACTGACTTTATGAATTTATGTGCGAATCAGAATTTGATTATCACAGGAAAACATCGCGTGGAAACCTGCACAATGCGAGGGCTCCAAAAAGATCGCGATGGTGTGTGTGGTAGTCCACCAACCAGCACCAGGCCACCGTGGTGGACTAAGGATTAAACAGCCCATTCCTAGCAGTGGGACAGTAATAGGCTGATTATGTACATTAAAACAGCAGAACATTAAATTTAAAACAAAAGAGTGAATAATTTATCTTGTATTTATTATACGTAGGTACAAAAGTCAATGATTACTCTGGCTGACTTCGTTACTTAAATAATTCAAAGAGTTGACGTTTTATCGGAAGTTTTATTGAGTTAACTCAACTAAGCCGGTTGTCGTCATTTATCAGGCTCAATTCTGAAACGTCGTTTAATTCTGAAATATTTAAGTTGTTCTGGGATTTAAAGGAAAACAAACCGAAATACATAATTCTGTCTATCATATCGTGAGTCGTAAAATTTGACAATAGGAAAGGGCTATTGTTGTATTAATAATTGAGGAGATGAGCTAGCTAAGACTATCAGTACACAATCATTATACAACCAACCATATTTATACCGAAGGAAATTTCGGTAGGTACTTGTAATAATTATGCTTACCCCTTTAGGGTGAGCATACATCAGAGCTGTGCTAAGCTGCGTAGCGAGGAATGTGTTTTGTAAGCACCATTAAAATCACTTCATTTACCTAGCTTGGCTCTACGCAGCTCTGGTGGATATGGGCTTAGCGGAGCGAGGTTTTTATTCATACAAAACAAGCCAGAAATGCGAGCGAGGGATGTGTTGCCAGGAATGTGTTGCGAGGAATGTGTTGCGAAGAATGTGTTGCGATGAATGTGTTACGAGGAATGTGTACCGCTCACGCCACACCACCCTCATATTCGAAAAGAATCCTCGCACTGCTCATTTGTACACATTAACACATTACGCATGATATTTTACCCATTCCTCGCACAGCTCTGGTGGTAAGGGTTACACCGTTTCACATCCACGCTACACATATTCGCACCGCACATTTTCCTCGTACAGCTCTGGTGGATGTCCAGCCTTACGCATTATAAGCGTGAAGTTATGTAAGTACATACAAAGTACCTATAAAAGCAGAGTGAAAGGTGTAGTAATACAAATATTTCACCGTAACGATTCGAGTCGACGCGCTGTAACGTAGCCATGTAGCTATGGCTACACTACATCTGCTACGAATGCCTACGGCGTAGTGGTTGCTACGCGGCAAATAGTTACATTTAATTGCCATGCGTTGTAGTGTGTAACTTGCATTATGTACGTATCGTTTCAACTTGATTCATTCATTTTTTTAATTTAATGTTGTATGGCCCGTAATACCGTCGCTCGTATGCTCGTAAACGTATTTCGTAGTATTTTAAATGGCCGTAATTAAATTGGGTGGGAAATTTATTGCACTAGCCATTAACCTCGGTTTCGCTCGTGTGACCGTCTGGCTTGACCTGAAATATTTTTGATTGCAGCTTGAATTAATGTGAATGTGGGCCTATTATAATTCAGGGCTTTTCAAAATAGAAACCTATTTTAAATTCTCAGAGAAAAAAAGTGCTTTCTTCTTTGTTCGATCTAATTTATTTTTAATGGCAGTTTTGTGGCTTTTTCAATTTTTATGAATATTCTACTATCTTTCTCAGGTCTCCCGCAGGTCTCACTAGGGTGCTACTAGACCAAGATCTACATTCTCAACGTACCCCCTAAGTTTGCATGCAATATTTAGTTAGTTGGAGATCATGAATAAGTTATTTAAATACTTGTTCGAAAGTATATGTGCAATATATAAAACCTTCACTCCTTACATACTAAAAGGCCTAGAAAGAATACTGTCGAGTTACTTATGTAAACGTAATGTTAATGCGAGTGAATTTTTAATCTGAAATATTCGTTTTGCGCATACTATTTAATTAAATTGACGACACGTTTGGTGCAGTGGCTAATACCAGGTTCACACGATTCGATTGTAGCTGATCAACTGCCAAATCGCATGCGACTTGAATCGTGTGAACAGTCTTTCAATCAAAGGAGAATGACCAAAAGTGGTACCAAAAAGTCTCATCCATCAAGATCAAAGTATTATAGTAATTATTTTCATATTTTTTTACGACATTTACGCGTCGGTGATTTGGTTTTTGAACAGGGAATTTAATTTAAAGTAAAAAAGTGTTGAAATTGTTTTATTTCCTAATGACGTTCCGTGGTATTTATTGATTAGCAGAGATGATGCTGTGGCCAACACATTAGAAGCCATAGTAGGTTATTGCTGCAGTTACCTCGTCGGTAAGCGAACAGTGGGCTGCTGTGCTCATATGTGTCTGAATTCTTACTAATGTTAGCGGATTACGCTGTTTTTAGAGTAAACATTGGCCGCTCGTGGTCTAATAAAATATACTAGTTTTTAGGTTATTTCGAGTTTTTTGAATAACTCCGAAACCCGGGTTTTGTTTACAAAAAGAACTTTTGTAGGAGTTAATATGATAAGTGTAGTCTTTATAAAACAAACTTTCACTTTGATGCAGCTTGGTACGGGATACCATACATCTATGAGCATTGTCCTTTGAAGGAACAAAATGTTTCAACTTTTGTTGATCAACTAAACTCGAACCGTGTGAACCCGCCATAAGCGATTGACTTCTGCGCTGCGGGTCGTGGGTTCGATTCCCGCACGGAACAATTAATATTTGTATGGCCTACATATAGTTGTTCCGGGTCTGGGTGTTTGTGCGTGTGAAGATTTGTGTCTGTATACGCACCCACGATACAGGAGAAATCCTAGGGTGGGGCAATGATTTACTTTAAAATAAAAAAATAAATTGAAAACTTTATCCATGTATGATACCAACTGTTCATGGACTAACTAAAATGTTATAGGACAGTTCTAATTTCGATTCAAAAATCGCTTATATTAGCGATACGTTTATTACGATACTATATGTCAAACGTTTGTGCTAAGTCTACTGAAGGGCAGAGTATATAGGTACATACTATTTTACATGTGCGGTGTACCTACCAATGGTGGATTTTATTACTCACATTTATCTTGTACAGTTCAAGCCTGAGAATAATATCAGTAACTAAAATTGAGAGCAGTATACCTTGGAGTTCTGCCTAGCCTTTTCCCAACTATGTTGGGGCAAAAAACAGATAGGTACAGAAGTCAATCACATGTATGTACTTCACTTTTCATACCTACGTTCGGCGGTCGCTCTATCTATATATTTATCTCTCTCAAGCGCATGGCACTCGGCTCGCACTCACTCGCACTCTAGTCTCAAACAGTCTGAGATATCGTGTCCGTGAGCAGTGTCTATGTGTGCGTTGCTCGAGCGCACTTGTATGTAGATTGACTTCTGTACCTATCTGTTTTGTGGTTGGGGTCAGTTTCCAGTCTAACCAGATACGGCTGAATACCAGTATTTTACATGGAGCGACTGCCATCAGACTTCCGCAACCCAGTTACTGGGCAATGCCGATATCCTAAGGTTAGACCGTTTGTCAGACTTTCGGGCTTCGGACTTCTCGTAACGACTGTCATAGGTATTCGTATGACACCCGAGACCGACTGTTTAACGTGCTCTCCGAGACACGGAGGAGTCTTGATGTGTAACGTACGGTCATCCATCCACAGAATGACCGGGGCAACCGCAGCTTGGCCTCGCAAATCGTATGATCCGTGCGGTTGGTAATCAGCCATGAGCCCCTCCTACCTATACAGTGTGAGAGAGAGAGAGAGAGAGAGAGAGAGAGAGAGAGCAGTATACCTTGGAGTTTACAATAAATGCTCACTTCTGCTTCCACGTCTTGTTTCGTGTGGTTCTGGGCAAAATCAGACCACTCGTCTCCACCAGTGGGTACTGTAAAAAGCGACTAAGGGTACGACTAACGTCCAGACCAAGGTCAGCATCGTCCTCTTATGTGCGTAACAACAAACTACGATCACCAATCCATCTGCCAAGTGTGATGGTTATGGCATTATCCCTTTTGAACGTTCAATGTAGTGGTAATTAAAAGGCTCATGTTCAGCTATGGACGTTTACGGGCTGATATGATGATGATGCCCACTTACATACCAAACCCACAACTTTGCAATCGGCAGGCATCGGCAGAAACCTTGCGGGTAGTAGACCATGAATAGGTATATATATAAGCTAACATAACATCACGCCTGTATTCCCCGAAGGCGTATAGTAACACCCACATGTTGCTGTCGTAATAGGGGGCGAGCCTATTGCCATCAACCAGGCACAAATCCAAACACAGGACTGCTACTGAGGAATTCCACACGGGAAAACCCAATAAAACTTTGCTCAACCTGGGGATCGAACCCCTAGACCAACAGTCGCGCTTGCTACCACTAGTACAACGAGGCAGTTAATCCTTACTAATATTATAAATGCGAAAGTTTGTATGTATGGATGTGTGGATGTATGGATGTATGGATGTTTGTTACTCTTTCACGCAAAAACGGCTGAACGGATTTGAATGAGATTTGGCACACAGATAGACTATGCCCTGGATTAACACATAGGATAATTTTTATCCGGGTACATCAAGTGGTTCCCCTAGGACGCGGGTGAAACCGCGGGTAATAGTCTAAAATGCTTTGTCCTGAATGACTGACTGACGGATCAACGCACAGCCTAAACCGCTGATCGTAAAGACCTGAAACTTGGAGGGCGTGTTCTTTGTATGACGTAGGCATCCGATAAGAAAGGATTTTCCGAAATTCTACTCCTAAGGGGGTGAAAAAGGGGGGCAACGTTTGTATGGGATAACGTGATTCCTTGGTCCAATCTACTTCAAATTTTGCATAAACCTTTTTTAACAGAATTGATGGAAGACGTGTTTCGTATTTTATTGAAATTCATCCTCTAATGGTATTAAAAAGGGGTAGAAAGTTATTTTGGCGGTGATTTGCTTCGAAGTTGATATCGATAGTTGGTAAGGATTAGAACATATTGGTTATAAATTATACGAATCATTCCATATTTAAAAAAAAATGTAAAATACAAATATAAAAGAATATTTAAATCGGATTAGAATTTGAAATTTCAATTTTATTTGTTCTTGGATATTTGAATGAAAAACTTACCTTATACCTTGATTTTCCTTCAAAAATTCCTTGGAAATCTCATAAATTACCTACTTAGCAAATATTTGCGATTGCTGTATAATTTGTTTGGAAGTTCATTTTCATTATTTCATTAGAATATTTTCAGTGTAGTTAATTTAATTTCTTTTCAATTTGTTGTTATAATAATTAAAAAGGATTCTTTGTGTTTGATTTGTTAGTGTATAATATAGGTTTTTAGTTTTAATAGTCAAAATATCTGTGTTTGATTTGTTGTGTATAATAATAGTTATAGTTTTCTTTTAGTTTGTTTTAGAAGTTTAATTTTGTGTGGATTGTTTTTCGCAATTTATTTACATTTATAAATTTGTCTGTGTCCATTTTAAAAATGGGTGCAGAGTTGGTTAACTTCAATGGGAAATTAATAAACCTTACTATTGTACCAATAGTGGGAGATGCCGCAAGCCTTTTCCGTACGCTTTCTTATTTGTTGTACGGCACACAAGAACGCTCAATAGATATTCATAAAGAAATTGTGTGTCATGTGACGAACAATTGGGATGAATTTGCTGTTATGTATCATGACCGTCATGGCAACAATCATAGGACAAAAGAAGAGTATACTTTAGATATGTTACAAAACTCTACATATGGCAGTTTTTGCAAGTTAGTTGCAGTCGGTCAAATATACCCATTTGTATTTGAAGTGTATTGAAATGACAACCTGTATGCCAAATTTGGTACAGAGGACCAACCTATCAAAAGGTTACGTTTTCCCCAAGATCTTTCTAATAGTCACTTTGATGCCTACGCTGATGCGGATAGTGATAATAACACTGATGAGCGTCCAATAGCCAAAAAACGGCGCATTGAAATGGCTGTATCTCCGATGTTTACTCAATCTTCACTAATTTCTAATGTTGTGCAAGACTTTCATTCGCCTACTTATACAATTATTTAATCTGAATGTGAGTCAGATTTAATTTCTTCTTTGTCCACTAATAATTGCATAGCATTTCCAACATTCACTACCCAAGAGTCAGTTCAAAATGAAATTAGATTGACAAATAATCATTAAAAAAAGCATTAGAGCAGTGGTGGCCCAGTGGTAACGGCCCCGACTTACGAGTTGTATGTCGTGGGTTCGAACCCCGCCAGGCGCATTACTTTGTGTAATTTATTTCATCACCACTGCTCTCAAAACGGTGAAGGAAAACATCGTGAGGAAACCGGCATGTCCTAGAACCAAACATTCGAAGACATGTGACATCTACCAACCCGCACTGGGCCCGCGTGGTGGATTACGGCCCATTCCCTCTCACAGAGAGGAGGCCTGTGTCCCAGCAGTGGGAACATTATAGGCTGCTGATGACGATGATGATTCAAATTATATGAGAGTGGGCGTTATTTAAGTAGTTCGCAGGCAGTTTGAAGGATTTTAGGGTTTCCCATACATGAAAGGTTTCCCGCAGTCATACATTTAGCTGTCCACCTTGAAAATGGCCAACGAGTCTATTTTAATTCCGACAACCTCGCCGACATAATTAATAGCCCACCAAAAACGACACTGTTAGCATTTTTTGATTTATGTCAAACAGATGATTTTGCTAAAACCCTTCTATATGCGGAAGTGCCTTCATATTTTGTAAGGCAAAAAAACAAATTTGTGAGAAGGAAAAGAGGAAAACCCGTAGATGGCTGGCCAGGAATAATGAAAGAACACGCTCTAGGTAGAGTGTACACGGTTCACCCGAATAACACCGAGTGTTACCATCTTCGTTTACTTTTGCACGAGGTTACCCCCTGGTTAGGGGTCCATCGTCCTTCGATGACTTGAAGACTGTCAACGGTGTCCTCCAACCAACTTTTCAATTAGATTGCATGAAACTTGGCTTGCTAGAGGACGACAAACATTGAGATTCTGCCCTAGAGGAAGCAGCCCTATGCGACTCGCCATTTAAAATGCGTGAATGCGTTTAAAGTGCGTGCGTGGCATTCTGTCAGATTACAGACGCACTAAGTCTTTGGGTAAAATACAGGGATAGCCTATCAGAAGACTACAAACGACAAGTGGAAAAGTTTTCTAGCATTATAGATGAACATCTAGCAGATGAAATCTACAATAAATTTCTGGTCACAATATGAGAAGCTGTATTAGCATTAGGAGGACAAAGCCTACAGCAGTACGGGTTGTCTCAGCCTCAAAAGTCTGAAGGCTTACACAATAACCGGGACTACCTGAAGGAAACAAGTAACGATGTCAATTCCTTAGCAGAAGTGGTGTCGAGTAGTGAAGGCTCTGTAACCAATGAACAAAGACGTATTTATTATAAAATACTTTCCAGTATCGATGCAGGTGTAGGTGATATCTTTTTTTGGATGCTCCTGGTGGAACAGGCAAGACTTTTCTATTAAATTAACTGTTGGCCAAAGTGAGAAGCAATCGTGATATCGCCTTAGCGGTCGCATCGTCCGGAATTGCTGCCACGCTGCTGGAAGGAGATAAAAATGCACACTCCGCGTTTAAACTTCCTCTCGATTTGATACAACCCCAAACCCCACTCTGCAATATACCCAAACAAAGTAATATGGCAGAAGTACTCCGCAAAACGAAATTAATTGTTTGGGATGAGAGTACTATGGCTCATAAAGGGAGTTTCGAAGCCCTAAATAGTTATTTACAAGATGTTAGGAATAATAATTGTCAAATGGGAGGAGTTACTGTATCGTTAGCAGGCGATTTCCGGCAGACTTTACCCGTAGTGCCCAAAGGAACGCGAGCAGACGAAGTTAAAGTGTGCGTGAAGCGGTCTCATTTGTGTGTTGTTGTGGCCTTCAGTGACAAAACAGAGCCTTACCAAAAATATGAGAGTCCATCTGAGGGGAGATGTTACAGTTCTCAGATCTGTTGCTTAAAATAGGAAATGGTGATTTCCCGGAACTGGATAATAATATAATTCTACGCGGACGAAGTCGCGGGCAAAAGCTAGTAAATATATAAAATTACTTTCCAATGTAATATTACAAGTACAGTGATAACTTCACAGACAGAACCACAATTTATAGTGGTAGTACACTCATAAATTTAACCGCTTTCTGCTCCAAAGAGCTCATTAAACCCTCTACTCGCTCATGATACTAAGTAGTTCCTAGGGCATATTAAACCTGAACTTTGATAACTACTCGGAAGTTTGGAAATGCTATAAGTTAGCTCACCGACTGGCTCTAAGATTAAACTTAAGAATGTTCTAGAAAACTATTAATAGGTAGATATAATAGTTATTACTACAGAATAGCCCCTAAGCTATTATGCTGAGATGGAAATTGATTTGTTACAAAATTTTTAAAGTCAATACAATCATAATCTTCCTCTTAGCCTTTTCGCAATTACCTAAGTCTAACCAGATGCGGCTGAATACCAGTATTTTACACGGAGTGACTGCCATCAGACCTCCGCAACCCAGTAACTGGGCAATGCCGATATCCTAAGGTTAAACTGTTTGTCAGACTTTCGGGCTTCTGACTATCCGTAACGACTGTCATAGGTATTCGTATGACACCCGGGACCGACGGCTTAACGTGCTTTCGAGGCACGGAGGGGTCTCGATGTGTAACAAATGGTCACCCATCCACGGACTGACCGCGGCAAGCGCAGCTTAACCTCGCAAATCGTACGATCGGCGCGGTTGTTATTTAGCCACGAGCCCCTCCAATACAATCATAATATAGAAAATTATTTTACGACTAAACATAACATCACGCCTAGTATTCCCCGAAGGGTTTGGCAGAGGTATTTTCGTACACCCTCGTTTCGCCAGCTATGTTCAAGTCCTATGTAATAGGGGGCGAGCCTATTGCCATTAACCGGGCACAAACCCTGACTCCGAACTGCTACTGAGAAATTCCTAATGGAAAAACCCAATAACACTTTGCCCGACCTGGGGATCGAACCCAGGACCCCATGTTCAGCAGTCACATCAGTTTACGACAAACGGAAATAAATTCTATCATTCCCAATTATAGCCACAAGCTTTGTTCCTGATTTGAGAGTATAATCTACTCATATACTTAAATCATACCGGATTACCGATATTACTTTGTTTAACACGTCGGATACTTGAAAACAGTCGAAATACTTTTCGAGATGTGTCTATACCGATAACTGACCATCTTGAGCTCTTGGGCGTTACGCTGACGTTGACCCTCAACTTTGGATCCTATATTGAGTCCAAGGCTCAATTGGCTGCTAAAAAGCTAGGTGTCCTCTCGAAGGTGTGGCGGTACTTCACGTCGGAACAGTTGCTTCAACTATACAAAGCCCAGGTTCGTTCGTGCATGGAGTACTGCTCGCACCTTTGGGATGGCTCAGTCAAATACCAGCTTGTGGCGTTGGAGTCCATTGAGAAGCGTGCCAAGAAGCTCATCAGCAACGACTCGCTTGTTCAGACCAAGCTCCAAAGTCTTGAGCATCGGCGCAAAGTTGCTAGTCTATCGGTTTTTTATCGGACACATTTCGGAGAGTGTGCTTCAGATCTGCATGATCTAATACCCCCCTGCCCTTTTTTCTATCGGACGGCCAGAAACACGAAAAAGCGCCATCGGTTCATGGTTGATATACCAAAAACCCGAACGAAGCGTTTTGATTCCACTTTCATTGTGAAAACCGCCAAACAGTGGAGTGCGCTGCCCGAGTGGGTGTTCCCCGACAGTTACAATCTGAGTGTCTTCAAGTCACGAGTGAATCGGTTTCTTCTGGGCAAGCGTGCTCCATCGTAGACCGCATCATCGCTTAACATCAGGCGAGATGGCGGCCAAACGCAGGCCTAGTAATAAATTTTAAAAAAAAATCCTAGAAATGAGAAACACATCGTTATCGCACAATTTTAAAAAAGCACCTTCCCAACGATTCAAAAAGAATCCGTAGTCACAAGTGTGAATAGCAGATTTGATTCAGGTGATCACGTACAAGCAATAGAAAGGCCTTGCAGCCGTAGGTCCCAACTCGCAGTATATTCGTAATTTGTAGGCTTGCGACGATGTCCTCAATTGAGTGCAATTTCCGCCAATTCCCCCTTCACCGTCCACCGATGGAATGACGGAACATGTAGTTTAGGGCTCCTATAGAAATATTGATGACAAGGTGTATGTGAGAGAGCCAATTTCCTTACTTACTTATTTATTGGTGGTGTAGGTAGTGTTTTCTAGGTTGTTTTCGAAATCGAAGTAAAGCTGGAATTCCAAGACTGATGTTAAAATATTAATAATACTTACCTCGTTGGTTTAGTGCTGGTAAGCGCGACTACTGATCGTGAGGTCCTGGGTTCGATCCCCAGGTCGGGCAGTGTTGTTGGGTTTTTCCGTGCGGAATTCCTCAGTA
Organism: Amphipyra berbera; assembly: GCA_910594945.2. Classification (NCBI taxonomy): domain Eukaryota; kingdom Metazoa; phylum Arthropoda; class Insecta; order Lepidoptera; family Noctuidae; genus Amphipyra; species Amphipyra berbera. Next base: position 12,092,380 of record OU343125.1, read on the forward strand.
GCAGCCCAGAGCTTGGATTTGTGCCCGGTTGATGGCATAGGCTCGCCCACTTTACATGGGACTTAAACATAACGGCGAAATGAGGGTGTTACTATACACCTCTGCCCAACTCTTCGGGGAATACAGGGGTGATGTTATGTTATGATTGATTTGATTGTCGTTTTAGCTAAGTTTTCATTTATAAATTGTACATATTGTAATCGGCTACAATTTAAAGTAGTTCAATTAGATGACACCTATCATTTACAGTAACTTATAAACTCGAATATGTAATCCATTCATTTATTTCATTCCATTATATTTAACAATTTAAATGTTCTGCCCGGTCTTTTCCCAACTATGTTAAGGTCAGCTTCCAGTCTAACCAGGTGCGGCTGAATATCAGCATTTTACACGGAGCGACTGCCATCAGACCTCCGCAACCCAGTTACTGGGCAATGGCGATATCCTTAGGTTAGACTAGTTGTCGGACTTTCGGGCTTCTGGCTTCCCGTAACGACTGTTATAGGTATTCGTATGACACCCGGGACCGACTGTTTAACGTGCTCTCCGACGCACGGAGGGGTCTCGATGTGTACCGAATGGTCACCCATCCAAGAACTGACTGCGGCAAGCGCAGCTTAACCACACAAATTGTATGACCCGCGCGGTTGCTAATTAGCCACGGGCCATAGTTAAATATTGAAAAAATATTGAAACCCTGCAACATTATAGTCTATTGCAGTCGTAAAATACATCTCCTTTTTCTAATAATCCTATTTGTACCAGCATCGGGCGGTTACACATGATCAATTTTGCACAGAGCGCCGCCATATGCTACAATATAAAGTTTATTATATACTTCTGTTCCATATACTTCATGGCAGTAAATAGAATGAAGATAGGTGAACAAGCTGACAGTTTAACACATTATTGCTGTCATTAAACCAGAAACGTTATTGCTAGACGTAGGTTATGACCGTTTCTGTATCACGGCGAACTTTGCTTATTACTTAGGAATACGTGAGCGATGTATTATGTATGTATAGTTTATGTAGCAGTAAGTTAGAACGTTGTGTTACATGGAGTTACAAAAATATACCATTTCTTTTTTCAGAGATAATTACAAATATGTATAATTTTTTTATACATACGTAATTTAGTATTTAGAGATCTTTCAAAAACAATTTAATTGACAAACAATTTATTGAATTGCAAATTTAAGCGAATTTGGAGCACTTAGGTATAAAGGCACCAAATTTACAATTATGTAAATTATATTAGGGATAAAAATTGCAATTAACGACTAATAGACACCATTTATAGATTGAATTGTAGTACCTATCTATTAGCTTTGTAATTCGTTGGAATTAGTGCCATCGAAGCTATGCGGAGTTTATCAATAATACGGTTCTCTAAATTCAATAACGCTGTATTTTATACAATTTTCAACTCAACGTGGTAACAAACTCGATCTTTTTTGTTTTTCATTCTCATATTATACATCCTTATTTAGATAAATGTGTTTGTTAGCCAATGAAAGTCTGACAACCGGTCTAACCTTAGGATATTGGCATTACCCAGTAACTGGGTTGCGGAGGTCTGATGGCAGTCGCTCCCTGTAAAATACTAGTATTCAGCCGCATCTGGTTAGGCCGGAAGTTGACCCCAATATAGTTGGGAAAAGGCTAAGAGGAAGAGTTTGTTAGTTAATGAAGAATGAGAATGAAATTAATCGAGGGTAGTATATATCCTGGATTAACAGAATTCGTCCCTAAAGAAACAATTATTTACGCAAGTGGAGCCACAAGAACAGCATGTTAATACGTAATTAACTCTTACAAAACTTCATTAATCACAATGACTATTACAAGATGAATAGAAAAATTTAGTGCCCAAATTCTACGAAATAGTATATTTTTGTCCACCGATTTTGCCGCAACGTGATTAATAACTTCGGTAGTGACGAAGCGCTTCGTGGATTTTTCAATCGAAGTTAGCTCGCACTCTAAGCTCGGGGCAAAAACGTGACATTAAAATATTCAGGAGGCCGCTCCACTGGCGTTTTATCGATCTAAAAAAATCCCTAGCCACTGCTGGCATTACAAACTTTTTCACACCGATTTTTTAACTCATTTAAATGTGGCTGTAAACTTTTGTGTCGGTTTAACCGAGTTTAGTGAAGGCATGTACAACTTGTGTGTTTCAGCTCAGTTACACCCAATGTGCTTGATCTGAAAGTCAATTAACTTCAGATTAATGTTACAGGAGGTATACACAACATTGTTACATACATTTACATGTTTAAGAGGCCTTTCCTGTTTCACAGTCGTCTGGCTCTAACTTTAAGCCTTTTTTAAAGATTTAAAGAGATTTTAGGTGATATTGAAAAATGCACTCCGTAGAATTTCAGTGTATCCACCGTCTGGGTGTCATCACAAATATTTAAACAATACTTTTATTTCTATACATGATTCATATAGAAAAAAAAAACAAAACACATTTTCTTTCTCCTCCTCTTTCTAGGCAACTAATCAAGACGAAAATATGTTTTTTTTTTTTTTTGAAAAGTCGTTGCCCCTCACTTGTATTTCTCCTGTATCGTAGGTGCGTTTATAGACAGAAAACTTCTCATGCACAAACATCCAGACCCGGAACATCTGTAGGCCATACAAATATTTGTTCCGTGCGGGAATCGAGCCCATGACCCGTAGCGCAGAAGCAGATCGCTCAGCTCCTACACCAAAAGTGTCGTCAAATATTTCAAATATTTATAACGTTATCATGAAGGATATTTATAGAATACATTTTACAATATTGCCTAAAGTTTCTTTAGATCTTTGTAAAAGACCTTAAGCTACAGTGAGACGGCTGTGAAACTGAAACGGCCTCTTAAGAACACTCATGTTAAATCGCAGGATATAATATAATTACGCAATTAAAGACGCAAATATAATTTCAATATTAATTGAGCTGTGTTATGCAATAATGTGTCAACCCACAAAAATATTAATTCTGTGTTAGGGTGAAGCCAGACGAGCGTAATTTTTTGAGTTTTGAGTCGCGTAATCTCGGTCGCGTAATTTCTGCTACATTCGGTTTCATACAAAACTCCTGTTTCGTTCACACGGCGACGCAAAATGAGTTGTCGTTTTGAAATTACGCGACTCACAACTCAAAAAATTAGGCTCGTCTGGCTTTACCCTTAAAGCTATCTAGTTATAGTGGTAGGTATACCCAACGCTTGAAAAAGAGCAAACTGCATTAAGATTTTTTGATAGATGCTCTATTAAATGTATTACAATTCTGGGTATTTTTTCAAGCGTTGAGAATAGACCCTACCACAAGAACTAGATGACGTTAACACAAAATTCATATTTTTGTGGGTTGACACATTATTGCAAAACACGGACCAATTTATGACGACTATTAATTGTTAAAATAAATATGGAAACGTTCCTCTCAGCCTGTTATTAAATTCATCATTATCCCGTGACGTCATTCCACCACTATGATATGTGCTCATTACCAACTTAGTATTTGCAAGGACACGTAGCCTGATCAAACAATCTCAAATAACTTACCGGCTCGATTGGCACAATAGCTGAGCGATTTTTTTCTGCATCACAGGTCCTGAGTTCAATTACCATACGATAGAAATATTTGTATGGCCGACTGATATTTGTTGCGGGGGTGGTTGTTTGAGTAGGTATGTGAGATTTGTATCTGCTATGAGATTCTCTATAGTAAGATTATTAATTCGCTGGAGTAAACTGACTGTTGCTAATGTCAAACAACAATGCACTACTGTCAAACAAGAATAGTAATACTTGTCAATTTACTCCAGTGAATAAATAATCCTTCTTTAGTACAAACATCTCGCTGCGTCAGCGCTGCGGCGCGGACCCCTCTACGAACGCAGCGCTGCTGTAAACACACCCACGACAAAGGAAAAATTATAGTCTGGATTAAAGGTTATTTAACAGCATAACATCACGCCTGTATTCCCCAAAGGGTTATACAGAGGTGTATAGTAACACCCTCATTTCGCCGTTATGTTTAAGGGCCCATGTAAAAGAGCCAATTGCCATCAACCGGGCACAAATCCAAACTCTGGGCAGCTACTAAGGAATTCCACACGGAAAAACCCAATAACGCTTGGCCAGATCGAAACCAGGAGCTCTCGATCAGCAGTCGCGCTTGCCACCACGAGACCGAACAGACAGTGATTTTTAAACACAGAAATATAGCCTTAGTACTAAATAATTTTAAAAAATACAGCTCGCATCTCAAATCTGTGTAGTGCACAGGTTACAATTTGTAATACGTTCCAACTTAAGCGCGCCTTTAAGTCGTAGAGTGTACTACATAAGTAATGCGCACATAGCGGTTCTCTGCGATACGCGACGGAGAAAAGTATGCAGCATGCATTAGAAGACGCCGCAACGGTGTAAAGCGGTGTCGTATATATTAGACGGTAAGGCGAAGTTTACATGACGAGCGGTTTATACGTCGTAACGACGTGACGTCGGTGTATCAATAAAACGTACATTGCTGTGCACGTACCTATTATGGACTATTTTCACTATAAGTACTACTGCCTCGTTGGTCTAGTGGTGGCAAGCGTGACTGCTGATCGTGAGGTCCTGGGTTCGATCCCCAGGTCGGGCAGTGCTATTGGGTTTTCCGTGTGGAATTCCTCAGTAGCAGCCCGGAGTTTGGATTTGTGATCGGTTGATGGCAAGAGGCTCGCCCCCTATTACATGAGACGGCGAAATGAGGGTGTTATTATACACCTATTAAAATTAAAATTATGTAAGAACAATGCAGGTTAGTGTAATAACAAAATACAAAATGTCAATAATAATTTACATTTTGATAATGCTACAGGTGCAGCAAAATCAGGCTCGACCATAATATTATGGGAATCCAACACTGTTATCAGCAGTCTAATTATACTCAGAGTCAAAATATTACACTAATGGCTGCATTGTGCTCCCATTTACAATATATATGTATCACAGACAACAGATCAATAATGTGGTTACGGATAATTTATGGTGTATAATATAAAAATGTCAAAAATAAATTGAGAGAAAAACAAGTACCTACATGTGTATAAAATGTCATGACATGTCAATATAACATGTCACGATGAAAAAAAAAAGTAAGATTGTTATATGGGATTATTCACAGGTTACCAGGGAAGCCACATGTGCAGAAGATAAATTAACGCCACATAAAGACTGAATTCACATTTTTCTTGGAAAAAAAGAAACGTTATCTATGTATGAATTACTGTTGCAGGTAGCATATACTAGTTACAAGTCAAATATACTTTAAAAATAAAAACTAAAACGAACAGATTATTAATTGATTTTTATTTAACGAATTCGTCTTAACACAAAATTGTGTTTAAGAGTTGTTTGGACTTAACAGGGCTTCAATGCCTTTTTAATGCCTAGAGTTAGACACAGCTTTAACAAGACAACAAGTGTCGAAACTTTTCTAGTAAGACCCTCTAATTACAATATAATAAAACGGTTAATTAATAAACATTGATTGAATAACTTTAAATAATAATAATAACGTTTATTGGACAAAAACAGAGCTTAGCCTACTACAGTTTCAATACTAAAAACTTAACATATAAGAGGCTTCTAACCTAAATGAACTCCTGATTTCCAAACTAGGTAAAAACCTGTATCTTGGAAATCAGTGCTCTTCCAGTGAATATAACAAGGACTCTTACTTAGATAAGGAGTAACTAAGATACATCAGTACTGAAGAAGTAAAACCACAATTAAGTCATGTGAAAAAAAAGAGAAACATACCTATACAATAACAAAACACAAATTATTGCGATAGTTACGGTTTAAAAGGTGTATTTATTAAGGTGTGAGGAGTATTGTGTTTAGTGGAGAGGAGAGGAACGCATCATCTTAAGAAAGAAAAACAGGAACCGCGCCAAGCTCGTGTAGACAAACGGCTTTGTGTGAAACACTTGTTATCTGAACTTAGCCTTAAGGTGAGAGCACACTTGTGGCAGTTTCGACGTACTACGAGCCAATCTTCAGGTGTCCTACATTATTATTTTTTATCTTTTTTGCTGAAACTTTGTAGTTTATTTCGATAGATTCATCATCATCATATCAGCTGAAGAACGTCCACTGCTGAATAAAAGCTTCCTTCATAGATTCCTGCAATAGCCGGTTACATGCCGCCTGCAGCCAACGACTCCCAACGACCTTCACCAGGTCGTCACCACCTACCTGGAGGCCGTCCCACGCTGCGCGTTCTCCAGTCAAGAACCTTTCTGCCCGAATAGCCATCAGCTCTACATTATCACGGGTCACGGGTTCGATTACCGCACAGAGCAAACAAATATTAACTAACATAATCTTAAAAGAAGACCATTTCTAACAATATATGCATCTGTTTTAAAAACTTTGCCCAAGGAACATTATTACAAAAGTTATTTTTAATATTGCACTAACTTCCCATCTATTAAGCCTTTGCTCTATAAACATAGGAATTTTTGTAAACGTTTATAACCACAGTAATATACTATCATGTACTTTTTGCAAAACCGTACGTTGATATAAATAACATATTCATTGCCAACCTCAAAATAGCCCAATAACGCGCGATGTGGCAATTGTAGAACTGAATACACGTCATAAAATTTGATAAACGCCGATCGACGTGAACCTGTGGTTACTATAAAAAATATCCGCCTATATGCATGTTCTGCATCGAAAGAGTTAAATGATTTAAAGTGATTATCATTGCTAAATACAAATCTAGGTAGGTATATAATACAAGTAACTGTTCTAAACAGCAGAGTTTTTTCTGGCTGCAACACATAGTAAATATTTTTAACCAGGCACATAAAGCCTAAGCTACACACGCTAAATAATTAAAAAAAAAACTTCGTAAATTCCCAAAGAGTACGTGGAGCGCCAAATTATAAAGTTGCCAACAAAGCCACATTCTGGCGGTCGCGGTAGATATAAACTTGTACAACATTAACCCCCGGAAGTTCTTCACTATTTAGCATATAGAATGGCCCGCCGGTGTTATTTTTCCACCACAAACTTTAAAATGCAAATCGCAACGTATGCACGGCTTCTTTGATGTACTCTCTAATTTTACACTCTCTAGTGGCAGCTTTACGAGGTCGCAACATGTTATAGGGGCTTGAAATGATTTTAATAACAAAGTTTGTGGTAGTATAGTGTTGGGGCTTCAACTTCGGTGTATGATTTTCTTAGATATTTTTTAACTAATTAAATAAACACAACACAGCAACGATATTATAGCAGTGATAGCCTAGGGGTGTGACCGTCGGACTGCCAAGTACCTCTGACTTTTCGGATTCATGTGCGTATTATATAATAACACTTGCTTAAAAATACTGAAGGAAAATATCGTGTGGTAACCGGCACGCCTGTGAGACATTTTTCTCGACGGCATGTGAAGCCAAGTCAGAAGCCCATGGGCGGCATAAACTCTGACAACAGGTTAGTCACTAACCACACGAAAAGAAGAAGAGAAGTAGCAACGATATTAACAAAGTACCTACAACATGTTTTTATATTTAAAGTTACATAGTACGTTCATCAAAATACTCTCACATTTCCCAGTAGATCTAACATTTTTATTGTCTTTGAATGTTCTGACTATTAGTGCCAATTCACACGAGTACACATCGATACCGTTCTCGCTCGCTACAATGTTTTGGAGCATTTTAATTTTATAGGTAACAACTCGGTATCGACAGGGTGAATGTTCTATTCCACTTTCAAAAACTCATCGATTTTTGAGCAATAGCAGTACCTACTACACGGTGAATTAGGCCTTACTGAGTTAGGTTCACACACACTATTGTTAATTTCACTTATATTTAGTTTTCACAGCACGACTGTGAGTGGCCGGTTCCTCCTTTTCCAACAACTCTTCGTCAATAAGTAGGTCAAAATTACCTAAAGCTTCGACATTCGGAATTTTATTCCAACGAACTTCAGGTACGCTGTCAGGTGGGAGAACAACAGACAATATATTGTCTATCAATTTGTACTTCAATATCCTATCGTTAACCGTCGTCGATGTTAATGAAGGAGACGCGTTCACTTCCACTAACCACGGCTTTAACTGATTGTCAATTATTATGTCATAGCCGTAACACTCGAAGCAATGTCTATCGTTAGCCATCACAGATGACACAGCCTTCAGAGAATGCACAATCAGCCACTGCATGGCTGCAAACAACTTTTCGGTGACAGCCCTGCCTTGCGTACCTTCTAAATATAACTTAAGATTCTGCACCGTCATCTTCCCTCCATGTATGTTATTATAGTCGCCGCCATGTTTCTGCACACTAACGTTCGTAAGGTGTACGTACATATTATCCAACTCCGTAACACTTGTGTCGTACTTCACCGTGCAAAACCTACAAAAGCCGAGTTGGAACAGATAAGCCTTCAGAGGTCGGAAAGAAGTAACCAACACGTAAAGTCTCAGATCAAACTTTTTGCCCCCTATTAGCAGGGGATTGTCTATATAACGCGAAATAACGTAACTTTCCTTTGTCAGTTGCGGATGGAAAGGGGTTTTTGCTTCACGAGACCATTTCTTCAATTTAGATAGTTTGTTTATGAGAAAAATTCCCGTTCCCTGAGATTTTCCGCACGGCTTCATGATCCAGGTGCTTTGCGGTGATTTACGGTACTCCTCGACGAACATGTTGTAGTCGGCCGGGAGCACGAACGTTATCGGTACAAAGTCTAGATGAACGTAGCGAGTTACCACTTGACCTCCGTGTAAACCGACCTCGGCTTTCTCAGCCAGTGGATTGCCTTCCCTTTCGAGCTCCTTTCTATAGCGCTTTATATTTTTCACTAGCAAGTCTTTCCGCGATAGCTCGTAATGGTTTGGAAAGTGATTTATGATTTGGTTGTCATTCATCCGGTATCCGCTCTCGACGCTGAATAAGTTCCTGCAAGTCTGCGTGGACGCCCAGAAGAAGTTCCATTCATCGTCGGGCCCAACTTGGTTCCAGCCCCGCCTCTCGAAGTTGCTCATCAAAACTGACTTTTCTAAGTCTGTACAAAAGTTAACTCGGCATCTTTCGACTGCTGGCGCGTTGACTCGTCCATAGAGGTTGTTCGCGATTTTCTTAGCTTCTTGATTCATCGTGAAAATCTGTTTTCGTTTATCCAGAATGTTTGTTGTACATATTGACCAAATATTCGTATCACAGGTGCGTATCCACGGTTGTCATGGCTTTCGACAAATATCCCTCGGTATTGGCTGACATCCAATATGGCTGGTTCGCTATGACTACGTGTAAACATTGCCGCTTCGTATTGATTTTTAACGAGTTTTTCGATGTCGACAGGTGGCTTACTTGCAACTTCTATATTAGGGAAAAATAAAACAGGCAGTTACTGATATTAGAAAGAAAATGCCTTACTACGTAATGTTCGTCCACATTTATTATATTACGGAAAAAGCTTTTCGAGGTATACATAACATCTACGCAATTGTATCGAATATAATAATATTATTAAACACTTGTTGCCTGCGGTTTCACTCGCATACTAATGAAACTACTTCACGTATCCAGGTCAAAAGTATTCTATGTATTAATCCAAAATATGGTCTATTTGTGAGGCAAATTTCATGTCAACCCGTTTAGTCGTTTATGTGTGATTGAATAACAAACATTCATTCACGTCTTCACAAACTTTCACATTTAATTTTATAATATTACTAGCGGTCCCAGCAGACGTCGTCCTGCCTGAAAAAGCAGCGCCACCTACCGGGTCCAATTGTGAATCTAAACCATCCAGGGTGCCACCCAACGCATACAACAAAAATTCATTCAAACCGGTCCAGCCGTTTAGGAGGAGTTCAGTGACATACACACGTACAGTCGAATTATACAAGGTTAGTCGTAAAGGGGGTACTAAGCCGAAAGGGTGTTAAAGTACCCATAATAAGGGACAACGTTTGTTCTACAACTTTCCCCAAAACTCGATAGTTTAAGAGAAATAGCTTTTCAAAGATTTCATAAAAAAACTACGTTTAAAAAAACCGACTTCAAAAACTAAAAAGTATAAAATAACTTAATATAAAATTAACAGTTTCAGAAGTCGGTGCTAATCCACGCTGAACCAAATTGAAGGCACCGACTTCAGAAACTGTTAATTTTATATTAAGTTATTTTATACTTTTTAGTTTTTGAAGTCGGTTTTTTTAAACGTAGTTTATTTTTTATTGTTTCCTTTTTAGTGTCTGCAATAGGTTGTTCTGTAAACTACAGTAGGATTTTTCTAGATTACATCAGGTAGAATAATTACATCATCCAAGTAAACTAAAATGTTCATAAAATGAAAACCACTAGGCTAAACTATTTTAAATTTTTATGGGACCAAATGGCAACTATTCCGCATCAAACTAAAGAAGAATCACGTAAATCGGATCATAAATCTCAGCGTAATTGGTGTACATACAGAAAAAAAAACTTATCGAATATAGAACTCCTTTTTGAAGTCGGTTAAAAATATGCTAAAATCTATCTGTCCATAGCTATGATCAGCTGTTTTTACAATTTAGGTCATATTTGGGGTTACAGATTAGATAATTAATTTTCTGAATTCATAACTAAAGCAGGTATGATTTTTTTTGAAAAACTAAATTAAAAATATTTTTGCATGCAAATAAAAATTACCGAATTTTGAAATTTTAACACTTGGTTTAAAATAGTCATCAGTGATACTTTACATGGCCCGCGGCTTAGTACCCCCTTTCCAACTAACGTTGTATATATATAAAGATTAGGATAACTCTATATGACGAAGGTAATAAATGTAACTTTACAAAAAGAAAGCACGCGACAGAAAATAAATAAGGCCTTATGGTAATACAGCAGCTAATTATCGAATGTACTACGTCGAGGTACTGGAGCCTCGCACTAAGCTTAACGATCGTAAAAGACGTCGTGTAAGCACTTTTCGTGTTAATATTGTTTTGACGTTTTACGACAGCCGTCGCTCATAATGGTTGGGCCATGAAATAAGGAGCGAAAGCGGAATAGTATATTATACACTAGCGGTCCGTCCCGGCTTCGCATGGGTGGACATTTTCCCCGTTTTTGCAACATCTTTCATTTAGGCTCCGCTCCTATTGGTTGTAGCGTGATTTTATATAGCCTATAACCTTTCTCGATAAATGGACTATCCAACACAAAAAGATTTTTCAATTTCAACCAGTAGTTCCTGAGATTAGCGCGTTCAAACAAACAAACTCTTCAGCTTTATAATATTAGTATAGATTCAAGACCGCGCCAACGACGTGCTCGTGTAGAATCTTATCAAAAAGTTAATAAGAAAAATACTGAAAGTAGAAATAAAACCTATCTCGGAGAGCACGTCAAAGCATCGGTGCCGGGTATCCTACGAATAGCTATGACACTGTTTACGGATAGTCAGAAACCCGAAAGTCTGAAAACCGGTCTAACCTTCGGATATCGGCATTTCTTAGTAACTGGGTTGCAGAGGTCTGATGGCAATCGCTCCGTATAAAATGCTTGTATTCAGCCGCGTCTAGTTAAACTGAATACTAACCCCAACACAGGGTGTAAACGAAATCATGTAATTCCTTCAAACTTCGTGATGTACTGCTGACATAGATTAAACCTACAGGGGGGGATAAGTATGAAATCAATAAAAAAGAAACATAATGTAGACACGTGTTTTTAATGCGAGGCATTTTAGCGCCCCGAACGAATTGCGCGGCTATCCTAGCCGCGCGGTGATTTAACTCGGGTCGCTAAAATGCCTCACGTTAAGAACACATGTTTACATCTCGTAATTTTTTTTTATTGTATCCAAAAGTATTCCATGCAGCGTTAATCTATGGCATCTATGTAATCTATGTTTGAAGGAATTACATGATTTCGTTTACACCCTGTATAGTTTGGGAAAAGGCTAGGGGGAAGAAGAAACTCTCGGATTTGTTTAAAAATGGCGCGAATTTGTTGGGATCTTTATTAATATAAGTGTTGCTTTGAAATGTGCATAACATTGATTCAACGACAACCGAAAAAATGTCTTTTCTTTAGATATAATTAGGAGTCCAAATGTTTTTACCAGGCTAGAATAGAAATTGCTTAAAGGAATTCCGGTCTGACCCTGCGAAACGTCTGACAACACATCTGGAAAAGTGTACGAAGGAAATTTTTAGTCGTGATTCTTATGGCCACAACTCGGGTCGGTAATAAAACACTCATTCCTAACTCTCACATGCGGCATGATTTAATAAATGTTTATGCCTTTCTGTACGATTTCCCCTCGAGATTCCGGGAATTCTCCTTGTTATGGAAACTAATACGGAGTAATTGTAATACTAACATCCGCATTGATGTGGAAGTAGACGAATTAATTTAAAAAATCAAAAAACCCGACTGCGTATAAAATTACCTTTAAATAAAAACTTAAAAGAAAAAATCAAGTACAGTACAAAATAATAAATTCTAATGAGGAACATAGCGACTTTAATAGTCTGTACCCATTATTGGGAAAATTTGAGCCGGTCCAGATTTTCTAGATTTTTAATGGGTCCCGACTGTTAAAGTCGCTGTTTCCCCATTAGAATTTATTATTTGTGCTGCACTTGTTTTTTTTTCAGTTTTTATTTAAAGTTCATTTTTGCAGCAGTCGTGTTTCTAGATTTTTTAAATTAACTTTTTTTATTTTACACTTTTTAGTTGCGATTATAAGACGGTAATATTTTTCACGTTAAATAGACATATTATGCGATTACATAAGAACTTTATCACAGCTTTATTATAAGTATTGAAAATTTAATTGATAATGGTTGCTACACATACATAACATCACGCATGTACTCCCCGAAGGGTTAGGCAGAGGTGTATAGTAACACCCTCATTTCGTCGTTATGTTTAGGTCCCATGTAATAGGGGCGAGCCTATTGCCATCAACCGGGCACAAATCCAAACTCCGGGCTGCTACTGAGGAATTCCACACGGAAAAACCCAATAACACTTTGCCCGACCTGGGGATCGAACCCAGAACCTCAAGATCAGCAGTAGCGGTTGCCACCACTAGACCAACGAGGCAATGGTTGCTAACCAACTTTAAATCGTTATAGATCCTAAATGGTCATTTGAAATGAAAAATGATAAGAAAAACCTAAAGATGATTTTCAAATAGGTACCTATTCAATGATATCCCACTTAACATAGCTCGTCGACTTTAATTTTATGAAAACAAACATTTTGGCGCCAAGAACCCACCATTTTGATTTTTTATAATTTTAATATGCCCAGTGATACTCGTGCAATAAAGACGAATCTAACGACATATCATTCATCAAAATCAGTTCAGCCGTTTAGTAGTTACGAAGGAACATAGGGACGGACATACATACATACGGATCAAACACATAACCCTCCTATTTTGACTTCGTCGCAGTCGGGTAAAAAACAGAATACCTACATATCAGATACTTCGGTACCCCCGGACCCCGTAAGTCGTTAAATCTGGTCAACGATAATTTTAATGCAACTAGCAGTGCCTGCGGCGCCGTCTGGGTAAAAGGGTTAATAATATTAGTGGGATAATGAGATTTACTTCATGTAAGTAATGCAATGTGATTAATCGGTAAATAGAAAAGGTTGTTCTAACTAGTAAATTCGCGGTAGGTAAGTTATAATACAAAAAATAATATTGCCATCTAAAATAAGCATACTTTTACGCAAAAAAAATAACTAATTCATCACTTCATTTGTATTTTGCGTTACGAGTTACGTGAACTGAAATTTTATGACCAAAAAAACGCGCAGAATTTTGATTATATGAAGGAAGGCAATAATAAAACAACAGCTTTTAATAAGCATGGCTTAATATTTAATATAAGAGGGCAATATTTTTTGTTTACGGAGATTTACCGGTTTCTGCTGCTACATTGGCAAAACTATAGGTACTTACTAAACTATTGTACGAACAATGCGATGTGATCGTACGAAGGTCCAATAAAAATAAACAATACAATAAAATTTCTGTTTGTTAAAATACTGATTTTTCGTCATTGTAATATCATTGAAAGAAGAAAGGAATAAATATAAAGTATTTATTCCTACGTCCAAGCTGACGCACAATGCAAACTTAAATAAAAATAAATTTCCATAATAATGGCATGCAATTCATACAATTTGATCGTATATAAATAGTTCGCACATGTTATTTGAACGACACTTGCTAATGCAACGTCTGGGGCCCAAATTTACTAACAGAAAGTTGATCAATCGCAACCGAAAACTGTCAAATTGTTTGACAACAAAAACGAAACCATCCATTTTGACAGTTTTCGTAAATGAATGCCGACTGACTGTTGTGGTTTGTTTGCGGTTTGGCAACAATTTTGTTAGTGGATTTGCCCTTTTGATTGTAATGAACGAAGTAATATAGAAACGAGTTTAATACAAATATTACACCAATGTTGTACCTACGTATGGTAAGCGACAGGCAAATAACAATCATCCATGCACTACACGAAAAACTTCTTTACATAGTATAAAACAAAGTCGCTCCCGCTGTCTGTCTGTCCCTATGTATGCTTAAATCTTTAAAACTAAGCAACGGATTTTGATGCGGTTTTTTAATAGATAGAGTGATTCAAGAGAAAGGTTTATATGCCCCACATACCGGCCACATACCCGGCGGGTCGCTATTACTTATAAAAGACACACAAAGAAACAATTATAAAGACAGCTACTAATAGCCAAAAACTCAAACTTCAAGGCGAAGTGACAGTGACAGCACGAGACTTAACTTTAACTTAAAATTGAGTAGGTAGCGTTTGAGTATTTGGTCATAAGCAACTATGAAACTGCGAATGCTACATACTTATCTCTTTTGCTAACCGTACCAACACAGACCATTCAAGCGGCTAATTTATTATTAATATATCAACCAGTTTCGTGCAATATATTTTTTGTGCCATATGTGGCCATACTATATTTTATCCTTAAGTGACTTTTATGTTCATTCAATACACTAGACATAAATAAATAAAGTACAAACTAACGAAACAATTAAAATTTATTGTTCGTAAGCCACTGACGGTGGAGTGAAAAAATAAATAATTTCATACGAAACGCAGCCATTGTGCTTTTTATTACTTCACGAAAGTAAGGCTTAAATTAAACGCATAATATATTTTATTACTATTATACTGAAAAGCTGAATATTTGCTAGTATGAAGCCAATGAACACGATGTGTTTTTTTTAATTTCGTGAACTTGTTTCGTGTAAATTATTTAAATAAAATTTTATGAACTTTATTAACCTGATATGATCAAAGGGCAATATTTCGTTTTATTAAATGTTGCTAGAGTTATTATCATATAGCAGCTTTTACAATACCGCTGCAACATACCTATTATAGTCAGACCGTAAATTCGATGCAGTAACTTGACAGTTCAAAGCAAAATAATGATACCATATTAAAACGAATAGTGTTGGGTAGTGAACGATTTTACGAAAAGAATGAATACGAAAAATTGTTCAATTTAAACAAGTCTCTACAAATTCTTTGTACCTCTTCACGATGCTGTTCTCTTAGACCCAAACTGACTAATAGAGAATGCCTTTGAAGTATTAAATAAATAAATAATTAACCTTATGTTCAGTTATTTGACGCTTGAAAAATGTCATATCAGTAGTTACTAGTGGTTACGGCTATTTTTAATAGTGATATATCGTGTTTTGATACTCAAGTTATTAAATTCAATAAAAAGTATGCAATTAGGTACATTATTAAGTTCATTATTTTTTCCACCTCACTACCTTTTTTTGTCATAAACTGGTATCCCTCTAACTGTCAAGTTACTGCATCGAACTAACGGTCCGACTATAGGTATTTATTTTACCACTTCTACCAAGAAAAAAAACCAACTTATAATTCCCACAAAAACCTAAATCTACTTGCTTGTACTACTACACCAATAACTTCTCAACCCTACCACTTACCAGCCATCAGAAAGAAAGTGTTTAACATTGATAAGCTATTAGGTACTAAAAGTGAAAAAGAAATACCACGACAAGTAATACTGCAGTAGAGTGCCGTAGGAGGCCTTAGGCTAAGAGCCCGGCCGTATAGATTAATGAATGTGGACGAAACAAAAGAGGCGTGCGCTCGGAAAATAGGGCTCCATTCTTGCCTAAAAGAAATACAGCTAGGTCTACGTATAAAAGCGCGCGAAGGTTGTATAAAAATATAAACACGGTTTGGGACAAAATATTTTTTAGACAGACGTAGTTTACACTGATTTATAACAGAAGATAGTACAGGAAAATCTAATATTACAACATAACATAACATCACGCCTGTATTCCCCGAAGTACTGGGCAGAGGTGTATAGTAACACCCTCATTTAGTCGTTATGTTTAAGTCCTAGCATAAATCCAAACTTCAGGCTGCTACTGAGGAATTCCACACGGAAAAACCTAATAACACTTTGCCCGACCTGGGGATCGAACCCAGAACCTCACGATTAGCAGTCGCGCTTGCCACCACTAGACCAACGAGGCAGTTAAATATAATAAATTTTATTGATATAGGAATACACAACTCTGTTATATTTATTTAAATTAAACTTGACGATTTAGTTTGGTATGAGTGTATGGATAATACATAATTACCTATGTATTGTATTAGGCCCCCACCTATGAAATTGGCGTTTTTTGTCTCACAAATAGAGAACCTCGTCATTTCTATGATTTAAAATATTCATTAATTGCTTGATATTATATCGAATAATGACCATCATAGACAACTACCAATAGTAAAAAAACCTTATTACTTATAGTTTACTAAACATAAAAAAATACCTTAAAAATGAGTCCACTTTTTGTTAGCAGAAATAACCACTATTTTTATTTCAACTTATAAAAAATAATAAAATAAAATAAAAACTTTTTAATTCAGACTTGGGAATCCATAGAATGTTAGTACAGTAAAACTTATGAAACTAGTGTTAGTAGTTAAAACATTATAAATACTTATTTCCTAATGTGGGTATTAACCCAGTGCTGGACGTAACGCGTGTCCAGCCTATCCGCAATAACAGCCAGGATGCTGTTGGTGCTGGCGCGCAACCTGCCGAGCGCCGCGGCGCATCGCTTGCGGAGCACGGCGTGGAAGCCGTCAACGTGTGCGTCCGCGAACATGCCCGACGCACTACACCAGCGCGGCAGCCCCAACAACGCCCTGAACGCATTGTTATATTGGACGCGCAGGGCGCTGAATGATCTTTGCGTATAATGAGCCCACAAGCAGCACGTGTATAGTGAAGAGCAATGCGCTCTGAACAGTGTTTTTTTCACTTGAGCATTACAACGTTTAAACCTGCGGGCTATCATATTCGCTCTGATAGACAGCGCCCTACGCTCCCTGTTCATGTCCTCATCATCGCGTAGGAGATCAGTGACTATGTGTCCAAGATATTTAAAACAGGTGACCACTTTCATGGGTGTTCTGTTCAGAGTCACGGGAGGAACCTGATCTGGTGACTTGGTACCTGCTTTAAATACCATGATCTCACTTTTTGTGACATTATATTTGAGGCCATGTCTAACCGCGTACGTCTCACACACACTAACTAAATTCCTAATGCCACCGATCGTTGGGCTCAGCAGCACCATGTCGTCTGCGTAACTCAGATTATTTACACAAATATTGTCTATGTGACAGCCGACATGCATGCTGCTGAGCTCAACGATTAGCGCATTTATAAACAGGTTAAACAAAACTGGGGATGATAATCCACCCTGTCTTACTCCACATTGTAGTCCATATGGATCCGACAAGATGCCAGCCCACTTTACATAATTGACCTGACTCTGATACCAATACTTTAGGATAGCAATTGTCTCACCAGGTAGATTGGTTTCCTTAAGCTTATCCCAGAGTTTACCATAATTAACAAGGTCAAAAGCTTTAGAGAGGTCTAAATAACAAGCATAAATGGGAGTTTTCCTACTCGTGTAATACTCAACAGTGTGCTTTAGGCTCAGTATAGCACTCTCTGTAGAGAGTCCAGCGCGAAAACCAAACTTAGCTAAAACTTATTTTTGTCGTAAGTGGCATACGTTATTTTAGTTTTTAAACATTAGTGCATAAAAGTTTTAAACATTAGTGTTCATAGTTGTTAAATAAATTAAGAAAATGTTAGTATGAAAAATGCAACTTCTTTAAAATTCTCCATACAAAACGCTGATTTCATAATAATTTTTACCAGTAAACTGTAAAGAATCTGATTAAAATCAAACACGTAAGCAGTGTAGATACCGGTACGTACGCACGTACGTATCTACACATACCCAAAATTCTCAAATTCACGAACCCAGAGTATCGTTACTGGATCCACAACAAAAGTGCCTATTAAAGGCAGTTTCCTGACCCCACTCTTGGTAAAAGGCTTCCCTAATATAGACCATAGAAATAACATGTGACCCGGGCGTCAGGTAAATAAATTTTCCCGCACCACCTCGGCTTCTTTCGACACGTTCCGTCTTACTTCGGGAACGTTCGGCTATTCTCGGCTGACCTATCAGACAGGAAATAATATTTTACACGGATAACCCAGCGAGTGATGGATTTTATATGCAATGCTCAGGGACACGTTGCAGATTTTCTATTAATTTATGATGTACCTACATTATGTAATGCACTTTGTAATATTCTATCGTTGGCGTTATTTAATTTTGTATTAATATGCTAGAGCTGTGGAGTTAATAAAAGGCTTATTATGCTTAAAACTGGTGTACAAAATTAAGGTTCGATAGTATATTATCAGGTATAGGTAGGTACCACTAACCAACATTAAAGCATTATTAATGCAGTTTCATCGCTAACCAATGAAATATTATCAAATTAATGAAAAGCCTGTTACAAACGAGGTTATTTTAAAATTTGATGGAATCTGTTAATCAGCTGTCATAATAAATGATTGCCGATCATCAATCCAGATTATTGGATTAATTTGTATTCAATTCACGCGAATTGATAAATACATCATTAGCTATGTGATATTTTACAAAAACAGGCCAAATTTCCGTGTAAATTATAATTAATTTTCTGGCAGCACTGAGCTTTTAAAGTTTAAACTACTGACAATTAATGAAAAACATGTACTAAATTATATGAAACTGGGATTGCCCGCAGCTATGCTCTGTTAAAATACTTTTCCGGGATGATAAGCAGATACCTACCTTCCATCCATAGACAATGTGCTAATTCAAGTGTTCAATAATTATACCTATGTATTTTGCCCTATTTTTGTGTTGCGTATCTGCCTCGTTGGTCTAGTGGTGGCAAGTGCGACTGCTGATCGTGAGATTCTGGTTTCGATCCCCAGGTAGGGCAAAGTATTATTGGGATTTTCCGTGTGCCCGGTTGATGGCAATAAGCCAATTGCCGACTATTACATGGGACTTAAACATAACGTCGAAATGAGGGTGTTACTATACACCTCTGCCGCACCCTTTGGGGAATACAGGCGTGATGTTATGTTATGTGTTTTGTATTGCATCTAAGATTAAATGCGGTGGATGGGTGCATCGTTTTAGTTTTAACAATTCCTAATGTATTTCATCCAAATCCATTAGCCATTTGTGCTTGAAGCTTGTCTGACGAACAAACAAACATCAACATTTTCACGTATATCTCAGTGAGATTTGTGGGTAAAATGCATAATATGAAGAAAAGCATAAATCTGGTGATAAATTCGTATGGATGCATATAAATTCCCATGCTCCGTTGGGTATAACCCGCGTACCACGGGAAAATATAATTATGTAGGTTACGCCCAGATACGCCGGATGTGCTTGGATATCTCGGGCATACAACAAATGCGCTTTACTTAATGTTTGTAATAAACAAAATATGACGGTGTAATGTTGTTATTTTGAATGATGATACTGTGTCTTTGTGTGCATATGTAATGAGTGTGTTTGCTTCTGAATAAAATTATTGTTGAAAAAATAAGTGTAGTTCGTATTGTGAATATGTAAGGAAGTTGACCTAAAATTATAGGTAGTGCTGGTCTACTAGTTGTTAGGCATGGGGACACCATTTAAATGGAAGAGAAATAATCAATGTAGGTATGTATTTGCATGTTGCAATTTTTGGATAAGCATATCGGTTTTTTAAAGATAGGGTTGCTTCACCATAAATCACACCAGTTGCAATCCAGATGGGATTGTGAAAAATAATGCCTTAAAAAGCCTTTAAAGTTAAACGGTTTTATTTGGCAGTACCCCGCAGCATCAGGATTTGAGGATTGAAGGTTGACATGACTATAATGTTGTATTGTCATGGAAATTGAATTTGTGTGCAAAGTTTCAGGACAGTTGAAAAATCTGTCGCAAGATTTGAATCAAACAAATAAAGGAACAAATATACGAACAAAGGCTAACTAAATCGTTAAAAAAATTGAGTAAAAACAATATTCTAATTAGATTTTCTTCAAATTAACTAACTAAACTTAACAGGGTTATTGGGGTTTTTTTTTAATTTCTTCTATAGGTAATATTTAATAACCCTATGAAGTTTCACCAGTTAATTTGGAGTAACCCTACATACATCACTTCAGATTATGAGCCAATGTGAATAAATTGCAAATTAGTATATTAATTAACATAAAGAATAACACATCACCATAATAATTATCATGTCTGGAAAACCAATACAAAAAGTAATTATTCTCTCAATGCTCCATGACCCTTCCTTTTCTCTGAACCAGTTAACAAAAGAAAATTAATAAAGGAAGACATACAAAGGAACGCACTTACATCAGCGAAGAGGTTCTCCAAGGAAATTAACTTTAAGAAAATTGCGCACAAGTTTTAAAACTTGCTTAAAATGTTGTATCTCTAACATATACTACGAAATATTCTGCCCACATTCCTTTGGACAAGTTTATAGAGTAGCTGAGATGCGGGCAACGCAGCGGGAGCGTGCTAGTGAATATACAAAACTTTAATTAAACTGCAGAACGTACTTTGCTTTAATGAATCTAAACGCCGCGCTCTATTTATCTTCGATACTGATAACGGATGAAGTTTCTATCTAGACTAATTATATGTCCCTAGTTACTAACTCTAATGTTATAACAGACAAAAAAGCATACATGTATTATTTATGAAGGATATAGTGTGTTTTTCAGCAAATAAGACGCCATAACCTTTCATAAAAGGTGACAAAAGAATTATTTTAAAAGGTCGGTCAGCAGGATTCACTTATACCTACGTTACTTTACATAAAAGAGCCTCCGCAAGTGACAATACTTAAGTACGTCCGGTGCACCCTGGACAGTTACCCCCGCTACCAACCTCAATACTCAATACTCAATCATTTATTGCATTCCACAATGTGTACTTAGGTGGTGTAACACTTTACGGTGGCTTTAGGAGTCAAGCCTCGACTAGCATGTGCACATAAAATTTAGCAGGCATGTACTTACGGGAGGATAAAGAATAACACTTGTAACCGTACACTACATTATTTAATTAAGAATTTACAAAGAGTACAAAGAGAACAACAGTGCGTGGTTCGTATAATGCGAGGAGTCCAAGGTCTTCTTCAGCAGGTGTGGCACTTAACTGAGCAACTGCAGCGGCGCGAGAGGGGCGATCTGCAGTGCGCCCGACCTTTTATAGGCCCGGATCCCTGCCAATCAGCCACCACCCGTCACAGTGGTAACTTAAAGAAAAATGATTTCATTATGGACCCTGTCGGGCACAACAAAATAGCGGAAATATTAAGAGGGAGGAAGCTTTATCAGTCTATACCTATGTTTCTAGTGTTACATATTAAATGTAATTTTTAAATAAATATAATTTCTGTTCTTAGTATTATTGTTAAATAATATTGCAGCTAAGTCATTTAAATATTCATTTATAGTATAATAGATTTTTTTAATAATAATTGTTTAAGTTTTCTTGTAAATAAATTTTATTTTTCTTCTTTTATTATTAATTCAGGTACTTTATTATATATTTTATGGACTGGGGTGGGGACTTCTAGGATACCTTGTAGAGTACCTTGCTGAATACCTAATCTTCACTACGAGAGAAGAGGAATTACATAGGTACTGCGATCGTGGACCCGTGTGCCGCGGTGGTGATTCAATAAGCTTAGACGGTACATGTTTAGCCGTGGACGTTTTCGGGCTGGATATAATAAGAGGAAAGTTGGAAAAGTTTCGTTTGTTAGGGATTCACATAACAACGGCTTATCGAATACTTATTGGATATGGAACCTTCACGAGTGGGCAACAATACCTATCATTATTTTAATAATTTCCTCATCTTAACAATAGCCGGACTATGCTACTTATCTTAAAGAATACAAGTGTAGTGGGATTAACTATAATACCAAAACCAAACTGATTACAAAATCATGACCACATGATCATCAACTGCTGATCGTGAGGTCATGAGTTCGATCCCCAGGTCGATCACAGTGTTATTGGGGTTTTCCGTGTGGAATTCCTGAGTAGCAGCCCGGAGTTTGGATTTGTGCCCGGTTGATGGCAATAGGCTCGCCCACTATTACATGGGACTTAAACATAACTGCGAAATTAGGGTGTTACTGTACACTTCTGCCCAACCCTTCGGGGAATACAGGGATGATCTTATGTTATCTGTATGGTAATCATGTAGTTATGACCTCATTCAAATACATAATTCGAGTGCGTATTGCCATTGTGAAGGCCCCATTAATCGCCCGTCACCAACAGTGTTAATTGTACGCCCTCAACTTTGTGTAGATAGTTACTCAATAGATTTTTTTGGTAGCAAAATCAAAAACATCATAGCCATATTTTTTTTATTTCACGTAGACCAATACAGGTGCTTATGAAAAGTCGAATTTAGATGCACGGTTCCAATTAGTCGTTTCCTATGGAGAAGAGCTGGGAATAAACTCCATGGTTACTCTTTTAAAAATAATATCTTTAACAAGTTCAGTGGATACAGTACAATGATTTAGAATAGTCAGAGAACAATGAAGTCCTGACCACAGACCAATGAGTAATGAAGTACTAAAAAACTTGAGTACAAAAAATTAACAAACAAAATAAAATATCTATAACAAACGTTTTATTAACATTTAACTAACATCATCTTAGGATCATTCATTGTATAAGCAAAAGTTTATTTGATAGATTTTACAGCAATTCTGTCACTGTTTCTGTATACTCAATACATGAGCGAAATTTCGGAGAGCCTATGTTCAGGGCGACCAAGATAAATCATCCGTACTTTATTATTATTATTTTAATTAGCCTGTACTGTCCCACTGCTGGGCAAAGGCCTCCCTCCATTCCTTCCATCTGTCACGATTCTGTGTAGTTTCATGCCAATTATCATGAAAGGCATCCAACTCATCCCGCCATATTTTCCGCGGTCTGCCGCGACCCCGTCTCACTGTCTCGGGGCTCCAGTCTTGTGCTAAACGGGCCCCCAGCTCATTCGGCATACGACAGACATGTCCTGCCCAGTCCCACTTCAGCTGGGCGGCCTTTTGAGCCACATCTACAATTTGAGTTTTGGAGCGCAGTATTATGTTTCGAACACGATCTGTTAATTTAACACCAAGTATACTGATCTCCATAGCCCTTTGGCAAACCTTGAGTTTAGATTTCAAACTGTGTCAAAGAATGTGTGAATGTGTTCAAACTGTGTGAATGGTCAAAGACCAAGTCCGTGCATTATATGTCAAGATGGGAAGAATGCACATTTCCATGAGCTTGCGTTTTAGTGATATGGGCGTCCGTACTTTACCTATTTTCAAATTTCCTTTCCCAATGTATGTACTTTTAAGTTACTGCATAATTTAAGAGATGCACGGTTACTTAGAAGCCAAACAATGTACGATGCTGTTATGTATCTCAATATTTAATTTCTAATTTCGCGAGAGAAACCGCGCGAAAGCTGGTTATTAATGCAGCTGGCATGAATAATCAGCTTAATTTGTTGCTATTAGTAGTAATTAGTAGTCTTGTAAGCATGCCAAGCAATCATATATTATGTAGGGTAATGCATAATACCACCTTTTTACAATATGGGTAGACAGACTTGTATGACACCACGTACCGTCCTCAAATTCCTTTAAAATTATTAATTTTTGTTTTATCTTCAAAGTGCGACTGCTGAGCATATGAGCATAGGGTCCTGGGTTCGAGGTTCAGTTCGCGCAAAATGATATTGGGTTTTTCCAGTAGCAGCCCGGAGTCTGGATTTGAGCCCGGTTAATGGCAATAGAGTCGCCCCATGTTACATGGGAATTAAACATAACAGGCGAAACGAGGGTGTTACTAAAACACCTCTGCCGAATCCTTCGGGGAATACAAGGCGTAATGTTATGTTATGTATGACGTAATTATAGTTTCACATAGGCACCTTCACATCATAGTAGGTATACAGAGAATAACAGTGGAACTAGGCAACTTCTCCTTACCTTGGAATATTGTACGTGCAAATAGGTAAGTACCGTATGCAAGAGTTCCTAATGGTTAGGTACTTAACATTTATTTTAGGTTACAAAACAAAGAAATCAATGTACCTAAATTACTTCATAATCAGCCCCACTCCTGGGCACGGGCTTCTTGTCAGGATGGAAGGGTTTAGGCCTTAGTCAACCATGCTGGCCCGGTGCATATTGGGGGACTACACACACCATCGAGAACTTTTTGCTCTCTTAGGTATGCAGGTATCCCACGATGTTATAATGTGGGATGTGATAATCAAATCCAGTAAATAATTTGCCTCAACTAAATAACCTTTAAACCAAAACACGACCGAAATTCTATTTGATCGTAAATCGCAAACTTGCAACTCGGTTGATATGGTTATGTGGTTGTAAATAAACAGTAAACTTGCGAATGCGTTCCGGAACTGAACAACAGAGCTGTTTCATCAAAATCGTCGCGAGACAATGATATTGAATTTGCTGGAAATCAAGTTTGCAGGCAAAAATATAATGTTGTACATTTTATACATCCAGTTTCATGTATTTATTCGATAATTTATATTGAAACTAATAAGTTTGTATGTTTGTAAGTATATCTGTCACGCCGTAATGGCTCAACGAGTTTGGGTGTGGAAGTTAAATTTATGTTGGATTAGTATCCACTACTGTTTATCCTGGAAAACTAGGATCTCTTCATTACAGGCACATATAAATTAATATACCAAACATCGATCATAACTATCCCACTGCTGGACAAAACTGACAATAAAGCTGACTCATCAATGTTGTCTTCTTCTTTACATAGTATAAAACAAAGTCGCTCCCGCTGTCTGTTTGTCCCTATGTATGCTATCTTTTAAACTACGCAACGGATTTTGATGCGGTTTTTTTTAATAGATAGAGTGATTCAAGAGGACGGTTTATATGCTCCACATTAGTATCTACATTGCAACCGTGGGATGCCGGGGCGGATCGCTACTCAAATATAAAATTTTCTGGCGACACTACGCTTGAGTGAATTGTTTGTTGGGAAAGGTTACATTGTTTAATCTAATGAAAATTTAGAAACCTAACTATTCTCGATACTTTTAGCACCAATAAATTTATAATTCTGTTTTATTTGTGTGATAGCTCAAATGCCGCTTACAGTGCAGCCGTGTACGCTCGCGCCAATGACAAGCATGGCAATATTAAGAAAAGAAAGAAAGAAAAAGTATTTATTTTTTATGCCCAAGTGACGCACCAGCATACTTACAATTAAAAAAAAATCTTAAAACTAAATACAAAAAAATGGACTTAAGTTTAAACATATAATTACCTGGTAACCCGAACACAAAAAAAAGTTAAAAAATAAAAATACAGCAATCCACACAATCTATGGCTACTAATTTTAATTTATTTATAGTCTGTGGCATAGTCTACCAATGTACTGTAGAGAGTCTATGGTGCACGGGTTACCTAGGCATCCTAAATCTACTAACAAATACAATGCAGACATTTAAACATGTTGAATTTGTGCGTCGCATGGTGCGTAAAAATTTAGGTAAAATTATATACAGTAAAATTATCATTTGTAATATCAAAAGTTACGTCGCTTAAGACACAAATAATTCCAAGATCGGAATTATGCTCTGAACTTTTGCTAACCAACGTAATCACGTCGGGGTCACCAAAATGTGTCGTAATCGTAGTCGTGTATTCGTAAATGAAAACTCCGACAACTTCTGTCCAAATATTTTATATTGAATACTTGTTTCGTATAGAGCTTTAAAAATAATTGTAGCCTAAACTACCTAATTATGACACACTAGTGGCCCGTCCCGACTTCGCACGGGTGGACATTTTTCCCGTTTTTGCAACATTTTTCATTTATGCTCCGCTCCTATTGGTCGTAGCGTGATGTTATTAGCCTATAACTTTCCTCGCTAAATTGACTATCCAACACAAAAAGAATTTATCAATTCCAACCAGTAGCTCCTGAGATTAGCGCGTTCAAACAAACAAACAAACTCTTCAGCTTTATAATATTAGTATAGATTATGTTAAATCAGCAAAAAAATCTGACCCTGGTTGGTCTCCTTCTTCTTTTCGTGTGGTTAGTGACTAACTTGGTGTCAGAGTTTATGCCGCCCAAGGGCCCCTGACTTGGCTTCACCTGCCGTCGAGAAATATTTTCAGGCATGCCGATTTCCTCACGATGTTTTCCTTCACCGTTTTTAAGCAAGTGACAATTGTACAATACGCACATGAATCCGAAAAATCAGAGGTGCGTGCCTTGGGTTCGAACTCGAGACCTATGACTTGACAGTCCAACGGTCACACCCAAAGATAATAGAAAGTCATATTTCTATGGTCACACCACTAGGCTATCACTGCTTTACCTGGTTGGTAAGAAATTTCGTCGGCAAAGTCTTGTTTAGCTTAGGTATACAACAGTAGGCCATTATGGTTTAGATATGAGTAAATTATGAGCCTACTTACAATTATAATAGAAAATGTTGTTTTGATCATCATTACTGAGTTACACAGTTTGTTTCTCAGTAAATATAAAAAATAACATCTAACTTATACTTACTCATAATATTCTTGTATTTCTGACTTGTTAAGTAAAAAGCATAATGTAGTATTTCGAGGAAAACCTGCTGGAAACAGTAATTACTTATTTTATATCCCATTCCATTTCTTTTTGAACTAGCTAATGTTTATTTTGCTTTTAAAGAAAGTAAGATATATTTTTTGCAATTCCATGTACCTAGTCTCTATAGATACTCCATTTAATATAGCAGTAGACAAAAGTTGCCCGTATATTATTATCTTTTGAACAATTTCTTTAAATAATTTAAACTTATCTTGATTGACTGTTAAAGTTCAAGCATAATAATTGAAGAATCCCTGATGGAAGCAAATATTATATCTTATTAACCGACTTCCAAAAAAAGGAGGAGGTTCTCAATTCGACTGTATGTTTTTTTTTATGTTTGTTCCTCGATATATTTGCTAATTGTGAACCGATTTTAATGATGCTTTTTTTCTTTGAAGGAGTATTCTTTCGAAGTGGTCTCATTTCAATTTGGTGAAGATCTGATGAAGCACATCGGAGATAGACAATTTGAAGTCGGTTTTTGTATAAAAGTTTAATTATTTCTATACATTTCGTTGCTGAAAAGGAATTTATTTTTCTATTGTTATTTATTAATAAAGAATAATACTTCGAAATTATGTTAAAGATACAAAAATAGAAATCAGGCAGCTACAAGAGAAATGTTTATTTACTTCAGTTACAATACGAGTTGCTTAAATTGAATATTAACAATAATTTTAAATCATATTTTCTTATCGTTGTATTCGTAAGTAACATAACATCACGCCTGTATTCTCGAAGGGTAGTGCAGAGATGTATAGTAACACCCTCATTTCGCCGTTATGTTTAAGTCCCATGTAATAGGGGGCAATCCTATTGCCATCAACCGGGCACAAATCCATACTCCGGGCTGCTACTGAGGAATTTGACACAGAAAAACCCAATAACAGTACCCGACCTGGGGATCGAACCCAGGACTTGCAGGATCAGCAGTCGCGTTTGCCACCACTATACCAACGAGGCAGTTAAACATTTATTTATTTGTTTATAGTTAATTAACACGATACAACACCAATTACATTAATTAACATAGATAGAAAACAAAACTATACTATGCAACAATTGTGTCATAAACAATTATTCGCTACTTACTAACATGGAACAGTGGACACCCTTGATCAAATCAAATCAAATCAAATTATTTTTTTCACATAAACCAATACAGGTGCTTATGAAACGTCGAATTTAGGTGCACGGTTCCAATTAGTTGTTTCCTATGGAGAAGAGCCGGCAAGAAACTCCATGGTTACTCTTTTAAAAATAATGCCTTTAACAATTTCAGTGGATACAGTACAATGATTTAGGATAGTGAGAGAACAATGAGGTCCTGACCACAGACCAATGAGTAATATAGTACTAAAAGACTAAAAAACTAACAAACAAAAATATTTTTTTTAAAAAAGCAATATGAATAATATTGTAGTAATTTACAAATTTATAGATGCAGGTCCACAAAGTTCTCACATTTACAAAAGTGAAAAGGAAGCTAAACTATATAAAACAATTAACATAATTAAATGTCTTCAAAATTTAGCTAAAAAATCATTGTAAAATAAGATAAAGATATCTTGAGAGTAATGATAGCAATAAAAAAAAATATATATATAATCTTAATTGAGGATAGTTAGTAGACGTACACATATGTTTTTAATGAGGTTCCAGGGAAGCCACATGTGCAAGAACTAATGCCAACCATCCCTGTCGTCAACGTAGTCCTTAGTCTTGTAATATGCTTTTTGAGTGAGGACACGTTTAATATAGGTTTTGAATTTTCCCTCGGTAAGATCAGTTACAGATTTCGGCAGCTTATTATAAAAACGTACGCCATTTCCTAAAAATGACTTACTAGTTTTACTTAATCTAAATTTAGGTACCACAATTTTATGTTTATGCCGTGTGTTTTTATCATGAAAATCGCTCCTGACATTAAACAAATGCAAATTTTTTCTAACATACAATATATTTTGAAAGATGTAAAGTGACGGCAAAGTTAGTATGCTAATATCTTTAAACACGTTTCGAAGGGACTCGCGGGAACCCAGGTTATAAATCGCACGGATTGCTCGCATACTGTTTCTCACAGAACATCAGACATACGCGCTTAATTTTACTCCATTCGTCCGCAAACAAATCACATTCAGTGTTAGCCATCAGAAGGGCATTGAGCATTCTTAAAGTACGACATAAACATAAATACACACATACAACACAGACAGGTACCTAAGTACTGAGTTGCTACAAATAAAATATCAAACCTATCTCCAATAATACGACGTTAACCACCCACAACACAAAAGAACCACACAGCAAAACAAAATGAAACGTTAAAATTTATACAGAAAGTTAATAGACCGCGGTAACCTCTGGTGTGCGTCCTCTATGCTGGCAACATTAATTTATTGGCGCGCACAGTGCAGGATATTTATAGCTTTGTCTTAGCCCAACTTTCGCTGGGAGCCCGCCAGCTACCCTGCACATGATAACTTTACCCCGCAACTTCTTACAACCTACCCGTGTTGAGTTATAAAAACATTATTTCAGTGGCCATGAGTGGGCAAAATATTATGGAGTAGAAAATTTGAGGTGACTCTTTGTATTTTTTGTGGGTTACCTAAGTATGTATTTTTAACAATATACCTCAAGGGTGCTGTGTGGTACGTTAAATTAATTGGTATACTTATCTAAATTGAAAACACTATATCGGTTTTTGAATAAAATAAGAATAGAACTCCAAATTTTGTTCTTCGTAACGAAACGTTATTTCGTGTAGGTACCTAAGTAGGTAACATTTTTGTGTACGCTTATGTAGGTATACAGGGTGTAAACGAAATCATGTATTTCCTTCAAACCTTGTGATGTACTGCTGACAAATGCTGCTGTTAAATGACCGCGCGTCGAGCTGTACCGCGCAATTCACTCAAACAAGAACACATTTGTAATTTTCTTTTTCTTCTTGTAATTTTTTTTTATTGAATCCAAAATTATCCCATTTAGGGTTAATTTATATCAGCAGTACATCACGAGGTTTGAAGGAATTACATGTTTTCGTTTACACCCTGTATTAATATGCCTATGGTCAAATTTTTTGAGTCAAATACTTTTTTCATATTCTTACCACAATTTATAATACAATATTAATTATGGTTAAAGAAGATTTCTTTTTCACGTCCGTTTCCAAAGTTTCCTATTCAATTTTGGTTTCGCATGTTTTGAGAGGAACATAAATTCAATTTGCTAGAAATTTGTTAATTTGAAATTTATTACCAGCCTACAGAATACGCAATGAAGGGTTTAAAACGGTCGGCTCCATAGAATGTCGTAGTCTAAATTAATAATGGCAGGTTCCAAGGGGAAAAGGGTGAGACCTACATAGTGTTGTGGTATTACGAACTACAGAGAAAAAAGAATATTAAAAAGCTTTTATTTTTTTTATTATCAAAGTTTTTTCAATAAATAAGACAGTATATCATTATTCTGACCAACGATTACGGTATAAAATTTATATAAATTCTATTGTTTCCAACTAGGCTACTTGAATATTATTGGGGTCCGAAACCGAATGTCGTAATTTTACGTTATTCTTCCATTGAGAGTGACGCTAATAGAATCAAATATTGACAATAAAAAAATATACTGGGTGAGATTGTGAGATGGATCTTCAAGGTCAAAACCTATAAGGAATAGAGAAAAGTAAACAAAGGACTCTATTTTCGAGAAAAAACTAGCAACATATGACTTCTTGCAAAAAATAAATACCACCTTTATATTATTACACTAATCGATAATATTGGTGATAAGTATCATATACTGTAAAGGAACGTAACTAATAATATATGATAAATCAAAAGAAGCGTCTTTTCTTCTATCCGTACTGAGATCAACTGATTCCATTCCACTCCATTTTTATCTGTTCGTATTTTAAATGTAAAATGTGTGTCCGCACCAACGTCAGGAAAATCCTCCTTTTGATATAAACTGCAGAGAAGTGTTCGAGAGTGTTTTACTTATGTCGGGGCCACCTTGGCGGGATTCGACGAAAGTTCACGTTGTCGCGATAACACGCCGTGAATGTTCGTGTGCAATGTGGCTCAGCGATTGTACTATAGGGGAAACATGAAAGTGTGGGAGAAAAGATCGCGTCAAAATAAAACAGCCAAATACCATGCTGTCTGTCACTGTCACTTCGCCATATAGTGAGAGTGACAGCACGACAATCAACGGCAACTTAAAATTAGAGTAGCGTTTAAGTATTTAGCCATAAGGCACTGACCAACAAAATCATAATTTAATAAAACGAGTATACCTACCTAACTCGCCATTTATATCATCTTTACATAGTATAAAACAAAGTCGTTCCCGCTGTTTTTACGCCTAGATCTTTTAAACTACGCAACGGATTTTAATGCAGTTTTCAGCAATAGGTAGAGTGATTTAAGAGGAAGGTTTATATGTCCCACATTAGTATCTACATTGCATCCGTGCGAAGCCGGGGCGGGTCGCTAGTAATTTAATAAAAAAGAACTCGCCACATATAAACTCGTATGCACAGGACATAGATACATACTAAAAAACAAAAATAAATTGTTTCCAGAGTAAATTAAGGTTACGAAGAATAAAGACAAAACAGTCGCTCCGAGCTTTAATAAAATCTCCAAATTAATCTGATAGAAAATTATGAGGTTTTATTCCACACATGCCTTCTATACTAATGTATACTTGTATACTAATATTATAAAGAGGAAAGATTTGTATTTTTATATTTTTGTATGTAACGAATAAACTTAAAAACTACTAGACCGATTTCAAAAATTCTTTTGCCGTTAGAAAGCTACATTACCACTGAGTAACATAGGCTACGGGCGGAACCGTGAGGACACAGCTAGTAGAAAATAAACTTTATTTTATAACAAATTCTTCCATGAAGAATAATAACAAAGACAGTATAGTTTACTACACATCGCTTGACACACAACATTAAAGATCACGTTAACTTCCTCAGTACAGTGTTATAATACATGCACAGTGTTACGGAATTACGGTTACTGGATCTTGGAACCCATAACTCGTGTGTGAGGCTGTAAAACAGGCGTGTAATCGCCAATTTGTAAAATCTTCACTTATGCAATAGTTCGAAAGTGTTTGTATGGTAATACTCAATATTATGATTAACGAGGCAGTAGGTACCTAATGATATTATGCATGATAAAATATTTGATGTGGGAGATGAAGGACGAAGAGGATTTCATCTCAGTAAAAGGAAACTACAAGTATATAGGGAAATAAATATCGCGATATCGTCAGAAAATCAGCCATTAACTCATCTGAGTACACTGACTCGGTTAGGTTAGGTTACAATTATGACTCTCCGACTTCATGGTTACTTTTTTAACAATGCAGAAAATCTTATTTACAGAAATCTGTTAAAGTTTTCTCCGCTAATCATACCCTGATCCCTGATCATATCTATTCGCTGACAAAAACCTCAATATTAAGCTAACCGTTAAAATGATAGCCATAATTATTATAATATCTACTAGTACACCCGTGACACTGAGGCTCCAAATAAACCAATTCCCGAAGAGTTACAGACATCTGACGTTTAAACATGTAACCAAAAACTCATCTACGAGTACCTAACCGTGAATGATGATGAAGGAACTAATACGCTATTTAATGAGTTTTACTAAAACTACAAAATGCAAAGAAAAGGACATGTTACTTTTTAACCAAAACCTACTATATTTCCCATGAGACATTAAATTCTTCTCGGACGAAACGCCGAGTAAAAGCTAGTAAGGAAACATACTCGGAAACTCGGAATGGCCTGCCACCGATCGTTCATTGTAGGTGAGCGAACGATCCGTCAATGCCAGCAACGTGATTTTATTTACCGGGAAAGTGCCGTGATTTGTATTACGTGTATGAAGGCGCGTTTTTTCCCAATATTATACTAAAACGAATATCAAAGTATTGATAATTATATTTATTTATTTATATACACTTTAATACACATAATAAGTACACCGGTAAGCGATAAAAGGAACACAGATTTACACAATATGTGCAATGGGCGGTCTTATCGCACAAGGCGATCTCTTCCAGACAACCTTAGGATGGACTGGAAGAACGGAAATAGATATCGGGCAGTCTTGGTGTACAAGTACGTATCGTACATAATATTACTTAGAAATAATAATCATAAAATACATATCAATTATTACACAAATACCTATATAAAATAGAAAGAAAAACGTAATAAATATAACTTAAACAAACATAAATAAATATATAATAAATAAGAAAGTAGATGAAATGTGAGCGATAATCAAGAAATAGCAAATTAAAGTGACAAGTAATGTTCCTTCACTAACTTTTAAAAAATTGGCAGTGATTGCGCACGTCTTACATTGAGTGGTAATGCATTCCACAAGCGAGCAGCTGAACTGTAAAGGACTTGTCTAAAAAGGAAGTGGTATGCTGTTGTATTTTTAATTTAAGATTTTCTGATGATCTCAAGAACCTAGATTATATGACTATAGTGGTGGTTGGGTGGTTGGTGATGGCTCCCTATTATATGGGACTTAAACATAACGGCAAAATGAGGGTGTTACACCTCTGCCCAACCCTTCGGGGACTACGTGCGTGATATTATGTATATGTTATGTAGTTATAGTCCGGTCATTTAAATTTTGTATAAAATGTAAAAATTGCCTTAACTGCCTTGGTCAAGTGGTGGCAAGCGCGACTGCTGAGCATGGGATCCTGGGCTCGATCCCCAGATCGGGTAAAGTGTTATTGAGTTTTTCCATTAGGAATTTCTCAGTAGCATCCCGGAGTCTGGATTTGTTCCCGGTTAATGGCAATAGGCTCGCCACCTATTAAATAGGACTTAAACATAACTGGCGAAACGAGGGTGTACTAAAAACACCTCTGCCGTACCCTTCGGGGAATACAAGGCGTGATGTTATGTGCATGTTTACGTTTTCGCTGTGTTAAATAATTTGTGAGTACCCTACAGCTATGAAATTATTTCTTTTCTGTTAAGTTATCATTTATGCTGAAACTATTGTTACTGTGCATAAGTTTTATAGTGCAAAAATGTTTTAATGTCAGATATAAAAATTTCTCGTGTAAGTGAATTAATTCTTATCTTCTTTACATAGTATAAAACAAAGTCGCTCCCGCTGTTTGTACGCTTAGATCTTTTAAACTACGCAACGGATTTTAATGCAGTTTTCAGCAATAGATAGAGTAATTCAAGAGGAAGAAGGAAGGAAGAAGGTTTATATGCCCCACATTAGTATCTACATTGCAGCCGTGTGAAGCCGGGGCGGGTCGCTATTGGGAAATAAAGACATCTCAAACCTGAAACCTGAAACAAACCTTTGATCGTGAAACATTAATTGTTAAATTTATTATGAACTAGACTATTAGCCGCGGTTTCACCCACATCCTAGGGGAACTACTTGATGTACCCGGATAAAAAGTATCCTATGTGTTAATCCAGGGCATAGTCTATCTGTGTGCCAAATCTGTTCAGCCGTTTTTGCGTGAAAGAGTAACAAACATCCACAAACTTTCGCGTTTATAATATTAGTAAGGAAGTAAGGATCTATTAAATTCGGACGAAAGTTCCCTAGAACCCGTCGCTAATTTACTAGCCCTCACCTTGTATTATGAATGCGGACACTAAGTTCAACTATCACGATTCCGAACCATTAAACACTGCGAAATACTGCTCACAACGTTGTATTATACGTGTAATATTATCCTCCAACACGTACTAGGTGTTTAAACACATTTATGTCAATTATTCACACTACATTAACTTAAATGTGCTGAGCGAACAATAAGTTGACGGAAAAAAATTCAATACGCGTTACTTAGCGTGAAATTATATTTTTTGTGGTGTCATCTTTCGCTTCATAAATTTTTGAGACATTATATCAAAGGCCAGAGTGGCAGCGCGGTGCGGGGAGCGGCGCGGGTGCGGGAACGCGCGCGATTTGCCTGTCCGCAGTGGAGCGCGGCGTCGTTCTGAGCGTTGTCGTGTCCAGTGTTTGTCAAAATATCATATGGATGAAGAAGACTTATTTTTACTGGAAAATTCTTACTAAAAAACGATATTTCGACATCCACAGTGCTTGAATAGCACTTATTAATTCTTCAACATTTAATTTTGAAGACGTGGTCAGCTCGAACTAGTTTGAGACCCCCCGCTCCCGCGCGGGTTTCACTTGCCGCCCGCGCTCTCACTGCGGCCACTTGTATGAACGACCTATGGCGTGAGCTAGGTACCCGCGCGCGTTCCCGGCGCAATGTAGCCCGCGCCGCTTCCCGCGCCCGCGTGCCTACTATGGACACTCAAATGAAGTTCTTCTGTTTGAACTCGCCGCACCGCGCCCGCTTCGCGCCCGCCCCACGCCCGCTTCGCACCCGCCCCACGTCCGCTTCGCGTCCGCCCCGCGCCCGCGTTTGCAGTCTGGCTTAAGGTTGTGACGGGTGGTAGCTGGCTGGTGGGGGTCCGGGCCTATAACAGGTCGGGCGCACTGCAGATCGGCCCT
The DNA here is from genome assembly GCA_910594945.2 of Amphipyra berbera. NCBI lineage: Eukaryota > Metazoa > Arthropoda > Insecta > Lepidoptera > Noctuidae > Amphipyra > Amphipyra berbera. Next base: position 12,128,128 of record OU343125.1, read on the forward strand.
CTCGCGCCGCTGCAGTTGCTCAGTTAAGTGCCACACTTGCTCAAGAAGACCTGGACTCCTCGCATTGTACGAACCACGCCCTGTTGTTCTCTTTGTAGTTCCTAATTAAATATATTTAGTGTACGGTTACAAGTGTTATTCTTTATTCTCCCGTAAGTACACGCCTGCTAAATTTTATGTGAACATGCTAGTTGAGGGTTGACTCCTAAAGCCACCCTAAAGTGTTACAAGGTGTCAAGTAAGTTCGTGGCGCAGGAGTCACTTTGAGATATTAACCAAGATTGCTTTTAAGGGCGTTTACAATTCATCCTTGTTTGTCTCCTAAAAGGCTCAGAACCGTTACAATTATTACATTCATAATATAACATCATGCCTCAATTCCCCGAAGGGTTGAGCAGAGGTGTATAGTAACACCCTCATTTCGCCGTTATGTTTAAGTCCCATGTAATAGAGGGTGAGCCTATTGCCATCAACCGGGCACGAATCAACTCCGGGCTGCTACTGAGGAATTCCACACGGAAAAATCCAATAACACTTTGCCCGACCTGGGGATCGAACCCAACACCTCACGATCAGCTGTCGCGCTTGCCACCACTAGACCAACGAGACAGGTATTAATATATCCAGCAGTCGATATAAAAAGACTACCTAAACCATTAGGTTTAGGTATGGTATATTGTATTTGAGAGGTATAGTTAGTTAATATATTAATATTAACTAACTATACCTCTCAAATACAATATGCCATCCTGTACTAAGTAAAGAGAACTGCCAATCGTCTACCATTCTCATTTCCCTAACAGCCGAAATACAGTTTACCAGCAGATATCCGTGAAAACTTAGAAATTTATTTCCACGTTCCGAACATTTTCCTTCCGCCGTGCATTGGCATTTATACATAATAAATAATGACGTCATCCAATCGGTCCTTTCCAAATCATTTGCTGGATCGAATTAAGGAAGAGGAAAAAGTTCCATTGAAATATGACACCTGTTAGCCGGGCTCGCTGGAATCAAAGGGCGATGATAAAGACGAAGGTTTTCAATAAGGGGAAATCGGTCCCCTTTCTTACGTATTCCTATCTATATGTTTTTGTGTTCCCGGATTTGGGCATTATCTCTTTCATAATATATGGTACCTGTGTGTTTATACACATACTACCATCATTTATAATGTCACGGTAAGAAATTATACTGGTTGTTTCCACGTAATATTTTCCCAATATTATTTTCTCGATAAGTTGTTTTGTTTTGTTTCTGATATTATTTTTGCTGATTACAATAGTAATAGCCAGTATTATTAGAAACTAGTTGTGCCCGTGACTTCGTCTGGGTAGAAGTCGGCTGGGTGTTTTTTTGTGCGGTATGTATAATATTTTTTCTTTTTCTAAAATAAAAGTAGCCTAAGTTACTCCTTATAATATTAGCTATCTGCTAGTGAAAGTCCCGTCAAAATCGGTCCAGCCGTTTTGGAGATTAGCCGGAACAAACAGACAGACAGACTTTTTATTAGTACCGTATATACTTTCACTAGCTTTTGCCCGCAGCTTCGCTTGCGTGAAGTTTGAAATCCTCGTTAAGCCCATTTTAAAGTGACATTTTAAAATCCAAAACGTCCGTCTTTTATTACCCTCAGCGGTTTAGGCTGTGCGTTGCTAGATTAGTCAGCCAGTCGGTCAGTTTCTCCCCATGCTTCTTACTTCAAAAGAACCAGATTTCTCATACAAACTTTCAACACTTATTTCACCTCCTTAGAGGTTGAATTTCGAGAAATCTCTTCTTAGTGGATGTTTACGTCACAAAATGAACCTACTGTCAAAATTTCAAGATTCTAACCCCAGCCGTTTAGGCTGTGCGTTGATAGATCAGTCAGTCAGTCAGTCAGCTTCTCCTTTTATAAGTATAGAAGAAGAAGATAATAATTATGCATTTATAGGTAGTCTTCTTTTTCTTCTTCTTTTCGTGTGGTTAGTGACTAACCTGGTGTCAGAGTTTATGCCGCCCATGGGCCTCTGACTTGGCTTCGCATGTCGTCGAGAAACATCTCTCAGGCATGCTGGTTTCCTCACGATGTTTTCCTTCGCCGTTTTAAGCAATTGATAATTGTACAATACGTTTTTTATTTATATTTTTTTATAATATAACATAATATCACGCCTGTATTACTCGAAGGGTTGGGCAGAGGTGTATAATTACACCCTCTTTTCGCCGTTATGTTTAAGTCCCATGTTATTGCCCCCTATTGGGGCAGAGGTGTATAGTTACACCCTCTTTTCGCCATTATGTTTAAGTCCCATGTTATTACCCCCTATTGGGCCAGAGGTGTATAATTACACCCTCTTTTCGCCGTTATGTTTAAGTCCCATGTTATTACCCCCTATTGGGCCAGAGGTGTATAATTACACCCTCTTTTCGCCGTTATGTTTAAGTCCCATGTTATTACCCCCTATTGGGGCAGAGGTGTATAATTACACCCTCTTTTCGCCGTTATGTTTAAGTCTCATGTTATTACTCCCTATTGGGGCAAGATATTTTTTGACTGCAGTACTAATAAACATTCCTAATCTTGAAATCGCGCTCAGTTCGGAAGTGATCGATTTACAAAGTTTGCCGACGCGCCTTATTTGTAGGTAGTAGGTAGGTACTGTACTTCTACAGTAAATTCTTCCGTACGTATCGTACTATTCAAATACCTACCTACTAAAAATCGGATTCAAAACAGGATCGGTTCGCCCTTGCATTCGTCGAGTTTCTCAATCGGTCCGCGACGTCAATCCACCAATCTGAAGGAGATAGTTCTTCCAACTTTCCCCATTTAATTTAATCTTCGTCAGCTGTGAGTGACTATTTGCTTTTAGTCTGATTTAACTTTTCAGTTTAAAGTTGGAGTTTACGAAAAACTGGGAAGTGAGAATTCGCACCGCACAACTTTAATCTTGTCTTTTAATGGCTCAAAAGTGTGAAAATAATAGGTAACTGCAGAAAAAATATCAGTTTATTACTGTCCCACTGCTGGGCATGGGCCTCATCTCAGAATGAAAAGGGTTTAGGTCTGTGTTCAACACGCTAGCCTGGTGCGAGTTAGCGGACTACAAACACCATCCTCACGATATTTTCCTTTACCTTTAAAATAACATAACATTACACCTGTATTCCCCGAAGGGTTGGGCAGAGGTATACCTACCTATATTTTGAGGTTATGTTTTAAATCCCATGTCATAGGGGGCGAGGCTATTGCCATCAACCGGGCATCCATGCTACCGATTGTTATTGAGGAATTCCACACAGAAAAACCCAATTACACTTTGGCTGACCTGGGGATCGAACCCAGGACCCCACGATCAGCAGTCGCGCTTGCCATCACTTGACCAACGAGGCAGTATAACGCAAGTAATAATCGAATTCTGATCCACACTTGAATTCGAAATTTCTGAAGTGAAGTGAATCGAGCTCAGACCCTCCTGCATTGAAGGCAAGCGTTCAATCGCTGAGCTATCACAGTTTCTCAGTTAACTCATTATTATAATAATTACATAGTATAAAACAAAGTCTGTACGCTTAGATCTTTTAAACTACGCAACGGATTTTAATACAGTTTTCAGCAATAGATAGAGTGATTCAAGAGGAAGGTTTATATGCCCCACATTAGTATCTACATTGCACCCGTGCGAAACCGGAGCGGGTCGCTAGTATAACTATAAAATCTATTTCACATTTCTGTCGAAAGCGCAAAAAATTTACTATTTTATTATCTCGTCGAATGGCAATGAATCTTACCAACACAAATCATTTTCTGCCTCGAGACTCCAATCAGTAGTACAAATTGTGGCTAAATAGTACAAAACACACTGCGACCCGGTTCAATATTGAAGGCGAACCATCCTCTTCAAAGTACCGTAAAACGTCCTCGGACCGGCGACGCTACAATTTATGCCTCGTCCCGAAATTTTGTATGGAAACGTTCGATAAAGGGTGACATTCTGAAAAACATAAATTTCGTTTAGGTTTTCCACATTTTACCCTCTCAACCGAACCGGGCGACCAGCTTTAACAGTGTGGGGAGTTCTGTGTAATGCAAAATATGAAAAATGGACGCCGGGTTACCAGCGCTTTAAATAATAGGGTCAAGTGTTTTCTTTTTTATTTATTCCTTTATCAGCAAACATTTTGATGTCATTTTGGTACCGTGGGGTGTCCCGGATCTAATCAAAATTTACTTAAAGAACTTTGGCACCAGCACCCTTCTACACACCGCATTACAATAATTGTTAACAAAATCGTGTATTATTTATTAAGAAAAATACTTTATATTTTTTATTATTAAAAAATATAAAGATATTTATTATTTAAATATTTATTTATTATATTATTTATTAAGATTGCACATTATGTATACTGTATACATACATAGATTCAGTATCGGATGTAATATACGAGAAAAATATAAAAAGGTTGGTTTATTCTGATATTATTTTTATAAATATTCTTAGTGTCCTTGCTGTCGTTTTTTCATGCAGACATAACACTTAACATCCAGCTCATTGTCGTGATAAACTCATTGAAGCCTTTTTTTTTTTCTCGTTGGAAAATCCTCATGGATGTCCCTCGCCCGGGGAAAGCGAGGGGGTCTGCCGGACTCTTACCGGCTAAAAACCAACGGTGTTCCTTCTCCTGACCGTACGGCCGGGGTCGCGGGATTCGCAAAAGCATGCACCGCAACCCCGGCAGAAACTCATTGACGGAACAGATTAAGAGCCAAGGATGAAAGGGCCCGCATTATGTTATATGGTTATTAAGTCATTTCGGCTGAGCCCCGCAAATCGCAATCAGTAATTGCACAGCGTGGCATAATCCTATTTAACATTTAGTTAATCCTAAACCTTGCTTGATTCCGTTCCTTCAAAAGCGTATTAATCTACTTGACCTCCCAAGTCCGCTTGATACAATTACGTCTTAAACCCTTTAAGCTGCTCTAATACCGGCACAAGCCGGTAAAGGGAATTTGAGAATAACTCCAGACGTCAGCTGACATAATGCTTCCTGATTTTATGCTACAAAATTGTTTGCATTTTTAAACAAAGAAACAAGCATCGGGATCTCCTTAGTTTGCTTTCATTTCAGACATAGCCGCAGACGGTTTTTATATCAGGGGGCCTCTAAATTTTGAAGGAATAGGCAATTGTGTACTCGTATACCTATGAAGCTACTATCTGTCTGTTTTCTTTTATTACATAAATAAAAATATTTTCTACTAGCTGTGTCCTCACAGCTCCGCCCGTAGCCTATGTTACTCAGTGATAATGTAGCTTTCTAACGACAAAAGAATTTTTGAAATCAGTCCAGTATTTTTTAAGTTTATTCGTTACATACAAAAATACAAATCTTTCCTCTTTATAATATTATAGTATATTAGTATTATTAGTATAGATAGCGCTAAATGTACGTTTTTCCTACATCGCGCTTTTGGCATGACTAATAATTTATGCTCGAATTAAATCACATCGTACCCAAAGAGAAGGCTTATACTATTAAAACGCGCGCATGAGTAATTACTAACTGAATGGAACACTGACTAGCTCCTGCATCTTGCTAGGAGACAGCTCCAATCGCGTTTCCGCCGCGCTTGGAACACTCCATTACCCCATTTTCCCCTTTGACTGTAGCGATTTAGCTGAAGCAATAAAATGTTAATATAACTACTCAATATTTTTCTGAACTTTACAAAACTAGATAGGTAAACCAACGGTTAACGGCCGATCTTAATCCAAAATCTCTAGATTGGTGTAGATTTTTAACATTACCTCTATTAAATTACTGTCTTGTTGACCTAGTGATGACAGCGCGGCAGCTGATTGTGAGGTTCTGGGTTCGATCCCCTGGTCGGGCAAAATGTTATTGGGTTTTTCCATGTGGAATTCCTCAGTAGCAGCCTGGTGTTTCGATTTTTGCCCAGTTAATAGCAATAGGCTCGCCCCCTATTACAAGGGACAAACATAACGGTGAAATGAGGGTGTTACTATACACTTCTGCCCAACCCTTCGGGGAATACAGGCGTGATGTTATGTTCTATTGAATTTCTACATCAGTTCATAGTTCAGAGTTTTAGATTGAGATCGGTTATTACCTAATATCGGCCGTAAAGCATCAGTCTTGCGAACAAGAAGTCGATAGTTTAATTTTTTACCATTGTTGATATCCTATTATTGTAGACCCTCCCCCTTCTTCAAGCATATATATTAACATTACAAAAAATATATGGGACATGTACAATTATAATTTAAAATTGCCATCGTGGTAAAAATAATATGAAAGTACTCAAAAAGCAATTATTAAAGGACGCTGTCATGCCTTTCAAGGCCTGTAGGCCACAAGTCAATCAACGCTTTTCTTTTTACACTGGCAACCCCGAGCCATCAGTCAACGGCTACAATTTATCTCTCTAGAAGTTTCCACGCTGAGCTGACACCACCCACAAGTTATCTACTTAAGCTTCAGCCACTTTTTATTCAGGAATGTTGAGCTTTTGGTAATAGTGATTACGTTCTTTTTAATTCATTAAAAATGTTTATTTTGTGATCCTCTGCTCGAGATAAATAATCTGCTTTAAGTACTATGAAACAATGAATCAGTCGTGAAATTATAAATTCATGAATATTCTCACTCGTTGTCGGCTTATTCAGAAATAACCCAAAAAATCGCAAAGTATTTTTATTATTGATATAATACAAGGTTAGTCGGAAAGGGGTACTAAGCCGCAGGCCACCTAAAGTATCACTGATAAATATTTTAAAACAAGTGTTAAAATTTCAAATTTCAAAATCATGCAAAAAGATTTTTATTTTAGTTTTTAAAACAAAAAATCATACCTGCTTTAGTTATGAATTCAGAAAAATTATTTTCTAATCCGTGACCCCAAATATGACCTAAATTGTAAAAACAGCTGATCATAGCTATGAACAGATAGATTTTAGTATATTTTTTACGAAATCTTTGAAAAGCTATTTCTCTTAAACTATCGAGTTTTGGGGAAAGTTGTAGAACAAAGTTATCCCTTATTATGGGTACTTTAACACCCTTTCGGCTTAGTACCCCCTTTCCGACTAACCTTGTAGAGGTGACATTAACCTAAGAATTACGCGATTTAAATCTATATATATATAAAAGGAGAAGCTGACTGACTGACTGATCTATCAACGCACAGCCTAAACGGCTGGGGTTAGAAACTTGAAATTTTGACAGTAGGTACCTTTTATAACGTAGGCATCTACTAAGAAAGGATTTTTCAAAATTCCTCCCCTAAGGGGGTGAAATAAATCACGCAAGCGAAGCTGCTGGAAAAAGCTAGTCTAGCATAAAATATTATTCATTTGTTTAACTAATTGACGTTACAAATGCGCGTTTAACAATGTACGTGAACTATGATGATTGGCCTGACATAACCATACATTTAGATAGTTTGCTCTGTGTTTATTTTTTGTTAGAACGATGCGCAAATATGAATGTTATATTTGTTAAAATAAACGTAAATAACATTTTCATAGTTATTGTGAACGTCCAATTAAGCTAGACAAGAGAAACTAAATAAATAACATGACATCACGCCTGTATTCCCCGAAGGGTTGGGCAGAGATATATAGTAACACCCTCATTTCGCCGTTATGTTTAAGTCATATGGAATAGGGGACGAGCTTATTGCCATCAGCCGGGCACAAATCCAAACTCAGGGCAGTTAAAAAAAATACAATAATTTTTTTTAAAAAAAAGGTGTAAATGTGAGTAAAATTAAATGATAATAACTTTAAAGAGTTGCCACGTACAATGTTAAATGTACACATTCTACAAAACAAAATCTAATGTCATTGACAAATATCTGCATAATTTTCAAATGCATAATTTATTTACATTTGTCTGCATGAGGGGCTCGTGGCTAAATAACAACCGCGCCGATCGTACGATTTGCGAGGTTAAGCTACGCTTGCCGCGATCAGTCCGTGGATGGGTGACCATTTGTTACACATCGAGACCCCTCCGTGCCTCGGAGAGCACGTTAAGCCGTTGGTCCCGGGTGTCATTCGAATACCTATGACAGTCGTTACGGGTAGTCAGAAACCCCAAAGTCTGACAACCGTTCTAACCTTAGGATATCGGCATTGCCCAGTTACTGGGTTGCGGAGGTCTGATGGCAGTCGCTTCGTGTAATATACTGGTATTCAGCCGCATCTGGTTAGACTGGAAGCTGACCCCAAGATAATTGGGAAAAGGCTAAGAGGAAGATTTACATTTGTCTGCATGTTTTTTTAACTAGACGAACGAACGACCAATAATTTTGTCTGCTGCCAAAATTCATTGTGTGGATAAAAATAATATTTTTCATTAGTAAATAAAATCGTTTGCTTTATCTTGTTACGAATAATTTTACATATTGAGAGTACCTTTTATAATGTAATTTTTCTATAGTGAATAATACAACTCAATAGTACACAGACATATATATATTATGTAATAAATAGTCGCAATTGGTATATTTCTATTCACAGTACGATCCGAACAATCATCGGGATATAATATATTGTCGCATTCCTCGCTGAGCAATAAACTAAATGATAATAAACTCGCTTGTCGCCGTCGCAATAAATTTCACTATTTGCTGGAAACAAAACAGAGTATAACATGAAATATTACCCAATATGGGAACACACAGACAGCACTGAAAATAGCGACTCGTAAAGCCGAGTTAACACGATCCAAACACTTGAATCTCACTTTCCGTTCTGGAACACAATTTCCGAAAATGGACATCGTTCGAAAAACCTAATTTGACAGCACTTTATCATATTTTCATAACTGAATCGCACTAGTGAGTTATGTATCAAATAATCTCACTCAGAATCTGCAAGAAATTAAAAACTCATAATGAAAGCTGTCCATTAGAAGTCGGAGAAAGTCGCTTTAGACTTAAACGAATGTTGGATAAGATAAATCTATGAACTGCATGATCAATATAATCCAGGGGTGCATGAAAAGAGATTCCACGAGTGACGATACTTAAGTACCTACGTCCGGAGCACCTTAGGCAGTCAGTCTTGCAATCAACCTTACTGACTGGCTAATCTTTTCACCACGGCATGAGCTATTGTTATATAGATCGTGCCGGCACGAGAGAAGAAGAATAAAACATAACATAACATCACACCTGTATTCCCTGAAGGTTTTGCAGAGGTGTATAGTTACACCCTCATTTTGCCGTTATGTTTAAGTCCCATGAAATAGGGGGCGAGCCTTTTGACGTTAACCGGGTACAAATCCAAACTCCGAGCTGCTACTGGGGAATTCCACACGGAAAAACCCAATAACACTTTGCCCGACCTGGGGATCGAACCCAGGATCCCACCCATCAGCAGTTGCGCTTGCCATCACTAGACCAACGAGGCCGAAGAAGAATATACTTCCAAAAATATACATAGCTACATAATACTCGTATAACCCCGTTGAAACAACATGGTGGATCAGTTTTGGAAAGTTTCCCAATTGCGAGTATAGCTCAGAGTTAAAAGTTAATTTCTTAAGGAAAACCCGAGTAAAGACAAGGTAAATCCGTTCGCCCCATAACTCGAAATCTATGGGTTAATCCATAGTGACAGCATGGGACGTATCCTTTATCATGATAAGAGCAGAGTGCTGACCGAACATATATATATATATTAAGTAACTGTACATATATAGTGCAAGCATAAAGTTTTTAGCCTATTTTTCCTCGACTATTTTCGCATAGTTTCCTGTATTTTTTTGCACCCGTTTTGAGCGGGACCCTAATAAAAACAAGCCCTAGTGCACTCCCGGGACACAATCCAATATGCAACGGAAGCTCCATTAAAATTCATCCGAGTTTTTACGAGAATGGTGTGCATACAGACTGATAAGAATAATGAAGTTTTTGCATTAATATTTTTTTCTTGAGAAACTACGCATAGTATGTATTACCGTGTATAGGATTTCCCGACAAAAGAGTAAGCTATCCCGGCTTGTTTCTGTAAAAGGCAACTACACACAGGGAGTACCTAACATCATTAAGATGGGAAACAATGTTTGAAATACAATGCAATAGTTAGTACCTACTCGTGGATAACAAAATAAAGTCTCAAAGAATGATTCAAATTAAATTGTTTTCAGTTTTAAACCAACTGTATGAAAATTTGCATGCTATGTTAAGGCAAAATGTAAAAGGATTCACTAACAAACTGTACCGCCTGATTTATATACCTACATTCATTGCAAATAAATATAATATATTTATAACATTATAATTATATTTATAAATTTAAACATCTATAGAATAGATATTATCTATTCTATAGATGTTTATATGTCGACGCAAGACTAACGTAAACTTTAAAAATATTAACTTTAAGTTCAAAAACAGTTAGGTATATATGACTGGATAGGTTTAAATTAGTTTAGATTTGATTATTCTAGTCATGTTATGATTTGCAGTTACTATAACAGCAAACCATAACTGAAGGTTTATTTAAATTTAGGTTTAAAAACAAGTTATCTATTGCTAAATACATTTCTTGATTAATAAAGGTTATGCGTTAGTTTTAAAATAATTTCTGTTTAATTATTGATTGAACTACTGTATGTTAAGCGGAAAATAGGGCGCGCGTTTAAAATGTTTAGGTAAATGTTTTAAACAATAGAGAAATAATTAAATGTTAAAATCGAGTGCTAAAAATAGTATAACTAATTTACAAATCATAGTTTGTTACTTCAATCAATGTTATCTGCAATTTGTAAACATAAGATGTGTAATCACTTCGCAACGACGACGCCATTTTTTGGTATTGAAATGGCGAGCCGCTGCGAGGACACCAGAGTACTTTATATCAGTGTTTCCAACCGTACGATAATTTCATAGCTACGTACGATGTACGATAGTACACTACTATCGTACGCAGAAAGTACGATAATTTCAGTACACTGATAGACGACCTTTTTTCAGACTTTCCTGTCACTCTTCGAAAGGGATCTTCTAAAAAAAAAGGCCGTCCAACTGTCGGTGGACAAAAAACAAAAGCGCTAAATTTTTGGAGTACCTAAGCGACAGGAGAAATCGAAAAAAGAAATATTGAGGGGAGCGCCTAAAAAAAAGCTCGTCCAACTGTCGCTGGAGGAAAAAAAAACGGTAAATATAATAAAAAGAGTGAGAGGAGCGTCTAAAAAAAAAGAAAGGTCGTCCAAATGTCGCTTGGGGAATCGAGAAATTTTATTGGCAGCACTGTTGACAACACCTTTTTCTTGATAGTACGACAATTTTTGTCATTTTTAATCCATGTACGATAATTTGACGGCCCTGGTACGATAGCTTCCTGGCTTCAGGTTGTGAACACTGCTTTATATTATGAGGACACGTTCAAGGAGAGAATTTTGTGAAGACAAGTGGTGTTCTGACTAGGATATCTTGTGAGTACGATTTCTATTGTTAATTTAGATTTTAAGGCTGTTTTAATTGTGTCTTGCTAATAATAAGAATAAAATGTGAATAGATAAATTGTGTGTATTCATTTTTGCAATGAGTTAGCTTAACGGTGGAGATGGTGAAGTCAGCTTTGCTGACGTCACGGTTTTTAAAAATCCAAATGGTCCCGGTTCAGTGTTATATATTTTACGTACTTAATATAACTAAGCGAAACTCGAAAAAAAAATGGCGGGCCGACCGGCGGATCCACTTTATCGTTCATTGTAGCGATCATCAATTTGACTAATGATTGTCATCAACATTTATTGGCTGATATGATGAAAGTATCCTTGATGAAATTAACCTTATGTACCTACTGTGTTATACAGTTTTCTTTTACGTGTGCATATACTCGTCTACATGTGTATCTTTGGCTTGTGTAAGCCAAAATGTAGGTCGAGCTAGAAGTTCTACAAGTGAATACTAATTGCTAACTCGTAGTAAAAGCATTATCTAGACTTCAATGTGGTACGTATGAGTTCATAGATTAATATAATGGTGTCCAATTTGCTCAGACTTATTGAAGATCGATAAAAGCTATTGTAATTGAGATTGGGATGGATTTAAAGGTAGTAGGCAGGTCATCAATATAGTCAGAGCTCGAACTTTTTACTGTTGGATATTTGCACCTGTTCCGTTAACAATTCCCAAGCTTGAACAGTCATATTTCGACGGTCCCTACGTATACTATCGAAACTACAAAATCACAGTTTTTATTTTATTATGTATGTTCACCGATTACGCTGAGATTTATGATCCGAATTACGTGATTCTTCTTTAGTTTGATGCGGAATAGTTGCCGTTTGGTCCCATAAAAATGTATTATTTTATAACCTTTAAGATAACATAATTTCACACATTTTAAGCAGATAAAATAAATACTGAGATTTTGTAGTTTCGATAATATACGTAGGGACCGTCGATTTATCAAACTTGGCAGAATATACACCGCGTTTTTTTTTCATCGGGGTAAAAATTATTGTTTTACAAAAACATTGATTACATCGTCATAAATAAAATAAAAATTAATGGTCATATGCAAAAAATGATACATAAATGGTAATCGGTAGATTGCGCCCGCCCCATAACGCGATGTTACCATTTCGAACTGAATGACATCTGTGTATTTATGAATATTTCGCTCTAAGAAGATCTTGTAACATAATTTTGACACGTTTACAGAATTATTTTGTTATGTAATAAAACATAAAAAATGTGTAAAGGTCATGTATGTTAACTCTTGCAAGAACCGATTTTAATTTGCTCGGGTACTTAAAAATTCAGTGTATTTGTTACCACAATACGGTATTCATAAACTGCCTACTCACGTGCATTCTGCTGCCTATCCTCCTGGTAAACATACCTCATTCCTGTGTTTTACGAGACCCACGGGGAGTAATGGTTGATCTATACGAAACTGAGACCACACAACAGCGGTAAAGATTGCAATAGTAATAATATATCAGGGTACAATTTCCCTAAAGAGTATTACGACTTGTAGGAAATTTACACACTCTACGTTTTTCTTTACGTTAAATAAAGAATTGTACGCTATTAAAGTTACAATCTCGGTAAAATCGGGTGAAGATGTCTTTATGTAATTTACATAGAGCAACAGGGGCATTCTTCGAAAAATATTAACAAAAATTGAGAACGTCATTAGCATCATCCCAAAGTTAAGAATGCAGATGTTTAATACTATAAATATGATAATGAAAACTCAAACTATACCGCTGCCGTCAAGCAATAAGACAAGAATAAAAGCAATCTGACAATACGCTACACTGGCCTGCAAAAATAAGTATCACACTTTTAAAATTTCAATTTTTTCTAAACTATAGAAGTTAGAGATTTAAAATAAAAAACGTTTTATAGCAATTTTTATCAGCTTTCTTTGAAACTATAGTAACAAAGTTAAACTCTTTTTTGAGTCCTTTTTGTTTCGAAAATATATCTTGTGTACTTAAAAAGTTATTGCAATTTTAAAAGTGTGATACTTATTTTTGCAGGCCAGTATATAACGTTAACAACCCGGGAGAAGAATGATTTGTTAAAATAATGTTAAAAAATTTCGAAAATTCACCCAACAACCATTGGTATTATTCAGTCGCATCTGGTGAAACAGGAAGCCAACCCACGATCGACTCGGAAATGATTACGTTCACTGTTCACCCGTATCGGACAAGCGTGAGGGGATAAACGTAATAATCTCTCCAACAACATGAAAGGAACGGAGGGAGGTTTTTGCCCAGCAGTGGGACAGTACTGGCTAATTATAATTAAGTATAACATAACATCACGCCTGTATTCCCCAAAGGGTTGGCAGAGGTGTGTAGTAACACCCTCATTCCACCGTTATGTTTAAGTCCCATTTAATAGGGGGCGAGCCTATTGCCATCAACCGAAACGGAAAATTCCAAACGGAAAAACCCAATAACACTTAGCCCGACCTGGGGATCGAACCCAGTACCTCACGATCAGCAGTCACGCTTGCCACCACTAGACCAACGAGGCAGTTTAGTTTGTTAACTATAGGTATAAAATATATTTTATTAACTTTTTTAATTTGAGCTAACAAGCAAATGTATCCATATTCTAAAGCCATACATTCTACTTAATGTATTAAACTTAGCACACAGCCGTGACACTGATAGATCAGTTTGTTTAAAAAACAGAGCACGCCTCATTACGCGGAAACAGGAGATGACTTGTTGGAATTTACATTCTGGTTATGAATTATGTAAAAAAATATGATAACAAGCATTCTAATTATGCTGGTTCCCAGATCTGTGTTCCCATATATATTTCGTTTCGTTAGGCTTTATGTACGTTACGCGATGATCTCCAGCCACCCTAGTGTGTGGCCTGCGGGCGGCGGGTTTGGGGACTCGCCGCCCGACCAGTAACAGGCCCTAGAAGGCGGCGCGCCGTGTTCCGTGCGCGCTTCTCAGGAGGACGTGGGGCAAGGCCCCACAGAGGAGAGGTCCGCCATGGGTTGGCGGACCGGGACCTGCCGGGGTTGCGGTGCATGCTTTTGCGAATCCCACGACCCTGGCCGTTCGGTCAGGAGAAGGAACACCGTTGGTTTTTAGCCGGTAAGAGTCCGGCAGACCCCCTCGCCTTCCCCGGGCGAGGGACATCCATGAGGATTTTCCAACGAGAAAAAAAAAAGAAAAAGTGTTTATGTACGTACGAATATAAACGCTAGACCGTATAATATCACTGTATCGTAATTTAGTGATTATCATGAGGACAGACGGCACCTATCATGCATAATACAGGGTGTAAACGAAATCATGTAATTCCTTCAAACCTCGTGATGTATCGCTGACATAGATTAAGCCTGCACGGGAAAACTTTGGATTAAATAAAATTAAAATTACAAAATGAAGACATGTGTTCTTAACGTGTGGCATTTTAGCGCTCCGAGCGAATTGCGCGGTTGACGCTTGCCGCGCGGTCATTTGGGGCGCTAAAATGCCTTACGTTAATAACACATGTTTAATGCTTGTAATATTTTTTGTATTGAATCTAAAAGTATCCCGTCCAGGGTTAATCTATGTCAGCAGTACATCACGAGGTTTGAAGGAATTACATGATTTCGTTTACACCTTATAATATGTATATATGTAGGTTCAATGTAGGTCGCAATTATTTTTATAAATTTTTACTTTGCCTCCACGGAACACAGAGTAGCAGTTCGTTGGGAAAAACTAAATTGAATTCAAGCTTAAGTTATTTTCTTTCTATGGACCTTCGTTAAAATTTAATTAGCTGTAATACGTACACTCCAAAATAAAAACAACATTATAATTGCGATCGCCAATCAAGCTACCAAGCATGACGATGTATCACCACAGTTGTAGCGGTTTACGCGGAACGCCGATGTTCTGCAGAGAATATTTACCGGCCGTTGATGATTTATTCAAACTGCTGTTGTGATTTAAGGCTCCACACTACGGGACGTAGTTGGTGCGTGTCACGGACGGTAAAGCACGAAGGTTTATATTACACGTTGCTGTAACAGTCGTGACGCAACATTGCAACACCTCGCCGCGAAAATACTGACACTTGGAAATTTGTATGGAAAGTGTTTTAGTAACATTGTGTTGTTTAATATATAAATATTATTATTAATGTAACAAGCTTAGTCGGACATTGGTGTCGATTCTTTAGCACATTTTGACAGTACTAAACTAGACTAGACGCTACTGTCACTTTCTTTTTCTATTGTAACAGAAAGAGACAAACACCCTTAGTTTAGTTTAGTCCTGTCAAAGTGCGCAACAGAATCGACACCATTGTCTAGTAATATTGTGTAGATAAAGTACCTAACATTGTGTAGTTAATATAACAAGCAACTTCTCAATCTAAGTGGGCGCGTTGCGTTTTAATGGCTAAATACTCAAACGCTACTCAATTTTAAGTTGCCGTTAATTTTGTGCTGTCACTGTCACTTCACCTTAAACGTCCCGCGTCATTTTGACCCAATCCCCATGACGCCGGGGGTTGGGTCAAAATGACCCAGGACGTTTTTGTTAGCTTACAGATTCGTAACTACGCAAGCGCTCAGTAGCTGGAGTTTATGAGTTGCGCTAAGCGTTATTGACAAAGAAACAGTTGTACGGCGATTGTGCATGGAGCTACGTATGCCAAAGTTAAAAAAGGGTAAATATGACCCACCCCGTACTCGATGTAACAATTTTGCGCCATTTTCTTCATAGATGGTTTTTATGTTTTGTCATTACTTTTGGTGCTATTTTTTGCAATTTATGCTTAAATTATCGTTTCTTGTTATTAACGTAGGTATTTACATTTTGTCGGTAGATCGAAAAAAACGGTTCTCTTTACTCTGAAAGAGAACGACAGAGAATATGATGAGTCTGATATTTTTTTTTGTTTTTTTATTTCTAAAGATGTCTGTCTCACTTTTATAAACTTAACTAAGTTTATAAAAGTGCCATAAAAAAATAAATACGGTCAATTAAGGCTAAGAAACGTGATATTAGGCTAAGGAACGCCACTTTTGTTGGTTTTTACGTGTTTTTATTTTTATAGGTTTAAAGGTTTAATTAAAATGTTATGTAATACAAATTCTTATTTCATTTAGTAAACCATAAAACAATAAAGCCATTACCTTAAAAAAAATGTAATTTGTTTTAAAAAAATTGAAATATCATAAGTCTAAATATCGGGTCATAATGACCCACCCTCACGTCCGCGTAACATTTTCCACCCCCATGACGCCGGGTTAAAATGACAGTGACAGCACGAGACTTAATGTCAAATTAAAATTGAGTACCGTTTGAGTATTTGGCCATAAGTGAGGCAAATTGACCAAAAACTTATTGAGATGTTATGAAGATACGAAATAGACAGATGCGAAACTTAAGGGATATTGCAATAGATTGGATATTATCGGGTCTACATTAAAGTAGCGCTGGGCAGCGAGCTCTAATCGAAAATCGAAAAGTGATCTCTATAAACTAAACGAGTTACTTGAAGTATAAAATTAATATCAAAATATAGTTCAAGAAGCGCTAGGGGCTCGTGGCTAATTACCAACGCCGATCATACGATTTGCGAGGTTAAGGTGCGCTTGCCGCGGTCAGTCTGTGGATGGATGACCGTTCGTTTCACTGTCCTCACACCTCCGTGTCTTGGAGAGCACGTTACACAGTCGGTCCTGAGTATCATACGAATACCTGTGAAAGTCGTTACGGGAAGTTAGAAACCCGAAAATCTGACAACCGGTCTAACCTTAGAATATCGACATTGTCCAGTAACTAGGTAGCGGAAGTCTGATGGCAGTCGTTCTATGTAAAATACTGGTATTCAGCCGCATCTGGTTAGACAGGAAGCTGACTCCAACATAGTTGGAAAAAAGCTAGTCAGAACAGTTCTAAAAGCATTTTGTATATCTTATGGGCAATAATACACTTGACTCATTAACTCAACAGTGAACATTCGATTATAAATCGAATACTAATAATTTAATCCCGAACGCATATCCCGTGTGTCAACACAGCTTTGCAATTATCAAGTTAGTGAATATCCCGACTATTCCCGACCATTCCGAACCAAAATTAAGTGCGCCCCCGAGCCCATATAATTATTGCCATTTCTATTCCCAAAACACTCGTTTACAGGCTTGTTTGGTTACAATTAGTACATTATTTGTATTCCAAGAATCGAGATACGCAATACAGGCAATTTGGACGTAGGCACAATCCCCGGGCTAGTTTAAATGTCATGTAACGTGGTATTATAATTTTCATGATCATAATTTAAATATTATGGGTGCTTACAACTTTATCTGTGTTCTTAATTAAACATAGCTATGTAGGTAGATAAGGGACTGTTTTATAGATAATAGTAAATACCTAAATTTATCTATTAGGAAATATAGGTACTTGGAAGATGAACCGACGGATACACATTGCATCCAAATTGCCTTGCCTTTAGCGTTATGCTGTCTATGCACGCCAAATTGCGCTTGATGTTAAGAGCCGTTTACAATTATGCTATTACTAAGACTCCGCTGTCCGTCCGTCCGTCCGTCCGTCTGTCACCAGGCTGTATCTCATGAACCGTGATAGTAAGACAGTTGAAATTTTCACAGATGATGTATTTCTGTTGCCGCTATTTAAGGGATCTCCCATACAACAAACGTGATTTTTATAGATAATGGTACGGAACCCTTCGTGCGCGAGTCCGACTCGCACTTAGCCGGTTTTCTTAATTAATGCAGACCCCGGAATTAAAAATACGTATAAATAATTATTGGTGTCAGTTTGGTTACCTGCTGCTTTTATCTGAAACGATACAAATTTCCTTTTATTCGAATAACACGATGCTCAAATCCAAACTGCAAAACGCTGACATTTAATACAGAAATACGATAACAGCTTTTAAAAACAGCTCTAAAAATACAGGACTGTGTACATTTACCAGCGATTTAACGTATAAAAGTGGCCGGCACGCCGCACGTGGGTCGCAAAACAAATGCTATCTACTCCAAAATGGGTGTAAGTGCTACCGCATAGTGTGTGCACACCATAATACTGCACTCAAGTTTGCCGGCAAAAGTTAGGGAGTGTGGGACGTGGGACGACCGTCGCTAATAAACACTTCCTGCTAACGCGTTCTGCTGCAGTTAGGAACTTTAATAAAGGATATTTCTATGTTCAGTAATATTAAAGATAGTGTTAAGTAGTGACAACCTAGCGGTTGAACGCTTCCCTTCTATGCACGGGGCTCTGAGTTCGGTCCCAGCCGGTACCTCTGTCTTTTCGAATTCTTGTGCGAATCAGAATTTGATTATCACTTGCATTAACGGTGAAGGAAAAACATCATGAGGAAACCTACACACCTGAGAGGGCTTCATAAAGTTCTCGATGGTGTGTGTAGTCTGCCAACCCGCACCAAACCAGTGTGAACTAAGGCCAAAACCCTTCTCATTCTGAGAAGAGGCCCGTGCCCAGCAGTGACATAGTTATCGGCTGATTATGTTTATGTTAATATAGGTACGCTTTATGCTAATCTTCAAAATAAACTTAGGAACATGTTCAGAAAACTAGGTAGGAATATTTGTGTTATAAATGTTACTTTTCACAAAGAATAGATCACCCCGTGTCTGTTTCCATCGACTCGTAATCAGAAGAAGGTAAAGCGATCTTATTTAATAGTAAGGATATTGGGATAACAACCTGTATGGCTGTGTAAAGTCCTACTTACTAAATTTTGAGCTTCGGAAAAATATGCCTGAAGTACTTAAGTATCTAAGTGTTATTGCATATTAATAATTTTATATTATACCTTTCGAGAAATAGAGTACTGCACGGTTGGTAGTTGCTACGACGCGATGCCGACGTAGCGGCGACGCTACGCTGACCACGACACGCTATTCTTGAACATTGTTGTGCATCAGTGTAATTTAATTTGTCTGTGGTTGTGTTAGTGAAGAAAATTTTCATTATACATTTCTGATTAAACATTTCTGATTAAAGTGATTAAACAAACTATATTATACAAGGTTAGTCGGAAAGGGGGTACTGAGCCGAAAGGGTGTTAAAGTACCTATAATAACGGATAACTTTTGTTCTACAACTTTTCCCAAACTCGATAGGTTAAGACAAATAGCTTTTCAAATATTTCGTAAATAATATGATAAAATCTATCTGTCCATAGCTATGATCAGCTGTGTTTACTATTTAGGTCATATTTGGGGTCACGGATTAGAAACTTAATTTTCTGAATCCATAACTATAGCAGGTAATATGTTTTCTTTTTTGAAAAACTACAATAAAAATATTTTTGCATGCAATAAAAATTATCGAATTTTGAAATTTTAACACTTTCTTTAAAATAGTCATCAGTGATACTTTAAGTGGCCTGCGGCTTAGTACCCCCCTTTCCGACTAACCTTGTATATATTTATGCTAACTAAATGCCAAATTCTGTACATAAAATAAATAAATATGGCCTTTTTGGTAGTGTATGATATCTAAATATACAGTATGTAGGTAATAAATTTAATAGCTGGTAAATATTGCTACTGGAAAATATTTAATATTCTCGTTCAAAATAAAATGTCCTAAAGTTATTTCGAATGTTCCACGTACATTTGAGAAATAACGTCATTATCGCAGAGCTCAGTCGTCGACGTCTAAAATGTCTTTCTGATTACCTTTCACCAGTGGACGCTGTGACATTTATATAGGACAAGGAGCTATGTAAAAGGTCCGGTCTAATAGCTTTCGAAAACCCATCATACGAACCCTTCGGGTAAGGTTTAGAAGCGAGCGGTCAAATCAGCGATTATTGAGTAGGGATTACAGTCGTCACTTCGACGAACTAATAAAGGGCGGAAGGAACTCGAATGAATTGGAATTAACATGATTGAACGGTGAGTTAGCAGCGGAGAGGGCTACTTGCTGTTTCATCATGTTTAATATCGAGAACGGTATTAGACAGACATTTGCTGGTCCCAATAACAAAATAAAAAGCTTTACCACGTGTTTTCACCTCCGTAGGGGTTGATTTTCGAAAAACCCTACCACATATAATTTACTAATTGCTATATAAATGATTTATCCCAAGTTTCAGTTCATGGGCCACGCATTGAAATTCTCCCATACAAACTTTAACACCCCATTGCATCGTTTTTGTTGGTGTAAATGGATAAATAAATAAATCATTATACGTGTTACAAAAATACCCCTAAAGCCGAAAGGGGGTTAAAAGGTCCCTTGTAAAGAGTGTATTGCCAATATTAGAAAACCGAAGCATGATCCAAAAAAATATTGCATAAAACATAAAATAATCATCATTGAAACGCAACCCTGAAAACATAAAACTAAAGAGTAGACTATCTAGACAGTTATTAAATTCGTACCTAATTTCCTCTGAGAGGTAAATGACAACAACCATAAAAGACTATTTGATTATTTTCATTTTTCATGGGGAATTATGTAACACGTTGTATAAGTACTTAAGAGAGTATTTTTGTGAAAAGTTTTAAGTTTATAAACCTAGGAAATAAGAAAAACTTTACCACCCCTTTTCACCCTCTTACTTACAGGTTAATTTTCATGAAATCCGTTCTTTATGTGCGGTTTCTCTTACGTTAGGAATTGTTCTTTTAATATAGATATTTCAACAAAATAACAGCTAAACACACTAAACAGGACGAAACCAACATAATATACATACAATTAGGAGAAACGACAAGAAAAATAAGTGTACCAGCAATTGTACGATGTCTCTTCCAGGATAAACCTTTTGTAGTGAGACGGGACCGCTCCCGCTGTAATACATTCTGCAAACACGGGTTCCTTCATAATAGAACCGTTACAAAAGAGGGATGTAAGAAAAACAAGATGAAAATGTACCACATATCCGGCTTCTTTAGTTCTTACCGTATTGTTTAGAAAATCTACTTTAAAGGACATTTAAATATGCACAGGATACCGCTCCTAAGCGAAAAGGGAGAAAAGGGATGAAAAGGGGGAAAGGGGGTGAATACGCGAAAAGGGGTGAAAAGAGGAATTTCATTTTTAGTGTCCCATTTTTATATGGAGCTCTTTAAAAGTATATTTCTTTCAATGATTTAGACAGACTTTACACTGTACATGCTACAATGTTAATAAAACTTGCTCTAACGTTCATTGTTTAAAGTTTTCGCGTAGTTTCAAGCCCTTTATAGAGCGTGCGGTCACGAGCGAACTAAAAACATCGAATAACGATGGAAATCAATATTGTATCGGTACTAAACACCAAGCGGTCCTGGAATTAATAATAGGTAATCTGCCGATGTGGCCACTATTTGAATTTTATTATTTACTAGCTGCCCGGACAGATTTCGTTCTGTCAAAACTTATTGGCCTGTAGTGGGAAAATAAAGGTGTTGTTTTTACTATTTTCCACGCAATTTTTGTTTTTTCTCTCCATAAAAACGTTACTTAAGCCTTAAGGAAAAAAAAATTGCCGAATTGGTCGAGCCGTTCTCAGGTTTTGCGCTTAGCAACACATTTGGCGATTCGTTTTTACTTATATAGATAGATTATTTACTATAGGGCATCAAACGAAGTTTCACGTTAAGACACGGTAGGCAGTTTTCATTAAAAACTTCTAGCAAATGAAACATTATATACTTTTCATTATAATCAGTACAGTGATGGTCTAGCGGTTGAACGCTTGCCTTCCATGCAGGAGGGTCTGCGCTCGATCCCGGCCCGTACCTCTGACTTTTCAAATTCATGTGCGGATCAGAATTTGATTACCACTTGCCTTAACGGTAAAGGCAAAACATCGTGAGGAACCTGCATACCAGAGAGTGGTCCATAAAGTTCTCGATGGTGTGTGGTCTGCCAACTCGCACCAGGCCAGCATGGTGGACTAAGGCCTAAACCCTTCTCATTCTGAGAAGAAGCCCGTGCCCAGCAGTGGGACTGTAATGCGCTGACTATGTTATTATAATCATAAATAAGAGAAAATACTAATAAGTTTAATTTACGAGTATATTAATAGATAGATCGCACAACCAGAGTTTGGAGATGACAATAGTTATTTGAGCTCAATAGTCCCAATTCTGTACGGTAACCCTCGTCTGTGACGGGGAAATCATAAAGCAGTTATGTACACTATTCCCATCTGGGAATTGAAGTAGAGATATTAGTGGTATAACTGTGCTGAGGCAGCTGTCTTTATTATTTAAGGCCTGGGGCCCCATCACTGTTCTGGTGAGAGAAAGTGACGCAGCTATGCAGCTCGTAAAGCGCCGACACATTCTCACAACGGAACAATTATGATTTTAACGCGTCATAATACGCCATCTGTTCAATAAAGATAGTGTACCGGTAAACCGGGGTTACTTTGAATACTGGGGCAACTTTGATAAAAAAAATCGTTTCGTAATAAATCTTAAATTGTACGAATTCTGAACGCATTCTTCCTTCTGTTTTTTACGATTGGCAGCATTAAACGTCACTGTTAACGTGTGATTAGTCGCAGTGGGTGGATCCTTGCCGGTTGATGAAAAATTATTAAAAATATGTCAGTAATAGTTTTGTGTAATTATTTATTCCTTATTGGGGTTACTTTCGAATTCCTTAGAAAAAGGGAGGTATCGAAGTATGTTCTGCCTAGCCTTTTCCCAACAATATTGGGGTCAGCTTCCAGTCTAACCAGATGCGGCTGAATACCAGTATTTTTACACGGAGCGACTGCCATCAGACCTCCGCAACCCAGTTACTGGGAAAACGCCGATATCCTAAGGTTAGACCGGCCGTCTGACTTTCGGGCTTCTGACTTCCCGTAACGACTGTCATAGGTATTCGTATGACACCCGGGACCGACTATTTAACGTGCTCTCCGCGGCATGGAGGGGTCTCGATGTGTAATGAACGATCACCCATCCCCAGACCGACCGCGGCAAGCACAGCTTAACCTCGCAAGTCATATGATCCACGCGGTTGGCAATTAGCCATGAGCCCCTCGAAGTATCGACGTATAATCATAGTTTAACATTTATTACAAACATTTTATTATTTTCTCAAAAAGTAATAAGAAAACTTATAACTTTATTCAAGGAGTAGTTATCATAAACAAAATCGATATTAGCATTTTATTTTTGTTATCATATTTCAAGAGGAAATTACATTTTAATTTTGAAATTGATAAAAGTACGGTTTACGGCAGCGATGCTTAACTCTTACGAAAATCAAAACATACCTATATTCTGAAACAGCTTACATGAAAATCTAAATCCGCAATAGAACTCTGTAGTTCCATTAGTGGCGTACTTTTATTAATAGTTTGAAAGGAAACATGGCAGCGATGCGGCTGTGCGCTTCCTAGAACCTACGGTTATTGTTACTTACGAGCTATACGTGTCCACCGTTAATGCACTCTAATGTTCTCTGCTAATGCTCCTTCTAATGTAGCTAATGTGAAACTCCCTGCGCAGTTACTTGGAGCATTTAATACAAGTCCATGTGGCTTGTAAATACGTGAGTATTTTCGTTCGAGCGGTTGTAGAATTTTGTGGCTGAAACACCAATAGAGCGTAAGAAACCCGAAAGCTAAAGGTGTACAATTTAATGTCTGTTTACCGTCTAGCTTTCAAACCGCTGAAATGGTTCCATAAAATTCAAGGAACCTATTTGAAGGCTCTTGAGACTGGATTTAACAGTAGACTCGCTAGTTGTAACCGTAAACGTGTAAGTTTATTTTAACGAGGAGACTTTTTTTTATTGAGTTCTTAAACTAAGTACTCATTTTATATAGAGGGTGTAAACGAAATCATGTAATTCCTTCAAACCTCGTGATGTACTGCTGACATAGATTAAACCTGCAAGGGATAAATTCGGATTTAATAAAAAACAAATACATAAAATAAACATGTGTTCTTAAGGTGAGTCATTTTAGCGCTCCGCTCGAATTGCGCGATTATCGCTCGCCGCGCGGTCATTTAACCCGGGGCGCTAAAATGCCTTACGTTAAGAACACATGTTTATTTCTTGTCATTTTTTTTATTAAATCCGAAAATGTCCCTTGCTGGGTTAATCTATGTCAGCAGTACATCACAAGGTTTGAAGGAAATACATGATTTCATTTACACGCTCTATTTTTTTTTAAATTTTTGCTCCACTCTCTGATTTGTCCTCTATCGTGGTTGCGTTTACAGACACAAATCTTCACATGCACAATCATCCAGATCCGGAACAACTATTTGTAGGCCATACAAATATTTGTTCCGTGCGGGAATCGAACCCACGACCCGTAGCACAGAAGCCGATCGTTCAGTCACTGCACCAAACGTGTGGTCAAATAATAATAATAAATAATATCGATTAATAGAGGACAGAATTATGAATACATCTTCTTTACACGATATAAAACAAAGTCGCTCCCGATGTCTGTACCCTTAGATCTTTTATAATATCGATTAATAGAGGACAGAATTATGAATACGTCTTCTTTACACGATATAAAACAAAGTCGCTCCCGATGTCTGTACCCTTAGATCTTTTAAACTACGCAATGGATTCTAATGCAGTTTTCAGCAATAGAAAGAGTGATTCAAGAGGAAGGTTTATATGCCCCATATTAGTATCTACATTGCACCCGTGCGAAGCCGGGGCGGGTCGCTAGTATAATATAATCATAAAAATCAGAACTTTGTTCTATTTAGACTTTAGCACGTGTGGCCTAAACCCTTCTCATTCTAAGAAGAGATTCGTGCTTGAGTAGGACAGTAATGGGCTGATTATCCTATTCTAGAGGTAACAGGATAAAATCGTTCTCTACTCTTTTTAAAAAAGGCAGAAAATATCAAAAGATCTATCTATCTTATGATAGAATATAAAAGTGTATTCAATAGTCATTGTCCCGCTATATGTATAGTCAGTAAACCGGCTTACGGACGAAAGCTCTGATCAACATTATAAGCGGTCGCTCAACAATCGGATTATAGGCTTCATACAAAATGCCGTGGGTTGGATAAACCGTACATAATAGAAAGGTCTTTCTTGTATCTCTGACCTGAAAAACTCAATCTCGGAAATAAGGAAATTTATAAGTATTTTATTATTATTTTAAATTAAACCAACTTTCATGTTGCATAGGCATTATCATTGCACATAAAATAACATCACGCCTGTATTCCCCGAATGGTACGGCAGAGGTGTATAGTAACACCCTCATTTTGCCGTTATGTTTAAGTCTCACGATAGAGAGCCTATTGCCATCAACCAGGCGCAAATGCAAACTCCGCTACTGAGGAATTCCACACGGAAGAACCCAAAAACACTTTGCCCGACCTGGGGATCGTACCCAGGACCTAGTGATCAGCATTTGCGCTTGCCACCACTAAACCAATGAGGCAGTTTAAATTATCATTGCAGTCTGTCTCCCAGTGGCGTAACTATAGGGTGGCAGGGCTGGCAAAATGCCACGGGCCCCCGCACCGACGGGGCCCCCGGCCCAAGAGGCCGCGGGCTCCGAAGTAACCTAACATGTTTAACAAAATTAAGTAAAAATAATAAATTTGTAATTCTGTTACTACTACTTCAGTGATTTATTAAAATTAAATTACAACGTGACGATTTTTACTGGGGCCCCATCCAATGAATTTGCCACGGGCCTCTGATGGTATAGTATCGCCACTGCAGTCTCCTATTTCGAACGAAGCATTGTTGAGTTTATTTCTGTTAGGAAATTCTCAGAACACAGGAGATTGATTTTTTGCACGTTGAAATATAGCGTCGCCCGCTTTAATATGGGACCGGTAAAGTTACTGTCATCGTATGTGTAGAACCGTGGGTGTACAATCCTACCTACATGAAACACTACTCCACTTAACCTTTCAAGTATTATAGGCGTTTATAAGTATCTATGAGACGATCTAAATAATCTACGTACACATTTTCAAAATTCTCAATTTAAAATGATCTGTTTGGTGCTTTTTACCTTGAAATGAAAGGATTTTGTATAATTCAATACTCATATAACATCAAGCATGTATTCCCCGAATGGTTTGGCAGAAGTGTATAGTAACACCCTCCTTTCGTCATTATTTTTAAGTCCCATATAATACGCGGCGGGCCTATTGCCATCAACCGGGCACAAATCCAAACTCCAGGCTGCTACTGAGGAATTCCACACGAAAAAACCCAATAACACTTTGCCCGACCTGGGGATCGAACCCAGGACTTCACGATCAATAGTTGCGCTTGCCACCACTAGACCAACGAGGTAGCATTTCAGTAATTCAATACTCAGTTACAAAAAATTGCCGTTGCCCTGCAGTGGGACCTTTTATTATACGCTGGTATTTTTAATACTATGTAGGTAGGTTGGGTGAATAGGTATAGATACATTTTGATGGATGGGAATTGCTTTACTTTTAAACTACCTGCAAAAGGATATTTTTCCTAAAGAAAATCCTAGTGTGGGGCAACGTTTTTATTAAATAAAAAAAAAAACTAAAGAAAATCAGTAACTACTTAGGTAGGTAATCTACTTAGCCTATGAACATAATTAACCCATTCCTGTCCCACTGCTGGGATGGGCCTCTTCTCAGAATGAGAATGGTTTAGGTATTAGTCCACCACGCTAGCCAGGTGCGGGTTGGCAGACTACACACACCATCAAGAACTTTTTGGAGCCCTCTCAGGTGCGCAGGTTTCCTCACAATCTTTTTCCTTCACCGTCAACGCAAGTGATAATCAAATTCTGATCCGCATATGAATTCGAAAAGTCAGAGGTTCGGGACGAAATCAAACTCAGACCCTCCCGCATGGAAGGCAAGCCTGTAGTTAAATTAAATCGATTAGTAACTAACTGTTGTAGTTTATGACAGAAATTACACGCAAAATGAGTCCTTAACAAAATCATAAAAAGATCTAGTTCAAAATAAAACAACACTTAAGCGTATGTTGTGACGAATTAAAATAGCGTTGAAAATAAAATACCATAGACTAAGGAAAGAAGCCACTTCAATCTAGAATATTATAGAGCTACGTCCCTAGCGTGTGCAATAATGCAATTATGATAATATAATTCAGTCTTTTATGAATATTCAAGCAGTATGATTTCGCAAAATTGGCACCTACGGGTAAAGTGTGTTTAAACCCGGCTCATTTATATTCTATGCATCGCGTCAATTTGATTGGATCTCTGTGAACACTTCGATGATTGCAAATTTCAAATACAGCGAGATTTATCTACCTCCAATATCGATAGCTAATGGCTTGTTGGTGTTTGGTGGCTTGTCTCTGTCGCCCCTGTGGTGATAGATACGAAAGAATATACGTGTGAATGAATGAAATAACGCAAAATCGCAAACACTGCAAATCGTTTTTATTATAATCACTTTGATCCAGCTATACATTATTTATTTTATATAAGTACATTACATATTGTATAAGGTAGGTGGTACCTTTATGTATTTTTTGTTGACTAATATATTCTGTTTCGAATTTTCTGGACGGACGAGGTGCCAAAGCACGAGCGGTTTGCGATAATTTATAAATGAAATTGTGAAAATATTTGAAAAAAATGCCTATAATAAAATGTAGCTAAGTAAATTGATTCTACTTACTCTCGATTCAGGACAAACTACTTTTAAATTATGCGTTATTTCATTAATTAACAAGATGTAGATACGACCCGGGTTTTTTAAATCATTTTATTCTAACTGCTCGACCAACCTACATTCTGAAGTAGGTAGATACTAGGAACTGCAAATTTAGTCGAACTGCCACCATGAGACTGGAGGTCGATGTCCAGATAGCGGCTCGGATACGGCCTTGTTTTATTCATACCTACGTCTCGCAGCTAAGGTTAGTCGTTTAGCATACATTTGAATGGGAATGTCTCATCCGAAAAACTGTTCCGTTTAATACCTCCCACGTGAAACATACTTGCTGATAGGAGCATAAAAGGTGAATTGAAGGACAATTACGTGCACACAGGGACGTTTTTAGATAAGTGCATAGCATTTTTATTAAATATCGCTCTATTTCTTTATGAGATAAACAGTAGGTAGTGTAAAAATACTTACCTATGTTTTTCTATTCTGTCTAGCCTTTTTCCCAACGATGTTAGGGTCAACTTCCAGTCTAACCAGATGCGGCTGATAGGTACCAATATTTTACACGGAGTGACTGCCATCAAACCTCCGCCACCCAGTTACAGCGCAATGCCGATATCCTAAGATTACACCGGTTGTCAGACTTTCGGGCTTCTGACTTCCCGTACCTAACGACAGTCATAGGTATTCGCATGGCACCCGGGACCGAAATTTAACGTGCTCTCCGAGACACGGAGGGGTCTCGATGTGTAACGAACGGTCACCCATCCACAGACTGACCGCGGCAAGCGCAGCTTAACCTCGTAAATCGTATGATCCGCGCGGTTGGTAATTAGCCACGAGCCCCTCTCTACCTATGTTTTTCTGATAAGATATAAGTATCTAAAGTCCAATGTAATTACGGGCAAAACTTTAATGGCCGGACTAAAGAACTTCCTAACAGAAACGCCTTTAATAAAACAACGCCTGAAGCACGAGCGCCGGGCGCAGCCATGTTTTACTCCATCTGAACTTGACCTACGTAGATAGTTGTTATGACTTGAAACTTATAAATCATAGCCG
Organism: Amphipyra berbera; assembly: GCA_910594945.2. Classification (NCBI taxonomy): domain Eukaryota; kingdom Metazoa; phylum Arthropoda; class Insecta; order Lepidoptera; family Noctuidae; genus Amphipyra; species Amphipyra berbera. The sequence continues at coordinate 12,157,302 of OU343125.1, forward strand.
CATTCACGTTTCGAGGTTATGTTGAGGTAGGTAGGTGCAAAGTAGGTACTATGTTACAAATCTGTTTCTATAAGAAACATGTTTAATAGGGTAATTTTTACCAACCCAAAAAATCAAAAACGACATGTTTGAGAAAAACCGGTAATATTTAAGCGAGAAGAAAAACCGGTATCATTTAAGAAGCGAATATACCGGTAATAAACCCGGTAATTTTTCATAGAAAAAATCGGTACCTACCTAATATTCAAGCGAAAAAAAAACAGTTAAAATCGAAACTACAGAAGTTAGTAGGTATTAGTAGGTACGGAACTCGAATGTTAGTCCGAGCTAAACAATGAATGCTTGGAACTCGATGCATCCTCGTCGCGCCGGTATTAAAATGCCTATGTGGCAATGCAATCTATTGCAGTCCGCCATACTCGTACTCGGACCATCGGAATTTAAACGGACGCCAATAGGTAAGCCAGTAGCATTCACGGTTTAAAAATTTGTTCTGCAGGCTTTTTTTCAACGATGCGTCATATTGTTTTACGTAGTGATCCAATATTCAGCTGGTAGAAGAAACGACATGTGTTTAGACTACGCGATATCCAGACTTAAAATAAAAAGTATAACAATGAGCTGTTAAAATCTTCTTGTTCCTGTCCTTATCCCACACTAGGTGTGGTCGGCACAACATGTATTTCGTAAATCCATGTTGTTAGAGGTTTTGGTTTATTGTTTTATGACCGGCCGCCTGCCTGACATCAACCCTCCTTGGGAATGCTCGTTGCGCCGTCTCGCGGGTGACCCAATGTGCTTGCTGATATTATGCACTGGGTGGGACCTAGATGATATATTATGCTTGTCAATCTTATTGCCGATAACTGTTAAAGTGTCTTACATAAATAAAATATCTTTGATTTAATTATTACAATTAAGTATTTATTTCTTTTACAATATATTTAAAACAACAATGATAAACTTAATTTATAATATTCGTAAGTTTATATCAAATACTCGTCTACCGATTATACAATGCAATTCAATAAAACATTGTTTTTGAAAAAAAAAACAAATAAATGTTCTCAGTTTAGAACCACAGTCCGTCTTCCGGTTCTTCTTCGCTGTCAGTGACTTGCAGATCGTCTTGTATCGCCGGATCAGGCTACGAGATGAAAAAAATATCGATATCAAATTTTGAAAAAATGCAGTAGTTTTTTAACGGACGGCTAGTTGTATCGTGTGGAGGGTTGGGTTGGGCCCTCTTATAATAATGAATATAAACATATGAGACCAGAACAGGTATTCTCATTAAGTGATTTCCTTATTAATTAAACTAATTTAAAAATATTCGTTTAATGAGGACCATGATTTACATACCTGCCAATTCTCCGGTGGTTCTTCCTTGAACTGTGGTGGCGGTTCTAATCCGGTACCCTCCAACATTTGTGGCTCCAAGCCCATGTCAGGCTCCATAGGTTCCTCCTACAAGCATAATACGATAGTATGACTGTCATGTACAACACAAAATTACTTTTGGTGGATTAATACACATATAACTTGTTAGCTCTCATCACAATTAACTCACTACAAACGAATTATTTACCTTAACAACAGGCGGGAACGAGTAGTCAGTACTATGCTGATCTAGATCCACGAAGTCGTCAGACGGCTGAGGCAGTTCATCCGGTACTTCGCGCTTGATTAGGAACTCTGATGTGTCGAAACTTGGCTCGCCCAAGGGCGGGTCGTCATCTGTAACAAGATACAATATTATCTATACTATAGCCAATGACATCGTACAGTAGGGGAATGAAAAGTTTCGTCAGTTTTCAAATCCATTCCTTTTCCAAATCGCAGGCACATGTTACCTTTTCAAACTGTTGAATGGAACAGACCAATGCATGAAAAATTATGTTTAATTATTTGGTAGTAAAGGTCAAAATTGCCTTTTGCCTCTATATGACGTAGTAGGGCCATGTAATGACTTTGATTTGATTTAAGGAGTTTTGTTGTAAAAACCACGACATCAATCAAATCGATGATTAAAGAAATTTAAATTAAATAAATAAATAGACATTAGTAGTGTCTGTCACCATGTCACCATATTCCCGTCAAAAAATACATGTATTTACATTTCTATAATGTTGGCATTCATTTCTTGCACGGTGCAAGCAACCTTAAGGTGCATAACTTTTTCATTCCCCTACTGTACATATATCAATCTAGTGAAACGACATATGTATCACTAAAATTATTTAGCAATTGTTCAAATCACTAGATTTTTTCAATAAGTTGTTGTCATCTTCTTATCGTGTCGATGGCAATCTAAATTGAGTCGGCTCAGAACTTAGCTACGAGTTTAGCGTTATCAGAAGCGTCCATTAGTTCTTGTAAGGTGCTGGTATCAGAGCACGCAGGGCATGATATCAGGTGTCCCATTGTTTGTGGAACAGCACCATATTTACGCATCAGGCTGGAATCGTCTATGAATCTCCACCTGAGCAGGTAGTTCTTGCTTCGACCAATCTGGGTCTGGAGTCTGTTTAAAGACTTCCAGGTTAGCCAAGGCTGGAAGATTTTCAGTAGGTGGGACAAATGGGATCGGTAGAGAAGCACTATCACGGTACAGCATTAATCTTGGTTGAGACTGTTCGCCAGTGAGTTTTCCACACAGTAAGTTGTGGTAACCGGTTGAAATATTCGACATCAAACGGAATTTCGTGGTATGCCTAGGAATTTCGCAAAATACACTATACGTCACACATACAAAGATTGACATCAATAAGCGACTGCCTAACGGCATTTTTTTGCTTTGTGATCGATCATGTTTACGTCGTACTTATATTCACTTTTGTAGTAAACACGTTGATAAGACACCGTAAATTGATTTTTTCAACTTACCTTGATACGGTGGACGCACGGCCAGTTGTACCATAGCTTCTGCAGCGACCTTCTGTTCCACCTCCTCAAGCTCTGAGCTGCCACTATCAGAGTACTGGAGATCTAAACATAAACGTTACTATTCAGTTCAACGAAAGGTATAAACGAATAATATATTCTCAGTTCCAAGTGCATTAATAATTTTTATTTAATTATATTATAGGCAATATTCATTATAAATTAAATCTACCATACCTTCTTCCAAGGAGTTTTGATCTTTTCTTGGTCTCCCTCGCTTCCTAGGGGTAGCACCTATAAAGAACACAGAAATATTAAAGAGATTTGTCTGTAAAAAGCACGTGCAATGTATACAAACCCTTCTTGCAGTCAATTCTTTCAAATTTTATCTTGGTTCTGCTGCTTACTGGTTTGTAGACAACGAAATAATATTTTTTGGACGCACGCTGAGTCGCTTTTCATGATATCCACTTAAAGAATCAAACTCATTTAGCACATGGGCAGAGCTGAAATAAGTCCCAACGCCTTACCATCAACAGCTGAAGTAGAGGTGGAAGGTTTGTGCTTTCTGGGTCGTCCACGACCGCGCTTTTCGTCAGGTGGCGGTGCCGGCGGTTCTTCTACATCCAGATCAGAATGTTCAGCCTCTTCTAACATCTTCTGTTGAACGCGGGAGATGTTCGCCTCTAACTGGCTAACATGCTCGCCGAACTGCCGGAAATAAAGTTTAATCGGTATCAGCCCATATACTTTAACTGCTGAATCTGACTGACCGATCGCAAGGGAATATTGCCATAATAATTGGTATAATCAGAGTATGTTAATATAATCTCGTTAGAGCTGCCAATCTCCTTAGCATAATGTCAGATGACCGATTCCTATTATTTACCAAGCGTTATTGGATAAAATTAAGACGCTTGTATCTTTACTAATAACAAAGCTGACTTCATAATTTTGCATAGTAAACCATACATTAGAAGTCTATCACAGAAAACATTAAAGTAGTTAACGAGTCTTATATGCTCAGTTTGGCATTCAAAAATGCTTCCATTGGTAAGCAAAACTAAACGTTTTTGGGCATAGGAACTGGGCATTCGTTGCCCTTTGCGACACTCGCGCCAAGGAAATAAAGAAGCTTCATTGCCGGACCACGCAGCAATTAATACCCAATCGCATATTCTCTATTATCAGCTCAGCATATTGCAGTTCAGCGTATCTACACATGTTTTCTTTTACTTAAACTTAAATATCTTCTTACCTGCTCGAGCGAGTCTTGTGTAATTTTGAGTATGATTTCAGCCTGCCTGGTGAACTGTGAGTTGGGTCCGTTGTACGCGCGACAGTTGTCCACAAGCAGTTGAATGTCGCGGAGGAAGTCGTTGCGACTGTGATACTTGTGAGCTGTAATGAATTATTTATGAGAAAAAATTGGTTGTCTGTAAACTCGGTTTACGGACGATAGTTTAACGTGACAACGTCATAACAAAACATCGTGCCTCTCTATAGCTTGTACCGCACTCTCGCTTGCACGCTCGCCTCAGACGGAACGTGACAATGAGTCAAGCTTTTTCGTGTATGCTGCCGGCGTTCAACATTTTATTAGACGTTGTCACATCAAAATTGTTATAAAATGATTATTTATTTATTCAACTAGAATGGTGTAACAATACATTCGGGATACGAGATGTACGACATCAATAACGGTTTAATAATTATACCTTGGATTTTCTTGCCCATTGTCTCCATGTCAATGGGTTTCTTGATGACGTTGTAGTAGTCTTTCACTTGCTTCTTGTTGACAGGCTTCAAAAATGGCCAGGCTTCGGGCATGATCTTCAGCTTTGTGGTCAGTAAGTTTTCTAGGATGAACGATAGTGCCACCTGTATATGGAAACATTCATTATGAAAAGCTCTTCATATAGATACGTAATGGGGAGGCGAACACAAACAAAAGCACCACCGCAGTCATCACAAACAAACGGAACGAGTTAAATTAACATTATCAATAATGTCAAATATCTTTTAGCCAATCAAATTGCTTTGATACCACCGATAGTGGCGCCATTTTTCCCCAGTTCCCTACATCATTGCTTCGACAGAAGCAGTCCTATCAATTTACCTGGTCGTTATCATCGAGCAATGGATTGATTTGCTTCTCCAGTTTCATCAGCTGTTCCTCCTTTTCAGCCAGTTTTTCAACGCATCTCTGTAACATTCGCTGCGCGGCCACCGTCAAACTGCTTGTAGGACCTAAGAAACGTTTTGATTGTTTTAAAATCCTACATCTATACTATAACATTATAAGGAGGAAAGTATGTAACGAATAAACTTAAAAACTACTGGACTGATTTCTAAAATTATTTTGCCGTTAGAGAGCTACCTTACCACTGAGTAACATAGGCTATATTTATTACTGGTAGAAACTTCTTACGCGGGCGGAGCCGTGAGGACACAGCTAGTTTTCTATAACTTTATTCTGAGTAAGATAAAAAGCTAAATACGTACTTATATAAGTGCTACGTTACTCTAAAAATAAAAATCAAAACTACAAGCAATTTATTTCTCTTCAAGAAAACTGGAAAATACTAAAATGGGCAAGGTCACTGTGATTATTAATATCATCTACCTACTGTGGCAACGTTAGCGTTGAAAACTTTGTTTTTTGCCTCGCTGGATGAGGGAAACTATGTTCAGCAGGTGAAAAAGGAATTAATATACGTGAATGATTCATGGTGGCTTAAGCTTATGAATTATATTGTACATTACAAATAAACATACCATTGTATAGAGTGGAATTTTCCACAATTTGGTTGACATCTGCCAGAAACTCCTCTCGACTTTGATAGTGTTTCTGCCGGAGGTTGTCCCTGATCGTCTGCAGGTCCATAGGCCGTGACACTATGCGGTAGTAGTCCGCCACCAGCTTTGTGTACAAGAAATGTATTGAAATAGTAGGTTGTATGTATAAGTATTAGGTAAAATACGAAAGCCGTATCAACTTTCGTTTTGTAATTTCTGTACGTCTTCTATAAGATGCTACAGTTCAGCAAGCTCGATTCCAAGTAGCGGGTAGCTAAGATTGTGGCCACGCTACTACTTGTAGGCGCGAAAGTCGCGAGACAGCTCGTAGAAACGCACGCATAAAGAAACAAGTCTAACGATGTTATAAGACATACCTTAGGATTAACAGGGAACAAGAACGGCTGTACATCAGGCAGATGCCGCATATGGTTCAGTACATCCTCTAGCAGTGACGACAACGTGACGAGCGGGTCAGTCCTCCTCCGCTCGGCGGGGCGCCGCACTAGGTAGTCGCAGGCGTCGCCCGCCGTGCCGCGGCGCGCCCGCCGGCCCAGCGCGCGCGCCTCGCTGCCGCCGCCCGACCCGCCCGACCCGCCCGCGCGACGACCGGACCCGCGACGTTTTAACTCTTCTGCTGATTGCTGGTGGGAGACAACGCGGTCCGTTTAAAATTACAACTTGAAGTGTTTTAGCTATGTAATAAAACAATATTTTACTGATAATAGGAACTTTCGAGTTTACGATTAAGGACTAGATAACATGAAAAACTCTTTGTATCCAGCTCTATGACAGTAGATATCTGAGACGCATCGTTCAGCCGACGAAACCTGGCGACAGAAAGGAATGTGGGGATTTTTCCGCTGAGATATACCTTGTTTAAGCCTCAATACAGCGCAGAGAGTAGTCAATTTGGTATTGTCTGCTTATCAAGTAGACACATCGCCTTCAGAAACAAAGATAACATAAATGTCATAATCCTATGTCGTCACCGTTTAGTGCATACAGCAGCTCGATATCTGTCTATGGCCATCCCATTACCCCCGTGTAATCTCTTGTTATTAACCAACTAAACTGCAATCCTTATCCCTTTCAGATATTAACTCACCTTAATAATCTTCGAAGGCAACGTCAGTTTGGTTCCTTCAACGTATCCCATATCGTCATCATCAGGTTCCAAAGGCGGAGGTTCAACGTCCGTCTCAGGTGGGGATGCTGGCCCTCCTCCCATCGCGCCCGTGTACAATGGACATGCTTTGTTTGTGCGCATGTGGCCCACTTGACCGCAGGCGCCGCACTAGAAGAAAATATTTGTTTTTTAACCAACTTCAAAAGGAGGTTCTCAGTTTGACTTGTATGAACGTATCTTTGCGAGACCCGTTCGTCATATTTCGATGCGATTTTCACTAATTGAATAAGCTACTCCAAAGGAAGGTACTTACATATGAAATATTCCAAAAATGTTATTCATTAATAATTCATTACGTATGTAACCTCATATCTCTGGCATTTTTAAACCGATTAAGTTTTTTTTTGTTTACAGTTTAGCTGTTCTTTAATATAGCGACATTATTGTTGTATATCAGTTTGCTCAAAAATAATTGAAATAAAATAGTTTAGGAAAATATCATCACTCGAATGCGTACAAAATAACACACAGGTAAAACCTGTATATAAAGTCAGTTTACTATATCTTCGTCATGACTGCCCATACCTCGTCCACTTTAGCGTGATCCATCAGTTATTTACAGTGATCCATTAGTGATAAAGAATATAAAGCCAAACTCTCACATTCGTGTACCTATCTTCAAGTTTCTCATTATATTTACCTTGAGTTTCAAATCGGGCTTCAACTTAGCACGACGTCGTGAAGAGGATGGAGTATGCATATCTGGTTCCTGCTTGATTTGTCCCAGCGGGATCAACCCTGGTGACGGTGAACTCATGTCGATTGACGATGATAAATTCGAATCTGGTAGAAATATACATTGGTATTATCATATTATACAGTGTAACAATACAAGGCAATGGAATGAAATGATTTTTATTCAAAGATTTTTTTGATGTGAAAGATCTAATGCGGCGGTACGGATGTGACAGCGGCTGTTGCGTGGCGACGCTCGCGATGGCAGACCTTCGTAACTCATTGGCTCTCTTCGGTTTGATATGGCCAGTTATCTTACATAGTATATAACAAAGTCGCTCCCGCTATCCGTACGCTTAGATCTTTTAAACTACGCAACGGACTTTAATGCAGTTTTCAGCAATAGATAGAGTGATTCAAGAGGAGGGTTTATATGCCCCACATTAGTATCTCCATTGCACCCGTGCGAAGCCGAGGCGGGTCGCTACTTTTTTTAATAAAATGGGATTCGATATTTCACATCTGCTAGGCGCCCCGGGACGTCTTAATTTTTTTTGTTTACATGATATCATTATAACAAATTAAAAAAAGAAATACAAACTAACATGACTTACTATCAGGGAACGGCCCAGGAACGGTTACATTTCCTGCGAGTCTTTCTCTTTCTTGATTTCTCTTGATACGCCTCAATTGTTCCTGTGTAAAGGAAGTATTTAGAAGTCGGCAGCAGTTGGAAGTATATTGAACGATATTTCGTAAAGTATTTTTACACTGGGATACTCTTAGCTTACTCCTACGAGTAAGTTAACTCGGGACAGTTGTGTATGTCTGTTTTATTTTTCTAGATATTAATACGCTGACATACACATCGCTACAAAAAACAATCGCATTCATATTGCAGTAACCGCCTCACTTTCAAGGCAGTGACTGCATGATATCTTAGGCTGGGGCCAGGCAAGCGCAATTTACGCCGCGCAGAATGAGTCGGCATAATTTTTTTAGAAGGATTTAACAGACTCATTTTGCGTTGTTGTATGTCTGGCCTCAGCTTTACTGCGTTCATATGACGAGATACTAGCTGGCCTATTTTGACTAAACAGCCTCAAAATATACATACTTGAATCCTCCTCTTTTCCCTCTTCATTTCCTCCTTCTGCGACTCATCCATAGTTGCAAACTGTCGTATGAAGGCGTCATCTTTAGTTGAACGTATCTTCATATAAGCTTCGATGACGGCCGCCTTACGCACTAACTCTACGCGAGTATAGCGTTGTCCGGACGCGTTGCGGAAAGTACGCACTATGCGCAGGACACGACCTGCTGGGGTAAAAGGTTTAAAGTTTAATTAATAGTGCGGTCTCAATAACACGAGCTTACAAGTAAAATAACATCGTGAGTGTAATATTGAGCATATTTAGTACTGCATCGTGAAAAAATCGACACAAGCATGTGAAGCCAAGTCAGAGGCCCGTGGGCGGTATAAACTCTGACACCAGGTTAGTCACTAACAACACGAAAAGAAGAAGATATTTATTATTGAAACTCAAGGGGACTTGTAGTTTGAGATTCTGTAGAATTGGTATAGCTGAACAGTCAGATCTCTGTAACTACCTACTCATTAAAAAAATAAAATGACGAACTTAGCTGACTGATTCGGTTTAGGCCAGTTAGTCAACAGAGACCTAAAATGCTTCTCCTCGCTTCGCTTGTCGTCGCACTTAGTTTTGGCTTCACCAGAGAACGCTCGACAGTTTCAGTTGTTAAACGTACAAACCGACTACTTAAAGAATGGGATGAGTAATGGCGGATCCACTATTTGCCTTTCGCTCACATAGAATGGGCGTGAGCGAAAGGCAAATAACGACAACAATAACGACAAAAACAACGGCACCGCCAGTTTCTTGATTAATTACATCGTTGAAAAAGTAACTGGGGCCACCAAAAACACCAAAACATTCTTCAGTACAAATTGGCGCTGCTTAATCACATTTACCTAGATAAGGTCAATAAGGTTTATAAATGACAATTCATATTATTATAATAATTATACCAACCTTGACTGGATGATTGTTGTGAGTCGCTTTGATTGATTTGAGGCTTCTTTTCAGACTGACCGAGGATCATTTTTCTTAATTCTGCTCTCTCTGCCTCCTCCCTTTCCATTGATAACTATCAAATAGAAAACGTATCATAGTTATTGCACGGTACAATACTGTACTGTAGTCTGCGCACAAGTGCTAGTCACCGCCTGAGGTATGCGAGCGGCAGGAGGGGGGCGTGAAACAATAGACGCGCTCTGTCAGTTTGCTTTGTCTTGTTTACCGCGCGCACCCCCCTCCTGTCGCTACCATACCTCAGGAGGCGACTAGCACTTGCGCGCGGACTATAATTGCCAATTCATTACACGAACTAGTTGGCAGTTATTCTCATTTTATAACTTGTGAAAGATATCTCTACTTTTCTCTCTACCTAAGCTCAAGCCATCGCAATCTACTGCTGCTGGACATAATTATGCCTTCCCCAGGACCGGAGAGTATACCTATAGTCGTCACTACACCGGGCATGAAGTGGCACATGGCGCTACTGCTCATCACCAACCAACAAGGGAATTTGGACTGCAAAGTAGATCAGTTATACCGTCATCTGTTGGTCGTCGAAATCAAATGGTAGAATGTATGAATAAGAGTGTACTATATCTAGTTTCAGAACATCTTGTATCGAAGTGGGAGTAAAAAACGTTGAAATATTCACCTGTTCTGTAGTCTTCTTGTTAGCGAGCATATTCTCCAAGTTCTTGCCCATCTCCTCCAAGTCGGACTCTTCACTGACAGAGCTTTCGGCCTCGTCTGTACTCAGCACTTCTGTGCTCGTGAGTACACGGTTCTGTAGCTCGAATATACGCTGGCACTCTTCTTTGTACCTGTACACAACAAATATGTAGTTTTGGTTACTTTAATATGAATATACTGACGCGATAGCGAACTCTGACAAAAGAAATAGTCTCTCTCTAATTAATAGAAAAAAACGTGTCTCTCTCTCTCTCTCTCTCCCTCTCTCTTAGTATGAGGTGGTATATTTTAATAAAAATGCAACATCGTTTATCCCAATACTTAGTGTTTGATGATCTTTTACCTTTCTTGATGCTCAGCTATAGAGAATCTGTTTCCTCTCGAGAACTTCGTCATGCCTTCCTCACCGGCTTTGGCTTTTTCAGTTGACAACGTTCGGACTACGTCAATGACTTCCCAACGAGATAGTTTCTTAATCTGGAATAAATTAATTTATTTTACGTTACAAATAAGGAAAACGACAAAAATTGCCCCTTGCCTGAACATCGCTTCAATAAAAGGATGGAATCATAAAAACGACTCGCGTATGCATGGGCAGTGTATGATTGTTGTCTCCTTGATATGATCCAAAAGTCATATCTTACGACACCCATTAAAAGAGATGGGACTACTTTAATAAGCATAACATCTCGCCGCTCGCGCATCAAGTTCTAACCCCACTTTCAGATAAATATGTACATATAAATTTTAAGTCGATTCTTAGTTGAAAATCATGCCTTTTATACACCTAACAAAAACCACATCTTACCTCTTCCTCAGGCACCCCAAACTTCCTCAATAAAGCCTTAGCATTATTCAAACTAAGTCTTCTCAAATCGGCATCAGTACCGGTTACAGTTCTCTTCGGCTGTTGTTCCTCGTTCGGCTGCTGTGTTGGCTTGTTGGGCACGCGGACATAGGAGAAACCTTCGCCGCAGCCGGTGGGGTCCGCTGGGCCAGTCAGTTGGAGCAAACATTTGCCACGCATGGCTTGGATGTAGGCGCGTGTTGTGTTCCAAGGAGCTACTTTTACCTGGAAAATAGACGTCATATTTTGCCGCTCTTATCTGTAAATGCTTTTTTGACAAGTCAACTTGCTCTAGAGACGTGCGTGTGGAGATATTTGCCCTAATTTAAAAAAAAACTATGTTTGCCGGTCTATTACAGTTGTGTAAATCCCATGCGCAAGATTATTTTTCAATTAATCTGTAAAGTACTCGCTTCTTAACAGTTCTGTTGACGGCCAACAAAACTACCGCCCCTTTATTGCATTCTACCCGCATCGAGTTAATAATTTGGTACTTTTATTTATTGTTCTCATGTAAGTGACGATTGTCTTTAGTGAGAAATAAAGTTCTTTAAACCGAAGTAACTGCATAATTGACAAATGAATGGCCGGCAATAAAGAGCCAAACTTTTATTCGTGTGATTTTATGGCTAACGTGTTAAAATTGAACCTGGTAATTTTTTTCAGTGATGTTTTTTTTAAGATATTGACTTTTCGTCTACTGAAAACTCATCTTATTAATCGAACGCTACCTTAATACACCGGTCGAAAACAAAGCAATCTACTGCCAATAACTACTTACCTCGTCATCCATCTTCAATTGCATTTCTTCATCGTCATCTTCCTGTGGTGTGAATATGAACTTCTCGCCATAGCCAGCGTCTTTGAGTCTTTGCTCGGCGGCCGCCATACTGAAGTACGCACAACACTGCTCCGGGGAAACCATTGCGCGGATTTCTTCTTCAGAGGGAAGGCGGAAGTCTGGCTTTATTACCCACCTATAAAAATATTGTAAAGAATGTTTAGCAAAATGTGGTAAGAGAAAAAAATATCCAATGATGTTTTAAAGCAGGAAAGACAATATGTCGTATTTCTAGTAGGTTTAGTAGTCTCTGCATTCATTAATGTCTAATAAACTTTTTTATGTAACCTCTTTTCTTAATGTAGCCCGTTACCAACATTAGGTTTCTATAAAAGGTTATGCAGACCGCATCGCGATCAATAAATTATCTTACCAATTAGAATCCAGTCCAGTACGCTTAAAGTCTGCACATAACTTGAGTCGCTTTCGTATAGAGCTCTCTGAATGAGACGGAAAAGCTCTCTTTATATCATCCATCTTTATACGCCGTGGTTTATCTCGAGATTTCCAGAACAATCTGTATATGAAGACCTGAAAAAACACAATTATTAAAATGAAAGAAAACTACAGTAGGCAAGGTATTTCGAAGAATATTTTATACTCGAAATTTGGAGAGTACTCTTCAGGAATTTAGAGCTTATGTGACGAAAGGAAAATACACAAAGGTATTACAAACATTTTGAAGGTTTCTTTGTTTTAACTGTGGTGGGAGACAATATAAATTGAAGATAACCAACCTGCAAAAAGTCTCGTACAAAATTATTAGCTCTTTTAGAGTTAGGACCTGGCACTTCATACAGCGGGCATTCTTGTCCAGCCACGAATAATGCGTCCACTTCACGAATGTAATAAGATTGTCTGAAAATAAGCAGTTGTAGATTATTATTGGAACCATTCATCTGGTTTCTGTCTTCTTTAATTCCAATATTTGTTGACACGAGCATACAAACCCGCAGTTCCTGAAAGGCTGAACAATGCAATATCCGCGCGCGAGGGCTAATCACCGCCTGTCGTATGTGACCGGCAGGAGGAAGGTGCGCGCAGTAAACAAGACAAAGCAAACTGACATAGCGCATCTATTGTTTCGCTCCCCCTCTACTCGACTATAATTAATCACCTCACAAATCTCATGTCAACTGCACAGCAATGATTGGTTGTTACTTTTTTGGTCAACCAATCACATTAGTTGATGGTTGACATGAACTTTGATAAGACTATTTTGATCAGCCTTTCAAAAACCAAGAGTGAGAATACGTGAGATGTCTGCGCCATCGTATAGCAGAAATCAATGACTCACCTCGTCCTTATAATCAAGAAGTCAGAATGCTGTAGTGTGTGTTCGTATATAGGCGCTCTATACATATTGTTTTCAACAACGGGCTGTGTCGCGCCCGGCGGTAAGATACCCAGGAAGGGTGAAGTATGCGCGTAAGCAACCTCGCCATATTTGAGCGGTTTGGGACCCTCGTCCTGTGAAAGTGAAGTTTTTCTTTAAGTAGCAGTTACGAAGATTCATTATTTAGACTTTGTCAACAAAATATGAATACCAAATGACTAGACAAATTTAATTTAATTAACTTCCAAAGTTTCAAAATTTCAAGACTTATTACCATGAATTATATTTAAAAAATTGGCCTGTGAACTTCAGATATTAAGCATATCGACATTTCAAGCACATTTTTCATCATAAGCCATAAATATAATTATATATCTAGTTTAAAATCATAATGAAAATGGTTTTAGTATGAGTAAATGAGGCCTACCTTTGAATTTGCACCGCCCCTTTTGGACCCCTTTGGCAATGAAAATAAAAATACACGTTTTTAAATAATATAACCTAAAAAATTGCGGGCAAAATGTTCTACAATTGATGAGATGTGTCAGAGATCAAGTTAATAAATTGCTGTAATAAATAACACAAATACACACAACACACAGATGGAGGGTAAAGTTCTACTATAAAGATGTAGTTTTTATCTTTATGGTATGGAACCCTTATAAAGGCTCATTTACACGGTGCAAGTTTCTTGAAGCAAGTCTCATGCTATCTCTGTTTTTTTGTAGTAGAGAAAGACAAACATAGCATGAGATTTGCTTCAAGAAACTTGCACCGTGTAAATGAGCCTTAATGATTAATACCCATAGACCACAACATGGGACAGAGTGGGAAGGGTCTAAAAGCGAATGCTCACACTGTATATAAAGCGCTAAACGCGCGTTGTCATGTAGCGACGTAGTGAGCAGGTATAGTGCTACCGTTTCACTACACCGCGGGATGAAATACGAATATTTCACGGTGTATAGAACAAGGTGAACCATCATACATTTCTACACTACGTCACGTGGCGTCACGACAACGAGGTCTCATCATAGGGGTGAGTTTGCTTAAGATTCCTGCTATAGTGATAAATATTTTGGGTAAGGCCGACGTCAGACATTCGATAAAGACAAGCAAAATCGAATATAATAGAGATGGGTAACTCAGCAAAAATCCTTGCGTTAACTCAGTAACTCAGGCGCAGTTAACTGCGCCGGTTCATTGCGCTAACTCAAAATTGCGCCATGGCGCAATAAAATGAAAGCCGAGTGAGCAACGAAATGCGCGCCATCTGCACGCCGCGCTCACAGGTTCTTAGCACAAACAGCGCGCAAACAGCGTTGGCTCATTGTTCACTTATCGAGTGAGTGAAAGAATGAATAATATCGGGCATGATGACACCCCGATATTATTCACAAAGTGAAATCTAGAAAATAAAGATTACCTAGGTATAACTCTATTTACATTTCACGGAGTTGCAGTGTATAAAAATGATATTCGAATTTCCCGGTCCTGCGCTGTGCGCCAGTGCATTTTGAAGAAGTGAGTTAACACATCCAGCGCAGTAAACTGAGTTAGCGCAATTGCGCGGCGCAGCGCAGTGTTACCCATCTCTAGAATATAACACTAGTACGAAGAGTTATACGAAGTCAACGTATGTTTGAGTTTGTCTAGCACCGGCCTTTGTAACAACAGCAACTTCTGTCAATTTTGATAATGAATATGAGTTAAGAAATCACGACGTATTTTAATCAACCCACAACGCACACAGTGCACCCTTAACCACCGTGAGTTCTCAGTCTAAGTTAAATCAGAATTAGAAAAAGACATACCTTGGCCGCAGTACGTTTGTAGTAGTTTTTAATCTTGGAACACATGCCCACTTGGCTGATAAGCGGCGGGTGTTCCTCGCAGAACTCTACCAATACAAGTTCACCATCCCTACCACTCAGATCTTCAGGCGTGCGCATGAAGAATACGTCACCGCCGCCAGAAGCTAACCTTTCGGCTTCGCGTTGCTGAGGACAAAAATAACAAAATGAAAACTCAGGTCGCAACGGACAGATCAACGTAATTAAAACATTGAAACTGAAGGCTATACAAATAAAATGCTGCAGTGAACATCTTGTTTTCTTTTTAAACTGGATAGGAAACGAAGAAATTAGCGAGTCTTGGGTCCGTAAAGCTCTCATCCTAGTTTTCTTTTTGATAAGACTAGAGTTGGTGATTTGATAAATAAAACGTAACTCCAATGTAACTGAGATTCTACTTCCAGGCCACCATGTTAAGAAGAGTTTATTAATATGGGTCTTAGAACAAAAAACTTTCAAGATAAGCTTTAAGAGTATAATCTGATACGGTGCGATCACGGCTGTACCCTATGGCAGGGATCTGCACATTGAGGATGCTAAATAAAGCCTATGCAAACCTGGTATACGGTCATATGTAAAGGTCATTAAAACAGCAAACTTTTAAGCTAATTCTAGAATATACAACATACCTTAGCCTTCTTCTTAATATGTTTGAGCAACGGCTGCACAGGATGCGGTCCGGGCGCGGCGAGCGGTCCGTACGACAGTTTCCTCATAGGCGGCCGGTGGAAGGCTCTCAGCCGGGCCGGACCCATGTGAGTCTGTATGAACGGGGCCCGTAGTTCCACCACGGGCGTGCTGTGTTGGATCAGTTGACCTCCGCCGACCTTGAGGCGCGGGTTTTGGGACTTCGCCATGTAGAAGCTGGGGTACAAATATTTGGATAAGTCTTCTAGTAACGTTTTTGGTTGTTTTAAATAATTATAATTTGTATGTTCAGCTACTTTAACGATCATGTGTAATCAAAATAGCGGACTCATGAGTATGGCAATAAAGAAAGCACGTCAAACCGAATCATTTGACACCTTAACTAAGTTGACTCGTACAAATTTCATGAAATAAGAATCTAATCGAAACTGAAACCTAACGTGCTGTAAAAATAATTATAC
Organism: Amphipyra berbera; assembly: GCA_910594945.2. Classification (NCBI taxonomy): domain Eukaryota; kingdom Metazoa; phylum Arthropoda; class Insecta; order Lepidoptera; family Noctuidae; genus Amphipyra; species Amphipyra berbera. Next base: position 12,173,623 of record OU343125.1, read on the forward strand.
TCTTTCACAACAGTGCACTGTTAATAAGTCCTCATTTGTTTCCCAGAATATATTTCATAACGCATTTTTGACACACACACAAAATGGCATCTCTAACATAAAATAATACTCACACATCATTGGATATATTGAAGGGATCTCTATCAGGTGACTTGGGTGGGGGCGGCGGTGCATCCTCCTGTAATACGTTGATCACGCCAGCTTTGCCGAGCAAAATCTTTGACTTCTTTACGTGAGGATGCGGGATCTTCACTTTAGGGGCTGGTCCTCTCTCTATGACAATAAATTAAGACTTTTCAAAATATATTTGAGCATAAATCGAATTGGTTTGACGGAAAGGAGTTGTAGCAACTTGTTAATAATAATAAAAAAATGTAACTTCAGTACGCTTCTGCGCAAGATGGCAGTTACAAAGAATTTCACAGACAAATATGTTTAGGTTGATGAATCTATAGAGAAAAAGAGTCACCGCCCTTCCACCTCAAACGCAGTCTCGTGATGTTGCATACTAAGCTTAAAATTAAATTATGTTACTTTAGTTCCATACCTCTAGTAATCTTCGACGGGTCAACATCATCAGGTATACCCAATATAATATTTTCGTCATTAGGATCCAGGGTCAATATCTTCGGCTTTGGCACCATGCACATGTTCTCTGCGTCCCATATGACCTCTTCCTCCCATGTGCCGTACACCAACTCTTCGTTTTCCACAGGGAAAATACTGTACCATGTGTTGTCTTCACCATCAGCTGCGGTGGCCCCAGGATCTTTGTTTGATGATGATGCTGTTGCACTGTGAAATAGTCCTTTAGTGAAGTTTTGGGGAAAGTTATGGCATGGAGTCATAAACAAATGAAGTGCTTTACGAATCAGCTCTGTGTGAGGTGCAGGAGTGGAATGAACATTTTGATCAAACAGCGCAGAGTCAATTGGCGAATAGCCAGATTGGAGAGTCGTCACTCAGACTTTTGCCTACACCTTAGCTTAGTACTCTATTCGTTTACAACTCAGGGGTAATATAATACCTAGCCTTTTCTCAACTATATTGGGGTCAGCTTCCTGTCTAAACAGATGCGGCAGAATACCAGTATTTTAAATGGAGCGACTGCCATCAGATCTCTGCAACCCAGTTACTGTGCAATGCCGATATCCTAAGGTTAGACCGGTTGTCAGACTTTTGGCTTCTAACTACTCGTAACGAGTCTCATAGGTATTCGTATGACACCCGGGACCAACGGTTTAACATGTTCTCCGGTGCACGGAGGGATCTCGATGTGTAACGAATGGTCACCCATCCACGGACTGACTGCGGAAAGCACAGCTTAACCTTGCAAATCATATGATCCGCGCGGTTGTTAACTAGCCACGAGCCCCTCTGAGGTAATAATATTTGTGACCGAGAATGTATAACAAGCTATCGGTCAATTGTTAGGTAAAATCAAGATCTGGTCGTCTTAACACTATTAATTCCTTGGAATACTACATTAATGATGCTAAATCTAAATTGTAACTTGATAAACAAACTTACGCAGGAGGTTTAGGTTGCAGCGGGGCGGGAGGCTGCGGGCGCGGGTGTGAAAACTGTTGCGCCGTGCGACTCACTGACGTCGGTACCCAGCCCGCTGCGTTGCTTTTACTGTTCAGGCGAGCTAGCACCTAAGAAAAGTACTATTAAAAACTACGAATCACGGGTATGGTGATCTATATGTGGTAACCATAAACACAGGTTGTCGTGGTTCTATACAACGCTACTTTGCACACGGTGCGTTGCCAACAACGCAGCGTGTGCAAAGTGGCGTTATACTGAGTATTGAGTAGAACAAGTAGCAAGTTTCATCAACCTGATTTAAAGGCTATGTAATAGTCAGTGTGAAAAATCTTGGTTGCTCTGAGCAGAAAGTGCATGGTTGAAAAAACAAACCTTATGTTTGATCTCGCTGCCATCCCATATGACGTCATCCTCCCATTGCAACTGCGACACCATGAGGAAGGAGTCGTCAGGGAAACCACTGTCTGGGTCTTCCTCATTCTCTGGCTTATCTGGATTCTCTTCTTCTACCTCTTTCGGCTTTTCTTCTCTTTCTGGCGATGGTGCCTAAAAGTGTAGACGTCATATCAATGAATTCTTCATTAACTATCAATTTAGTAGCATAAAACGAGAACCATAATTATAAGGTAGTAAGATAGACCCTGGTTGGTTCTGAGGTCAGGATAACTAAATTAATAGAGATATCCTTAAATCCCGGCTTTGGTGTAGTATTCTACTCCTTCACATTTCGATGAGCGTATACACTACGTATACCTACATTTGAAATTATATAATACAAAGTTAAGCCAACAGTACAAAATTTACATAAATACATAGAGTTACTTACCTTAACTTTAAACCCGTAATCAAATCCGTCACCAGTCTCGGGAACATTGAGCATGTCATACCACATCTGTGCAGGCCCGAACCGCCAGTGCGCGGGAGTCGGCCTCTGAGACTTGTCGCCTGAATTGCCAGAGTTATTGTCGTTGTTCGAATGCTGGTTCTCTTCCATTGGCCTGTAATATTGTATTGGCAATTAGATCCGTACATTTTTTTATAAATATAAATTGAATTAAATTCCTACCAACAATAAGATAGGGAGTTATTTTGGCTTAAAAAAATGAATAGCTTTATCACATCGAATTTAAGCATTTTTACATGGTCTACAAATAGTTCATACTTCAACAATTTATCCTCATCGTCGCTAGCATACTGCGCCTCCTGGTTGTCTGCAGGTGTGGGTGGAGTATCACTACTCGTACTACCGCTGCGCTTGCGTCGCCGGCGCTTCTTAACACCGCGCCATATTTGCGGCAAGCTTGACAACTTCCCCGGACCGAATAGACGAGTGAATAGGAGCACCTGAAACGTTTGACTGAGTTTAGTAAGCTGAGACATATTGTATGTATTATTCTAAAAACGTGTTTTTTTAAACGATCATAGCGCCAGTTTAATTCACGCCATACATAATGCTGGCAGTTACATAGCCACACGTAGAAAAGCCAACTCAACTCTTTACCTACGAAATATTTGAATTTGCACTCCCAATCATGCTGGTACTAAAATATAGCTATAATAAAAAAACAACTTCGCAAATACTCTTATGAATAAAAATAACTCACTTTATCAGGTCTGAAGTCTGGAAACAGTTCTCTCACATCAATATTTGCGTATTTAGATGGCAACATAGCAGCCAGTGGTGTTTCCAACCTCCTTGGCCTCTCTGAAGATTTGTGAGATCTACAAATTATAGCATAATACATTCATTCAAGCTTCTCGTCACTCTTATTAGCCTGTAAACATCTACTGCTGAACACCACCTATAGATACCCACCTCACAATGACAGACTTGAACAGCCTTAGCTATTTGTCACGACGGTGCTACTCATCTTCTTAACAAAATCCCCTAATTACCTTTTACAACACCTTGGGTTAGAGAGGGAGTGGAATATTATTTGATGGGAAATTCCAGCGTGACCAATTCTAAATATAATTATTTATTTTTTACTTTGCTAAGTTTTCTTAGCAACCTAAAATGTGTTTTGGCCATCGAAATGAGAGATCGGACGTACAAGCAAATAAGAACTCTTAATACTCACGGTATTGTAGTCGGAGGCGGCATGAGCTCACCGTCGCCTTCCATATCTCCTTCATAGCCCTCATCATTAGTGCCTTGTCCACCAGACCGATAGATATCTTCCTCTTTCCACTTACTTCTTTCTTCCTTCTTTTCACTCTGTGGACAATTGGTATCATCGACCGCGGACTTAACATCGCCCTTTGTCCCCTGTGCCTCTGTGTTTGTCGTGTTTTTCTGTGCGGCCAGGTTAGTGCTATTGTCTAGTTCCTAGTGTTAACACAAATATGTCAGTGTGCTGACTATATTATACTATGCGGAGAATTAACTGGCGGATGCATTTTGGAATTTCCATAAGAGTTAATATAGACCCAGTATTAGGTCAAAGATTAATTTCGCAATTATTTAAAAACTTTTACAAAATTTGTGTTATGATAGATTACCCTCATATTCTCTTCAACAGAATGATTGAACTAAGCATCTGCCAATTGATTCTGAATTGGAACGAAGATATTAGATCACAAAACAACACAAAAAATTTCTACATAACCCAGTATGGTAGATGGAGATTTGGAGGTCCCAAACTCCTGTGCAATTCAATCACAATAAGTGCTTGTTACCATATTAGCCTCAGGTCCATAATATAGGTATCATAAAAACAGAAAAAATTAGCATAACAGTCAGTTCCCACGTTGTGAAAAAAAAAGGAATATCAGTAGCACATTACCTTCTCTCAGCTTCTTGAACCTTATAAGTGTTTGGCTAAATATCAATCGCCGTGCCCCTACGTGCGACTACGAATCGATAAAATAATACCTACAATAAATATATTAAGCTTTTTTAATACTTAAAGCTATGAAACAATTTTAATTGTTGTAAATCATATCTCTATTGAATAATCGTGTTAGTTGTACCACGCAGTTCATAGGACGTAAATAGAACAAAAAAACCATGCATGTTCTCTGTCGCAGAAATCCGACACGCGCGGTAGAGGCACGGAAATATTTGTCGCAGAAATGCGACTCAAGCGGTTAAAAGGTTAAACTTTATTCCTCTTATTACAAGAGGTGGTGTAAGCAAAACCTACTTTTTAAAATAGCCCTGTCTCTGTTTGTTATATGACGTTAGAAAGTGATGGGTATATTTTAAATCTGGGTTTACCTCAGTCTTGGTTTAAACCATTTCTCGTAATACAGTGGCATATGTTTGTAAAATATGTATCATTAATTATAGGACTTTCATTCTATTAATCCTAATTTTATGATCACAGTTGATAATGTTGTCTATGGCTAACCCTAGTGAGTTACTTTATCGCTTAACATTAATCTCACAGACTACTAAATGAAACTACAATTTTTATTTATTTATTATATTTCATTTATTTAAAGTTTACTTGAATTACAAAATAAAATATGTATTGGTTTTACTTAAAAGCTAAACAAACAAAATAAATAAATTATTGCACCCATTTTACAAACTGAAATGGTGTGTTCACCAGAACCATACTATTTTGTCTTTGGGTCATATAATAATATAAATTGGATACATAAATTAGGCAGGAATGGATCATAATATGCAGTTTTAAAATGTTATAAAACACACATTGAGGTCATCTATTAATTGAATGCAACTAGTCTAGACCTTACTAGATGTGACAACAGGTTTTGAGGTGTAGATACAATAGGTTATGCAATCTTTGTTGAGGTTACGACATAGGTGACAGTTTAGGTTTTTTAATGTTTATTTTTCTCTCCTCATCAGAAGAAGTTGATTCATCTTCATCAGAGTCGTCAGAACTACGTTGTATTGATTGTTGCTGCACAAGTACTTCTTGGACACCATTGTTATGAGATTGATTCAAATTAAGTAACGTTTTCAGCTGATTTATTATGTCCTCCTAAAAAAACAAAAAAAAAACAGCTATTACAATATCTCCAAATACATAAAATTTATATAAAGAACTATTCCCTATTTCACTTTTATGACTATGTCATAAAAGTGAAATCAATTTTAGGATGATTGATTCATACTTTATTTACGTAAATAATCATAAAATAAGTAATACAAATAATTCACAACATACCTTGAGTCACTCGCCATACATAATCACTAACCATTAGTCTGAGAGGCTAATATTTCGCCGAATCTCCGAAAGTAAAGTGTGTAACCGCAATGTATTTATTTCTTTTTTACTAGAAAAGTACAGTTTTTTACTGTACTTATTTATTTGGTGGTGGGGAGGAGGTATTGGTAACACACCAAAACATGAAATGCGTCCAGCCCTCCGATTCAGAACTATTTGATAAGTTGGTTGTCAAACAATTCAGTTTTTTATCTCATTAAGACAATCATAGGCATATAAACCGAATTGGTCGACAAGTTAGTCATCAAAACATTCTCAATCAGGTGACAGGGTTGGTAGTCTGTTAGACTAATGTTTAGTGATCTAGGGTTAGCCTTAATCTACTATCTTTGTGCATGCAATGTTGTTATGCATCATGCGATTTTACCTTGATGTCTTCAGCAGCATCGTCAATATCAAAATAGTCTATAGCCGATGGACTTTTCTGTGTATAATCTGAAAAAGAAGTATAACAACACATTGACATTAGCTTCGGTCAAGGGTGAGGGTGCCTCTTGCACCTGCACAATGACTACTTTGTGTAAGAACTACAGTCTTCTGTGCCAAATACTAGCAAGTTGTAATGTGCAGGTTGACTTCTGCAACTGAGTTTCATATTGTAGTCACACCAGCAGCAAGTAAACATTTGCAAATTTCACAAAATTAAGTGAGCAAGGGAGTGCAATAACTTGGTCCATAAAATTTGTTTATGGATTTGGCACTTAAGAGTCACAGAAAAGCAGCAATAAGAGTAATAACGATGTTTATTCTGGCGAACATAGAAAGTGTCAATGTTAAGCAGTGGGTATTCACGGGATGATATAAAAAATGGTAGCCATTTCTCTTTATGCTCAGTATTGCCCAGTTGAACATTTTTAATAATACAACACACAAGGTATTTCATTATAATTTCAAATATTCATGTTAATTGATTAATATTGACACTTGAATGAAAAAGTTTGCATCAATAGACTACGATTTTTTACCTTTTTCTTGGTCTTCTTTACTAACTTCCTCTTCATCAAGTACTTCTGAAAGCATCGAACCCAACCCGAGGCGGGTGAGCGCTGACAACATCCGCTTAGATTCTCCATCAAGGAGTCCATCATCTTCCAGCTGACCGCGTTCGTCAATATTACCGAATAGAAACCCAGTCAAATCCATGCCAGGGCTGCTTTCGCCCGGGTCATCGCTATCACACATTTTTAACGGCAAAAATACTCCAAATTAGATTATAATATCGTGCATTACATGCACTCTTTCAGCTTTATCTTCTTGTAAGTGTTAAATATAAAGCTAGTATTATTTTTGATACAAACACCACCGTAAGCAAGCGCTTGGTTTTATTTTGACTTTGACATTTAAGAGCAAGAGGGTAGCCAACTTCTAAGATACTTTACCGCTAATCCTAACCAAAGAAAAAACTAAATACCCCAAAAAAAAACTTATGAAAAAGCCCTGATATTAAAATACCATTTATTTAGTTTTATTATACTTTATTTAGCTAGATTTGGGCATAGATTAAATGATTCTTGATGTTTCCTTCAATTTTATTAAAGATATCTTGAACTCTATGCTACTAAAAATACCCTTAAAATTTTTTGGTCCGTAAATAAACCCAATTCCACATTTGTTGCCCCTAGCTTTAGGGAGAAAACCACCAAGTTGGCAACCTTTTGACATGGTATTTCAGATTTAGTAATGCTCTGTGGTACAGTCCCACTGATTTATCTGTGAAATGAGTGGAGGCGCTACTGTCGCATAAATGTTGTCAGTTCACTTCGAATTCTTTCTTCTTTAGGGAAAATAATAAATTGATGAGTAATTTATTAAAAGAAAAATTAATTCATTTTTCATTTTCTAAAACCATCCATTGTTTGGAACCTATCTAATTCACTACAATAATTTGGTGTGCAACAGAATCAGCACCATTACTATAGTCGGACCATTAATTCGATGCAGTAACTTGACAGTTCAAAGCAAAATAATGATACCATACTAAAAATAATAGTCTTGGGTAGTGAACGATTTTAAGAAAAGAATGAATACCAAAAATAGTTCAATTTAAACAAATTTCTACAAATTCTTTGTACCTCTTCACGATGCTGTTCTCTTAGACCTAAATTGACTGATAGAGAATGCCCTATGACTTTAAGTCCGTATTATATACCACAATCGTGCATTGAAGTATTAAATAAATAAATAAATAACCTTATGTTTAGTTATTTGATGCTTGAAAAACGTCATATCAGTAGTTACTAGCGGTTACGGCTATTTTTAACAGTGATATATCGTGTTTTGATCCTCAAGATATTAAATTCGATAAAAAGTATGCATATAAGTACATTATAAGTTCATTCGGTTTCATTAATTCTTTTTTTCACCTCACTACCTTTTTTTGTCATAAACTGGTATCCCTCTAACTGTCAAGTTACTGCATCGAATTAATGGTCCGAGTATACCTACTTATTTAATTGCCTTTTCTTTGAGCGAAATGCTTTGACTGTGTTTTGGTCTATATAAGTATTATCTAGGTCTTTAGAAACAATTTTTCATGAATCTACCTACCTAGGTACTTAGGTAAATGGAAAAATGACGTCATTACGGAAACTTGGTTTTCAAATAATATTTGGAGGCACAGATACTAGGCTAAACAGCCAACAAATGGCTGATTTCTATAACTTGCGAAGCGTTATTGGTTAAAATTGAGACTTGTATCTTTAACAATAATGAAGCAAAGATCTCATAGGTTTGCATAGTTATGCAAAGTTAGGTTATTGGTCTATTTATATGCCCAATCTGACAACAAAAAGTTCTACCATTGGTAAGCAAAACGATTCGTTTTTGTTTATGGAAAAAAACATGGAAACCGGTCATAAGTTCTTCAATGAAAAATCAAATTCAGTCACTCTCGGAATGCCGAACACGTATCTGGCATTAAAATGGCGTAAATAACTTTTATTAAAAAGATTTTCTGAGGGCAGCGTAAACAGTAGTGATAGATGTTTTTGTAAAAAGAATATTTACGAGAGAAGAAGAAAAAGAACCCCACGATAGTGATACTGTCTACTCCTATATCATGAGTTCGTTTACAGACACATCTTCACATGCCCAAACACTGAAACCCGGAAGAAGTATCTGTCTGTAGGCCATAGACATACATATTCCGTGCGTGAATCAAACCTGTGACATGTGCAGCAGCTAAGCGGTCAGCGACTGTGGCAATCGTGTCGTCAAAACTTCTTTTGTAAAAACCAAGCGGTTCAATTATGGGTTTCAATGTTTTAAAGATATTTCTATTCCTTTTTGTGAATTACATCGCCAAAACACACACACGACACAAAACGACACGTTTGGTGCAGTGACTGAGCGATCGGCTTCTGCGCTACGGGTCGTGGATTCGATTCCCGCACGGAACAAATGCCTACAGATAGTTGTTCCGGGTCTGGATGTTTGTGCGTGTGAAGATTTGTGTTTGTAAACGCACCCACGATACAAGAGAAATCAAAATGTGGGGCAACGTTTTAAAAAAAAAAGAATGACTATCCTCATAATAATTCTAATAGTGCACTGTTGTAAATAGTCCTTTAGGTACCAGTAGCGAAGGGTGAATTTTCTTAAAAGGGAAGCCGGGACAAACTCAAAATATATTATAACTTATTTCTTTGATTGTTACCTTCATAAGCAAATGTTATACCTGCAATGTAACTTCGTAAATAATTATTTGTTTAAATGATAATTGAAAATAACAGATACTAGTATTTGCCATATTTCGAAAGGGAAGCCGATAGGAATCGAGTTGTATGGAGCCTTCGCCACTGTTAGGTACCTACTAAAGAAAACAAACAAATAGAAATGGTATTGTAGTTTATTGCTTAAGAGCCTACAGCCGGCAAGTAGTCCATTGCTCCCAATTTTATGTGCGCGGGTTGATGTTAAACAGACACACTCTATTTTTCTTTTGTTCCTAAATCAACATGATAAAATAACACAGAAAAACAGCCCAAAATACGGTACAAAAGTATCTGAATGCCTACATACTTCTGGTGTATTTTAGAAAGGAAATACTGCAGACCATTTTGAATTAGTTCTGAACAGGTAGCACATGTACTAACAGCAGTGGCGTAGCTTGCCCAAGACGGGCCTGTATCAAAAATTTTTGGGGGGCCCTTCTACCCGACTGCGGCGATGTCCAAATGGAGAAAACCAAACCAAAAACCTTGGTCCATGATTGTGTGAAGTGTCTGGGGTGTGCTGAATTTAGCGTTTAAGAGTTTAGAGTTTGGCGTACGGCCTAAGAGCTTGAGTGATATTATGGATAACATTTTACGAATTTTTGCTTACACAGGTCGGAGCCACTGTAGCTCGAGGGCCCCGTATCATTGTTACGGCTGATACAGCGGTAGCTACGCCCCTCACTAACAGATACTAACTACGACTAGCTTCTAACGAAACCTAGGTAGAGAAAATTTAACAACCCTCCAATTCTCCGTTCCCGTATCCAAAATCCATATCTACTTACTTATCAGCATCAATTCGCAATTTTCTCATAGAAAATGACAAGATGTATGAATGTGGATGAAGCGAAAGGGGTATGTAAGAGTCGTAGCATGTGGCGTTCTATAGTTTCTGCCTACCCCCATGGGAAAAAGGCGTGAGTTTATGTATGTATGTATGTATGTAAAATGGGCATTTTGCAAACATGCGTACCTACTTTCATATTTTTGCTTCGATTTAGATTTCGCATACTTCAGCAAGCTTTATAGAAGTGCACGCTTTGTATCAGGGATAACCTAGTGGTGTGACCGTCGGACTGCCAAGTCATGGGTCTCGAATTTGAACCCAAGGCACGCACCTCTGACTTTTCGGATTAATGTGTGTATTGTATAATTATCACTTGCTTAAAAACGGTGAAGAAAAACATCGTGAGGAAACCGGCATGCCTGGGAGATATTTCTCGACGCCATGTGCAGACAAGTTAAGCCCATGGACGGCATAAACTCTGACATCAGGTTAGTCTCTAACCACACGAAAAGAAGAAGAAGAACGCTTTTGCAACTGAGAGCACACAATCCAACACTCTTTCACTGGATGCGGATACCTAAGTACCTATATCTAAAAAATCATCCAGGTTTTTGCTAATTAATGCTGATTAATGTGATCGCCTTTTACGAGAAGAGAGTAAGTACTATTCTATGTCTGAAACCACATAATAAAATACAGGACCGGGGCATTTGAAAGAACCTGTTCTCTCTATTCAAATTAAAACATATTGCCCATGTAAATCAGTTCCAAAGAGGATTAAACCCGTACTATTAGTTACATCGTGACAGACTAAGCTAGTTCATTTCAGCCAGCCTGTAAAAGCCTGCTTGCGGATTGTCCGGATAATTTATGTCTGCGGTGGCAGGGTAGTTCGATATACGCACTGGAATGGTCGTGTTGCGTAATCCACATTCCTAATTACCGCAACAAGCGGTGCTGTCATCTGCTATTATTAGGTAGGTAGGTGATTAGACGTGGCTACATAATTAGTACGCTAACATTAGACATTAATAGGTAGGTTTAAGGATAAGTTATGGTGTGGAAATTGAAAATGAACGTAATTACTCCACTTTCAAAGTGTTGTGATTAGGTATTAGTTATCGAAGGAGGATTGCAGGTTTGCGGTGCATGCTTTTGTGAATCCCGCGACCCCGGCCGAACGGTCAGGAGAAGGAACACCGTTGGTTTTTAGCCGGTAAGAATCCGGCAGACCCCCTCACCTTCCCCGGGCGAGGGACATCAATGAGGATGTTTCAACGATAAAAAAAAGGCCTTGCAACCGTCATTATTATAGTAGGTAGGCGATAGTCCGATACACGAATATGACATTTCCAATGAAAGATTTATTTTATAACTAGGGACCCGCCCCGGCTTCGCACGGGGGCATGTGGGGCATATAAACCTTCTTCTTGAATCACTCTATTGCTGAAAACTGCATTAAAATCCGTTGCGTGGTTTAAAAGATCTAAGCGTACAGACAGCGCGAGCGACTTTATTTTATACTATGTAAAGAAGATTATCACTATCGCTAAATATGTTCAGAATACATAGTCTTTCCTACCCAAATACAGTCGGGAAAAGGCAATTTTAATTTCATCTCCAAATAAAAGATTACCATTCATTTTTATGGATGTTCTAGTGATTAAACGCTTACTTTCCATGTAGGAATGTCTGGGTTTGAACCCGGCCCGCATCTCTGAGTTTTCGAATTCATGAGCGGATCAGAATTTAATTATCACTTGCGATAACGGTGAAGGATAACATCCTGATGAAACTTGCACATTTGAGGGAGCTCTAAAAAGTTCCCGATGGTGTGTGTAGTCCGCCAACTCGCGCCAGGCCAGCGTGGTGGACTAAGACCTAAACCCTCCTCATGCTGACAAGAGGCCCCTGCCCGGCAGTGGAACGGTACTGGGCTGATTGTTTTTATTTTTATGGAACTTCAACGCTGAACACGAGCTATGCAGTTTCGTATTCTGCAGGCCTAGCACGAACATTTGACGTATAGTATCGTAAATATAGTGAATTTTGAATCGAAAATACAGCTGTCCTATAACATTTTGGTTAGTTTTAGGCTTTGTTGCACCTATTCTAAAGTATTGTGTTATTTTTTGGGGAAACTCCACTGAAAAAGTAGCTGTTTTTAAAGCGCAGAAGAAATGTATACGTGCCATAACTAATATAAAGCTAACTGATAGCTGTAGACCTTTCTTTTTAAAATTAAACATTTTAACATTACCATGCATATATATATTAGAGGTTGTATTATTTGTTAGAAAAAATGCAAACTACTTCAAAAAGCTAAACAGCAGGAGACATAAGTTCAATATATGTTTACCAGAAAACAAGACAGCGTTACTAAATAAAAGTATATTATGCATGGCTCCACGTATTTATAATCATTTACCAAACTCGGTCCTCTCCATTATTGATATAAACATATATAAAAACAGTATTAAAACATTGTTAGTAAAAAAAGCATATTATTCTGTTACCTGAATATTTACAGGATAAACTTTTGTAATTCTTCTTTTACTGTCTTTTCTTTTATCATTGGTACATACCTACGTGCATAGTTTCATAGGTACCTATTTTGTAATTTTGCATGCCTCATGGTAGGATATGGCTAATGGTCACTATTGTTTGTATAAGAACTTTTGTACCCATATTCGCAAATGAATAAATGATTTGATTTGATTTGATTTTTTGTGACATGCACAATTTGACGTCACGTTTGTTACTAACGTGACAGCATTTATGCTAGGCCTACACCGGCCGAATTATCACTGTTCCAGTGAGAGAAAGTGACGCGGCTATACAGGTCGTAAAGCGCCGTCACATTCTCACAACGGAACAATTATGATTTCAACACGTCATAATACGCCCCCTGTTCCCTTTAACAATACAGAGAACTATCTAGGTATATTGAGATAGTAACGAAAACATTCCATCTATTAATACACTTAAATAATTCTTATTATAAGGTAATGTATACATATGCTGTGAAGCGTGATTGCTGAAGGGGATATTCAAGAGGAAAATGCAAAATAGGCGCCATCACTGGAAGCGTAAAGGGCTGGAAGTTCTTTTTGATCCTGCCATGCGATTAACACTCTGATACGGTATCCTTGCAAATTGTTGCTTTTGTTCTTATTCTTATCCTTTCTTATTTTATAGGATGGCGTACGGTCCTTTTTAACTAGGAGCAATGAAAAAGGTAGGTAAATATCTCTGCTTAAATACGAATAGATATTAAAAAATTAAGATTATACACGTACCTACATGTGACTAGAAGCGATATGCTTACTAGTACCTAAAGCCCGTCACACACGTAGTTATAATATATTAATATGTCTAACATACATATAATTATTGCGCTTTTAATATAGGTTCAATGAATATATATTAAAGCTGCTGTGTGGTCATCCAAAGATTATTATAGAAAATATATCTTGCTATAATTTATATTAATATATATTATAGTTACGTGTGTGGCGGGCTTAATACAGGAACTGTCGCGCCTGCTATCCCTAAAAGACTCTTTCTCTCTCTTGAAGGGGCGGAGATTTACCATACCAGCTACTCCATAAGCTATCGCTGAAGGCAGACGTGTACTTGCCTACCTATTTTAATTGCATGAATATCAATACCTATACAGAGAAACTTGTAGGAGACTCGAAAAACAGGTCTTTGTACTACATTAGTACCAAGAGCACGAAGGTTGGAGACCAGACTATGAACACCTAACTGATTTCGAAAGGCCGTGAATATTTAGAAAATAGGGTATTTTGGAAAAAATAGAATTTTTCAAGGTTATATTTTTCGACTTCAGTTAGGTCAGTTAGGTGTTCCTAATGTAGTCTCCATTTTTACCTATGCCTTCATGACCAAGAGTCACTTTCGTTACATGTCTACCGATTGTAAATATTGCTGAAGTACCGCGTACTGCGTAAGGGGAAATAGTCTGTAAATACAACCACATTTTGTGGACAAATAAATTTGTAGCTATCTACATGTAAAAGTAACGTAGTAATCATTTCCCTTTGAGTACATGCTTATATATTACACTACTGTGACGATATTACTTCGTAGGTCACCCATTACGTAATTACAATATTGTACCTATTAGAACCTTGTCCCTAGATTAACCCAAAATATTTTTCGGTAATCACTAGTTGGAAAACCAGACAGTTGTTTAGTTGGTTGGTCTGTATTAGAATGTTCTCGAGCAGTGGTTCTCAAACGTTATTTCTCGCGTACGTACTCATAAATAAATGTAGATACTAAAGCTCAGCTCAGAGTTTGGATTTGTACCTGGTTGATTTCAATATGCTCGCCTTAATAACATAGGAGACTTAAACATAACGGCGAAATGAGGCTGTTACTATACACCTCTGCCCAAACCTTCGGGGAATACAGGCGTGATGTTATGTTTATGTTATACTAAAGGTCTCTTACGTACTGGTCTGTAATCATCAGGAAAAAGGTCATCAATCAGTAATATCTCTTTATCTCTTTCTTTATTTCTTTCTTTATCTTTTTTTATCTCTTTTCGATGCTGTTCTCTTTGACCCAAAGGTCGACTGGTAGAGAATGCCTTGTGGCATTACGTCCGCCTTATGGACCACCATTGTGCATTGAAGTATTAAATAAATAAATAATATGACTGTTCATTGTAGCGCTTATTGAAAGGCCCAAGTTTTACCATAGACGTATCTGATATGAGAAGAAAAAAGTCATTGTTGTAATATTTATCTGCAGGAGTAGGTACCACTTTGATAAAAGCTGCGTGTCACCAAGGGAATGTGTATCACTCTGGAACGCACGTGGAACGCGTATTAAAGTTTGAGATCTCCTGTTCTAGAGCTTTTATTATAATTAAAAGTATGGTCCCTGTATAATTATAAAAGCGGGTTCAGCACTAAGCTGAGTACTATTTGTAGGTACTAAAGTTCTTATACTGTAGTGAATGTTTTAAGAGAAAGGCAAGTAGGTGTAAGTACTCATTTTACTGCTGTGAATGTTGTAGCTATACATTATAATAATCACTGGCGTTAACTTACGACAAAATTAGGGCCAGAATGGTTATTAAATGCACAAAACATATTTCACCTTTCCTTTAGACTGCCTTGTCGGTCTCGTGGTCGCAAGCACGACTGCTGAGCATGGGGTCCTGGGTTCGATGCCCAGGTTGAGCAAAGTGTTGTTGGGTTTTTCCATTGGGAATTCCTCAATAACAGCTGGGAGTTTGGATTTGTGCCTTGGTAATGGCAATAGACTCGCCCCCTGTTAGGTACATGGGACTTAAACATAACTGGCGAATCGAGGGTGTACTAAAAACACCTCTGCCGAAAGCTTCGGGGAATACAAGGCGTGATGTTTTGTTATGTTAAAACATATTTAAAAAAACAGAAACAAATATTTTAGGTAGGTAAGATCAGTAGAGTTGAAGATACATTAAAACAGTTTTTATTTGACACATTTGTTTTAAATCCATCAACCATAGTTCATTTGAAACTGGGACTGATTTCGAATTATTAATTTAACTGAGGTTTACAGAGAACCTGGCAATCAGAAATGAAATAAAGCTATTTTAAAATACTCACCTGCAACGAGCATTACAGTCATGATATTATTAATAACATCTTTTTTTCCATAGATTAAGTAAGGTATTATAGGTATTAAAAAAAAGGTATAAAATTTGGTTTTTAGCAAACACTCGATGAGTGCACTAATTCTGCAGCCGGATCTTAGACTAGTATAGTCACAAAATAAAATATGTAGTGATGCTTTAGTTCATATCGTCCGTTCGGCTTATGCCCAGTTCCTATAAACAAAAACGAATGGTTTTGCTTACCAATGGTAGCATTTTTTATTGCCAAACGGAGCATAGAAATATACTCGTAAGCTAATTTTACATGGAGAGTCTCCTATGAAAAGCTATGAGGTCTTTGCTTCATTATGGATAAAGATACGAGTCTCAAATTTAACCAATAACGCTCCGTAAATTATAGGAATCGGCCATTCAATTATGCGGTGGCTCATGAGCTCAAGTATAACGTAAAAAAACATTTTTTACAAAAAATTTAAACCGACTTCAAAAAAGAATAAAATAATTACCATATAAAATTAACAGTTTCAGAGGTCGGTGCTGATCCACGCTGAACCAAATTGAAGGCACCGACTTCTGAAACTTTTAATTTTATAATATGGTAATTATTTTATTCTTTTTTGAAGTCGGTTTAAATTGTTTGTAAAAATGTTTTTATTTTTTTCATTTTAGTGGCCTTAATTAAAACTTGGTTGGACCTACTAAAAACGCTGCTCGTAACATAATCACATCATCACAATATGCGTACTGTTCGTCATTGAGGAGTTCCATTGTCTATCTCCGAAGTTCTTCATCAGATCTTCACCAAATTTAAATGGGACCAATTTCGAAGTATACCCTATCCATTAAAAAAAGAATCATCAAAATCGGTTCACAATTGGCGAAAATATCGATGAACATACACAAAAAAACAAAACATACATACAGACGAACATAGTAACCTCCTCCTTTTTGGAGGTCGGTTAAAAAGAGTGAGATAATGATTTTTAAATCAGGTACTAAGACCTACCCAGGTATCCCTAACATCTCATTAGACAATACATCCACGAGTAGAGTGAAAACGTTTAAATACTTGGGCCATTTGGTCACTGATGATCTTAAGGACAATCAGGACATAAAGAGGGAACGTAGGTCACTGGCTGTCCGTTGTAACATGCTGGCCACAGGTAACAGAGACTGTTAAAATAACGCTTTTCAAAGCTTATTGTCAGTCTTTTTAACCGACTTCCAAAAAAGGAGGAAGTTCTCAATTCGTCTGTATGTTTTTTTTTAATGTTTGTTACCTCATAACTCCGCCATTTAAAAACCGATTTAGATAAAAAAAACAAATATTTGAAAGGATATACTTCCAAATTGGTCCCATTTAAATTTGATGAAGATCTGATGAAGAACTTCGGAGATAGACAATGGAACTCCTCAATGACGAACAGTACGCATATTGTGATGATGTGATTATGTTACGAGCAGCGTCTTTAGTAGGTCCAACCAAGTTTTAATTAAGGCCACTAAAATGAAAAAAATAAAAACATTTTTACAAACAATTTAAACCGACTTCAAAAAAGAATAAAATAATTACCATATTATAAAATTAAAAGTTTCAGAAGTCGGTGCCTTCAATTTGGTTCAGCGTGGATTAGCACCGACTTCTAAAACTGTTAATTTTATAATATGGTAATTATTTTATTCTTTTCATCATTTTTATGAAGTCGGTTTTATTTTTTTACACGTGCAGCCTGTGGGTCCGGTATACTCAACGGGCATTAGTGATCTACGTGTCCAATATAATAATGCACTCAGGGTGCTGCTGGGGCTACCGTGGCGATGTAGTGCTTCTAGGATGTTCGCGGAGACCAATATCGATGGTTTTGCTGCCATCACGAGACAAAGATGCGCCTCTTTATTAGCTCGAGTTCGCGGTGGCGCCAGCACTATCCTGAATATGTTTGCGGATCGTTGGGAGACACCCATGATGCGGAGATGGATGCGACTCCACACTGAGTTTATGTAATTATTTAATTCTACTAACTAACTAAACTAGTACGTATGCAAATTGTTACTAACACATAATATGGATTTATCCGAAATAAATGATGATGATGATTACATTGATATGTAATGAAAACCGTTATATAACAGTTGCAGCCATTTGAATGTAGGTACTTGTCACTTTACCATTTGGGACGTAAAATTCTGAAATTCCTAATTCGTATATCATCGTATATCATCATTGCCTCTCCCACTTATCGTTGATTATACTCTGGTTACGTCTCCCGGGACGACTGACTTCGTAAACAGATATCTCACAGTATCTTTCAGATCTCCTGAGCAAAATTAAGCCCCAGCCAAGAATGAAATAAATAGATAAACGTACCTTCAAAGTCTTTATTTTACGATACAAGTGTTGAAGATTTTTAGACATATTTTCAAATCTTTGCAATCTCTAAGGTACAATTTGAGACTTGCTAAAAAAACTTTTGAAAATAAAGTAAAGTAAAGTAAGTAAGTAAAGTAAAACTTATCTTGAAGTTAAAGATTTGTCACTGGGAAAAATAATTCTTTCGGATTTTTTTTACTCTGCAATTCTGCATCTCATCATATTGTAGAAAGCGGTAGGTAACATTAGCGATAAAAAAAAAGTAATTCTAGGATAATATGTTGATTAAATGAGTTTTAAAGTTGAAGATATACATTCGCCTTATTTTATTATCAGTTTAAGTCGCACAAGAATCGCATAAGAAAATTTTAAACACGAACTACGAATTTACGTCCCTAATCTTTTGTTTAAGAGTTCGATACACTATTTTACCACCACATTATTTTTCAACACAAAAATAAACAGAATATTTATTTATTTTAACTGCCTCTTTGGTTTAGTGGTGGCAAGCGCGACTGCTGATCGTGAGATCCAGGGCTCGATCCCTAATTCGGGCAAAGTGTTATTGGGTTTTTCCGTGAATTCCTCAGTAGCAGCCCGGTGTTTGGATTTGTGCCGGATTGATGGCAATAGGCCTATTACGTGCTACTTAAACATAACGGCGAAATGAGGGTGTTACTATACACCTCTGCCCAACCTTTCGGGGAATACAGGCGTGATGTTATGCGTTATGTTATTTATTTATTTTCCTATTCGCACACACATTATTTATAGAAGCACAAAAACCCGATAAACGATACACACAAACAATATTCAAAAATATTAGGAAAAATCGCCGTTTTAATTTAAAGTAAATTACCTATGCTATGAGGACGGACTGTTAGATAAGTTTTCATATGTAATATGAACTGAAAACCAACTTAGAATCTTGCAGTATTCCTGAAATTTAGAGATGAATTTTTGGCCTTGGTATACCACTAGCCTGTCATAAAACCTAATAGAATTTTAATGCGAGGTAGCTAAACTATCGATCTATCGACTAAACGATCGGTTTTTGGTAATATTAGCTTCCCAGAAAATATAATCCATAATATCACGAGACAGATGCTAATAACCTGTATTTTTAACTGAAAACGTTAAGTAGTTATTAGAAAAAATAAGTTGGGTCGACCAGTCTGTAATTCACAAAGCGAAAACTTCGTGGAAAAGTTAAATATATTTTATTATGGTTCTGTTTGGTTCATAAAAACATTGCTCACTGGAATTCCGATAAGGTAGTGAGAAACACTTATCAAACGGCTCGCACTTGATTGATTTTTTATGTACCCAATATGGCTCGTAAGTTTTCTCTTACAACCTCATATTTTATCTAAAAGTGCCAGAATAATATACGTTAGGTGCTATAATCTACACTTTATATAACACTAGCAATTTGCCCGCGACTTTGTCCGCGTGAATTTTTATAAAAACATAACATAATATCACGCCTGTATTCCCTGAAGGGGTGGGCAGAGGTGTACAGTAACACCCTCATTTCGCCGTTATGTTTTATGTTCCATGTAATTGGAGGTGAGTCGATTACCATCAACCGGGCACAAATCCAAACTCCTAGCTGCTACTGAGGCATTCCACACGGAAAATCCCAGTAACACTTTGGCCGGCCCAGGGATCGAACCCAGAACCTCACCATCAGCATAAAAACTTCCATCCCTTATTTTACGCCTTTAGGAGTAAAATTTCCAAAAATTCTTTCTTAGCGGATGCCTACGTCACAAAAAGAACCTACATTCCTGATTCCATTCAGCTTCAGTGGTTTAGATTCTGCGTTGATGAATCAGTCTGTCGGTCAGTCAGAACATTTCGACGGTTCCCTACGTATACTATCGAAACTACAAAATCTCAGTTTTTATTGTATTTGCTTAAAATGTGTGAAATTATGTTATCTTAAAGGTTATAAAATAAAAGTTAAAATATCTTATTATTTCATGTTTTTCAAAACGTAAAGTTGAAAATATTCAAAGAACAAACTTCAAAACGCTCTCCTCAAAAGTAGTCATTTTTGACTTTCAGTAGTTTACATAGGGACCGTCGATTTATCTTTATAAGTAGGTACCTATAGATTAGGTCTCATTTTAATCATGTAACGAATAATATTTTAGAAGCCGTCTGTCTAGATGGCTTAGCTTTTTACACGCTATATATAAAGCTAGACTTTATACTCTTCATCCCATTATTCTACTTATAAGGATTAAACATATATTTGAACCCTTATTATAGAATAATTTATTTTATATTATAGAATTCATAGGAATTCGTACAATATTATGAAGCATTTTGTGCCTACATAATGTACCGACTTACTAAAACTGTCCATCTATGCGTTAACGTTAGAATGATAGCAATTCTGTGGAATATCGTGCGTTATTAAAGTAATAACTTATAGAAATGTAGCGCTAACATTTGTAAGTAATATGATAGAATGTGTAATATTATATGTGAAGACATGTATACATACCTGTGTATCGACTTTCTGATCGAAATTGAATTCAAGTACAAATGAGAGCTCATGTAATAATATTTGTAGCCCTAATATATTTTATTATTAATTATAATCACAAAAAATGTGTATAGTTAACGTCGTGTATTGTACCTCTGACTTTTCAAATTCATGTGCGGATTAGAATTTGATTATCTCTTGCGTTAATGATGAAGGAAAACCATTATGAGTATACCTGCACACCTGAGAAGGCTCCATAAAGTTCTCGATGGTGTGTGTAGTCTACCAACCCGTACGAGGCCAGCGTGGTGGACTAAGGCCTAAACCCTTCTCATTTTGAGAAGAAGTCCGCGCCCAGCATTGGTACAGTGAAGGGCTAATTATTTTATTATATTATATTTTATAAATAAATAATTAATTGTCTACCTTGTTGGTCTAGTAGTCGCAAGCGCGACTGCTGAGCATGGGGTCCTGGGTTCGATCCCCAGGTCGGGCAAAGTGTTAATGGGTTTTTCTATTAGGAATTTCTCAGTAGCATTCCGAAATCTGGATTTGTACCCGGTTAATGGCAGTAGACTCGCCCCTTATTACATGGGACTTAAACATAACTGGCGAAACGAAGATGTTACTATACACCTCTGCATAACCCTTCGGGGAATAAAAGGCGTGATGCTATGTTATAAAATAATTAAGAATTTACTTAATTTGTAATGTATACTGTAGTTACTAGATGACTTTGAAGATATTGTAGTGGCTCAGCGTCTAAAACTAACTCACCATATCCTAAATGATGGCGATCAATATATTATCCTTAAAAACTATAAAAAAAGTGTAGTAACAGTTTGTAAAGTAATTATAATCGAAACAATTAATCGATTACGTTCCTTATGCTTACGTTCCTACTTATATTATCGATATTAAACACAAGTTTGAAGGGTCAGTCCGGGTAAGCTGTACGAACTAATTTCACTAATCGGATTACAACTATTATAGTGGGCACATCCGCGAAATTGTTCTCGACTCGCTCGGATGATCCATTTAATTGATGTAAGGCAAGCTAGCGATACTCTAAGTATTGTTCTGGATCCTCGGGATTCTAGGGATTATATTGTTAAAGCTATTTTGTTGAGGTGATGTTTATGTTACAATTTTAGGGAAACGGGGCTACCTAGGATAGAGTTTCATAGTTTCCGTTTCATTCCTGGAAGTACGGTTTATGGAGAAAACATAATAATGCAAATACATGTTCGGTTATAGAAGGGAGAGCACGATAAACCGTCGGTCCCGGGTGTCAAGTAGTCAGAAGCCCGAATGTCTGACAACTGGTCTCACCTTAGGATATCGGCATTGCCTAGTTTCCGAGTTGCGGAGGTTTGATAGCGGTCGCTCCGTGTAAATTACTGGTATTCAGCCGCATCTGGTTAGACTAGAAGCTGACCCCAACATAATTGGGAAAATGGCTAGGAGGAAGATGTTCGGTTATAGAACATGAGATATAACCCTGTATAAGACCATTTGTAGAAAGTAGCCTAAATTACGGGGTGTCCTGCGTAAGCGAGAAACGATGTGGAAGAAATACGCGTTACGTCGCGTCTCGCTACATAGGCCGCTAGTAGGGAATGCCGTTGTCTTGATCGCGTTTGTCGTGTTTGTCGCGTCGCGTTCGCTTACCCAGGATACCCCGTTAGACAATAGAGTAGGAATTTTTGTATTCCAGAAAATGAAGATTTTAATTTTCACTGTTAATAATCATAATAAAAAGAATATAACAATGTCGTAGAATCATATCCAACATAGCCCATTTTTCAGGACCGTAAAATATGAATCCTTACCTGGATATCGGATTCCCTTATTTCCATACAGAGGAAAGGAATGCTACGATTCCTATTATCTTTATTAATCCTCTATTGTATGAATTGTAGAGAAAAACCGATGAAAATTATCGTGTAAGACTTAGGGCCTGTGCACACCACGTTTTTTAAACACGCCGTTGACGCGCGTTAATGTGAAACTCCATACTTAAAAATGTGTGTATCGTTTTTTATGTATGGAGTTTGATGAAAACGCGCGTCGGCGCCGCGTTTAAAAAACGTGGTGTGCACAGACCCGTAATGCGATGATATTCTTATACCTTCGGTGTCGCAACATTTTATACTGAACATTTTAGAGCGGCTTTAATAATACTGCGACAATACGAATACAATGTTGTACAAGTTTGTAACTTTATGCCACTTTTCCATTTCGTTCTTGCGCACACGTTTCTTAGGAAGGTCGCAGTAAGATAGGAAAAGCTGAGATTTCGATAAATAACACAAACTTGGCTACATAAAAGTAATGTTCGATTGACGTTATTATTCTCAACTACCTACATGCTTAAAAATAATTGCCATGTCTTATTATCTTCTAACTGCCTCGTTGGTCTAGTGGTGGCAAGCGCGACTGCTGATTGTGAGGTCCTGGGTTCGATTCCCAGGTAAAGTGTTATTGGGTTTTTTCGTGTGGAATTCCTCAGTAGCAGCCTGGAGTTTGGATTTGTGCCCGGTTGATGACAGTAGGCTCGCCCCCTATTACATGGGATTTAAATATAACGGCGAAATGAGGGTGTTACTATACACCTCTGTCCAACCCTATATTCGCCTACGCCTATATTCGCTGAAGGGCCTTCAGGAAATATAGGCGTGATGTTATGATATTATCTTCTAGTATAATTCTGAACATGATGGGTAATTCTATAAAAAACAAAACGTAAAATTATTACAAAGTGTTCTGTATTCGATTGTACTTCCATAGTAGGTACACGATGATCTAAAGACCAGTAAAAAAAAAAAACAAATAATTAGAACTAGATCATTGGAAGGGTACTCACAGGGGTAGTAACTACGACGATCACCACGATGTCCGAGCATCGGCGCTCCCGCGCAAATTAAACTGAGTTGTCGTTACGACGGCTGATAAGAAAAAGTATTCGAACAGCTGAAAGTGGCTACGTTCCTTTTCGCCGTCGATGTATTTACGTTTCTTTTCACGTAGGTAAATTAGGTAGAAAAATAGTTCGGATATGATTAAAATACACGGAATGTTCTCTATCCTAAACTCTAAGATTTTTTTAACTTAAGGATATGTATAAGATATCTACTTACCTTGTCAGATTATTTATTTATTTATTTATTCATGGTAGATTCACAGCTGACAGTAAGTATAACATGGTTATTATTCCAAACATTACACCAATTACGAAGTACACAGTAAAATAAGAAATACAGAGTCACATAATTATTAATATTTAATAGTGTGTGCGTGCGTGTATCTATGCGGTGTAAGTGCTGTAAATGTGTGTGATGAAGTGTGTATGTTTACTAAACTGGCATGACTTAGTAAGTAATTATATATGTAAATAATTATAAATCTTATAACATCATAACATCCGATCCTCCACGCTTCTAGTCGTTTAGCACAGTCAACATTATTCCATCAAAATACATAGTTACACTCGCAAAAGCTATAATACCTAATACATAAATAAACCAAATCCGCTTCAATTAAGAACGCTATAGTGTAGCTATAAACATATGCTCATTAACCAGTCAAAGGTTAATAATCCAAGACGTTAAAAGCCGGTAACATGGCGTCTGGTAATTAACCTCTTGTAAATTAGGCACCTAATCACGTTAGAACAAAGTAAAGTCTTTGCATAGATTAACGTTATTGCAGACAGGTAAGTCGGTGTAATACATTACGTAGTAACGTAGATATGTTTAGAAATTTATAAAAAGAACTGGATAAAATGCCTCGTTGGTCTAGTGGTGGTCAAGCGCGACTGCTGATCGTGAGGCCTTGGGTTTGATCCCCAGGTCGGGCAAAGTGTGTTGTTGGGTTTTTCCGTGTGGAATTCCTCAATATCAGCCCGGAGTTTGGATCTGTGCCCGATTGATGGCAATAGGCTTACTCCCTATTACATGAGACGTAAATATAACGGTGAAATGAGGGTGTTACTATACACTTTTGCCTAACCCTTCGGGGAATACAGGTGTGATGTTATGTTATCTGGATATCATTACATTATATACAGGGTAATCGCAAATATGTTTTACTTTTTTAAATTGATTTGGTTACTGTTTTAATAATGATTTATATTGTCTTCCTCTTAGCCTTTTCCCAATTATCTTGGGGTCAGCTTCCAGTCTAACCAGATGCGGCTGAATACCAGAAATGAATGAATGAATAATGATTTATATTGAAATTCTTTTAATTCTTAATTCTAATTTAGTGTAAAATTTCGATACGATGTAAAAATTGTTACTGAAATAAATGAAATGAATATCAATTCTGTAACAAAATTATTTAAAATCGCAATCGAATTGCAGCTCTTTGGTTTCATATGGTTTCCAACAAAATAAAAGAAGAAGAAGAAAAGGTTTCCTGTGGGTGTCATAAAAGGCGACTAAGGGATTTCATCAAGAGGATGGGTAACTACGTCCTCTAATAACAATAAACTATGGTAATTATGACAATTTCCCTTTGACCGTTTATTGTAGCGGTTATTGGAAGGACCATGTTCAGTAATGGACGTCTACGAGCTGAATGATGACGTTTAATTTCATTACGTTTAGCTTTTTGTTTAATGCAGTCCATTCTTGCAGTCTAATCTCACAATTTCATTATTATTATTGTACTAGCGGCGCGTCCCGGCTTCGCACGGGTGGACATTTTCCCCGTTTTTACAACATTTTTCATTAATACTCCGCTCCTATTGGTTGTACCGTGATGTTATATAGCCTATAACCTTCCTCGATATATGGACTATCCAACACAAAAATATTTTTTCAATTCCAACCAGTAGTTCCTGAGATTAGCGCGTTCAAACAAACAAACTCTTCAGCTTTATAATATTAGTATATGTAGATTGATGTTTCATTTATTATTGAACTTGTTATATGAATTTGTGCAAGATTAAAATAAAATTTCTTCCTATCTATTTCCGATAAAGTAAGTACTTACCTATGTTATAACATGATATTTTCCTAGGTTTATTCGATGTTACTTACCTACTAGTAAATTGTGGCGAAATATTGCGTGTTGGTGCGGTTTGAACAGCTTTTACCTCGTAAATTTTAAACCATTAGCATACATAGACTATAAAAGCGAGTGCACTTGAACGGACATTATATTGAGTGAATGAGTAGGTCGCTGAACTGACCGATTAGCTTCACGCAGTGATCATTTGAAATTAGTACATAATATTAATGTTTACTTACCTATCTATGCACAAACAGGTAAGTGGTTATTCCGTAACAAAATAAAGCATAATATGAAAACAATGGTCAAAAACGAGACAGAAGCTCTCTGCTAAAATTACTCAAAGAGTAAACACTTAACAGGTTTTAAGGCATTTCAAGGGATCTCTTATCTTATCCACGATTATTTACAATATTCTTTGACGTGGCTAAATACCGTGATGTTTACCCTGTCTAACGAGATCCGATGATTAGATAAAAAATCGGCTTCAGCGCTATAATAAGCTTGCTAATAGGATTATTTGTGAAGCTTCCAAGGTAACAGGAAATGTTTATATAGAAAATTAGCGCTGCCCTGCGGTTTCCAAGATCCATCGAGATTAAGCGAAGTATTTATTGCTTGGTCCCCTTGATACAGTCATGGTTTCCGTTATATACGCCTCTTGGTTTATGGGGCCTTAAGGACTTATTAAACCTTGTCCCCTAGCCGGCAAGTAATCTAGGAAAATGCAAGAGGTGAAATACGTAAAGTGCGGGGAAAGTCTATGAAAACTTATTAAAATATTTAAATACAAGTTGTAATATTTAAACATTTATTTCACCTCGTTCGCTCTGGATTACTTAAGTAATCTTCAAAGACTACAAACTGGATGAAAATTGAGTCACAAGTCCCCAAGGGTTAAGAAAACATTCATACATCTGTCTAGGGAGACACTTTCTTTTATTGTACGTAATTCTATAAGTAAGTTGGATAATGGTTTAGTCTGCGAGTTACTGAGCATAGAGCTTTAGAATTACCCTTTGTTGTCACGTTAATTGTACGTACATCCGTGGACGTACTAACGGTCATAATCTCTGAGGAGGCCCAACGGCATTATTACGCAGCCTAAGTTCTTGAGCCCTCGATAATAGCACTGTAAGAAACTTCAACCATTTACCTACAAATGAGGTAAAATTTTGAGTTCATAGTGGACGCCTTACGAGGGCAATTTTTGCTTTGTAAAAGCTAGACAACATTCTGAAATAATTAGGGACTACGTTAAAGATGACTTAGTAGATGGCGCAATTAATATTCTCCCAAGATTCATTCAAAGCAGGCTTTATTAGCATAATAATTCGACAACTAGTGCCGAAATTTCAATCTAGGAGCCTTTTTATTCTTTGACATAGTAGTTTAATAGCTAATCATATACTTCAGTGAATTAATACAGAGCTATTTCTAGGTAAATTACGAGGCGACAATGTACAATATTTTACATGATTTCAGTCTTCGAAGTCTCTGAGGGCGAAATTTGGAGCCATTGTCAGGTGTTATTGTGAAAGGGCTAAAAGTGACGTGCAAAGGTTCGCTCTTAAAAACTTTCCCCAAGTTTAGGGTGATTTCGCAGAGGGTGGAAAGTGAATTTTCATACTTCAGGAAATAAGCTACAGGGACATAGGGTTTACTAAAGCATTGGATCCCGAAGGAGTACAATCAATACCGCAAAATGAAGTCGTGCTTTTTAGATTTTTTTCTTGAAAAATCGTATGCAACTCACGAAGATAATACAAACATGGGAGAAGCTTAGATACCAATTTTCTGAATAGGTCTTTATTCAATATCTCTGCACACGTGGTAGGTGTCAACGGGAATGCCGACTTGTGACCGATTACTATGATTTACAGCGTTCTTCTTCCTCCTAGCCTTTTCCCAACTATGTTGGAGTCAGCTTTCAGTCTAACCAGATGCGGCTCAATACCCGTATTTTACACGGAGCGACTGCCATCAAACTGCTGCAACCCAGTTACTGGGCAATGCCGATATCTTTAGATTAGACCGGTTGTCACGACTTCGGGCTTCTGACTACCCGTAACGACTGTCATAGGTATTCTTATGACACCCGGGACCGACGGTTTAACGTGCTCTCCGAGACACGCAGGGGCCTCGATGTGTAATGAACGGTCACCAATCCACGGACTGACCGCGGCAAGCGCAGCTCAATCTCGCCAATCGTATAATCGGCACAGTTGTTAATTAGCCATGAGACCCTCATGATTTACAGAGTGTTATCAGTTAAAATTAAGACTCTTGTTCTTTACCAATTATGAAGCAAACACCATAGCTTTGAATAGTAGACCCTTCTAATATGTTAGTAGTTTAGTAGCAATTACAAGTAAAATTAGCTGACGCTACCATTGGTAAGTAAAACAATTCGGTTTTCGCCATAGGAATCAGGCATTAGGCCATTCCTATGATCATTCGTTATACCGGCCAGCATTATTAAGTACGTGGACCAAGCGTCATATTTCATAAAAAATATAGAATTACATTATACATTACATATCATCACGCCTGTATTCCCCGTAGGGTTGGGCAGAGGTGTAAAATAACCCCCTTTATTTTGCCGTTATGCTTAAATTCCATTTAATAGGGGGCCACCTATTGCCATAAACCGGGGACAATTCCAAAGTCCGGGCTGCTACTAAGGAATTCCACACGGCAAAAGCCAAAAACACTTTGCTCGATCTGGGGATCGAACCCAGGACCTCACGATTAGCAGTCGCGCTTGCCACCACCAGACCAACGAGGCATTCAATTCAATATAAGCCTCCAAATGATTTTATTGGCCATAATCACCACGCCTGGCAGACGGATTGGTGATCGCAGTTTAGTGTTATTAGCACACAGGAGGATGTTACTGCCCATAACCATATTTTTGAAAATATTCTTCGCCAAACACCACACGGAACCCACCAGCTTCTACCTACTCATAAGTCGTGTGGAGGAACGAGGTATGGTGTTCCTCCAACGATTAGGGAGGATCCTCGCGGCGGGTCTTATGCCTGGTGGGCTTCTATTCGACTGCTTGTAAATGGTCTTGCGGACCGTTTCTATGTAACCGGGCAGTTATTCGCGAGACTTACAGGGTCTCCAACCAAACCCAACGGATAATGTTGGGAAGTTATAATACTAGCTGCGTGTCAAATCTTGATACCGCGATGCAGGTTTCTGTGACGTCATATTTGAGAGTTGTCTTTACTGTCGCTGTAGTCTGCTAGTCAATCATTGTGCTGCGTGGTTCGCGTGTGGCGTGATAGATGTCGCCACACTACCTAGGTACACTTAGAATAAATTATTTTATATCCTTAAAGAGATTTCGCCTTGTAATCCTTAGGATAAACCCCTCTATCCAATCCCACTGGAGTCGTAAGAAGCAACTTAGTGATTAAATAGTAAGGTTGTATAAAATAGAAATGTTAACCCCGATAGGCCGTCACTCCGCATAAAATCAGAATCCTATGGCATATCATGAAGAGGATAATAGCTGGTGTCGACTGGATGCGGAAAACGGAGGACCGAGTCTTGTTTTATATAGTTCCTCACCGCAAGCTGGGAGTAGACGCTTGGTGGTAGGATCTTTACGGTCCGACTGGCTAGCTACCACCCTCACATTAAAGTCCGTCACCAAGCAGTTTACTGTGTTCCGTCGTGGGTGTGTGAGAGCCAGATGGGTATAGGGTTCCCTCTATATCTTTGCTACTTGGATTCGTATGCTCCATCTCCTCTGCCTGCTCTTTCCACCAGGTGAGACTAGAACCAAACGCGACCAAGACGAAAAAAAAATTGTGATGCGAATTGGGAGAGGCCTATGTCCAGCAGGGGACTGCGATAGACTGAGTTGATTGTTGGCTGACACTCTTCACACTGATTTAAATCGATGCTTGTTATTAAAGATAGATGCTACTTACTATAAATATGAATAGTGTAATATCAATCAGATATCGAGTAATAGTTCAATATAATTTTTGGTATAGAATATTTATTTTTGATAACGAATTTAATCTACGCGGTCTATAAATAAAATTATATGAACGTTATTAACTAAATGGGACAAGCACTTGACTTATTCATAGAAACTTGATTTCGGAAATGGGTTTTGATGTAAGAGGAGAAAATAACGATTAGGTATACTAACCGACAACCAAGGTTAAAGATATAAAATAAACATTTCTTGTAATATTTCATAACTGTATCTTGTAACGTGTTGGCTACACAAATAAAACGTTGTCAAAGTTTTATTTAGGAGCGCAAAATTTCATGTTGTTTTTAGGGCCGAAGTATAGAAGTTATTTGTTTGTTTATTATGTTAGTGAAGCAGAAATTTACGTCAGTTTAGGCACACAAGCTTGAACTTGTATTTCGTTAGTGAAAAGTTTGCGTGTGAACCTGGGATCCAACTTGGTGTTTTCAGACTATATTAGATGCATTATTCATAAACGTAAAGACTGCTTCAATGGTGTAAGAGGTCGCAAGCGTGACTGTAATGAATGAGGTCCTTGCTTCGACTGGGTTTTTCTCAAGCTGCTGCAACTTCGGAGTGAAATACAAAAGGTTAGTGACTAACCTGGTGTCAGAATTTATGCCGCCCATGGGTCTTCGACTTGGCTTCACATGTCGTCGGGAAATATCTCTCAGGCATGCCGGTTTCCTCACGTTGTTTTCCTTCACCGTTTTTAAGCAAGTGATAATTATACAATAAGCACATGAATTCGAAAAGTCAGAGTTGCGTGCCTTGGGTTCAAACTCGAGACCTATGACTTGGCAGTCCGACGGTTACACCACTATGTTATCACTGCTTTTAATGTGTTAGTGAGTGGCCACATCAAAATGTAGTTAGAACGCGAACACACAGCGGAATAGGAAATCTCTCGTCTAACACTAAACCTCAATTTCGCAAGCGCGGAGCACATTTTTCTTAATATTTGACGCATTCGTTCGGGTTTCTGTACGTAGTACTATTTATTTTTCTATACCCGGCGTTTGGAATTGTGCCCGGTAAATGGCAATAAGCTCGCCATCTGTTGGGCACTTATGTCGTACAACATTTTGACGTAAAATTGGTATGGACACCTCAAGTAGGCATTTAAACGCATCATAGTGCGTTGTTTAATAACCTAGTAAATTCTATCGAAAACAAAAGAACTAGAGTTGAAAATAATACCATAATCACATAATCCACACATAATCACTGCGGCTGTTAAGCGCATTAGTGAATTCAGCGTGATATTATCTGTACAGTCATGAGCACCGATATATAGACGCTCGATATTCTATCATGTGAGGATTATTCCGAATCCTTATCTTTTAATTCAAGAGCTGGGTGAATATTCGAATTACCCTATAAATACATGTAACGAAGTTCATGGTATATTCTCCTTAAATACCGATTGAATTTAAGAAACATTTCGACGGTCCCTACGTATACTATAGAAACTACAAAATCTCAGTTTTTATTTTATTATGTATGTACGTATACCGATTACGCTGAGATTTATGATCCGATTTACGTGATTCTTCTTTAGTTTGATGCGGAATAGTTGCTACTTGGTCCCATAAAAAAATATTATTTTATAACCTTTAAGATACCATAACTTCACACATTTTAAGCAGATAAAACAAAAAACAGATTTTGTAGTTTCGATAGTATACGTATTAATAACAACACGCCTGTATTCCGAGAAGGGCTGGGCAGACGTGTATAGTAACACCGTCATTTCGCCGCTATGTTTTAGTCCCATATAATAGGGGGCAACATACATACATGAACTGACGCCTTTTTCCCATGGGGGTAGGCAGAAACTATAAAACGCCACATGCTACTACCCTTACATACTGCTTTCGCATCATGAATGAGTTGCCATTAACTGGGCACAAATCCAAACACCGGGCTGCTACTAAATTTTTCCACATGGAAAAAACTAATAACGCTGCCCGACCTGGGGACCGAACCAGACCTGGCGGTCAGCAGTCGCGCTAGCCACCACTAGACCAACGAGGCAGGTAACAATATTTAGTGTTCATTCCGCCAAACAGTTAATCAACCTTAGATGCAGTATGCAGCACCGCCCGCAAATATATGCAAATACAGAAGGTGCGATTAATAAAATGCAACAAACAAACAACTCAAACCGATACCGTTATATGTCATGGCTTTCCGCAAAGTAACACCTGTTTCCATTATTTATTACAAGCCATTCGTTAATGAACGATTCCTATGTTTTGCCGAACGTTATTGGTTAAATATTTAAACTCTTGTATCTTTACCAATAATGAAGCAAGGACCCATAGCTTTGCAGAGTAGACGCTCCCATACATTAGTAGCTATCACAAGTAAAATTAGCTTAAGAGTCTATCTGAGCGTAGCTAAACAAAAAGCGACCATCGACGAAAAACGAGTTTTGTGATACGGCCGTTTTGAGTTATTTTCGCTGCTATTTTTTATACAACAAAAAAATGATTAAAAAGCCATATTTATCTCAAGTTATACAACTAGGGCTACAAAATAAGCTATTTAAAACTACCTAAATACTTTGTTTTGTTAATAAATTATCCAGTTAAACTTGTAGTCGCTTTCTGCTTTATCAAACAATTTAAAAAAAGCATATTTGCAGAACGCGACTATCGGGATGGTCTTATTCTGCTTATTGCAGTATGGCCGAAAAATAAATAAAATTGAAAGCCAAAATAATGGTTTTATTCTGCAAAATTCTGTCTTAAACAAACTCAAATCAAAAACGCCTTTTACAGTCTTAATTTTTAATATAATAACGTATTATATAATCTGTTTCAGTTACGTTATTGTCAGTTGGGTCTAATGGATATTGATTTATATCTACTGTATAAAAAAACTGAACTAAACTATAAACTAGCTTGCTCATCTTCTTATAAATCGTGAAACAACTGAGCCATGATAAGAGGGTCACTGCCCTTAATTTCTGGACATGGTCTTGATGCACTAAATGGTGTTTACTTTATAAATCTGCAACAGTAATAATGGAGTGGTCTCTTTCTCCAAATAAGAAATTAGAGATAGATAAGTGGCATTTTGTATGACAAAAGTAGACAATTATCAGTGCCTTATAGTCGTATTGTGCAAAAATATAATTCATTAATCACTGAAAATAATATTACAGAACTCGACCATTGCGATGGTCTAATCAAACTATTATATTATTAACAAATTTTGCAGAAACCAGCCAACTTTGATGGTCGGATTCTGCTTACCACTAATAACACGTTTTTGGATATTTAGCTAGACCAAAACCAAAAGTGGTCATTTTTAACACAAAAAATGGGTGATAATGGTACATGGTCTTATTTGACAATTTAATATCCTGAGTTTAGATGTGGTTTGTAAAATAAGTGTCTCTGGAACATTTAAAGCAAAGAAAATCTTATGTCATGGACATTCAAACTCATTTTCGCAAAAATCGGGGTTGGTCGCTTTCTGCTTAGCTACGCTCATTTATATTCGTAATTTAGCAACAAAAAATACTGCTGTTGGGTAGCAAAACGTTCCGTTTTTGGAAACAGGAACCGGCCATTAGTCTCTTTAAAATTTCGCTATGTGTATACTTGTTGGTGATCATGACTGTACACAGGTAGGTACAATTTGCGGCCCGTCCACAGACGTAGCTCACAGAATCATCTTTTCTGTGAAAAGTGATCTACCTACGTTGTGGTCGCATTTGCCATTCGTCCGGGATGATACGGCAAAACGACGCAATTGTTGCTGACTTGGTTTACTCTACTTCGGATCGCGGGTTCTATCCCACAAATGAATAATTGGACGGCCTGTAGATATTTGTTGCGGGTTTGGGTTTTAGTGTATGTGAGATTTGTGTCTGTAAGACAGGCGAAAACGTAAACTTGTTTAAACACTTACACCTTTAAAATAAACATTCACATAACATCACGCCTGTATTCCCCGAAGGGTTGGGCAGAGGTGTATAGTAACACCCTCATTTCGCCGTTAAGTTTAAGTCCCATGTAATAGGGGGTAAGTCTATTGCCATCAACCGGGCACAAATCTAAACTCCGGACTGTTACTGAAGAATCCCACACGGAAAAACCTAATAACACTGCCCGACGTGGGAATTAAACCCAGGTCCTCACGATCAGCAGTCGCGCTTGCCACCACTAGACCAACGAGGCAGTCGTTCAGAAATAAACATTAATGTATCATTAAAGCTTTCATCTTAATTTTATCCTTTTCTCAAAGACGTTGCGGTCGGTTTCCAGTTGAATTATATAGAAATGGTTGAATACAATATCATTGAAGCTTAGTCTTCCTAAATACAATACAATACAAGTAGACTATATACCATTAATCGCGTGTCCGGCGTTCATTAATATAGTGGTTTGTACTTGCCACAGTTCTTAGTACATTCTTCTTACTCTTCCAGTAATTATGGTATCTTCGTGTTGCAGCGATTGGTATTTAGTGAAACTTTGTAGTAAGACGATGAAAGAGCTTTGAATGTGTACTTATACCAAATTACCTTTTTCCCGCGACTACATCATCGTAGATTTCGGATATAAACTTTGATTTACTTTAAGCGAAGAAGTTTTTAGGAGTATTTTTATATCAAGTCTCAAGTCGATAAACATAGGGAATCTGATTTTCCCATACAAACTTCAATACCCCGTGTCCTATGTAGCGCACAGAAGATTCTGCTGGCCTTTCTTTTAACATAATACCACCGTCCGCGCGTCTCCTTGACCGCCTACGGATCATAGGAGGTATTTTCTTCTTTCCCGGGAACTGTAAAGTTTTGGACGTAACAATTATTTATAACAAACTAGCTGCCCAATGAACTTCGTATCACAGTTTTCTTTTTTAAATTTTTTCTTATTTTTTTTCCTAAACCACTCCAGTACGGGGCTAACAAAACAAAAAAAAAACAAATCGATCGAGCCATTTTCCAATTTTTGCGAGACTAAAGCATTGCACTTGATTTTTATACATATGTACACTAGCGGACCTGGCAGACGTCGTACTGCTCTAAAAATTTGGTGACATACTGACAGCAGCGCCACCTACCGGGTCCAATTGTGAATTTAAACCATCCAGGGCGCCACCCAAACGCATACAAAAAAAATCATTCAAATCGGTCCAGCCGTTTAGGAGAAGTTCAGTGACATACACACGTACAGTCGAATTATATATATAAAGATAAACTCACGCCTTTTTCCCATGAGGGTAGGCAGAAACTATAGAACACCACATGCTATGATCCTTTCCTTTCTATATAATAGATAAATATTTTTGCATCACTGTTCTACTATTTCACAATCAAATTCCATGCATAAACATAGACCTTGTTTGTACTTGGTTTGTTTGTGCATATTGTAAGCACATACAATTATTCATATTGGGAATTGAACCTACTATTATGAAGTAAAATAAAACATATGGATTTTTCAGCTACTATGCTAGCATCGTATAAGATCGTATAGATACACTATAGTAATAGACTATATAGTACACAGTTTCTATGGTATCTTTGTACAATAGAAAATATGTAATTACTTCTATTTTTTTTTTCGTGTGGTTAGTGACTATCCTGGTGTCAAAGTTAATGCCGCCCATGGGCCTCTGACTTGGCTTTACATGCCGTCGAGAAATATCTCTCAGGCATGTTGGTTTCCTCACGATGTTTTCCTTCACCGTTTTTAAGCAAGTGATAATAATTATTTCCAAACGCACATGAATCAGAAAAGTCAGAGGTGCGTGCCTTGGGTTCGAACTCGATACCTATGATTTGGCAGTCCGACGGTCACACCACTAGGCTATCATTGCTACTTACTATAATAATATCATGACAAAATGTGTGCGAATTCTGTAAATTAAAACATTAATACAATTATAATTTTATGGCATATAATATTATTTATAATCTGTAATACACAGTTTCGTTCTAATTGGTTCTTAACTTATTGTGTATTCTTCAAATATATTCGATCATTTTCTAAATCTTATCCTTGGTATTCTTCGGCTAATACATTATCTAATACAATACATGGCAGATTTATTTGAAGTGTTTGTTGTTTACCAATGTATTGTTGGTGTAAAAACTCTACTCCACTAGTGTCGCCTTTTTTTTAAATAAAATAAAGGATTAAAATGGGTATTCTATATTAAAAGTAGCCTTTATAAACTGTCCACAATGGCAACTGATAATAATAATAATAGTTAATAATAATAGTTTTATTGTTCCAAAAAATCGTTACACAAATGTAGGATGAGGCAGCCCCATTAAGTTATTAACAATACTTGTGTTGGGGCCGAAACTGATGCATGGTATTATGACGTAACTGTTGCACGCGAAGTGTGAATTGTACACATTTCGTGCAAAGCGTGTTTAGTTCACGCTCGAAAGAATTTCACGTCAGCTGTTCAAATTCTCAATGTAAGCGTCCGTAGTCGCAGCCAAGAGTTCAGTGGATAACCTCATGTCCGCATATGTAGCGTGTACGGTGGTGGAAACCGGGTTTATTTCGCCACTTAATGTTCCAAATATTTCATTTTCCCTATTTTGGTGTG
Organism: Amphipyra berbera; assembly: GCA_910594945.2. Classification (NCBI taxonomy): domain Eukaryota; kingdom Metazoa; phylum Arthropoda; class Insecta; order Lepidoptera; family Noctuidae; genus Amphipyra; species Amphipyra berbera. Next base: position 12,209,983 of record OU343125.1, read on the forward strand.
AAAAGCAACTAAAGTTAACACATTATCGGGTTGCGAGACGGAAACGGCCCGTCATCACGGCATGCTTCTCGCGTGCCGCCGGTTAGTCTTGCTAATGTGTGTTCGCAACATTTTTATAGCTGTTAAAAGCAATAAATATACAAACGCCCCCGTGTCGGTCCGTAAACGCCTCTAGAGGATTACCCGCTGACGTATTGTGTACAAACTGACCAAGATTGTTACACAGATGGACGCAGTGCGAAAATTTCGCACCAACTCCGATAATATAATATGGAAATGTTCCACGCAATTGGGTTTTATTTTCGCAGAAATTTTAGGGTGGATACAACATGTAAGTAGGTCACAAACTTACAAGAAATGGCATAATTTCGTGATGTCTTCAAACGCCAGTTCTGACACGAAACGTTATAATTTTGCACAACTCATGTTTATCTGTGCCTACATTGTCTCGTAGCAACTCTCTACGGCGTAGCCTTTTGCTACAAAGTTGGTTTTCTAAATTCAAATTTTCTTTTAAAAAAATATTTACATAAGTTTTATATAGTCTTATAAATATGCATGATGAACTCTAATAAAATTCATGAAATATGCTTGTTAGCTTTATGATATTTTTCTTGGACCCAATCGGTAGTACAAGTGATAACTCTTGAAAGCGGAGCTAATTGTTATTATTTTCAAGAATTCTCGTATTATATTTTAATAAGTAGGTAATCTTTTAAATCCTGTTTTGTATTAGTTTTCATAATATTTAGAGCTCTTTCCTAAATTACCTCTGTACGGATTATGTAAAGCTCATTAGCCATCGGAGTTCATTAACGCTATCCGTAAAAGTTTGACGGGAATTTTAGACAGTCGAGAATAATTAAAAGAGTTGGGCTTAGCAGTTTCAAAGCCGAGTCTGGGCCCGTGTGTTTCTTTTAAATCCAAGTAACCTCTTTATCCTTTGCCGTGAGGGAGCTACCTCGCTTCTTTTGGTTTCAGTTCATTGGTTTCCTTTGACGACTTGATCTAACTGTAACTTGATTTCGACTGATCAAAGCGAAAATGTCCGCCCGAAAATCCCACTCATTGGTTCACAATTTCACATAAAATAGGCTAATATAACGTGCATATTCAGGCAAATATTGCGGTTCAGATTGTTTGAAACATCGTTTTAAAGTGTTATCAAATAACAATAGTCTAAAACGCAGGCTTTGATAGTAGGTACTGAAAAAACGGTTAATTCACTTACCGCGACAACAAAGCTCCATTTTGTTCCGTGAATACAGTAGATACATCACACGACTTCATTTTTCGATGAAACTTTTAGCCTTTTAGCCTGAACAACATGAATGGGGCAGAGTTATTTGATCAACTACGCTGTTATTTAGTTTCGTCCGCTCAACGTTTTTGTTGATTTTAATTCACTGAAAATGGACTGTAGTCTCCATCGAAATAATATTTTGCTGTCAACGCAAAATTGTTCGATCGCTGCACAAAGCGACGATTTATTATTTAACAATGTTGGCAATACATTGTTTGGTACAAACACCGGTAAATGGTATAAACTACAAAACAATGCAGACAATGATCGCTGTTGTCTATATTCCGAGTGCCCGGAGGGTTTAGTTGTAAAATGCATTTGGTATTCAGTTAAACTTTGAAGTAAAGGTATTTTGGTAATTGCAATAGAAAAGATAGAATTCATTGAATTCCAGTTTAAAGGGCTTAAGATTTGATTTTATTTTTTTTTAATTTAAAAGTCTAAGGATTTACTACTTAACTTATCTATATAATAATATATAAAATAATGATCTTTTATAAATGGGTTAAGTTTTCACAGTTAAGTCGTGACAAAGCTCGGCGTTGATGAATCAGTCAGTCAGAACTCAGACTGACTGACTCATTAACGCTGAGCCGAAACCGCTGGGTCTAGAAAATTGAAATTTTGCGTAGGGGTTTCTTACATTAGGCACGCACTAAAAAATGTTTTTTGGAAATTGGACAAGTTAGGGTTTAAAATGGGATGTAAAAGTTAGTATGAGAAAATCTTATTGCATGACCCGATTAACTTGAAACTTGGTATAAATTATCTTAAAGCAAATAATAAATGACACGTTTTTGTTTTTTTTTTCAAAAAACCTTAAACGTATAAATCCCCTACGGGGATGAAAAAAAGTGGCTAAAGGATAATGCCCAAAAATGTATGGACCAAAAACCATTTTTTTGGGCACCCTCCTTTAAATTAAAAAAAAATAAAAGCTATTTTCGTGGGCACAACCGCGAGGGCACAGATAGTGTCTAATTAAAGTCGGCTATAAATCACGGTGAATATATAAAGTAATATCAGTATTGTTCATACTTTTTATCTCATGGGATTAAACCGAAGCTCGCGCGGTATCAAACAAAGTTTATTGTTACTTTCTGAGTCACGTTCAATAAGATAATGGGTTTACAGAAACAAATAATAAATAGAGATCATTTTGTTTTTTAATCTAGTTTCCGATTGTTATGACCAACAGGAAAGTTATCAATAAGATCGAGTTAATTCCCACAATTATTTTTTTAACATATCATGACATCGAGCCTATTGCCGTTAATCGGGCACAAATCCAAACTCCGGGCTGCTACTGAGGAATTTTACACGGAAAAACCCAATAACACTCCGTCCGATCTGGTAATCGAACCCAGGACCTCACGATTAGCTAGATCAGACCCCACCACTAGACCAACGAAACAGTGTGTTTTTTTTTCAACTTTTCGTTTATTTGTCTGAGACGTCTAGTATGGAAAAAGGACTTTCTAGAAATTAGTTACTTCCCGTTAGTTATTTCCCGGAACATTCTTGTCACTTTAAGCAGCAAAAGTATTACGTGGGTACTAAAAATCCAGTTCACTATAAAATTCTAGCTTATTCCGTCCTTATAAGTGACTCAGAATGATGCAGTGTGATGTATCACCGATTCATTCATATAAAGTCGGTACGCTGGACGTCCAGCGACAAAAACCAATAAATATATTTGTCCCGCGAAAGTTGGAACGTTTGTTTCCTGAATAAATACGTTAAATCCTCACAAGTGTTTGTCATTAAATTTGATGTTTTAAGGAGGACTGTGAATTTATCAAACAGCAGTGTGTAATTACAAAGATGTATATATATATTACACTAGCTGTGACTGCGGCTCCGCGCGTGCGTAAAGTATGTCCTTGTCTACGTACTTATGGTCAAATACTCAAACGCTAGTCAAGTTTCGTCCTGTCACTGTCACTTTCAGGCGGAGTGACAGTGACAGCACGAGACTTAACGGCAACTTAAAATTGAGTATAATTTTAGTATTTGACCATTAGTTACTCTCTGCCAAAAATCAGGAAACTTGATTTGGTTGTTTAAACCTTTATCGGGCAGAAGGTTTTAAGAAAAGAAAATAACAAACAATTTAGCATATTTTTATAAATAATAAATAAATAGTTTGTATTTTATGTAGTTGCCTCTTTGTTTTTATTTTCTACTAGCTGTCCGGACAGACTTCGTTCTGTCAAAAGTTATTGGCTTGTAGTGGGAAAAGAAAAGTGATGTTTTTACTATTTTCAACGCAATTTTTACGTCTTTTCTCTCCATAAGAACCTTCCTTATGCCTTAAGGAAAATCTAAAAAAAAAATTGCCGAATTGGTCGAGCCGTTCTCAAGTTTTGCGCTTAGATTTGGCGATTCATTTTTATTTATATAGATAGATTACAGAAAATAGTAAAAAAAATATTACTAGGTTTAAAAATAAAAATACTGCAACGAGGCTTTGGCGACATCTTCCAAAAAATTTGGTGGGAAATATATTCCTTTTATAAAGGTTAACGGTTAAAAAACGTAGACAGACAAACACTCTCTTTCAATGTTCAATGTTTCCTAAATGCTGTATGAAACTGTCGCAAATTGTAAATATACAGGTGTTATTTTTGGGGTACCTTGATAGTCCCTTCGTGAGTCTATTAGATAAGATGTTTTGTGAGAAAACATTGCGACTAAGAGGTTAACTTAGTTGTATTATTGAAGATAAAACTTTGATATTACAAAGCTAAAATTGTATCTCTCGATATTTATTAACAAAACATAATCCACTTAGTAAAAGTCGTTCAAAAAGTACTTGTGATTCATTACGGTAACAAAGATAACAATTTATTTGGTAAAAGGTGCTATGGCATTTTTTTTAAATATGTTGAGATAATAAACAAAGTTCTGTTTGCATGCAACGCTGCCGGTCTTCTGGGCACACTTCCAGGTAACAGTGATTTGGAGAAATATTTTCACGCTTAAGTATACTTTTTAACCGACTTCCAAAAAAAGAGGAGGTTCTCAATTAGGCTGTATGTTTTTCTTTTTTTTTTTTTAATGCGTGTTACCTCACTACACCCTCATGTATGAACCGATTTGAAAAACTATTTTTTTTGTTTGAAAGAGTATTCTTTCGAAATGGTCCCATTTAAATTTGGTGAAGATCCGATAAAGAACTTCGAAGATAGACAATGGAACTCCTCAATGACGAATAGTACGCATAATGGGATGATGTGATTATGTTACGAGCAGCGTTTTTAGTAGGTCCAACCGTGTATTAATTAAGGCGACTAAAATGAAAAAAATAAAAAACATTTTAACAAAAATAAAACCGACTTCAAAAAAAAAAAGAATAGAATAATTATCATATTATAAAATTAACAGTTTCAGAAGTCGGTGCCTTCAATTTGGTTCAACGTTTTTTATAATATTGTAATTATTTTATTCCTTTTTTCGTTTTTTTGAAGTCGGTTTTATTTTTGTTAAAATGTTTTTTAATTATTTATATACGTGTTTTGTATTATACTAGTTTAGATTTATACTGTATATATTAGGATAATTTCTTTGTTACTATGAATACATATCTGTATCCATATATTATTAAGGATGAACTTATCTACATTCAATTTCATTTACTCTCAGCAATTTTTAATTAACTACCAATATGGATACATCTCCTTTGAACCACAGAAAGCTCTTAAAATTCCGGAGTACGAACCATCTATGTCAAAGTAAATTCACCTGCATAAAACTAACTGAATTTAAAACACCCGTTCATCCCTTTAATTTTTTTATGACATAAAAACACCTTATTTCATCCTTGCCACTTCCAGCGTGTATCAACATCCCGACACACGGGTTGAGTGAGTCAAAGTACTCGGGGGCACTTGTATTAAGCAAACTCTCTAATTTAAAATGTATGAGCACGTTATACAAGTACAAAGTGAGATTAATTTGATGTTGAGTCAATATGCTTTGCAAAATTGAGCCTTTGGTTTCCGTAACTTACTGGGTGAAATAAATTCTATTTATTTTTGTTACTGAGTTTGAAATGTTTTGAATTCGAGTTTTAAAGTGAAAGTTATATTTACGAATGTAAAATAAAAAAGTATATTTGTGGAATGTGTTTCCAGTAATGGAATTTAGTTTTTACCATGGTTTAATTTAGCGAGAGGCTTGTGGCTTATTACCAACCGTGCGGATCATACGATTTACGAGGTTGGTAACGTTCGTTCCACCTCAAGATCCCTCCGTGTCTCGGAGAGCACGTTAAATAGTCAATCCCGTGTGTCATACGAATACATATGACAGTCGTTACGGGGTTGCGGTGCATGCAATAGCGAATCCCGTGACCCCGGCCTTAGGTTAGAAGGAGGGATACCGTTGGTTTTTAGCCGTTAAGAGTCCGGCAGACCCCCTCACCTTCTACGGGCGAGGGATATCCGGGATTTTCCAACGATAAAAAAAGGTAGTCAGAAGCCCGAATGTCTGACAACTGGTCTAACCTTAGGAAATCGGCATTGCCCAGTTACTGGGTTGCGGAGGTCTGGTGGCAGTCGCTCCGTGTAAAATAATGATATTCAGCCGCATCTGGTTAGACTGAAAACTGTCCTAACATAGTTAGGAAAAGGCTAGGCAAAACATCGTTTAATTTAGGAACATTATCTTTTACTTAAGCTTTGCAATAATTAGTCATATTTTATTTTGTTATTGAAAAACTATAATACATAAAGCTTTCTTTAAAGCTCGTGTAACTTCATGTAACTGTTTTAAAGGAAGAATAAATACTAACAAACAAACCTTTTTTACCTAAAAGATAAACCCCAAGAATTACCACGCTCGTATTATTAAGCGAAGCCACTCTTAAATTTATTTAAAGTGAAAACACGAGAACCGACACTGAGTGTAAGCAGTAAAATTTCAGTACGTATGCGGTTAACAAAAACACTGGTGCAGTTAAACTATAACCATGAATTTATACCAAAAGTCGGTGCTAATTAAAGCTACGTTGGGCTGTGGACTCGGCAGTGTGCTGAACCGTCGGAACATCGGCCGACCGTTGTTATATTAGTAAGCCTCCTTATATATAGGTATTTAATGAGGAGCAGAAGCGGCGGGAAGGTACAAGAAGATGTTTTATTTTTTAGTGTCTTTAAAAACGGGTTACGTTAAATAATAATGGTATTTTTTTTTTTAGTCAGTCAACGCGCTCCAAGACAGTGTGGTGGACTAAGGCGTAAACCGTTCAAATCCTGAGGCCTTTGCCCGTGCCCAGCAGTGAGAAGTAATGGGATGAATATGATGAATATAATTGTTAACTCAGCTACATGTTCTAACACTGTATTTTTTGTTTTAAACTTAAAACCACTTTACACCTTTATATTATTTTTATTTACTTTTTTTAGTCTTCCTACATATCAAATAGACGAATATTAAATAGGTAATGTACCTACTTGTTTTCTACCTAATATTATAACGCATGACTCAGTATTTGGAGTTACGGACCTAGCTGTGACAGTATTTGGAGTTACGGACCTAGCTGTGACAGTATTTGGAGTTACGGACCTAGCTGTGACAGTATTTGGAGTTACGGACCTAGCTGTGACAGTATTTGGAGTTACGGACCTAGCTGTGACAGTATTTGGAGTTACGGACCTAGCTGTGACAGTATTTGGAGTTACGGACCTAGCTGTGACAGTATTTGGAGTTACGGACCTAGCTGTGACAGTATTTGGAGTTACGGACCTAGCTGTGACAGTATTTGGAGTTACGGACCTAGCTGTGACAGTATTTGGAGTTACGGACCTAGCTGTGACAGAATTTGGAGTTACGGACCTAGCTGTGACAGTATTTGGAGTTACGGACCTAGCTGTGACAGTATTTGGAGTTACGGACCTAGCTGTGACAGTATTTGGAGTTACGGACCTAGCTGTGACAGTATTTGGAGTTACGGACCTAGCTGTGACAGTATTTGGAGTTACGGACCTAGCTGTGACAGTATTTGGAGTTACGGACCTAGCTGTGACAGAACTATTAGTATACTACAGCAGCATAATAAATATAGCAACATTTTGTTGGTGCTTGCATTTACTGAAATATTTGTATTAAACAGTATTTTTCAATTTAATGTTTTCCGCATAAGAGATACATCATGCAGCGTTGACCAGTGAAGTCCTTTGTCATTATACCATATAATATACATTAATGAAAATCTGGATTTTGAAAGGAAGCTTTTCGGGACCGGGTTCTGGCAAAACCGAATGCTGACAATATCAGGGAGGAAGGATTTGGTCGTTTTCTGGCTAATGAACGCACGGGTAGTTTGTTAAGTAAAGCAAATAGTGGCGATTGGTTAGAAAAAATGATGGGAGGCAGAATAAAAAGGATAAGATAAAATTATATTTTTGGACTTAATTTTAAGTATACCTATACCTACATCTGTTACATACTTAGAGCAACAACACGGTTACCGACGACTGATTCATCCATCGGTAGCCGAGTTACTCTAACGGCCAAAAATAATAACATATCTATCGGCAGTTGTGCCTACTAGAAATAGAAAATTGACAAATAGCCCCAAAGAAGTAATGTCAAACTTCTATCTCTGGTACGGCAAACCATCGATAGAAAGGGAATTGGTTTCGGCCGTACAAAATAAAATTTAGAGACATTAGTGGATAAATCCCTTATGAATCTTTAACATCAATCAATAGCTTGACCATTGACGTATATTATGGTGGGTATTGAAAGACCTCGTAGTTCCTCATACTTACTCCTCGTAGATATTATGACCGCTATTCTTTAAAATAATTTGAAATGAAATTACTTTTAATACCCGCTACCCGCTGCCTCTTATCAGCAGTTGTCTCCTCATAGATAAGCTTGAAATGCATCGGTAATGAGCTTCCACGGCCTAACTAACCGGCTGTGCATAAGAGGATTTTTCGCTTGCATTTTCATTGTAATTTATACGCTGTGATAATAACTATACATTTCTGTGTACATACGAATTTTTATTAATGCGGAAAACTTTTTGTCTGTGTATACGGAACAGACTTCAGTTTTAACATATTTATTCAATAGAGTGGAAGAAGGATAATGAAATGGATAGTTTTTTTATTGATATTTTTTGAATCAATGAACTCTCTACTGAACATAAAAAAATATATTTTCTGTTAGATATATACAACATGTAACGTAATTAACGCACACCCTCAAACACCCAATTAGAGTATTATGTTATAATCATAATACATACATTGAAATTTTTGGTTAACATGTATATGCATTGTTAGTTACTAAATTAACGTTCTTGAAATAAGGTTTATATTTCTTTATTTTGTATTGAATGACGGAATTTGTATTAATACATACAGTGGTGGCCATATAATTAGAAACAATCATTACTGCACACATTGTTATTATAAAAACTCGCTATAAATTTTTATCAGTCTATCATTGATGATTTTTAATTACGTCATTATGTAGGCCTATCAATGGTGCTTAATACATGAGAACAAATTGAGGGAAACAACAAACTCCTAATAAAACTTACAATCACTTTTGTTGCGGACAGCAAGCCTAAATTGTAAATATTCATCAAATAACATTTAAATAGCTATGTGGGTGTTGCTATATACCTCTGCTTAGCCCTTCAGGAAATACAGGCGTAATGATATGTGAAGTAAACAAGGTAATAAAATACGTCATAGTATATAGTACAACATGACCACTAACTACAGATATTAAATTCAAGGAAATGTATTGGAAGATAGAATGTGTCGTGGGGCACACTACCCGCAACTTGTGCCCCCCTGAACGATAATGAGGTGCATTTTATGCATTTTGACTGATACTGGCAGTGGCAGTCACCGACACTCATTCATCGAACATGAAGAACTGAATCCTGAATCCTGAAGCCTGAAGCCTGAAGTGAAGCAAGAAGAACGTGTAGCCGCTTAGGTTTTCTACCGAATGAGTGTCAATGTTTAAGTTTAAAGTTTAGAATTTATATTGTAATGTAAATAGGTTTATACTGTGAAATAAATACGTCAAGTGCCTTTCAGTAAATTGTGTGTTTGACTAGTTGTCCTCTACAACTTTGTAAACAGGGTGGCATTTCAAACGAACTGAGAGCTGAACAAATAATTAGAAACGATAACTAAATAATTAAAAATTCAAAGATGAAAATAATATTGTTCTTGAATATTGGCGAATGCTTATTACTGCTTCATTATTAATCATCTAAATATTTTCAAAAGTTATTTTAATGAATTAATTTACTCAAAAAATAGCACATAGGAAACTTGTGATTCATTCATACCCTTACAAACTAATGGATCTGTAAACCGTAACTATTCTTTTAAAAAATGTTGCAGATAAAATTTAAAATGCTCTAATACTAAAGTTTGCGACGCGGTCTATCACTGCAAATTACTCTGCAGTGTCAACGATGTTACATGAAAGCCTGAATCACAGAAAACGATAGCATAGGATTGCAAGATTGTTCAATTAACAAAAAGAAACCCTTTTCAGGGCCATTATTAGATTGAAATATTCAAACTTCTGAAATATGTGTCTTTAATATAAGGGAGCTTTACTTCATCCAATGTTTTCTTTTATTGAAATCCATCTAGAATGTCTCACTTTGTATTTAGAGACACTTATTTTTTCGATGTATGACGTGCAGTACTAATTGTTTCTAATTATATGGCCACCACTGTATAAAAATGCACTTTTAAGTCTTTTTGCCTTGATTTACGGTGCATTTCAATTTGTCTCACTGTACAGGGGTAATAAGACTAATTTCCGTAGTTTTAGTTATTTTTGGGATAAAAAATTACCTCAGTGGCGTGCCTATAGGGCAAGCCCGATATTTTTTTGGTACTTATTTTGATGTGCAAGGTAAAATATGACAATATATTTTATGCTTATCATTAGTAAACCATAATTCGATCTTAAGATCTCCAACTATTTTTTATCAGATGAATTATAAATATCAAAATAAGTACCAAGAAGATATCGGGCTTGCACTATAGGCACGCCACTGAATTACCTATATTAAAAATGATAGAAATCGATTCAGTAAACGATTCTGAACAAAGTACTTTCAGGATGTGCGTTAATTATGTTACATATTGATGTTATAGAAGCTAATCCCAATTCTTAGCATAACTGGGAAAAGAGCTAGAATGATACTTAAGTAATGATGATTAAATGAGGAATTGTTTTTCCTTTGGAATAATTATTATTTCAAATATTTACTATGATGCGCACGGTTGGCAGTGACAGCGATTTGTTTCTACGCTACGCTTCGATTTCCATACGGATAAAAAATATTTGTATGACCTCTATATCTACAGATACTATAATATAGGTACATGTTAATATTATATACTATAACTACAGATAGTTGTTCCGGGTCCTGGCGTTTGGGCATTTGTGAGAGTCACGCACCCACCACGTACCTAGTACCTACTAAAGAAATTGTCTAAAAAAATATACTTAATTATTAAAATTAAGAACGATCCTTCCTCGTACCAACGAATTTTTACTTTATTAGCAATCGGATATTGCTAACGTCTTTGACATGTTCAACCTAAATTAAAAACGTTTGACATTGAACCAATATTTGGAATTCTTCCAATTTATATTTCTTTTAAAACGTTAGATACGAGTATCTATGTTTTGAAACTGAATAATTTCCTCTTCATAAATGGAAAGCGCAAAAGAAATAATTATTCCATCTGAGAATATTGCAAAGGCTTTAAATTTCCTGCGGTAAACGAAGTCGCTTCTGTTTCCAGGTACCGCTTGTGCAATGACGTACACGCCAACTATTACCCGTTTCTTTTATCCGCAGGATGGAGGTGACGTACACATAGAGTGAAAGAAATAGTTTTATCTTGCATTTTGCCTATACTTTATTTAATACTGGCTATGTCCTCACGGCTCCGCCCACGTTAGAATTTTTATTCCAGTAATAAATATAGCCTATGTTACTCAGTGATAATGTAGCTTTCTAACGGTAAAAGAATTTTTTAAACCGGTCCAGTAGTTTTTAAGTTTATTCGTTACATACAAAAATACAAATCTTTCCTCTTTATAATATTAGTATAGACAACCTTAAACAAATAGGTAAGACACATTTCAGCAAGGAAATGTAGTATAGATTTAAGCAACATGTTTGCTTCCAGCAGGAATTCATGTTTTTTTTTTTCCTATTCGGCTGCTTGTAGATGGTCTTGCGGACCTTTTCTACGTAACAAGGGAGTTATTGGTGAGACCTGAAGGGTCTCCAACCAATATAGCAGGAATTCAGCACAGTATTATGCTTTTATAAACTTTAACGGTCAATCAAGATGAGCTGAAACTCTTCTTGCAGAAAATGGTTCTAAAGATATTCGTGCCTTGGTGGGCCACTTTTGTCTAATGTTATATGAAATGGAGTACTTATAGTGGCATTTTAAGATGTAGATCCAAGAGTTTTGAGGGACTTGTCGCTGCCACGCTGGTTGATCCATCTGCGAGGTTGCCTATGCCATGTTTGTCGTCTCTAGAAACGTGTCTTCAGCACTGTCCCGTTACCCAGTCTGCATAATAACAAATTTTCGTTCTGTCTAGCTTTTTTCCAACTATGTTGGGGTCAGCTTCCAGTTTAATCAGATGCGGCTGAATACCAGTATTTTACACGATACAGCCATCAGACCTCCGCAAACCAGTTACTAGGCAATGCCGATATCCTAAGGTTAAACCAGTTGTACTTCCGGCTTCTGACATACCGTAACGAGTGTCATGGGTATTCGTATAACACCCGGGACCGACGGCTTAGCATGCTCTCCGAAGCGGAGGAGTCTCGATGTACAACAAACGGTCACCCATCCACAGACTGACCGTGGCAAGCGTATGATCGGCGCGGTTGGTAATTAACCACGAGCCCCTCAATACTATCACTAATTAATTAAATTAATAATGAAGTTAAGTAATATTACTAATTAAGTAATAATTAGATTTTCAGATAATGATCTGCTGTTTAAAATCATAATCATCAGAACATCCATCTGTCCAAACGTATACAGAAAGTCCGTCGCAGTGCAAAGTAATGTAGCAATAGATAGAATTAATTGACGTTAGCTGGCGTTGGATAGAAGGGAATAGAGAGTTGACCTAATTCCCAGCTAATGAAAAGCAGTTAATATTTCTTTGTAGCCGAAATTAGCATGAAACCAACATCAAAACAATTGCAAACTTCATTATGTACGTGGAAATGGCGTTCATAATTCAAAATGTATAAATCTTTGCACTGGAACTCCCATTTACTAAATATATTACGCTGTTTAGTTGTCCGTTGTATGCTTAAAGTTACGTTTCTCTACATCCCCGTGGAAGAGCTAAATCTTCACGACTCTTAAGAAAATGTCCACAATGTTTCTAGTTCACACTTGAACAAACCCGGCTTGTATCAACACGGTCTTTGCATTTGATACTAGACGCTATTTATTTTCTTTTATGAGTGTTTTATTTTTCCCAGTGGCACAACATCATTATTTATAACCATTGTATGTTCATGGTAACGTTTATTGTTCAGTTTTGCTGTGTTTCTCTTTTATGTTCGAAATCTTAATTATAGTTGCGTTGTTGTAATATTTCTAACTATGCAACTTGAAATAAATTTATACAAAATATTCTTACTTGAAATGTAATTTTCCTTTGCTAAATTAGTTGTCGTTATGAGCCATGATGTTTTGATGTCTTTGTAGGGCAAAAAAATCAAATGGAATCATACTCGGGAACTAGTAGACAGATGGAAAGTAGCAAGATGTTATTATCAGCAAAATATGTTATGCTTTTACCCCCTTCAGATGTGATTTATAAATTTTTTAGCCTATTATTATGATTATTAACACATATAAACGGGACAAAAAATACATTAGAAATAAAATCTAGCAGATACCTACAACACTTTCATATTCCCGAAACAGACTCAATTTATAAACAACAAAGAAAAGGATACAATCTTAAAACAATAACGGGAAGTACTCCCGATCCGTATTGTCCGACGATCTCTACACGGGGTAACTAAAACTAACTGATCCTAACCTTGTTACCGGAGAACGTTTTATAAGGTTCACGATACGCCTTCAGAACTTCAGATCTTTACGACTTCTAAAGAGAAAAATAAATACAAAAGAACAAATCAAATTCTTGAGAATGTATGTGATGTGAATATTGAAGTCTATGTGTTTAGGAAATAATGCTGGAGTTCTGGACATTAGGCGTTGATAAAGGGATTCTTTCGTGAAATTCTTGTTCGAGAACTTTGTCTAATCCTGAAGTTATTCAATTAGAAAAGTATTTTTGCGTCGCTTTCTAACTCCATAATTATTGTTTTCGCTTCAAGCATCCTTCATTAAGAAATCAGCAAAATAATGAGATTTACCAAAAAGTTTATTGACATCGGTTGTAGCACGTACAGCAATTTATTTATTTAGATTAGTCTTGAATAAAATTCTGTCTTCTGCGAGATTGTCAAAGGCGCCACCACCGCTTCGGAATGCGGAGAAGCGTACCAAATAGCTCGCCGAAATAGTTTCTTAAATTAATTAAAGATTGAAACAATACTATTTGCATTAGCCGTGGCCCATTTCCCTCGTCTACAAGCAATATCTAGTAAATCTAGAATTTATTACCTCTTGGAAGCAAGATAAATTCAGGTATTTCTTTAATACCAATTCATCAAGGCAATATCTTTCGGAATCTTTTTTATCGAGGCAATTTGAGAACAGACTTCCAAATACTCGCATATCTCTCTCCAGTGTACTAAATAAAATATTTGATTCGTAGAGGTAGCTACTTTTGTCTGTATTCATTATTAAAATAGCTCGCTCGGGACGTAAAAAAACATGGTCCATCCATCGTAGTAGCTGACGGCTGCACGGACCGTAATAATGTCGCACCCAGTACGTACGTTAAGTTTAAAAAATAAACAGTTCCCCAGTGTTTTCGTTCCCTGTATTATTCACTCAACTGCTGTCGAGAAACGGCTTTTCTATGAAAGAACTAGTAGATTTACAGTCTGTTATTATTGCCAAAGTTTCTAGCGCTCGCAACGTTTCTACACCGACTTGAAGACTAAATGAAAATTATAATATGCATGAACACAATTGTTTTATTTATTGCAATAGTTTGTTTTGCTGGCAAACCTCGACATGTTAGGTAGTTTAGAACTTTTTCTAACTCTAGAAACTATGCTGGCGGTAATGTTAGATATTGTTTTTATTTTGAAAACAAATTTGTACACTGGATACTCGTATCATCATGATGTTTGTTTAAAAGAGGAATATTTTATGTATAATATGGCTGCTAGAACATAATAGAATATGTTCGACAATATAATAGTCGTATTTAAAATTATTATTTAAATACTATTAAATATTCGAATTATGCACTATTTATATGAATGTATCGCCTTTTTAGTGCATTTTTAATATTTTATATTAAAAATGCGCCAAGAAACTGATTTTGCGTAGGTAGCGTTTACAAAATTCTCAGAAGTTTGACGATAATGGTAATGCATATTGGCTCTTTTTGCTTCAAAATAGAGACTTGGTAGGCCTATAGAAACTATAACTAGTAGGGTGGGGCCTTATTATTTAGATTTCTGTGCGTGCCAATTAAACGCCTCCATGAGTCAGCCCCACTATTAAAATCTTATGGCTCGTACCGACACGAACGAAGAGAAGACACTGCTATTAACTGATTTTCATCACTAGAACTTGTGGTGCATTAAGAGAGCCTTCACGAGTGACGATATGCCAGTACGTCCGACTCGCCAAGGCAGTCAGCCTCGCTACCAACCTTGCTGACTGGCTAATATTTTCATAAGATAGCATAACATCACACCTGTATTCCCTGAAGGGTTGGGCAGAGGCGTATAGTAACACCCTCATTTCGCCATTATGTTTAAGCCCCATGTAAAAGGGAGCAAGCCTATTGCCATCAACTAGGCTCAAGTCCAAACTCCGGGCTGCTACTGAGGAATTCCACATGGAAAAACCCAATAACACTTTACTCGACCTGGGGATCGAACCCAGGATCTCACAATCAGCAGTCGCGCTTGCCACCACTAGACCAACGAGGCAGCAAATCTTTTCACCACGACATAAGCAATAGGAGCGCGATAGGCTACTTGATCGCAAACATAGTGGACTGGTGGGTACCCAGCTTAAGTCTGGACATCCACCAGAGCTGCGCGAGGAAAATGTGCGGTGCGAAAATGTGTAGCGACGATGTGAAACGGTGTGACCCTTTCCACCAGAGCTGTGCGAGGAATGTGTAATGCGTAATGTGTTAATGTGTACAAATGCGCGGTGCGAGGATAGGTAGCGGACTCTTTTCGAATATGTCGAATATGAGGGTGGTGTGGAGGGAGCAGTACACATTCCTCGTTACACATTCCTCGTTACACATTCCTCGTTACACATTCCTCGCAACATATTCCTCGCAACATATTCCTCGCAACACATTCCTCGCAACACATTCCTCGCAACACATCCCTCGCTCGCATTTCTCACTTGTTTTGTATGAACAAAAACCTCGCTCTGCTAAGCCCATATCCACCTGAGCTGCGCAGAGCGAAGCTAAGTAAATGAAGTGATTCTATTGGTGCTTACAAAACACATCCCTCGCTACGCAGCTTAGCACAGCTCTGGTGGATGCTCAGCCGTACACTATGAAAAACAAATGCCTTCTGCCGCTGACGTTAAATAGACAAGAATAAAAACTTTCCGTAATAAAACTTTTTAATATTAAAATTAGGAATTTTATTACTCAACTTTTTGAAGCAAGTCGAGAGGTGTTTTATGGCAATCCAGATTAGTTATATTTTATTTGTAAAGACATAAAAAGTGAAACTGCTTCAGAAATTGTATTTTGTCGTGCAATTCCTTATACAAGGTTAGTCGGAAAGGGGGTACGAAGCCGCGGGCCACTTAATGTATCACTGATGATTGTTTTAAAAAAAGTGTTAAAATTTAAAAAAATCAATAAAAAAAATCCATCATAAATTATTTTTATTTTAGTTTTTTCAAAAATTCTTCATCCCTGCTTTAGTTATGAATTCAGAAAATGGAGTTTCTAATCCTTGACCCCAAATATGATGTAAAATGTAAACACGTCTGATCATAGCTGAGGATAGATAGAATTTAGCGTATTTTACTTCCTTTTATTTACTTTCATTTTAAGAAATCTTTGAACAGCTATTTCTCTTATTGAACTATTGACTTTTGGGGAAAGTTGTAGAACAAAAGTTATCCATTATTATGGGTACCTTAACACCCTTTCGGCTTAGTACCCCCTTTCCGACTAACCTTGTAAAGTTTTTTAACTAGATCTTCTTTTCGTGTGGTTAGTGAGTAACTTGGTGTCAGAGTTTATGCCGCCCATGGGCCTCTGACTTGGCTTAAAATAGATAACAAACTGTCTTATGTTCTGTGGAGTTAGCTTTACCGACCCGTTCGGCTCATATTTAGAACCAACCCTTACCCTTGTCTACATGGGTCTTGGCATAAATCATTACGGAACAATCTTAGGGAATCATGTCATGATTACCATACCTGTTACAGGCGAATCAGTGTTCTGAGAATCACATAAATTTATTGTGTTCGGGTGGATGCTGCTGGTCACCTCTGAATCTTTTGCCCGATTTTTATATATCTTACCGACCGATATTGGTTAAAACTACGCCTCGAGAACACTTAAAATAAAGCGTAGTCTCCGTAGCCTTGTAGCAGTCGTAGGCTTTGCGTCGTAGGCGTGCGTAGCGTTTCGATCCGTAAGGGCTCTTTCAATTTAGTTGGTTGGTGTTGGACTGCAGCAGTGCGGCTGTAGGGCTGTAAACGGGCGGTAAACGGGCGGTTGTATTTTTCATATAGTTGATGCGACGAGAGAGCAGTCCGTCGTCCGTATCGCGCAGGCGGCAGTACGGTTGACGCACTGTTCTCTTTTCGCGTCAACTGTATGAAAAAACAAAACCATATCCGCAGTACGACAGCCGCACTGCTGCGGCGCGGCTGCAGTACGACACCAACCATTTAAATTGAAAGCGCCCTAAGAGCGCTTGTGGACTGCCCCGAATCCAATTCGGTCCCAACTAACTGCAGTAGTATTTGTATGTATGTTTATGCACTGCCTCCGATCCGAATTTCATAGTATTCCGGCCAAGTATCCTCGAACCGTATTCTTTCGAATTCGGACGCAGTGCGCAAGCGTCCTTATTTATCTTCTGCCAGGTGAAATTGAAGAAGAATTGAAGTCTAAACTCAAGGTTTGCCAAAGGGCTATGGAGCGCAGCATACTTGGTGTTAAATTAACAGATCGTGTTCGAAACACAATGCTGCGCTCCAAAACTCAAATTGTAGATGTGGCTCAAAAGGCCGTCCAGCTGAAGTGGGACTGGGCTGGACATGTCTGCCGTATGCCGAACGAGCTGTGGGCCCGTATAGCACAAGACTGGAGCCCCGAGACAGCGAGACGGGGTCGCGGCAGACCGCGGAGAAGATGGCGGGACGAGTTGGATGCCTTTAATGATAATTGGCATGAAACTGGACAGAATCGTGACAGATGGAGGGAATGGAGGGAGGCTTTTGCCCAGCAGTGGGACAGTACAGGCTAATTATAATAATAATATAATAATAGGTGAAATTGACTCATGAATCGTTTTTAAGAACAGAAATACTGGCTACCGTCTGTAAGTAAAAAGATTTGTTGTTGGCTATAGGATTAATGCTTTTAGTGACTCCAATGGTAAAATGGTACAGGAAAAAAATATGTACATAAACGTAACATCACGCCTGTATTCCCCAAAGGGTTGGGCTGTTTAGTAACACTCTCATTTCGCCGTTATGTTTAAGCCCCATGTAATAGAGGGTGACCCTATTGCCATCAACAGGGCACAAATCCAAACTCCGGGCTGCTACTGAGGAATTCCACACGGAAAAACCCAATAACACCTTGACGGACCTAGGGATCGAACCCAGGACCTCAAGATCAGAAGTCGCGCTTGCCACCACTAGACCAACGAGGCAGTTGAAAATATTTGCATGTAACTTTTGTTATAGCGCTACAAAAATTCCCTAACTTGTTTATTTCTGTTTGTGTGCGTAAACTTGTTTACGCAAGATTGCTTACGTCACTCTCTACCAAAAGTATCAGAATAAGTTGCTCGGACCATGTCGGAGGGATCACGGACCTTGAATAGGTACAATAGGAACCAACGGTCCATTGAATGATTAGAAAACTTTCATGTGTTGTAATAGGTACATTTTTATGCATCGGCGTGAGGTTTTCTGTGTCTCTTATAGAGGGCCATCCCGTCTCTTCTCATGGATGTTGACTGGGTGTTGTTAGGCAGTTGGGCGGTAACATTTAACCGTTAACAGCCGTTTTTAAAGACCTATCTATTGCCACTTTACCCTAATGATAAATGATTTTTATTTCTGTAAATAAATCTGTTACAGACACTTTAACAAGTCAATATAATATTTTCTTTAAGACCAGATGGCGCCGGCATTTTCTGCCTAAGTAACTCTGAAAAGAAAAGCCGAAACAAACTCAGAGATCATGATCTCTTTTAAAGTGGTATAAAAATTATGCGAATTTAACAATGTAGGGCAACGTCTGGAATGGCCTTTTGAGGAAAGTGCCACAGCAGGTTTGAGTTGACCCGTCCTAACAGACGCCACGCATGCATAAGCCATCGTGTAGTTAAAACCTTATTTTAGGGAGCTCAACAACTTGATGCACGATGCTACCAATCAGCTGGACATAACAGAAGGAGATAGAAATTTTCCATAAGCTTCATAGAAATTATGTCATATTTCTGTCTCTAGTAGGGCAGACAGCCGACAGGTAAGTTATTGAAAATCGCTTCACCATGGTGTCAGTAGGGATGACTAAGTTTAGGATTTAAAGATTTCAGAGTACATTTCAGATAATCAGACTGTCATTAAAGTACGACATAAGTTAGAAGTCGCATCGGCAAACTTGATCGAACAACCAATGACAGTCGCTCATTTTCGCTCCACTCACACTTACACCCATTTTCTAAGACGTTCCTCCAAAATTTACTCGACTCATACTCGACTCAGGACGGCCTCGAAAACAGCTTCAAAGTTGTATTCTTAGTCGCAATTTCGAGTGAACTTTGAGATTCCTCGACTGAGGGGTCCTCAAATGAGTCGAGGTAGAGTGGAGTCATTACGTCATAATTTGAATTATCTGCATCGCGCAAATAACGCCGCGATAAATAATTGTAAGCATATTCGATAAAGTCTTCAAAATTATTTTTTGTTACATACGAACTTAGTCACTTCCTTCCTTAAGGTAGGTTCCGAGTACCTTGAGTTTGACAGATGATTCCTTAATTCGCCTGAGGAAAAATATAGTCGAGGACGTTTATGTCAGCTATCACTACCGATGGTAGTGAGAAAGACTGAGTCGACCTGGAGTCGAGTCGAGTAAGTTTTGAAGGAAAGTCTTAGAATATGGGTGTTATTGTGTCAGCGTAAAGATCATTTTTTACTGCAGTACTAATAAACATTCGTGGTTTTGAAGTCGCACACAGGTCGGAAGTAATCGGTTTTACGAAGTTTGCCGATACCAGCCTCAGTATGAATCCACTCACTACTAATTATAAGCAATTCTTTGCTTATGCCACGCTGCCCAGTCCTGTGCTGATCTCATCCATGTATGGCTTGGACGCATTTTTTGCAGTCTTCGACCCATGGAACGGTACATGCTGACAATGTTACCTTTACAAGTATTTCTGTAGCAATTACCGTGTTTTCCTGTTTCGTGTTACTCCGTACATTAAAGTAAGAGTAGAAGGTAGCTAAATGACGTGTAACGAACAAGGTAAATGTTCTTGGGGAGTGACGAAACTACCTCGTTAAGAACATGGGGAACCACCTAGTTTACAAACTAAAATACACACACACATAATAGTCAGCTTCGTTCTATTTTCGAATCCAGAAGAAAGCAAATCGCTTTGATTCATTTCTTGCATCCGCAGCATAGTAATGACCTTTGTACCTTTTACGAATGCTGCTGAATAATGATCTTCATTAAAAAAAACTCGTCCTCTATTACATGGGACTTAAACATAGCGGTAAAATGAGGGTATTTACTATACAACCCTTCGGGAAATACAGGCGAGATGTTATACATACATAATTAGCCAATTACTGTACCACTGCTGGGCACGGACCTCTTCTCAAATTAAGAAGAGTTTAGGCCTTAGTCCAGCACGCTGGCCTGGTGCGGGTTGGCAGACTAAACACACCATCGAGAACTTTATGGAGCCCACTCAGGTGTGCAGGTTTCCTCACGATGTTTTTCTTCACCGTTAACGAAAGTGATAATCAACTTCTGATCTGCACAAGAAATCGAAAAGTCAGACGTCCAGGCCGGGTTCGAACTCAGACCCTCCTGCATGGAAGGCAAGCGTTCAACCGCTTGGCTATCACTGGTGATGTTATGTTATGTTACAAAAAACCTATTCGACTGCTTGTAGGCGGTCCTTGCGAACCGTTTCTACTTAACCGGGCAGTTATTGGCGAGACCTGAAGAGTCACCAGCCAATGAGGTCTTTATCAAATCATCTGCCATTCTATTTAAACAAGGATTTACTATCCCGCGGGTCATATAGGTCCAATATGAAGTATGGTTTCCTTATATTCTCGGAAAGCAAAGACAGTAGCAAGTCTGGAACTGGTGTTAAACAAATAAGGACTTTCGTAGAAGTGAGACATTTAATAATACTAAAGAACAAAGTTCCGACTACTGGAAAAATGTATAATATATTCAAATAAGCTAATATGTTTATAGAGTCGAGAAGTAAGAAAATATTACGTAATAATATAACTTCTTTAAATCTTCTTCTTTTCGCGTGGTTAGTGACTAACCTGGTGTCAGAGTTTATGCCGCCCATGAGCCTCTGACTTGGCTTCACATGCCGTCGAGAAATATCTCTCACGGCACGGTTTCTTTACGGTGTTTTCCTTCACCGTTTTTTAAGCAAGTGATAATTATATCTACAATACGCACATGAATCTGAAAAGTCAGAGGTGCGTGCCTTGGGTTCGAACTCGAGACCTATGACTTGGTAGTCCGACGGTCACACCAGTAGGCTATCACTGCTGTCCTCTACTTTAAATGGAAGTATAGGGAATGGCTTGAACGGAATGAGGTCTCCCTGTAATTTTAAAAGCCTGAAGGTGCAACAAGATTGCGGCCGATCGACGTCGACCAGTCGATATTGATCGCCTCAAAACATAATCGACCTATCAAAATGACTTGAGGTGCAACTTGACTTCACTAGGTGAATGCAATGAAAGTTGATAAATTTGGCCAAGCAACGGAAAAATGTTAGAACTATGTTGTGTCGGTTGGTCTAAACGTATCTTCTTCACGATCAGACAAAAAGGCAAACCTCAAACCTCTTTAGTAAAAGCAGCATCTACAATATTATTTTTGATTAGTGTCATGAACTGACAGATTGAAGAATCTCATGACATTGACAGTTTAATTCAGTTGCCAGAATGAGAAAAGTGTTTACCATGCATCTAATAGAGATGGGGGTTTAAAACACGTTACCTATGCATAGTATTCATTTGAACATTTTTTGGAAATCGATATATACAAAACATAGTCTTAAAACATACCTTATCTGACATCAAACAAATTGTTAAAACTGTTGTACGTGTACAACAATAATAGGGAGAACATGTTCGATTTTGATCTCCACATGTATTCTACCTGAAATATTTATTACCCATCAATCAATTATTTCCCCTAAAAAATAAGAGATTCGAAGTAAACTGGCAACATTTAAACGACAGTGGCGTCTCCACTCATTTCACAGATAATAAGTAGTTCTCTGTACGTCCTTTTTGTATAATTATTTTATTTATCTTATACGTCGAGTCACGTCATCCAGTTTTGTGAATTATTTTTATAATTTTTTAGAAAGTGTTTATTGAATAGCATAAACAAATACAGTCAGAATAATGGTGAGAATTAGGTGCGGCTTGTTTGTGTTCTTGATTGAAATAGGCTTACCAGCAGGCTGTCAGTTGGAACATGCTTGTATTTAATTCGATTTGCCAACAATGGTGTCTGCCTGGAACCGCAATCGGTTAAATCAAAAAACGTGTAACAGTCTTATTTTAGCGCCACCCACACTAGAAAAAAATAATAACAAGTCGCAGTTTCTGGAAAATAAAAAAGGACTAAACACACTTATCAACATCAATTCGCATATCACTCACTAGCTGTGTCCTCACGGCTCCGCCCGTAGCCTATGTTACTCAGTGATAATGTAGCTTTTTAACGGCAAAAGAATTTTTGGAATCAGTCCAGTAGTTTTTAAGTTTATTCGCTACATACAAAAATACAAATCTTTCCTCTTTATAATATTAGTATAGATATAGATAGAAAGTGGGCGTTTTATTTATAGGTATATTTGCATATACGCAAGCGTACACTACGCATGCTTTTATCTGTTCGCATGCTTCAGTATGCTAACGCATGCTAGGTATAGAATGCTTTTGAATATACGATCAAAATCTTTCACATGTAATGCTAATGAATGTGTTTAAAACCAGCTTTTTGCGAATTTATGCTGATTAATATGAGTAGTCTCTTAATGACCTGTTTTTTAGATTTTGTCGTAAAAGTCAACTAAGGGTAAGATCACACTAGGCGGAATTGCGATTTTATATAAACAATATTTGGCCGCACCACCCTGTTTCGCTCCGCTGCAGTACAGTTCCGGTTAGTGCAGTCTTACCTTTAAGCCCACAAGAAACTGCGAACGCCCATTTTCAGCAGTTCACGTTGGATGGCAGATTTATCCATTAAATAATATTATTTTTATACGTATTTTGTATATATATTTAGTTTTTACCTTAGATTTGTATTATACCGGTTTAGATTTTTATTATATAGGTATATTAGAATAATTTCTTTGTTACTTAGTATTCTTTTATGTTTTGATGTTGCGAAGTCTATAAGCAATATCTTTTATGTTTCGATATTGTAAACTTTAAGAAACTTATAGTGATTCTATCACTATAATAAACGAGGTATTTCAGCGCTCTGTGTTAAATGACCGCGCGGCGAGTGATACCTCGCAACTCAGTCGGGGCGCTAAAATGCCTCACGTTAAGAACACACATGACTTTACTTCTTGCGTTTTTTTTTATTGAATCCAAAAGTATTCTGTGCGGCCTTAATCTATATCAGCAGTTCATCACGAGGTTTGAAGGAATTACATGATTTCTTTAACACCCTGTATTACGTATTTAATAGATAAGAATTAATTATTATTAATTAGATTGACACGTTTGGTGCGGTGGCTGAGCGATCGGCTTCTGCGCTACGGGTCGTGGGTTCGATTCCCGCACGGAACAAATATTTGTATGGCCTACAGATAGTTGTTCCGGGTCTGGGCGTTTGTGCATGTGTAAATTTGTGTCTGTAAACGCACCCACGATACAGAAGAAATCCTAGTGTGGGGAAAAGTTTAAAACGAAAAAAAAATACTATCATTAGCTCACCTGATAGCAAAGGTTGTTATCAGAAATATAAACAAAAATACGATGTACTTCGAGAATAGTTCAATAGTTTATAACCACTATGCTGAATGTATAAACATTGGTTGATTCGACTATTTTGAATGTACGGCGAAAGAATTTCAAATGAGAGACAATGTTTGTATTACCAACATGTAGCGCAATCATGTATAGTTTGGTATACAATAGCCCGGATTCTTTTGCACACCGACTAAACTTAACTAAAAATATTGCTATCCTTTACTTGCAGGTAAATAAGAAAGAGATGGAAGAATATTAGAGCTGTCAAAGAAGGTTGAATTAAACTTCCAAAAAACTTTAGCCGACACCTCAGCACATGCCGCCTTAAAACACGTTGATGTTCGATAAAGGCAGGTACAGACTGCTGTAACGTAACATGTAATGTAACATGAAAGGTACGTAGTACGCACGCGTAGTGTGCACGGTTCGTTCGCGCAAGGCGTCCACACAATGGGAATTCTGTTACATTGCATGATACATTGCGACAATGTGGACGGCAAATTCTTTCATTGCGTGTTACATTGCATGTTACATTTCGTAAGTCTGTACCCAGCTTAAGGAAACTAGTTTGACTGTTCTAAGAAATATCCGTCTCTTGTTTTACCTATTAATAAAAGATAGGAATATTGCCTAGGAAAAATGCTTCGTTGGTCTAGTGGTGGCAAGCGCGACTGCTGATCGTGAGGTCTCGGGTTTGATCCCCAGGTCGGGCAAAGTGATATTGGGTTTTTTCGTGTGGAATTCCTCAGTAGCAACCTGGAGATTGGATTTGTGCCCGGTTGATGTCAATAGGCTCGCCCCCTATTACATGGGACTTAAACATAACGGCGAAATGAGGGTGTTACTATATACTTCTGCCCTACCCTTCGGGGAATACAAGCGTGAAGTTATGTTATGAATATTTTAATTAAGTTTAGTTGATACGAAACAGAATCAGCACTAATATGTAGTTCTTGTTCTTCCATCTATGCTGACATAGAAGTGTAACAAAATATTTACCAACAGCTTTTCTAAACTTCTTCATGTCCACAATGCCTGGAATGCACGATGCGAGGAAAAACTTATTGATATTCTTTAGAAGGACTTCCAGGGGTCGTTGCTAATTACCAACCGCGCGGATCATACGATTTTTCACAGTTAAGCTGCGCTTGTCGCGGTCAGTCCGTGGATGGGTGACCATTCGTTACACATCAAGACCCCTCGGAGAGCACGTTAAACAGTTGGTTCCGGGTGTCATACGAATACCTATGACAGTCGTTACGGGAAGTCAGAAGTCCGAAAGGTATGACTACTGGTCTAACCTTAGGATATCAGCATTGCCCAGTAACTGGGTTGCGGAGGTCTGATGGCAGTTGTTCCATGTAAAATACTGGTATTCAGCCGCATCTGGTTAGACTGGAAGCTGACTCAACATAGTTGGGAAAAGGCTAGGCAGAACATTCTTTAGAAGGACTTATAACCATTCAACAATTTGAACTTATTCTATTCTACCGCAGAAAATAACATTATTCATATTTTTTCAGCATTTTATCAACATCAGCTTTTGTGCTCGGACTATTTATGTTTTCAACCGGTTAGTTTGCTGGTTACTACCCTATATGTTCCCCGTTATTGCTACAATTCCCCATTTGAACAATAATAGGGGACAATGGGAGTGGCTAATAATTTCTTGATATTGCAGGCTTGTTCTGTTTCCTCCGAGGTTTGGATAAGTACCAAAAGGAGGATGCACACAATGCAATACTGCGGCTTATTATAGGCACTGTGTTATTTGTGTTTGGATCTGTTGTTAAAGGTTAGTTAACCTACATGTTACACTGGTTAAATGAAACGAGAGTGGAACTAAAAACGACACAACATGACGCGTTTGGCACAGTGGATGAGCAGTTGGCTTCCTGCGGTACGGCTTGCGGATTCGAGTTCTGTACGGAACAAATATTTTTATGGCCTACAGATGTTTTTCCGGGTCTCGGTAAACACGTAAACTTACATTAAAACCTGTGACTGTAAACGCACGCACGTTACAAGAGAAATCATAGCGGGGGCAACGTTAATAAATAAAATGTAGGTACTCAAGTGGACCAACTCGGAAACTGAATTCGTTTGCTTACACAACTGTAGTTCCACTCATTTTTACTATCAAGATTATGATATGTAGTACAAACGCAGCATTTAACTGCCTTTTTTTTTCTTTGGAAAATCCTCATGGATGTCCCTCGCCCGGGGAAGGCAAGGAGATCTGCCGGACTCTTGCCGGCTAAAAACCAACGGTGTCCTTCCTTCTGACCTAAGGCTGGGGTCACGGGATTCGCTATTGCATGCACCGCAACTCAGGCAGCGTTTAACTGCCTATCGCTTAAGACCTGGACAGAATTACAGACCCAATTCTATCTAGATAAATGTGAAAATAAACTTTAAAACTTCGACCTTAACCATCCAATTAGCTAGTCCAAATACATCAGGCCGATAGTAGGTAACAGCGGCACCGGTGCAAGACCACCCCATCTATCCAACGGGATACCTACGAGCATTTATCTAGTACCCCTTTTGGGAGAGGAATATATCCAAGAGGAGTCCTGATCCCAGGTACTGAAAGCAGTTACGGTACGAGGTAACGATACCTTTAAAATATAAGGATACCGTTTTCTTATAAAGGTTGGGCCGTACCGTTATTTAACCTTTTTACGATTTCGGTACCGAAAAACATCGAATGATGAATGAATCATACTAATGCCATCTCGGGCTTCATAGCGAAGGACAGGCTGGTGCGGCGGTTCATCAATGAAAACCGTTATTTATAAAGATACCGGTACCGGAATAATATACCGTTTCGCATTTTCAGACTCTGCATTTCGGTACCGAAATATACAAGGTTAGTCGGTAAGGGGGTACTAAGTGATGATGTCTTTAAAGAAAGTATTAAAATTTCAAAATTCGATTTAAAAAAAACATACAAAATTATTTTCATTTAGGTTTTTTTCAAAAATTCTTCATCCCTGCTTTAGTTACTAATTCAGAAAATTAAGCTTCTAATCCGTGACCCCCAAATATGACCTAAAATCTAAACACAGCTGATCATAGCTGAGGATAGTTAGAATTTACTGTATTTTTTATGAAATCTTTGAACAGCTATTTCTCTTAAACTAATGACTTTTCGTGAAAATTGTAGAATAAAAGTTATCCATTATTATGGGTACTTTAACACCCTTTTGGCTTAGTACCCCCTTTCCGACTAACCTTGTATTTAAGTATGTATGTAATATTCAGGTAACCAGAATTTAGGGGTATGACGTCATACTGTATTTTAAAGGTCTCTTAAATTTCGGGTTCTTCAGTCCCTGCCTGACCTTGAAGATAGATATACAAACTTTTCCTATAATTTGAAATACTCATTGTTACTGACATACAGCGTCGTTGCCCAGCTGTGGAACAAATCCTCCGGTGTTCAAGATGGCCTAGAGAGCGAGAAAGCGGGGCGCGCAAGAGACCAGGACCTCGGTCGTGGCAGCGATCACAAAACGCACCTCCGAGACTGCGCCGGCGTCACACCTAACAAAAAAAAAACATATCTCATTACAGTACGACACAACTAAGAAGTCGCATTGGCAACCGTGATAGAACAACCAATGGCAGCCGCTCATTTTCGCGCCACTAAAGGCGGGTACATACTACTGTAACGTAACATGCAATGTAACATGAAAGGTACGTAGTACGCACGCGTAGTGTGCACGGTTCGTGCGCGCAAGGCGTCCACACTGGAAATTCTGATACATTTTTTTTTTTTTTTTTAAAACGTTGCCCCACACTAGGATTTCTCCTGTGTCGTGGGTGCGTTTACAGACACAAATCTTCACACGCACAAACATCCAGACCCGGAACAACTATCTGTAGGCCATACAAATATTTGTTCCGTGCGGGAATCGAACCCACGACCCGTAGCGCAGAAGCCGATCGCTCAGCTACTGCACCAAACGTGTCGTCAAACATTGCATGATACACTGCGACAATGTGGACAGTAAATTATTTCATTACGTGCTACATTGCATGTTACATTTCGTAAGTCTGTTACCCGGCTTAACACTTATTGCCTCAGTGTAAATATCATTCTTTACTGCAGTACTAATAAACATTCGTGGTCTTGAAGTCGTACTGAGATCGGAAGTAATCGATTTTACGAAGTTTGCCGATGCGACATCTTAGTTTTATTCTACTATACCTATCGAGATTCAGATTGTATTATCTGCAAGTGTCAACCAGTAGGTGAATAAATTATTGTTATTTTTACATAATGACGTTTTTGTTAGATATTCAGGCTTTGACACTAGACTTTTGTAATTTTAAACCTAGTGCACAGATCTCAGCACTGTCCCTAATGCATTCTGATATTATTTGAGCTACTAGAAGATTTACGACATTTGGATGCAGAGGATACCAGCGGGGCTAATACTGTCACATTTGGAGATCCATATTTCATTCATATCTGAAATGGATTTATAAAATTAATATATCATAAGATAACATCACGCCTGTATTCCCCGAAGGGTGGAGCAGAGGTGTTTAGTAACACCCCCATTTCGTCGTAAGTCTCAAATAATAGGGGGTGAGTCTATTGTCATCAACCGGGCACAAATCCAAACTCCAGGTTGCTACTGAGGAATTCCACATGGAAAAACCTAATAATACTTTGCCTGACCTGGGGATCGAACCCAGGACCTGACGATCAGCAGTCGCGCTTGCCACCACTGGACCAGCGAAACAGTTGGATTTGTAAAATTACTAAATGAAATAGTAAGATATAATATTGGATAATTTGCATGCGCCCTTCTATTATTCACAACACCTAACTTCGTACCTTGTACATACATATTGATAAACAGTTCAAGGAGCAAATCTATTTCTGATATGAACGAAATATGATTCACCAAACGTGTCATTAGTCCTCGTGGTCTTCTGAAGCAGATATCGCAAAACGCATTCGTAGGGAAATTCTTATATTGTTTGCAGAATAAATTCTGTATTGAAAATCTAAATTATGGTTTACTAACTGTGTCCTCAAGCCTCCGCCCGTAGCCTATGCTACTCAGTGATAACGTAGCTTTCTAACGGCAAAAGAATTTTTGAAATCGGTCCAGTAGTTTTCAAATTTATTCGTTACATACAAAAATACAAAAATACAAATCTTTCCTCTTTATAATTTAGTATAGATAGAAAAAACCTTCGCAGAGTACCTAATTACATTATAGGATTAAGCGTTCTGGCGTTCGAAAACACCACATTTTAGAGCGAAAGTCATTTCATCAAAAGTTCTTGCACTTCAATTTGAACCTTAATCAGTGTAGTAGAGACTACCACGCATAGGCAGATATTTCACAGAGATGAATTATAAATTTTAGTAAAAATAACTCTTGTTCATGTCTATACGACTAACTGGTTCGATCGATTACATGTACAATTTTAGTCTAACTCTAAATGTTTAACGAAAAGTTCGCTTCAGTTTGGCATTTTCGAAATTCACGTTGTAGGTACTACGAGCGTTTTAATACATACCATTATTTTCATATTTCAGTAAAAAATCCTCATCCTATTTTTGGTGATATTATTGGTGTATTTATTCACTCTACGTTTTACATTTTTATAAACCGCGTACATCATTGTAGGTGTTTGTAGACCTAAATTGTAGATTTTTTTGTTGGCTTTGCTACCATTTTCGACCACAGACTGTTGCTAGATAGCTAAAACGTAGTTCAACATAGCTAAGCCATCCAACTTACCGTCACCATAACAACTGATTCCTTTGATCTTTAACAGAGATCTCAGCATCTATAAAAGGGTTCTAAGAGAGTTTAAGTACTTCTATTGCCCATAAAATAGTTTTGTTGTCTTGATTACCGGGAATGTAAAAGGAAGGGTTATTGAGAGCTAAAAGATTAAACACAGTCATTTAAATCCTGTTTTAAGGAACCTAGACACAACACCAATACATAACAAATCCATTTTTACCCCTGTGGGGACGGTTTAGAATATTAAACTTCCTCACCGCACGCTGGGAATAGACGCGTGTTGTAAGATTCAATAAAACCCAGCACGCTTGGTGATAGGATCTATATGGTCCGCCTGGCTAGCTAGGCTATTCACATTAAAGTCCGGCGCCAAGAAGTTTACTGTGTTCCGCCGTGTGTATGTGAGAGCCAGAGGGGTATAGGGGAATTGGGGAATACGAATCCAAGGCACTGGGATAATAGAGGGCTATATCTCAGTTTCTTGGATTCGTGTGCTCCATCTTCGACCCTGTCTACGCTTACTTTCTGGTGAGACTAGGTCCAAACGCTACAATGGAAAGAATAAAAAAAAACAAGGATAATGGTAGTAACAGAAAATAATATTAACGTCCTATTGTATAACCAACTAGCTATAGGAATAGGTAGGTACCATAGTGTAGTATTATTATAGTATTTTCCACTTTACTTAATTCTTTAAAAGCCTTTTTGTTTCCCGAACACAAATAAATAATGTTTGCGGGAACCAGGTATATTTAATCAAGGGAATCA
This sequence comes from Amphipyra berbera, assembly GCA_910594945.2. Classification (NCBI taxonomy): domain Eukaryota; kingdom Metazoa; phylum Arthropoda; class Insecta; order Lepidoptera; family Noctuidae; genus Amphipyra; species Amphipyra berbera. The sequence continues at coordinate 12,240,489 of OU343125.1, forward strand.
GATGTATCTAATTGACCGTCAATTATTCGGATGGCTTGATGTAGCTGGTACTTGTGCGTAGATATCCTGCATGAAATCTGACAGGGAACATGACAGCATTATGTGAATATGTGTTTTCCGAATTATAACGACATCATTTCACGATTTCCGCTCCTATTATACAGGGTGTAAACGAAATCATGTAATTCCTTCAAACCTGGTGATGTACTGCTGACATAGATTAACGGTGCAAAGGTTAATTTTGGATACAATAAAAAAAATTACAAGAAGTAAACATGTGTTCTTAACGTGAGGTATTTTAGCGCCCCAAGTTAAATGACCGCGCGGTGAAAGATAGCCGCGCAACTCGCTTGGGGCGTTAAAATGCCCCACGTTTTTTTTTTTTTTTTTTAATGAGTTTATTCACCGCAGACATTTCGTCCGCGCTCTTTTTTGCTGTTATTTAATTGTTTACTTTTTATTTTATTTTTACTTATTTGATACTCATGTATCGGAAATACAACATGTATTATTTATATTACTATAAATATTACTTATTCTACTTAAGCTATGCGAGTCCATCACATTATATATATGTTTACTTATTTATTATTATTGTTTTTTTTTTTTTTAAATGCCCCACGTTAAGAACACGTGTTTACTTCTTGTAATTTTTATTTGATTGAATCCAAAATTATCCCGTTCAGGGTTAATCTATGTCAGCAGTACATCACGAGGTTTGAAGGAATTACATGATTTCGTTTACACCCTGTATATACAGGTTGCATTTATGCAACAGCGGCGCGTGTACAATGTTACGACGAATGAAACTGTATACACATCATTTTATTTACAACGCCGTGCGGCATGTATCCAGTCCTATCCAACCTAAGAATGTTAACATGACCTATTGCAGTACATGACTGCTGGACATGCATATTATAAGACTCCCCTAAGTAAAGTTTTATTCTTTCCGCGTCGTCTAACCCCCTGTCGTCGTGCTCTAGATTTTCGTATTAATCAAACATTGATCTCTGAGTTTGTTTCGGCTTTTCTTCTCAGAGCTAGTCAGATACGAAATACCGGCGGCATCTAGTCTTAAAAAAACCACTACATTGACTTGTAACAGATTTATTTACAGAAATAAAAATAATTTATGATTTAGGTACTCAACTGCTCTGGCGGCCATCGGTCTTTCGGCAGACATGGTGCAACCTACATACCCCAACTCGCTGTAATACAATGTATTCAAATAATTATGCTTTATTGTACATCATTATCAACTTGGTTTGTGGCTAATTACCAACCGCGCGGATCATGTGATTTGTGAGGTTAAGCTGCACTTGCCGCGGTCTGTCTGTGGATGGGTTCGTTACACAGTCGAATCCGGGTGTCATACGAATACTTATATCGTTACGGGAAGTCAGAAGCCCGAAAGTCTGACAACTGGTCCAAATTAGCATTGCCCAGTAACTGGGTTGCGGAGGTCTGATGGCAGTCGCTCTGTGTAAAATACTGGTATTCAGCCGCATCTGGTTAGACTGGAAGCTGACCCAAACACAGTTGGGAAAGGCTTTACTAATATTGTGCATCATTAAAAAATAAGAACACACAGCACTATGATACAATTTTGATCAGTTATACCTTATTCCTATTTTAGTAAATAAGTTCCTACTTATTTACTAAAATAGGAATAAGGTAGTGGAAGTATTCTGTTTACTGCTTCAGGATAAATAAAATCATAAATCCGTGGGTGAAATGTGTGCTGGGTCTGACAAACGATTATTGCTGTTCTAAATCTTAAAAGGGGATATCTTCACTCTGACTTTAGATTTTAGAACATTTTGCTGTAGTTATTTTATAAAGGAAATATTGTTGAAGATTTCAAAATATATCTTTGTATCTACGTCTACACTATTTGCGGTGTAGCATGGTGCGGTTGACAGCTGTCAGTATTTGATTTCATTTGCAGGTATAAAATTTTGGCGGGATTTTATTAAATTTACAGTTATTACAGTCAAGCTTGGTATTTGGGATACAGTGGGACAGGAGCGATACAGAACATCGACATCAAAATTTTACAAAGAAGCTCACGGTGCTATATTAGTTTACGATGTGTCAGAACCAAAGTCCCTAACAAAACTGAATGAATGGGTCGTGGAACTGCAAGTATACTCCACCAAGAAGAACACAACCTGCTTAGTTGTCGGCAATAAGACTGAGAAGCATATCATTTTGGGACCCAGTGCATAATACCAGCAAGTACATTGGATCACCCGCGCGACGGCGCAACGATTATTCCCAAGGAGAGTTGACGTCAGGCAGGCGGCTGGCCATAAAACAATAAGCCAAAACCTCTAACAACATGGATTTATGAAATACATGTTGTGCCGAATCCACCTAGTCTGGGATAAGGGCAGGAAGAAGAAGACTACAGTTATTACTGATTCCGTATTTTACGACTGTGATATTTAGGGTGCAATTGAAATATTAAGTCATGATTGTAAAGTTCGTCTAATGTCACCCGCACCATGATACACCGGAAATAGTGTAGGTTTATTATTGTAATAAGGCACCGGTCGAATATTTTTTTCTTCAATAAAATAACAATTAGTTTTACGCCTTTCGGGTTTGGTGTTAGACTTCCGTAACACTATATTAGGTAGTAAAAAAGATCCTATTACACAAAATAATCGTTTATATAACTCACAAATACCTACTGCCCAATTAATCGCTGTTCACTGTACTAGCCATGGTTATTCTTGCAATCACCACGTCGCGTCGGCGGCGTCGTGAGAGGGGCTCGTGGCTTATTAAGAACTGCGCGGATCACACAATTTGCGAGGTTAAGCAACGCTTGCCGAGGTCAGTCCGTAGATGGGTGACCATTCGTTACACATCGAGACCCTTCCGTGCCTCGGAGAGCACGTTAAACCGTCAGTCCCGGGTGTCATACGAATACCTATGACAGTACTCAATACTCAATCATTTATTGCATTCCACAATGTGTACTTAAGTGGTAACTTAAAGAAAATGAGATCATTATTGACCCTGTCGGGCACAGCAAAATAGCGAACTACATCGGAGGCGTCGCACAGTGGAAAAAAAAGACTTTTTTTGTTCAAAAATCTGCCTACACCACAATTTTTGACGTATCGCTGCCATTTTTTTTTATACCACATTTTGATGTGTCACTGCCACTTTTCCTTAATAGTCAATACGCGTGTGTATCAATTTATATGGAAAAAAGCTAAATAAAGCAAAAATTTTTTTTGGGCCGCCATTTTGGTCCAAAAAAGACATTTTTTTCCCACTGTGCGTCGTGTCGAAGAGCAGGTCGCCGACCGTAGACAGCAGCGGCACGAGATCCGTGCCTGTGACGATCCTGCCTGTTGCAGGCTTGGTATATTAATGCTGACAAGTTGGTTAAACCATCTATTTGTGGTTATTGTGGTAAGGCTTTCGTCAGTTAGCGCAGATTTGACCGGCCACGTGTTACATTATCGTATAGAACAGCTGGATGTTATTCGCTTCCCCAATACATCCTACATTTAAACAAAAAACGTGTTCAAATTTTCTTTCATCCGCAATCATAAACATGCAAATACATACACATCGTTATAAACAGATTCCGAAGGGTTATACTACATCCGACCTTAGATTATTCAGCTCAGAGTTAAATGTAATTTACATAAAATTAAAGTTTATTCCCTGTTCGTAGATATTAACATCTCTACTCAATTTGCTTTTCTGATAACCACTCTAGCTATTTAATTTATTACTTTTGTCTTATGTTAACAAAAACAAAAATAATTAAGTACCTACTTAAATGGTCGAGAATCACCTCCTAGGTCAATACAATTCCCGTATATGAATGACTAGCGGCCCGTCCCGGCTTCGCACAAGTGGACATTTTTCCCGCTTTTGCAACATTTTTTATTTATGCTCCGCTCCTATTAGATGTAGCGTGATGTTATATAGCCTATAACCTTCCACGATAAATGGACTATCCAACACAAAAAGAATTTTGCAATTCTAAGTAGTAGTTCCTGAGATTAGCGCGTTCAAACAAACAAACAAACTTCAGCTTTATAATATTAGTATAGATTCTACGTATTTTAATTTGTGTTCAATGTAAGGTAGGTGTCTAAATTCTTAATATGCCTGTTAAAGAGTTCTTGTTATGGCATATGTAGGTACACGCAGTGACATGCATGGGTAAATAGTTTGTGCAAAAGTTTGCGCAAACGGTACTATGGGTAATAACAATACCGTTTGCGCAAACGCTTTGCCATTTTAACGTACATGATGACTTCTGCAAATTAGAATATGCGCAAATAATATTTAGCGTGCAGCCGGACCATTGTGAGTTTTAAAATTCATTTTTATATTCATAAGGTTCGATTCAGTCTAAAATTTGAAGCCGAAGCAAGTTAAACGGTAGCTTCAGTAAATATTCGACCGTTCGAGAGTATCCGTTACTATAATTCATTTTCGAACGCTGACGGGAAATCAGCACGTGGGTTCTAAGTCTGGCTCGGTGCCAGTACAACGACACGTATATTTTTTATTACCTCTTTCACAATTCACAAACAAAAAACAATAAAGAAAATTGACTGAAAGTAAAGGGCTCTCAACTAAAAACATTTTAAGAAAATACTATTAACAAATATTGCATTTAATAAAATTTTATGAAAGCAAAATCCTAACGACTTAGCTTTTTCCACATTTTATAAAGACATCGCTGCAATTTGTTTAGTTCAAGCCTTCACATTTTTACATTTTTCTTCTAAAAATGTTGATTTAACGCAACTTTAGTGACGCATTTTAAATAGAAACATGATTATGCAAATCTTGTAGCTTTTATAATGAAAAATGCACAAGCGTCGCAGTTTAAAAAAAGACGGCCAATTAACATGTTAAATAGTTGTACGAGAGCACAAAGATCCATGTAACAATTTTAGTCTAGAAAAAACCTCGTTTGACTCTCAAAAATAAACAAAAAGTGTTCTCAAGAAAACATACTTACCTTACTTGACTTTTTTTTCTCTCGTTGGAAAATCGGGGTCTGCCGGACTCTTACTGGCTAAAAACCAACGGTGTTCCTTCTCCTGACCGTACGGCCAGGGTCGCGGGATTCGCAAAAGCATGCACCGCAACCCCGGCAGGGCCTTACTTGACTAAAGAATTTCCTTGTGTCGTGGATGTAGTAAAACACACAAATATTTGTAAGCTGCGCGAATATTCAAACTCAAACTCTTTATTGCATACATGTGTACATTTAGTTGTTACATATATGTAAGTAAGTTTCAACATGAAACCCGGTTGGGGAATGGCAACAAAAAAAAATTGGACAAAACAAGCATTCAGTGAGTACTGGATTGCAAGTTTGTTAAACTAATATAATTTTTTATCGATATTATTACTAGTATTAAGTTCATAGCAAATAAGAAAAAAAAAGAATTAAAAAAATACGATTTCGGGATCAAAACTGTTTTCTGAGCACTTCGCCGTTTCACCGTTCAAACCTATACCTACCTACTGATTAGATTAGATAAGGTTTATCTCCCTTCAAAATCCCTAAGACATTTCTGAGAAGTCTTTGACAATTACACAGTCTCAATCAAAAGGAAAATTATAGGTATTGTCGGACTGAGACGACACTTTAACAAATAACCTTAATTATAACTTAATCTAATATTATTATCCCTATAAATTTTAACACTGCTCCTAAAGCAACGTGGTCAACACTGCTCTAATTAGTATGACAAAACTATGATTTGCATAGTAGGTCTTTATAATGGTAAAAGGTACAAAAATTTACTTCTTGTCTGTTTTTTTTACTTAATATGTCAAAAATGCCTCTGATGTACCATTGTTTTTTTTTATATGTACCTAACCATACAAAAAATTGTATATCTTGGTTTAGTCTTATTACACAACCTCACGCCTGTATTCCCCAAAGGGTTAGGCAGAGGTGTATAGTAACACCCTCATTTCACCGTTGTTTAAGGCACATGTAATAGGGGCGAACCTATTGCCATCAACCGGGCACAAATCCAAACTCCGGGCTGCTACTGAGGAGTTCCGCACGGAAAACCCTAATAACACTGCCCGAACAGGCAATCGAACTCAGGACCTCACGATCAGCAGTCGCGCTAGCTACCACTAGACCAACGAGGCAGTTTTAGTCGTATTTACGTTAATATTTCTTGATGCGTCAAAAAGAGTAAGTAATTTTTTTATTTAATTTTTTTTATTTATTAGGTCTACCAACAATTGTTTACACTAATTTACAAACAAAGATAAAACATGCGTTTAAACTCTACACAGTGCAACAATTACTTAAAGGTAAACACCACATGTACAAAAAAGAAACAATAAAATAATTCGTTTATTATACACAAACTATGTAATCCTTAATAATAAACTACGGACTATGATGTTAAATGAAGCTTAAACGAAATCTCTAACATATTCTAAAGCCAAAGAAACGGCAAAAATTACCTTAAATGCATGAACGACGCACAGACAATACACCGCATTACAGAGCATGAAGAATTAACATTTAAACTGCTCCAGGCCCCGAAAGGCTTTGTTAGTCCATATTCATTCGGGTACTGGGGGTAATTAAATAATTTCTCTAACAAAAAGCCCTCTCAGGTCGTGCACTCTTGAACAAGTTAAAATTTCATAGCGACTTGTAAAGTGACCTTTACATTATACGCCCTGTCATTGAGAAGAAGGTAAATTGAATATGAATAGTCTTACTTACGTGCTTTGTAACTTTTTAATTAAATACTGTATTATTCTTTAATTTCCTTGCTTTTTTTATTTAGGGGGTCGGTCAGATATCCAATTTTATTGATGTTAACAAAATATGTCTAAAAATTTACTTTGACCAACCAAAACCGGATTAAACATGCCTCAATAGTACATTATGATTAAGTGTGCTATGTTGGTCATTACGGTCAAGGCGGTATTGTGCGCGCAAGCCGCAGGCGAGTGCGATAAGTGAGCCGAGACTGTAATGATCAATGCACACGCACATCATACGACGTTTTTCAACACACTTGCGAGGAAAAAAACAGACTTGTATTGTTATTAACTTTTAATTATTGAAACAATTAGTAAAGTACAATTCTCAAAATGATACCGAACATTGTTGGCATTTTTACAGTTTGTGTTATGGTATTGGTATATCAATATAATTTTTGGTCTTAACTGTGCTTTTTAACATGGAATAGATACACCAAAGCGAGCTGGGCTTGTATTTATTTGCCATTTCATTGAAGTAACCAAAAATACGTTCTCAGAAAATGACTGGGCATTTTTGCTGATTTTTCATTGTATGAAAGTTTCGTAAGCCGCTAGGTATTTCTCACTAGATTTTGGTGGCAGCAGGCTGTTACATGCGCTTTCTGCCTCGATTAGCATTTCCGGCGGCGTCAAATCTACGTATTGCTCTTCTTCCCTACTTAAAGTCGACATTTTTGATAATAATCAACCACACAGCGAAAACGTTAACAAGTATTTATGGAAAGGGGCGTGCAAGTTTCTTGAGTTTCTTTTCACGCCGCGCCAGCGATGCGCGCCCAGTTTGGAGCAAGGGCACGAACAACATCGGCATACAGCCAATATTAAAAATATAATACAGCGAATATTTTCGTATTTATAACATAATTTATTGTGAATTATAAATAATTTAATAAAATTAAATGATTATTATCATATTTTAATTAACACAGTTTATTTACTCTTTTTTTTAACAAAATAGTTTACTATTTTTTAGGCATGAAAACTCTTTGCTTAAGATTGAAAAAAAAATGTAAAGTAAAATTCGTAGACATATATCATTAATCTGTGGTACATTTTACCGGACTAGACCGTAAAACTCTACATTACGGACCTAAAAGATATCATTAATATGTGCCTAAAAGCGGTCCAATAAGCGCCACTTTATGAGCAAGTGTGCTGTAAAGTTGTTTTACATGTATAAGTATTGATGGAATATTATTTATTCCATTTCAACTGCCTCGTTGGTCCTGTGGTGCCAAGCGCGACTGCTGATCGTGAGGTCCTGGGTCCGATCCCCAAGTCGGGCAAAGTGTTATTGGATTTTTCCGTGTGAAATTCCTCAGTAACAGCCCGGAGTATGAATTTGTGTCTTGTTGATGGCAATAGGCTCGCCCCTATTACATGGGACTTAAACGTAATGGGGAAATGAGGGTGTTACTATACACCTCTGCCCAACACTTCGGGGAATACAGGCGTTATGTTATGTAATTAAATATTAATTACTCTAGTTAATAACTGAAAATAAATCTTTCAATATTTACATAACATTCAATAACAGGAAAAATATGTTTCGATGCCTTAATTACGAAAAAAACAAGCTCACGATACAAACTAATTACAAATAATTTCTTATATATTTTTGTCACTGTGATTTTGATCACAATTTTTATATAATATTAATCAGAATATCGCAGACACCGTTTGTAGAATTCGATAGAACTGAGTATTTGAGTGTCGTTACAGTTAAGATCAGTGTCTGCTTATCAGAAGCAAAGCGGGCATTTGGTAGGTAAATAAAACCAACATAGACTCTGCACCACTTAGAGTACTTGTGTTTGGGTTAGTTGTTAGTCACATGAGCTAAGTCATAATATAATTCACAATAGATCAGAATATAAAAAGGACAAGCTAGTAATAAACGTCAGACTTCTGCGGGCGGCAGTTCGACATAGAATCTCCCGCTCCGTCGAATGTCAACTGCTTTTATAACGTCGGGTATATTGAATCATCTCGACTCTCGACGACTACCCTCCTTTATTTTCTAAATGATTTACACCCATATTCTAAGACGTTCCTTCAAAACTTACTCGACTCATACTCGACACAGGACGGCCTCGAAAACAGCTTCAAAATTGTATTCTTATTCGCAATTTGGAGTGAACTTTGAGGTTCCTCGACTGAGGGGTCCTCAAATGAGTCGAGATAGAGTGGAGTCATAACGTCATAATTTGAATTATCTACATCGCGCAAATAATGCCGCGATAAATAGTTGTAAGAATTATCGTAAGCATATTCGATAAAGTCTTCAAAATTCATTTTTGTTACATGACATACGAACTTTGACACTTCTTTCCTTAAGGTAGTTTCCGAGGTACCTTGAATTTGACAGATGATTTTTTACCTCAACTGAGGAAAATCTCGAGTCGAGGACGTTTATGTCAACTATAACTACCGATGGCAGTGAGAAAGACTTGAGTCGAGGTGGAGTCGAGTCGAGTAAGTTTTGGAGGAACGTCTTAGAATATGGGTGTTAATCTCCGACAAGTATAATATTATGTCTGTCTCATACTTTTAAGTGACATATTTAACAATAAACATAATTTATTAGTTAAAACAATGGCTTATACCTTTGTGCATTAACAGGGTCTCAAGGTCGGGATTGCCTTCACAATAGGTATTTTGTGTTTAAACATTACCGGTGGACCGTGGCTAAAGCCAGGATTAATAACACCCGCCGTAAGGGCAAGCAAATACATACGCAAATAATAAATAGTCAAAAAACAATAAAAAGCTAGTAAATGCTTGTTTTTACTCTGTTGTGTTTACGAGTATTAAGTCGACCTCGAGTATTTTTTCGAGTAAAATCCCGTCTCTACTGCAGTGTGTCGTGTTGGTCCCGCCAAAGAATAAACCACTTCCTTCCAGTATTCAGCGTCATAAAGGATGAAGAAGTTAACAGCCATATTAGTATTCTTCACACATAATACAATCACAATTTTAACTTTAAAAACATTAACAGATTATTGGTACGGCGCACGCTGACGAGACTCTTTAAAAAAAACTACTCATAAAAACAAAAGCCTAAAATTATTCAGTATTTGATGTTCAAAGTACGTTGAGTAATCCTCATTTTATAATCTTTTTAGACTATACGACTCCCTCAGAAAGGACTTACTCATTCAGAAAGCTACAAAGTACATTTCAGATGCATTCAGCACTAAAACATTAGGTACATGCTCCAACAGTTTTTAATTTGGTTGACTTAACGCGTTTATCCTTAAGCTCAAATGAAAACTGCCAGATTATGCCTAAGTGTAGGTATTAGGGTGGTCTTTAGCTCAGTAGTGTTTGATATTCTTTCTGAAGCTCATTTTGCTCGTTTAGAAGTTTCCGCTTATATAATTTTTAATGACGTTATCATGCTTCAGCGTAAACGCCATGATTACATTTTGTTCCGGCTACAGGCTACACGCAGTGACATACAAACATAGGGAAACGGTTTGCGCATACTGTATTGTCGGTAATAAAAATATCGTTTGCGCAAACGTTTTTCCGTCTGAACGTACTCATACACGCAGCATGTAACATGCTTACTTGTGCAAAATAGACTTAGTGCAAATAAGATTGGGCGTGTAGTCGAACTATTAGCACTTACTCCACTTATAAATTACTCTGAATGGCCGTAATCGTTTGCTATGAACTTACATTTATTGTTTTAATAGTAGGTCATAGTTTTTTAGCTTTCCATATTTTTTTTTACTATATTTATGGATATTGAATTTGTGGGAATTCAAAGCTACCACAATATTTACATATACGAGTCAGATTCAGAACCTTTTCTTGATTTAATCATAGTCAGCGAAAAACAAAAACAAATGCAAGATCTCGATGTCTTTAGCTACCTATGGATCGACCTTTTAGGTAAGGGTGTTTAGGTAAGTTTATAAGCGAAAAATGATGTTATAGATGTGTGACTTATTATTCCATATAAAAACTTCCTTTCTTACTCTCTTTATTAAACAGAGGATAAAGTTGTAAGTTAAAAACTGACTAAATAATGAAAGAATTTAAAGATTAATTAAAAATAAAATCTTTGTAACATTAGTTCCACCCTCCGCTATCCCCTCCACCGTTGTTTGTGTAGTATATCCTCCGTAGAGCAAGCCGGGTTTCACTCCGTACCTTTGATTTATTCATACGTACGTGTGATAAGGTAGCCGGGCTCAGGTGCTGCACACTCAGCTTCGACAGCTGGGAGAAAAACAAGAAGCATTTATTACAAAGTTGGTCCGAAACAACCCACTGGCGCGAGTGGATACGTAAAATTAAACTATGCCCAACTTTTGTACAAGGATACACGAGGGACCATGTTGTTTTACTCCGGTGGCGACTCCCTGAGCGATCAAATTACCCTGTTTAAAAAAATTCTGTTCAAAGGATCTTTATTCACCTTCTTGACACAGTGTAAAGTTAAATTATGCACTACTTTTGACCGCAACCGCTTTCGTAAACTTGAGAAATCAAGAACTTACTTTACTCTAAAGTTTATTTAAAAAAAAAACAGATATGAAAATATACCTCCGAGAACGGCAATAAAATCTCTGTTGATCCAACACTGGATCCTGAAATCCTTGATGAAATGAATGTAGATTACAATGCAAAAAAATTAAAAGTAAATAAAAATAAAAAAACAACACTCCTGTGATAACAGTACGCAGTAATAAAATTAAAAACGACGACCTCAAAGTGCGCTCAACGAACAGCGTGGATTTCGTAAAACCTCAATTAATTTTATCGTTATCTGAATGACTCACCAGCGCTGATTAATTGACAACATTGCGGTAACACAAATAAAACATGTAACGCGGCCTTTTTTCATCCTCTGCCAAAGGGAAATCCTCTAACTGCTCGAAGATGAAGTATAATAGATATTTTGCCTTTATAATTCATCGAAGTAAGCGATGTTTCAGAAAAGCCTGCAGGTTAAGTTTAATTATTTTTATAAAGAAAATGATTTTTTCTTGTTCTATTTTGCGCAAAAAACTAATAAATAGATATTGCGTCTACAGATTTTATCGAATAGCAATGTTTCATAAAAAGCTGCAGGCAAAGGTATATAAATGTAATTAGTAAAATTATTTTTATAAAGAAAATGCTTTTTTCCTTTTCTATATTTTGCGCAAAAAACAAATTTTAATCGGCCTGACCTAATCTGATTTAAATATTATGTAAAGCCAAATAAAAAAAAAAGGATTCATGAATAAAAATAAAATAATTTACATTTTCTTCAACCATTGAGCTCGTTCGTATAAAATGGCGCTTTTGACAAACAAACTAGATTTTTCTTATTTTAGCTTAATAGCAAGTACGTAAGGGGCTCGTGGCTAATTTTAACAACTATGTGGATCATATGATTTGCAAGGTTAAGCTGCGCTTGCCACGGTCAGTCCGTGGATGGGTGACCATTCGTTACACATCGAGACCCGGAAGCCCGAATGTCTGACAACCTGTCTAACTTTAGGATATCGGCATGACCCAGTTACTTGGTTGCGGAGGTCTGATGGTAGTGGCTCCGTGTAAAATACTGGTTTTCAGCCGCATCTGATTAGACTGGAAGCTGCCCCCAACACAGTTGGGAAAAGGCTAGGCAGAACAGTAAGTACGTTATAATGCCTCCTTAATTCTCTCCGTGGTTGCTGTGCCAGAAGCATTTACTAGTTAAGGGATAGCATATCAATACAAAACCTACGCAGGCAAATAGTTTTCCGAAACTTAAATAAGGTCAGACGATTTGCATAAAATCGTGATATCATAGAAATAGGATATAAATATACACTTGCCTATGGAAAGTTTAACAAGCAAGGTCAGCTTATAGACTGATAATTAGTAAAAGTGCCAATACAAGGTTAGTCGGAAAGGTACTAAGCCGCGGGCCACTTAAACTATCACTGATGACTATTTTAAAACAAGTGTTAAAGGAGATGTTTCATTTTCGGCCATAAGATGTACATTTATCGAAAAAGGGGAAAAAAATCCAACAATTGAGGAAAAATATTCTTTCATGAATTTAAACCTGATTTGATGTGCACAAAATATAATAAGTTTTCAATTATTGCCATATTCTATTCAACATGGCGTCCTATAGTTTGCATAGCCTGCTTTCGTTCTGAAATCATGTCAAATCAAAACATAATTCACGTAGACGTTAAATATGAAAGGTATGTGTTCTGGTACAATTAATAATAATTATTATTCTCTTAGCCATCTTTTTCGACTAATTCGAAGCTAGTGTGACGATTTCATCGTTAGAAAAATATTTATTCTTCTTTTTTGACGTGTTCTTCTGAACGAAAAATTCAAAATGTCAGGTCACAGTCAGTCAGTAATTAACAAATATCAATTTCTAGGTTAGGTAAACGTCATCTTTACAACCTCTCACGGCTGTCATAACTCTCACGACAAACGTCAAACATTTTTAACCTTTATTTTGTGCATAAAAAACATTTGATATTATGAAAAAAAAAATGTTACTGTAAGCTATTCAGGGTTCAGTTTCCCAGCTTTTCTAAAATGTACACCTTATGGCCGGAGTCTCATACAAAAATGAAACATCTCCTTTCAAAATTCGATAATTTTTATTCGCATGAGAAAAGATTTTTATTTCAATTAAAAAAAAACATACCTGCTTTAGTTTTGAATTCAGAAAATTAAATTTCTAATCCGTGACCCCAAATTTATGACCTAAATAGTAAACACAGCTGATCATAGCTATGGACAGATAGCTTTTAGTATATTTTTCTTAAACTATCGAGTTTTGGGGCAAGTTGTAGAACAAAAGTTATCCCTTATTATAGGTATTTTAACACCCTTTCGGCTTACCCCTTTCAGACTAACCTTGTATACATAAAGTGTTTATACATTAGAAAAAAAAGAACATCATTTAAACGAGTTTAAAATTACCTACAGGATATCTTTTACCGACTTGTAAACTTGTTCGCACAAAACTTCACAGCTCGATGGTTACGGTAATGAGGCGCGATAAGCTGTTAATCAATAAGATTGTCGTTGATCTGATTAATGGGACCTCCTAGCAGCGAGAACAGACTTGTAAAACGCTACGCCACGCGACGCATATGTAGCGCGCAGATTGGCCATATTTCGTCAATCGACCAACACACAAGAGCAGGGTCGACTCGGCGTATTACCAGTATGTTACCTTTCGCCTTCAAACACACAATTTACCAAAGTTATGATGTACTCGTAAAAGTGGGGAGTTGTTGATGATGTAACAACGGACAAACCACCTGAGCTCGTTGAAATGTGGACCGCATTAGCACTGACGACGACATTACTTGCTTGTCTTTGTTTTGGTAAGTTTACCTTTCAACAAACTTGGTCTTTAGAAATAAATAGTAGATGTCATACCTACGTTTGACTGGGTCTTCGCTAGTGAACTAGGGAAGCGACTTTGATGGCTTTCGGTAGAGAGATAAATCCTTATATTGAGGCGTACTTGTAATAAAATTCTAGTTAGTATTTTCGAGAGCTATTATTTGCTTTTGTACCCTTTGTTTAGTATTAATTAACCATACAAGGAATAACTATAATTATCTACCAAATTCCGAGAAAAAACTCGTCTCGCTTCAGTTTTCACTCAATAGAAACCATGTCAAAACTTAATATTACAGTTTTCAAGAGAAATTTAATTATCTTATGCCATAAACATTTCAGAAAACATTATCAATACAACTAGAAATAAATCTCCTACCCATACTCTTGTGGCTCAAAATCCAATAAAGGTAACTGGAAATCAAAACGTAATACACGTTAGGATTTCACATTGGTTCCGAAAAATATGGAAACTGCATCCACCGTGGTTCTGATTTAAATGCAAAGCCTTGAAATGGGATCGCGTCGCCGGTATCCGATCATTTATCGGTTCCTTCCATTGTTGGGAATCAAGTGTATTTGCTGTTGGAAAATTAGGGTTCCTTCATATTTTTTGAGTTGTTTAGTGAAATGCGATAAATCATTTAGTATTATAGAAGTTCGTTGTTTTGTAGATGCAGCCACATTATTTTCAAGCTGGGATTTCTCCTAAAATAGACGTTATAACAAAATAAAAGAGACAAAGGTACTATTATTCTTGTCTACAGAGTAAAATAGTTATTGGTCTAATGGTCGCAAGCGCGACTGCAGAGCATGGTGTCCTGGGTTCAATCCCCAGGTCGGGCAAAGTATTATTAGGTTTTTTCGTGTAGAATTCCTCAGTAGCAGCCTGGAGTTTGGATTTGTGTCCGGTTGATGGCAGTAGACCCGACCCCTATTACATGGGACTTAAACATAACGGCGAAATGAGAGTGTTACTACACACTTCTGCCCCACCCTTCAGGGAATACAGGCGTGATGTTATGTTATGTAATCATGCATTTATAATATTACTAGCGACCCGCCCCGGCTTCGCACGGGTGCAATGTAGATACTAATGTGGGGCATATAAACCTTCCTCTTGAATCACTCTATCTATTGCTGAAAACTGCATTAAAATCACGTTGCGTAGTTTAAAAGATCTAAGCGTACAGACAGCGGGAGCGACTTTGTTTAATACTATGCTAGCGGACCTGGCAGACGTCGTCCTGCCCTAAAACTTTGGTGAAATACCGACAGCAACGCCACCTACCAGGTCCAATTATGAATCTAAACCATCCAGGGTGCCACCCAAACGCATACAAAAAATTCATTCAAATCGGTCCAGCCGTTTAGGAGGAGTTCAATGATATACACACGTACAGTCGAATTATATATATAAAGTTAAAGAAGTAGCATTTAAATCAATGGTTTTTTCGTCCAAAATACATTCTATTTCGGTAGCGTCAACACAATAACATTTAACAGATTAGCACTACATTAATTAGTGCATATTTGTAAATCTTCAATTAATACTAATTTAACCGTAGCTGCCGTCTGCCAAACTCATGAATAATGTTGTTAACCGAACATAATGCGCTCAGAATAACATTTTATTACCAGTAATGGCGGTTGGACGCGATGCGAATATTTATTGTACGAATCTGGAATTAGCTTATTTAAAAATTTAAATTTTGTTATTCTGCGCTGATTTTGATAAATACAGCTTAATGCATTATTAGGTACCTACTCAATAAGTAGCTCATAAAGTTGGTTTAAGTGTTAGTAAGAAAATTAAAAAGAGAAATCACCGATAGGATCACAGAAAACGATTTTAAAATAATTAAAAGCTTCAATCAATACGTGGTCATCTAAACTAAATACCAACAGTTTAATCAAATCCTTAAAATAAACACATTTCATCGTACTCTAAATAATTAAACGTAATTGTTTATTCATGGGGCGATTCTGTCCAATAAATGGAAACATTTTGGCAAACATGCATTCAGTTTAAATTCAGCAACAAAAATAGGTACCTATTTTTGTAGTAATTAAGTAGGTACTTGTACGTACATTCATGTTCTGGAATCCAGTGCACACGCATTCATTGGAATTGATAAAGGCACCTAAAGACGAATCATATTTGGTAGACGAGAATATACATACATAAACTCACGCCTTTTTCCCACGGGGGTAGGCAGAAACTATAGAACGTCACATGCTACGACCCTTGCATACTCCTTTCGCTTCATCCACATTCATATATCTTGTCATACACGCACGCCGGTTGAGAGTACTACGCACCTGTCCTTTGTGAAGAACATCACCAATAACACCGATGTACGTCCTTCTAGGACAATATATTTTTCGATAAACAACTTTCTGTCGGACTGCTGCGGAAAATTAAACACGTTAGCTCATATTTAATGGCTTTAATGCATATTGCTCCATTTGTATAGAAGAGGTCCTTTCAAATAGTTAGTGATGCATCGTTGAACGTCAAAGTGTAGCATGAATCATTTTATCCGTGGCTAATAGCACTTTTGTTTCTTAAAAAGAATATTCGACAACTTTTTTTTGACGTGACATCTTCTAATAAAACGATGAACGCCGGCAGCATGCACGAAAATGTGTGACTCATTGTCACGTTCCGTCTGAGGCGAGCGGGCGAGCGAGAACACGGAACAAGCGATAGAGAGGCACGATGTTTTGTTATGACGTTGTCACGTTAAACTATCGTCCGTAAACCGACTTTACAGACAACCAATTTTTTTTTTTAGAAATGACGTTGCCCCCACACTATCTTTTCTCCTGTATCGTGGGTGCGTTTACAGACACAAATCTTCACACGCACAAACGCCCAGACCCGGAACAACTATTTGTAGGCCTTACAAATATCTGATCCGTGCGGGAATGACATACGACCCGTAGCGCAGAAGCCAATCGCTCAGCCACTGCACCAAACGTGTCGTCAACGAAGCTGAAACATTTTTATTTCTAGCAATTAACTGCAAAAACACTTATTAGCGTTGGCAGTTAAAACATTAAAACAAGTAGAAAATGAAATTAACAGAGAGCAAGAGGTTAATTAAGTTTCAATTACCGCACGAAATTAAAATAAGGTAGAAGAATTGATCGCAAAACGGATCCCATTTCGCAGTCAAAATGCAGTGCAATGCAATCCGTGTGTAAACGCCCTGAGGGAGCAGCACATAACTCAGGACGTCGGTGGGCAGCCTAACAAATGGGTAGCAATCTAATTGAATTATGTCACCTGGACACTAGGTACCGTCTCAATTTAGACTAATTTATAACTACACCGCACACAGATATTGCAACTGTCTGACGCAATTGGATAAACGTATGTGCGTTAGTCCGTTAATCTTAGTTGTCAGACAACTTGTCTTTAGTTCCTATTTGGGCAAAAATATTACCTGCTAAGTATTATTAAGTTCATTGTTCTCGAGCGAGTTTAAATCAAAGCTGTCATTTAAATAAAAGGTTGGTCGACTCTTCACGTGACCATAGGGCTGGCCTATTTTTTGGCCAAAGAATCAGCATTGCCATACAACGTGGCAATGCTGCCAGCCTTTTGGGCACTTTTCCTGTTGACAGCGATGCGGACGAATTTTTGATGCCCTTTGATTGTTTTACCTTATATTTGTATTATAGTAGTTAAAAATTATATTGTATATATTAGGATAATCCCGAATACAACCAAAAATAAGAATAACAGGTCTTTCACCGATGTTTAACATTTAATTCATAATGGTATTAGAAGCAGTCGTCTTGGCGGATTTATACTGATCCAGTGTGGTTGGATTCCAGGGCCAGATTGGCAATTGGATTTATAACATAACGCCTATATTCCCCAAAGGGCTGGGCAGAGGTGTATATTAACACCCTCTTTTCGCCGTTATGTTTAAGTCCCATGTAACAGGGGACGAGCCTATTGCCATCAAACGGGCGCAAATCCAAACTCCGGGCTGCTACTGAGGAATTCTACACGGAAAAACCCAATAACACTTTGCCCGACCTGGGGATCGAACCCAAGACCTCACGATCAGCAGTCGCGCTTGCGACTACTAGACCAACGAAGCAGTTAGATGTATAGTATTCAAATAAAGCACTGGATACTGGATGCTGGACTGGATTGAAACATGTTACGCTGGTCCAATGCTAGTTCACCGTACTATAAATACAAAGCATTACTAGCCCATTACTGTCCCACTGCTGGGCATAGGCCTCTTGTCAGAATGAGATAGGTTTAGGCCTTAGTCCGCCACGCTGGCCTGGTGCGGGTTAGCAGACTACATACACCATCGAGAACTTTATGGAGCCCTCTCAGGTGTGCAGGTTTCCTCACGATGTTTTTCCTTCACCGTTAACAATAAATACAACAAAAAAATTATCAATGTTCAGCTAAGAGCTTCGGGCCCTTAAAATAACCAATCTCGATATCGGTGTGTACCGTAAAATAAATTTAAGGATATCGATAAGTTACAAAAAAAACACTTAACACTTCTAAGTACTGCTTAAAGCTGTATTTATTTATCTATACTTTCGCACAAAATTTGTACAGAGGTTGATTTAATGCCTTAGGCATTTTCTACCAGTCGACCTTAGGGTGATGGAGAGAAAACATGGTAGGTGCGCTAAAAAGAGCTATGTCATGTGATACTATATTAAAAATAAACACAAAGATAACTGAACATTTTTGGCAATAATATTACCTACATACTTACATATTATATATTTATATATATATATATTAATAAACTTATAAATAATAGATATTATATACATTCATATATATTAATTAATATGATCCATTATACAATACCTACAAATATATACCTATACAAAGATAAATCAGTGCTGAGATTCTGATAGTTCCTTATAAAGATACTCAAGCACTGTATCTACTTATTCGGTTAAGTAAAACAAGTACAGCAATAATATTCAAAACAACCTTAAACATTTCAATATTAAAACCTATTTAGTGACCGGAAACCCCCGTCAGTCTGAATAATAGAGTCAACGTGAAAATATATGTATGTTGGAGGACGTTTGTTATTCAGCGGATCTCTGAAATTTTGAATACATGTAGTTTTGAAGCTGAAGTAACTTGCTTGTACATGATACTCCATACCCCGACTCGACTCATGACATACCGTAAAACCTGGCAACTTTGCCCAAAAAATCAGAGTATTTTTGCATTAGTTGAGTTATTTCCGAAAACGTTAATGTATTTCATATTATTTTTGTACCACACAATACTATATGTTCATATCTCGATATTTATTATTGAAAATATCCAGAAAAATGAATTTGTGTGTGTAAAAACCACAATTATAATTGTCGGGCAAAGAATCACAGGTTTTTGGCAACTTTGCCAACTTGTAATATTTCAGATACTATAAACCGTATCATTATTTTAAAAATGGCTGAATATAAATACAGGGCCATAAAGTATAGTATCAAATTATGAGATGAATGAACATATTCGTTGTCCTTCAAAATTGAGTGGGCAAAGTCAAAAAGCCTCCTAGTACATTTTTCTTACCATAATGATCAATGTCTAAGGGCTGTCATCATTGAATAAATGCTACATTTAAATAATTAATGATAAAGTTTTTGATGTGGAATATTTCTATTGAGATAATCATAAATTCAATAAGTATATAATGGATACAAAATGAAGATATACGGTATATTGCCAGTTAAAATATATTGCTACGATATATTACTAACTTTAAGGTAGCCAAAAGACAAAATATGTGACTAAACATCTACACAATATGTCGGAAGACAGTCACCAGTTGCAGATACTGTTCGAACTAACAAATTCGATGAATGCCTATTTATAAATAGTTCTACACATGTATTGCTGGGAATTGTTTCATTAAATATGTAACATCAGGTTTCTTTTCTTCCAATTTGCTAAAAACTAGCGTTTTCTAGTCCAACTTGGTCATTGGACAACCTTATTCATCAGAAGCCACCAAAACATTTACAAGTTTTTCTCTTTTAGCGTTCTATTAGTTTGTGCATAGGTACCTCTTAAAATTATAATAAATTTAAAAATTACAGGTGACAACCCTACGGAAAAAAAATTGGTGGGCAATGTCGTCAACCATGCTCAAAAAACATGCATGTGACTTTGCCCATCAATATATTTTACAATTTTATGAGATGTTTTGTGTGAAATACCAGTCTATATTATTAATTTCATACATATTAACGGTGGCAAAAAAAATAATTACCTACTGTATCTGCAACTATCACTTTTTGATAAAGTTTTTTGACTGGTTTTTGCCCGCTAAAAACAATACCAACTTTTAAAGGTTCCTGACAGCCAACGGAAGTAACATAGGTGACATTACGTCACTTGGTATTGTCAGAAAAATAATCAATTTTCTACCACAGGCAAAAGAATACTCCTAACTATAGACAAATTTGCTATGCATCAAATTTAAAAAAAAATACACAACTGGGCAAAGTCATCCCTCAAGGGCAAAGTTGTCAGGTTTTACGGTAGTTCTTGAAGTACTTTGGAGAGGAAAATATGGTAGAATATTTTTCTGCTACCTGTTTAACTACATATTATACTAGTGACCCGTCCCGGCTTCGCACGGGTGGACATTTTTCCCGTTTTTGCAACATTTTTCATTTACGCTCCGCTTCTATTGGTCGTAGCGTGATGTTATATAGCCTATAACCTTCCTCGATAAATAGACTATCCAACACAAAAATATTTTTTCAGTTCCAACCAGTAGTTCCTGAGATTAGCGCGTTCAAACAAACAAACGAACTCTTCAGCTTTATAATATTAGTATAGATTTATTTCACCTTTTTAAGTATTATTTCGATAGAAGGTTTGATAGGCTAATTAAATGTTATTATCTTTGATTTAATTTTTAGATATTTGTTACAAGAACGACTCGTACTCGACTCAGGACGCCTTGAGCACGGCCTCAAAAACACCTTCAAAATTGTATTCGTAGTCGCAATTTCTAGTGAACTTTGAACTTAAAACTCCACCTCGACTAATCTGAGGATTCCTCAGTCGACGAACCTCAAAGTTCACTCGAAATTGCAACTAAGAAAGA
This sequence comes from Amphipyra berbera, assembly GCA_910594945.2. Taxonomy (NCBI): domain Eukaryota; kingdom Metazoa; phylum Arthropoda; class Insecta; order Lepidoptera; family Noctuidae; genus Amphipyra; species Amphipyra berbera. The sequence continues at coordinate 12,261,785 of OU343125.1, forward strand.
ATACAATTTTGAAGGTGTTTTTGAGGCCGTCCTCAAGGCGTCCTGAGTCGAGTACGAGTCGAGTAAGTTTTGAAGGGACATCTTGGAACATGGATGTAAAATTCTATCAACTATTTTAGTTTCCTCAATATTAACCTATCTATCCTACTATGGATCCTATTCTATCCATATTGTGTTATTCTTATTCAACCTACAGACAAATCGTTACATATAAGCTCTAATTCACACTGCATAAACACCCGGAAAATAGGGTATGTGACTATATTTTTTTTATTAGAAATCTCGAAACTATTACAAAAATGATAGGAAACAGTGAAAAAACTAATGAAATATTTAATAAAATGCCCAAGTTATAAACGATTGAAAATTGCTCACTAGACAGAGACAACATGACGCCACAATAACGTCATACCTTGCAAACTTCATAATTATTTGACACCACTCCGTACAATATCCGTTTCGCGCGACAAGGACAGAAAATGTCCCCTCCACAAACTTCGCAAGCGTGTAGCTCCTCTATTATTTCATCGATTTTATTTATTTTTTCACATATCAGTTTGTATCCATACTTTCTTTAAAATAATACTAAATTGTTGTACATTTTTAATAGTAGTCAACTACCCTATTCTTAAAATCCGACAATTTGTGAAAGTAAAGTTAATAGCGACAGCGAAATAATTTAATTAATGTACATACTTCTCCCATGTCAACCGTTTATGGAGTCCGGGGTAACTTTAAATTTCCTTTATATTATCCTGCTTGATACTCACGCTTTGTTACACTGTAGTAAGGGCTATATTACACTAACGATTCGTTGCCGCGCCAAAGATTGTGCAATATTCGCGTCGCTATTTACGAGCGTACCTCCGAGGCTAATCGCGTAAATCGCGCGCTATTTGGCACCCAGTCGTGACTCTTCATCGAGCTCCTGTGTTCACTATACCACAAAACAGATAGGTACAGAAGGTATTCATACCTTCGCTCGGCGGTCGCTCTATCTATATATCTATCTCTCTCAAGCGCATGGCACTCGCGCTCGCACTCACTCGCACTCTGGTCCCAAAAGGTCCGAGATATCGTGTCCGTGAGCAGTGTCTATGTGTGTGTTGCTCGAGCGCACTTGTATGTAGTTTGACTTCTGTACGTATCTGTTTTGTGACTATACTCCATCCAGAATAAGAGGGTATGGCTGACACATCCATAGATCGTAAATTGTTACGTCGTAGAAAATTTAACTTCTCTAAAAACATGAATTCCGATTACTAAGTATCGTTATAAAAAAAGATGCTGTTGTTGACTTGAATACTTTGTTCATATTTCATGGTCCACCTACAACTGTAAACAAACAACAATATTTTAAATATTTATACATAACCTACACCATCAAATTGATTCAAAACATATTTATGATATTGATAATAGTTAGTTCTGGAAAGATACCGATAATCAAATAACCAGCTTTCGATTAATGTTAGCCTGAACAATCTTTCGTGTAAACCTTCATATTCGGTGAATAAATAGTATTTAACTAAAGTATTTAGCGTCGCGTTCTCGCGGAGTAATTGCGACGTGAAATTTACAAGTGCAGAGAACACACACGGTGCTGAGAGACGTGAGCGTTGCGCAGCCGTTTGCATACACCGTAAAATCACTAGTGTGATAAGGCCCTTACTTGACGTGCAAATATTCCCATTATGCTTCCCTCCTAATTATATTTCATTGGCCTGCTAACGCCCCCCGGATTAAATGGCTGTTATAAATCTAACAAAAATTTAATTGGACTCTACAAGTGATGTTTCTTTGGACAACTTCCAAAAGTTCGTTTCCTACTTTTAAAATTATAGATACTTTTAAGATTTTAGACGATAGATCAACTGTAATCAAAACGTACCATTTATTTAAATATGTTAATAAATGGAAGTTTAACTCTTTCAGGGAAATTTATGGAACGTAACCCACAATGGTAGTACCTATTTCTTAAAAGTTAACTTAAACTAAACAAGTGTAACGTTGTACGTTATCTCAAGCAGGTATTTAGCAGTCAAACAAAGAAATTACGTTATCTACCCACTTTTATTCTAAAATACTATAGGAATAATCAAATCTAATTTAAAGCAATTTTATTCACATTTTATTTTACAACTTTACAACAATTAAAGTACTTGCAACTCAACGTAATTACTGTCCTAATTATTATTGGAACGCACCCGTGATGTATAACAAGTTTTGAATACATGTTCGGTTGGAATTTGGACCATTCCCTACTACATCAGAAACCTCGGAACACAATTCGCGAATATTCTAAGCGACACACCTACTGCGACAGCGCCACGAACAGTTGTATTTACCTAACTAATTACTTCGAGTTAATTGGCATAAAATTATCAAATTGTGCATAGTCTTTTTCAGTTATAATATTTTAAACTACATAAATCGCTAAGTACAATATCTTAGTGCTTACTGTTTTATAACTAGAATAAATTCAGTGTAAACCCCAGAATGGGGTTCTTCTTCTACCTTCTGCCACTACAACTACGGCTACACTCCGGGCAAGATACACCGAGTAGGTACTACGACGCTAAGAGGAGCTGATTTCTGCCTACTACGCTACACACCGCGCCATCCGGCTACCAACGCAGGACAGTGGTGTTTCTAGTGTCGTCTAGAAACTAGACACGCGCTCGATATTAACGAACACACTTCCAGCTTAACTGTCGATTTTATAGTTTTTTAACCTGGCTTAACAATGTTTGTAAAATAAATAATTATTCTTTCTGCTTCTAATATTATAATTTCTAAATCACCTACCTAACCCCCTACGTTACACAAGACTTGCTTTTTCGGTATCATATTCTCGTTTTACAAATACCTGCGATTTGGCACAGGTCCCAGGTCCGGATAAATATTCAAATATAGCTTTGTATTGAACTCTCATTTACTTTCGACCATTTTTTTCGATAAAACAATGGTCTCGTAGAACAAGAGAAATAAATAGGAACAGTAGACAAATCTACTTACATAAGACCGTTCAAAACGCCAACTAAAAATTACTTCCTTTGCCATCGTTATATTCAAGAAAAAACTAGTTTAAAAAGTAATACAGCTTGGTAAAGAGTTGTCGAAATATCTTTAATAGTTATTTCCGAAGCTCAGACAAGTTTTGAAGATGTTGCCTCGACTTTTAAACAACGAGTAGTTTCTTATTCAGCACAATAATGTGAGTTCAATGAAAACAGCAGATCTTAATAAAACATTGTTATTTTCTCTAGTAATTGGAGTACCTACATTTATAAACTGAATTTAAGGAAACTTGTTATTTTAGTACTTGTAACTTGTCCTTGTCTAATTATATTCAGACAAGGTCTAATTGTAACATAATAGTTTTCGTGAGAGATTTTCATGTTTGAGGATTTAATCTAGTCGGGCCTTCCCGAACCGTTTACAGCCTTAAGCAAGGTTAGGTATTTTTAACCGACTTCCAAAAAGGAGGATGTTTAAAGGAACTAATTCCAGTCTCGTTAGATGTAAGACGTAAAGCCAGGATAAAGAAGTTCGTGCATCCATGATTGTGATGCCTGGTCTTACGTGGAGCAGTCTAGTCTCCACAACTCTTTAGAATCCAGATGCGTGGTACGATATAATTATTCTTCTTCGATCGTCGTCAGGTAATCGAGAATAGCTCGTTCTCTGGTTAAATCATTAGCCAGTCAGCAAGGTTGGTAGCAGGACTGACTGCCCAGGAGCACCGGACGTACTTAGGTATCGTCACTCGTGAAGGCACTTATAATGCAGCCCATCAATCAATAATTTATTAAATTAATGATTTTTTTATTATTATTCAGCCATGATCATCCGACTACAGTGCAAAAGCCCTCCTTCCACTCCTCTCAGTGTAAGGTTTTCTCCGGCCAGTCCTTCCAATAAGTGTCTAGTTCGTTCCGCCATCTCCTTCTGGGCCTGCCGCGACGTCATCTGACGTTGCGTGGGCTCCATTTACTTGAATGTTATAAGTACCTATAACAAAACAAAAGTGGTAACGTATGCGGGTGATTCTTTGAAAATTTTTAACGTTATTTTAACAAATCATTCTTCTCCCGGGTTGTTAACGTTATAGTATTGTCAGATTGTTTTTATTCTTGTCTTATTGCTTGACGGCAGCGGTATAGTTTGAGTTTTCATTATTATAATTATAGTATTAAACATCTGCATTCTTAACTTTGGGATGATGCTAATGACGTTCTCAATTTTTGTTAAAATTTTTCGAAGAATCCCCATCACGCTCGTATAGGATTTTCTACGATATATCTTACCTAGCAATTTATTGGGCTACAGGTCGTCAGGCTACAGCGAGCTCGTTGATTGTGAGTGAAATTCATGTACATTCAACAACAATACACTCGGCTCTAACAGGTGAAGTAACGTATAAACTTGCAAAGGGAAAATTCTCACTACAAGGTCTATGTCCAGTGACTAAAACCGGTTACGGTATGAAGTTACGATACCTTTAAAATACTAGCTGTTCTACCACGGCTATGCCCGCGTAAATAATTTGACTACAGCGCCACCTATCGGATTTCAGCATAGCTACGAACCATCGTCTTGACTAAACAAATATATTGTGTAAATATGACCTCAATCAGTACAGTCGTTCTCAAGTAATGACGTGACCAAGGGAAATAGGGATTCATTTTTATACAAGGTTAGTCGGAAAGGGTGTACTAAGCCGCGGGCCACCTAAAGTATCACTGATGACTGTTTAAAAGCAAGTGTTAAAATTTCAAAATTCGATAATTTTTATTTGCATGCAAAAAAAAATTATTTTAGTTTTAAAAAAAAAAAACATACCTGCTTTAGTTATGAATTCAGAAAGTTAATTTTCTAATCCGCGACCCCAAATATGACCTAAATTATAAAAACAGGTGATCATAGCTATGGACAGATAGATTTTAGCATATTTTTTACGAAATCTTTGAAAAGCTATTTTTCTTAAACTATCGAGTTTTGGGGAAGTTGTAGAACAAAAGTTATCCCTTATTATGGGTACTTTAACACCCTTTCGGCTTAGTACCCCCTTTCCGACTAACCTTGTATATGTATATACTCACCCGGCAGACGTCCTGCTTTTTGGTGACATCCCGCAACGCCACCTACCAGATCCAGTTGTGTTTTCAAACCATCCAGGAACTCATTGAAATATACACACAAAATTTCATCCAAATCGGTCCAGCCGTTTAGCAGGACTTAGGTTATACACACGTACAGAAGAATTATATATTAAGATAGATAAGCATACGAGCATACCTTTATTTAACCTTTTTACGATTTCGGTACCGAAAAACATCGAGTGATGAAGGAATCAGACTAATGGAACATTGATGCTATCTGGGGCTTAATAAAAAGGACAGAGTGGCGAGGCGATTCATATACACGCGGAACGCGGGTCAGTAACAATAGTATCCTGAAATTAGTGGCGGAGAGTCCTGACTCCCCTGTTCTGAGGCATTTTGTGGAGAGGATGGTCAACTAGGTAGCTAATCTCTTGCTTGATCGTTCTCTGCGCAACCTGCTTCGAACACTTAATTCGTTGTGTTGCTGGTGTTGATTGTGTGTTTTGTTTTACTAACATTAGTTATAAGGTGTTTTTTCACTAACAAGATGGATTATATTGTTGTCCGAAACTTCATAAAGGTAACCAGAATTTAGTGGTATGCTGTCATACCGTATTTTTTAGGTATATTAATTTTCGGATTATTCAGTCCCTGTCTAGGGCAAATAAAGATCGATTTTGAAAGTTTCTATGTATTTTTACTTCCCTAGAAACAATATTGCCAGCAGTCTTCAGTCTATATGCATATAATATGTAGTATCTATTCTACACTTTCCCCAAGGTATATGTAGGTTTGTACAAGGCTATGCAATCCTTAATGTCCATTAACAAAACAAAAGCGGTTACGTACGCTCGTAAACTCAGATTTGGTACGTCATATCTCGCCTTAGCATCTCATTGGGCAGGCCGTGAGGCAAAGTGAGCCAAGTTGATTGTGAGTGAAGCTATGTGTACATTCAATAACAATAGACTCTGGACTAACTAACGTCTATTCCAGAGTTTGTGAAACGCTTAAACCGTTTGTGTGCTAGCTAAACACGAAACCCTCATAATGTATGTGTTATGTGTGTGTGTGTGTTGAACATAACCTTTATAACGGTCTGGTCGAAAAACAGAATGGGTTGACTTCATAAACATAACACGTAACATCACGCCTGTATTCCCCGAAGGGTTGGGCAGAGGTGTACAGTAACACCCTCATTTCGCCCTTATGTTTAATTCCCATGTAATAGGGAACAAGCCTATTGCCATCATTTGGGCACACATTCAAACTCCGGGCTGCTACTGAGAAATTCCACACGGAAAAACCCAATAACACTGCCCGACCTGAGGATCAAACCCGGGACCTCACGATCAGTAGTCGCACTTGCCACCACTAGACCAATGAGGTAGTCACAGCTAGTCCACACAGAAGCTGTTTACAGTACCAGTTTTAGCGGATCCGTTTTTATTTTGATGATGGCGCCTGTAGCTGTATGAGTGAGTTCACATACACAGCAGTATTCCGAATCCAGTAATAAATACTGGATCCGTTATTTTTATCGTATCCTGCCTGCCAGATACGACGCAGCTGCCATTTGTCTGATCCGTCGGTACAGAATGTGAATAACACATCCGTTACCGACGGATCTGTTAAAACGGATCCGCTGAGTGAACGCACGGTTACTTAAATAATGCATGTGAAACTTGATAGGGGTAACAGAAGTCTGTTTATTTCTATTCTGCAGCTTAATACATATTAGTTGCTCGATTTAATAAGTTCCATTACTTCTTCGGGGTGTCCTGCGTAAGCGACAAACGCGACGCGGTGCGATGCGCGCTACACGACGTGGAACAAATACGCGTTACGTCGCGTCTCGCTACATAGGCCGCTAGTAGGGAATGCCGTTGTCTTTATCGCTTTTGTCGCGTTCGTCGCTTACGCAGGACACCGCGTTAGAGTGCCATAGATTGAGTTTCCATAATATCACATCGGATTCACCCTGTGTTTTATTTCTCTGTGCGTACAGTCGAAAATCGTATCTACTTCGTAATGCTTTGAACTAATAGGTACTCACGCCTATAATCGTCAAAGGGGTAAGCTGAGGTGTTCTCCTTTTACAGGAGTTAGTACAACCACGTTTCGCATCTGTTCTGTCTAGCCTTCTCCCAACTATGTTGGGGTCAGCTTCCAGGCTAACCAGATGCGGCTGAATACCAATATTTTACACGGAGCGACTGCCATCAGACCTCCGCAATCCAGTCACTGGCGATGCCGATATCCTAAGTTTAGATAGACCGATTATCACTTTCGGGCTTCTGACTTCCCGTAACGACTGTCATAGGTATTCGTATGAAACCCGGGACCGACTATTTAACGTGCTCTCCGGGGCACGGAGGGGTCTCGATGTGTAGCGAACGGTCACCCATCCGCAGCCTGACCGCGACAAATGCAGCTTAACCTCACAAATCGTATGATCCGCGCGGTTAGTAAATAGCCAGGAGCCCCTCACCACCCACGTTTCGCATCTAGTAGGTATTAAGTACCATGTCATAGGTGGCGAGCCTATTGCTATTTTCCGGATACAAATGGTGCCACGATCCTCACCTCTTATATCTCGCTTGCTCTACGAGTGAGGGTTAAATATTTTGTATTTATGTAGAGAAAAAATCCATTTAACAAAGACATTCTCAAAACTTCTTTACATAGTATAAAACAAAGTCGCTCCCGCTATCTGTACGCTTAGACCTTTTAAACTACGCAACGGATTTTAATGCAGTTTTCAGCAATAGATAGAGTGATTCAAGAGGAAGGTTTATATGCCCCATATTAGTATCTACATTGCACCCGTGCGAAGCCGAAGCGAGTCGCTAGTCTATACTAATACTAATATACTAATCTATACTAATATTATATAGAGGAAAGATTTGTATTTTTATATTTTTGTGTGTAACGAATAAACATAAAAACTACTGGACCGATTTCAAAAATTCTTTTGCCGTTAGAAATCTATCTCTAATCTATTATCACTGAGTAACATAGGCTTTATTTATTACTGGAATAAAGCTTCTTACGCGGGCGGAGCCGTGAGGACTCAGCTAGTATTTAATAAAAATGATATAGTGACAAAATTTAAAGGAGTATGCTTGGGTGGTATGGTCATGTTGAGAGAATGAGTGAACGGCGAATAACAGAAGGAATTTATAAGGCGGATGTCAGTGGAAACGCTGGTAGAGGACGCCCTGGATATCCAGTGGTATGTACCTACATCGATGTTATTGATGATGTTCTTCACAAAGGACAGGTGCGTTTTACACTCAACCGGCGTGCGTGTATGACAAGATGTATGAATGCGGATGAAGCGAAAGGAGTATGTAAGGATCGTAGCATGTGGCATTCTATAGTTTCTGCCTACCCCCATGGGAAGAAGGCGTGAGTTTATGTATGTACTAGCTGTGTCCTCACGGCTCCGCCCATAACTTATGTTACTCAGTGATAATGTAGCTTTGTAACAGCAAAAGATTTTTTGAAATCGGTCCAGTAGTTTTTAAGTTTATTCGTTACATACAAAAATCCAAAAATACAAATCTTTCCTCTTTATAATATTAGTATAGATATAGAAGTATAGATGTATGTATTCTCAAAACGTAACACTACCTTAACACATAATATGACTACCACCACTGTGTTATGACTTATTATACATATTATACTGTCCAGATTGTCACAGGGTATAATAAAACAGTCCCCGGCAACTAAGTCTCAAGTCACAGTGTAAAATTTAATGAGCCTGTCAAGCGTCAAGAAGTTACGAGTAATTCGAATTAAAAAGTTTCACTGTGAATTAATTCTGAGTGGCACAACCGGGACAAAAGTACGATTCACATTCGTATATTATACATATTCCTCTGTATCTATTTGAAGATTGAATGACATACGTCATTCATAGTATATTTATTTTTAAATTGGGAACAAGTACCTACCTAATGTTTTCTCTAAGTTAAAAATCTGCGCAAATGTTAATTAGTGCGTTTTTATTACTAGTTTATGACCTCATTCTTGACTGCCTTGTCAGTCTTATGGTCGCAAGCACGACTGCTGAGCATGGGGTTCTGGGTTCGATCCCCAGGTCGGGCAAAGTGTTATGAAGTTTTTCCATTAGGAACTTCTCAATAGCAACCCGGAGTCTGGATTTGTTCCCGGTTAATAGTAATTGGCTCGCCCTCTATTACATGGGACTTAGAAATAACTTGCGAAACGAGGGTGTACTAAAAACTCTGCTGAACGCTTCGGGGAATACAATGCGTGATATTATGTGTTATGACCTCATGTAAAATGCATTATATCAACCAGCATTAAAACCTCCACGAGCGACCGTCAGTCGGCCCCGCTACCAACCTTACTGATTGGCTAATCTTTTGGCCACCACACGAGTTATTCTCGTATTGTTAGGGCTGCCACGAGACAAGAAGACACATCGTCGCTGAGCCTGCAACATCCGCTGTTTTTTATTTTTGAAAATCGGTCTTTGATGCTATTTCTCAAGCCACGATTACCTACCTGTAAAATCTGTTTTCTAGTAATTTATTTGGTTAAGAAGATATCAAAATAAATTATTAGAAAACGGATTTTACAGGTGCACGTGGCTTCGAGAAGTATTATAAAATATAATCAAAAACAAAAAAAATACTTAGCGTATTTTGCAGGCGCAGCAACGACATATAGAATCCAAACAAAATAGATTACTTATAACGTCCGATTAAACACGACACAACATCAAATACACGCTTTCTCTGCCTCGTTAGTCTAGTGGTGGCAAGCGCGACTGCTGATCGTGAGGTCCTGGGTTCGATCGCCAGGTCGGGCAAAGTGTTATTAGGTTTTACCATATGGATTTTCTCAGAAGCAGCCCGGAATTTGGATTTGTGCAGGGTTGACGGCAATAGGTTCGCCCGCTATAACATGAAACTTAAACATAACGGAAAAATAAGAGTATTATTATACACCTCTGCCCAACCCTTCGGGGAATACAGGTGTGATGCTTTCTTTTCTGATACCGTTGCCACATTTTAAAATACCTAGTAGATGTACTTCCACCGTGCGTCAGACGTATAACATTGACGCCAACAATTTCGTCATATCAAATCAAATCATTTATTTGCCTGAAATATGGTGGGTACACAATATGTTAAATTTAAATAGAGCACAGGACATATTTCGCCCTCATTACGGGCATGCAAAATTGTAGTTAATTTACAACAATTATTTGAGTAAAATTACAATTTACAATTTATAAGAACTATTTGAATTACAGTTACTTAAAATATTGAAACATTATTATAGACTAAGTCGCAGGAAATGAAAGGAAGAGCCAGTATCTTAGTGGGCACCAAATCGACATGTGCTTTTATATAAAAAATCTTTAAGAGTATAGAAACTCTCCTGGATTAACCATTTTCGCAAGGCACAATAGAACCTTTTATATGGCAGGTCAGTCATTCCTTTGGGCAAAGAGTTATATATTAGAGGTGCCATATAGGCTTATCCGGTATACCGGTATAGCTTCAGTAATACTGTCCGGTGTAATAACATCATATACCACAGACTTGTGACCTTACATTCACATGAAAGTTCCATCTAGTGAGAGGAGTTGAATCCATGTATCGTCCTTATTGGGGGCCCTACCCTTTAGAGGCTCTTCAAACTTGGACGATTAAACGACGGCCTGAATTTGCGTGCAAGTTGCATTAAGTGAAGATAATGGTGGCACTCGGTCTTTGGGGACATTATGTGAGCGGCTAAAGAGGAAAGTTCGCGGCTTCGCTCCACACTTGTGCAGACGTTTGTTGGCTTAATTAAGCGTACGATCCTTACTATGTTCAGGATTTCTACGCAAATGTGTGAATTTGGATTTCAAGATTAGCAGGATAGCAGGTGTGATAACATGCTACACAAATATTAATGTTTTACTTATCGTTTTTTTAGGATTAGAAGATATACCTACAGGATAACTTCGAATTAACTTGCAAAACTTCAGATGGTTACTATACAACATATCGTCAGTAGAAAGGTAAAAAAATTAAAGCGCCAATATACCTACCTACTTTACAGTAGAGAGATTCAAAGTATTTTTTTAAGAAAATAAACATAGTTATTTTTCTTAGAGTACCTAGGTACCTATACATGTCGCGGTGCATGCAATAGTAGGTCAAAAGGAGGGACACCGTGGTGGTTTTAGCCGGTAAGAGTCCGGCACACCCCCCCGTCTTCCCCAGACGGGGGATAATCTATGAGGATTACCCCACGATAAAAAAAAAGAAAAAAAAAGGTACCTATACATATTAAATAGATAATTAAATTAAATTAATTAAAGTAGAGAATACATATTAAATAGATAATTAAATTTAATTAATTAAATTATCTATTTAATATGTATACTCTAAGAAATATAACTACGTTTATTTTCTAATACTTTGAATCTCTCTACTGTAAAGTAGGTATATTGGCGCTTAAGTCTTTTTACCTTTCCACTGACGATATTTTATAACAATATACAAAAGTGGCCCACCTAAGCACGAATATCTTTTGAACCATTTTTTCAAGTAGTGTTTCAGCTCATCTTGATTGACCGTTAAGGTTCATAAAAGCATAAAACTGTGTTCAATCCCTGCTGGAAGCAAACATTTTGCTTATTTCTATAAATTTACTTACTAAAAGAGTCTTATTAGTCTAATTTTATATTAAACTAGCTGTTATCGCGCGGCTGTGCCCGCTTAAATAATTTGACTACAGTGCCACCTATCAAATCTCAATATGACCTCAATCGGTAAACTCGTTCTCAAGTTATGGCGTGACCAAGGGAAATAGGGATTCATCTATATACAAGGTTAGTCGGAAAGGGGGTACTAAGCCGCGGGCCACCTTTTTTTTTTTTTGCATTGTAAAATCCTCATGTATGTCCCTCGCCCGGGGAAGGCGAGGGGGTCTGCCGGACTCTTACCGGTTAAAAACCAACGGTGTCCCTCCTTCTGACCTACGGCCGGAGTCACGGGATTCGCTATTGCATGCACCGCGACCCCGGCAGGTCTTGGTCCACCAGCTTCTTCTGGTGGACCTCTCCTGTGGTGGGGCAATTGTTTCCCTGCCCCACTTCCTTCGAGAGACGCGCGCGGAACACGGCGCGCCGTCCTCCCTGGGCCCGTTACTGGTCGGGCGACGGGTTCTCCAACCCGCCGCTCGCAGGCCACTCACTAGGGTGGGCGGAGATCGTCACGCGCCCTCCGGCGCCCGGTGCGTCTAGCTCGAGAAGGGAGAGAAGAAGCGGCCTCCCCCTCCCTCTCCGCTACCTCCTTGGTCGCCATCACCTCCTCGCAAAAGGAGGCGATGGCTTCCCACGCAGTCTCGCTCCCGCCCATAGACAGAACCACGTCCGGAAGCGAGAGGTCACCGCCGATCGCCGCGACTAGTTCGCGGCGCTGCGACCCTCATGCTGGACACGCCTGCAAAGTGTGCAGCGTAAGCCGCGGGCCACCTAAAGTATCACTGATGACTATTTTAAAGCAAGTGTTAAAATTTCAAAATTCGATAATTTTTATTTGCATGCAAAAAGATTTTTATTTTTGTTTTTTCAAAAAAAAAACATACTTGCTTTAGTTATGAATTCAGAAAATTATTTTTTTAATCCATGACCCCAAATGTGACCTAAATTGTAAAAACAGCTGATCATAGCTATGGACAGATAGATTTTAGCATATTTTTTTATGAAATATTTGAATAGCTATTTCTCTTAAACTATCGAGTTTTGGGAAAAGTTGTAGAACAAAAGTTATCCCTTATTATGGGTACTTTAACACCCTTTCGGCTAAGTACCCGCTTTCCGACTAACCTTGTATATTATAGATAGAGTACCAATAGGTATCATTAATAACACATTCAATTAAAAAATACCTACAGTTTCGTTAATTAGATAACAAGACACCTAACTAATACAACAACGAAGAGTGCGCATTAGGTATCTTGTTATCTAATTAACTAAAGATAAGGTTTATTTTTTAATTTGAATGTGTTCTATTTATGATATCTAGTACCTACCCCTTTTATGTTTCGCCAGTTAATTTTAAGTAACCCTATATAGTCAGAAATACCGCTATGATATGAAGTTTAAAGACCTTATGAATAGATAAGTGTCTCGTTTTCAACCTCAACTCAGAGCTCGTACAGCAACAGTAACTAAATGAAGTCTCAAAGTACCTATCTAAGTGAGATAACTAATAAATAGCTCTGTTTCTACAAAGATCAGAATAAAAAACCTCATTTTTGAAATCGATTTAAAAGAACCTCACAACCCTATTTCCCAGTGATCAGATACAAATTCTACACATAACATAACATCACTACTTGTTTTCCCCGAAGGGTTCGGCAGAGACGTTTTAAGTACACCCTCGTTTCGCCAGTTATGTTTAAGTAGTGGGACTACTCTCTAAGAGCCTAAACACACGACGTCTTTCGTACACGCCGACGACGCGCGTTATCGTCAAACTCCATACTTAAAAAACGTGTGTATCGTTTATGTATGGAATTTGACAATAACGCGCGTCGTCGGCGCGTAGAAAAGACTTCGTATGCATAGGCCCTAATAGGGGGCGAGCCTATTGCCACTAACCGGGCACAGATCCTGACTCCGGGTTGCTAATGAGAAATTCATAATGGAAAAATCCAATAACACTTTGCCTGACCTGGGGATCGAACCCAGGACCTCGTGCTCAGCAGTCGCGCTTGCGACCACTAGACCAACAAGGCAGTCATACAAATTCTATATGTAATATAATTGCCGCACAGATTAATAAACACAATTGTTTCTTTCAGTTTACTTAATTGCAGAAGACTGCTTATTTACTTTGGTTACAACTAGTAAAGCTGGAATCCTATCACAGTTTAAGTATCTACATGTTAAAACAAAATTCTAACTCAGCTCATTTTACCAGCAGTCGTACGTAACATCAAGTGGAATCAATTCAGCTCTAAGAGTTCCGCTTACCGAGCATTAACAGACGAGATACACGTAGATACGTATCAACTTAATAGAGTCTTCCGAGAGGCACTATTAGGTATGGAACGTCTTTACTATTTACGGATATCTAACGTCACTGAATGTTGAACAGGCAAAAACAAAAGAATGTGAAACAAATGACACGCAGCATTTGCAATTGGCCCATGAAAGCTAAATTCAATTCTGAAATGTTCATCGAATTTTGTACGCATAGGAATTTCTTGGAACGTGCACAACGACCGGGCTTCCAACCTATTATCATATTTAATTAAACCCTATTCTGACTATATCTAAGATTCGTATTACATCAAAACTAATTTATCTTGATCGCATAATTCATTAACCAACAAAATCCTCTAAGAGGGGTGTTTTAGAATTTATGTAATTATTTTAAACATTAATATTGGCGGTGTTGTCCCCGGATAGAAATAAACCTCTCGATCTTTGCTCTTGGGTATCGTAAGACGGAACTAAGGGATTATTATGACGTATAGGATAGTTAGACATAAGTTCATTAGCTAACCGGATAGTCATAGCGTAGTGCAGGAATATACAATGTGATAATAATTGAATCATACATGGAGCGGGGCAGAAGACTTGACCAACATTTAATGTGGGCAAATATCTGTAAAAATAAATTTCCTTTAGCTCTTATGATTTAGAATTTTGCCATATTGTCTCAGTTAAAAAAACACACAGTCTAATATTATACAGTCATATTTAGATGAAGTAAATAATGAGTACCTACCAACTATTTTATTAAACAAACATTTGCTAAGTAAACCGGACACTGGTAATAGTTGGAGCATACACCTACATACGATCTATTAACGACCGTTTCCACATAGTCAATCAAAACGATTGTTAGACCAAGTTATTACAAACACTTAATAGTCAGAAACTGCTTCCCGTTCAATATTGATTCCGCTCTGAGAGCTACGGGAAACTAGATAGTTTCTCTTGCAAGTAATATCACATAATGTTCCCCGCGTTTTCACTCGGGTCCTTGGGGAACCACTTTATGTAGCCAGATAAAAAGCATTCTATGTATTCATTCCCGGATATGGATTATCTGTTTGAGAAATTTCATCAAAATCTGTTGAGCCGTTTATGCGTTATTAAGTAACAAACATCCATCCACCTTAACAAATTGTGATAATAAAGTCTTTTTAAATTCGATTTGTACGGCTATAATTATGTTCAAATTTCTTCGGTTGCCGTGGCCACCGAAATATCGGCATGTTGTTTTATAAAATTTGTTTTTCGCGTTTTTTTTACATTGAGTTATTTTGAATCATTTTATCGGTGAGTGCGGTGTAGGTAAATCCGGCATAATCCTAGCGTTCACAACGGGAGACTACAATTCGTAATTCCCAGCTACAAACGGAGTTGACTACAAATGTAAAGTCATGGACCTGAACGATGTTCAAAGTCAAGCTTGGTGTTTGGGATACAGCGATACAAGAGCAAAACAACATTGACATCAAGTTTTTACAGAGACGCTCACAGTGCTACGAGTATATTAGTTTACGATGTGTCAGAACCGAAGTCCCTAGCAAAACTTAATGAGTGGGTCGAGAAACTTCAATTATACTCCACCAAGAAGAACATAGTCTGCTTAGTTGTCGGCAATAAGATTGACAAGCATATCATTTTGGGATCAGCAAGCACATTGAGTCACCCGCGCGACAACGCAACGAGTTCCCAAGGAGGGTTGATGTCAGGCAGGCGGCCGGTCATAAAACAATAAACCAAAACCTCTAACATCATGGATTTATGAAATACATGTTGTGCCGATCCCACCTAGTGTGGGATAAGGGCAGGAAGAAGAAAAAGAATTTTGTTCAGACTTTTTCTACAAAAGTATGGAGTTGTAAAATAACTTTTGTACTGTAATGTTTTGTTACTACCTACTCCCAACCACATCAAACGGTCCTCCTCTTCTCTACCTATTGGGGTCGTTAAAGCCGACTAAGAGGTTGTGTGAAGAGTATGGGCATCAGTGTCCTCCTTTATGCTGGGAATATCAATCCATTTGCCAAGCCGGTGATTAAGGCAGTAAACCAGATCTTCATAAGGAAACCCATAAGCAGTAATACCTACTTATTTATTTCGTTTCAGATAGTATATAAATTGGGCTAGCTGGTATAGTACGACACAATTAAGAAGTCGCATCTGCAAATTCATATAACCGATCACTTTCGAACTGAGTGCGACTTTAAGTCCACGAATATTTATTAGTAATGCAGTAAAAAAAAATCTTTAAGCTGACACAATAAGTGTGAGTAGCGCGAAAATGGGTGACTGCCATTGGTTGTTCGATCAAGTTTGCCGATGCGACTTCTTAATTATGTCGTAGGTACTTTGACTACTTCAGAATTAATATCTGTTTGAAAAGATACCGACGGCAAAAATATAAACAACCCAACAAAAAAACTATTACTGAAAGGATATCCTCCACAATACAACATAATTCCTAATTAGCTCAAATTAAGTTTTGAAATTTATGCGGCAAACAGCGCATGTCAGAGGTAAACCGCGGCTAAATTGTGGCTTCGAGTGCACAAGATGTGTGGAAGGCCTCAGTCCCTGATTATAATTAGTTGAAGCAACCTAATTCTGTATTTACACACGGTAATTCAATTTACACTTAGCCTAATGTTAATAGTATAAAGTAGATGTTTGGTTAATAATATAGTCAATAGGAGCCGATTTAGGATTAGGTTAGTCAATAGAGAGGTCATTAATTTTGAATAGTCTGCATTATACTGTACGTTAATTGAATAGATTGGTACGATTATTACTGGTATCGACTATAAAATAAATGGAATAGGTATTCATCGACACTATTTTACCTTTACGGGACTTTTCCTGGTTTTATTTTTAATTCGCTGTGTTTTATGAAGACTTTAATATTGTGCCCGTGATAAACTCGATAACGTTCTCGTTTTTTTTTTAACAAATTCTTTGTTTAAAAAAGACTCAATCGTAAAATTTCGGTTATTTTGTTAAAAAAGAGTCACAGTTCATGGCCCGTAGACAGAAATCTATAAAAAAATCGAAGTATAATTTTTGCTCGGTTACATTTAGGTACATGCTGCCGAAAGTGAAAAGTAAATATTAGCTTCTGAGCTTTAAAGTTCATAAAATATAATTATTATAAGTGAAACCAAAAACATAACATAATATACACAAACAAACATATATTTGTGTAGTTCATTCGCTTGGTTGGCGAGCATTATTATTTAGTACTACATAACTTTCATAATTCGCTTGCCAATAGCTTGAATATTACAGCATTCAGAAAGTAACTGTTAAACAAGAAACATAATACAGTCTATTTTCAATTATAATATTAATAAATCTATTGGATTCACTGAAATTGAATTAATTTGAATTAAATAAATATTTACAATATTATACAAGGTTAGTCGGAAAGGGGGTACTAAGCCGAAAGGATGTTAGAGTACCCATAATAATGGATAACTTTTGTTTTACAACTTTCCCCAAAAGTCATTAGTTTAAGAGAAATTGCTGTTCAAAGACTTTATGAAAAATACGCTTAATTCTATCTATCCTCAGCTAAGATCAGCTGTGTTTACATTTTAGGTCATATTTGGGGGTCATTGATTAGAAGCTCCTTTCTCTGAATTCGTAACTAAAGTAGGGATGAAGTATTTAAAAAAAAAACCTAAATTTAAATAATTTCGCATGAAAAAAATCTCGAATTTTGTCATTTTTACACTTTCTTTAGAACAATCATCAGTGATACATTAAATGGCCCGCCGCTTAGTACCCCCTTTCCGACTAACCTTGTATATAAATAATAATCAGCGCATTTACTGTCCCACTGCTGGGCCTCTTCTCAGAATGAGTTGGGTTTAGGCGTTAGGCCTGGTGCACGTTGGCGGTGTACTGTCGTGTTCTTTTAAACAGAACACTTTATTATTTTTACTGGTATATTTCGTTATACCTACTTATTTAAAAAAATCTTAATATTAATAATTATTTATGATAACCAAGGTTTATCAAACATACAAACATAATATACATATCAGTGGCGAAGGTTGAATTTTCTTAAAAGGGAAGCCGAACCAAAAAATGCTTACCTTGCTCAAGTGTGATGCGTGAATTCCAGTAACTACTCGTATAGCAGTGGCCCTGTGGCTGACTTCGAAATCTTGTACAGATGAATTGGCTTTAGCTCACTTTCACTATACATGTAAGCACTGATACATAGAAACAGTTTCTTGCAAGTATAATAAAAGTGGCTTTGAGAAAAGCCGTTTGGGGATGGATATGAGAAGAACATCAGCAGTCCGACTGACGCTAACGTCATAGAAACCAAGAAAACGTTCTTCGATTCCAGTTTCAGATAAATACCTAAATATTACCGTTAGTTGCTCCCTATGACTAACATCGGGCGTTTCGTCAATCATGACCGATACAAACTGAGCCTTATTTATTTCCAACTTTAATTTAAAACGAATGCGAAATTTTGTATTAAACCATTTTGTATATCACTCGAAAGGCCAGAGAATGTGGGATTCTGTGTTGAGGAACATTGTTCCAAATGCGAATTGATTACGGTATAATACTTGCTTAAATATAACAACGTTTCGATATAGTTACCGCGGTTATCGGATGCCGGATTTTCGTGGTGGCCGCGAAAAGCTAATTATTTTTTACCTAGCAAAATTACTGTGTCGATGAACCGTTTCATTAAACTTCTATTCCGATCTA
Organism: Amphipyra berbera; assembly: GCA_910594945.2. Taxonomy (NCBI): domain Eukaryota; kingdom Metazoa; phylum Arthropoda; class Insecta; order Lepidoptera; family Noctuidae; genus Amphipyra; species Amphipyra berbera. The sequence goes on from OU343125.1 coordinate 12,280,664, forward strand.
CTTTTTTTCTATTATGAACTTCATACGTATTAGCAAAAAATGTTTCTATCCTACGATTTCCGAAATCATGCAAAGATAAACAACTTCGGATAAATTTTTCGGTCTGAACATGTTTTTTGGACGAATTTGAAAGATTATTAATATCTTTAAATCCCGTGTGGCTCCATAAGCTACTAGAATCTGAGAATAATATGCAAGGAAAACAAAACATTTTATTTAATTTACAACTTCCCGTAAGCCAAGGGTATTTGTCGTAGGTACTTACAAAGAACTGTTAAAATGTTTGAAAAAACCATCGCGTCGTTTGTAATTTATAATCATGTCAAGGCGAGCACGGCCTAACTAAATTACATGTTCAAAACTCAACTTTGAAAAGGATGTTTCCTCAGTCAACAAATAATCTGTCAGACAGCATTCTACGTTCACTAATGCCGCCATGGTATCGAATTTACTCAATAATAACAAAATCACTACTTAAATAACTACTTTCTAATAAAACTAGAAACTAAAAAAAGTATCTTAGTAATCCTTACTTACCTAAATACCTATTTAAATAGACGATCACCAAATAATACAACGCCACTAACCTTGTTTTTACTGCACTATCACTTCGCAAAACTATCACTAGTTTACACAAATAAATCAATTTCAACAATAATACATGAATAATGCTATAAGATTCTAAATTATGATACGAATATATCAAATCAAATGCAAATGAACAAGTGAAAACAATAATATAAACAAGTGCGAAAAAAATCTGTTGTGAATCTGTCATCCAAATATTACTATCTGAACAAATTACGAACTTCAGTAGCATTATTTCCATCTCGTTCTGGCGTACGCATTTCCTATCTCTGTCCTTATCGTAATAACTCGATGGATCGCGGCTTGCCATCGTCCGTATATCTAGCGGTGTTATGTTGTGAAACTATGAATTAAATGTACTGGATTCCTGCCGCGCCTGACCGGCTTTTCTTTTGCGTCATTACAACATTTTGCTCCGAAAAAAAAGTAGGCGTTTATTTATTTCTTTGATTGTTACTTTCATAAGCAAATGTTATACCTGCAATGTAACTTCGTAAATACCTAATTATTTGTTTAAATGATAATTGAAAATAATAGATACTAGTATTTGCCATATTTCGAAAGGGAAGCCGATAGGAATCGAGTTGTATGGAGCCTTCGCCACTGATACATATACAAGGTTAGTCGGAAAGGGGGTACTAAGCCGCGGGCCACTTAAAGTATCACTGATGACTATTTTGAAGCAAGTATAAAAATTTCATTATTCGATAATTTTTATTTGCATGCAAAAAGATTTTTATTTTAGTTTTTTCAAAAAAAAAACATACTTGCTTTAGTTATGAATTCAGAAAATTGAGTTTCTATTCCGTGACCCCCAATATGACCTAAATAGTAAACACAGCTGATCATAGCTATGGACAGATAGATTTTAGCATATTTTTTACGTAATCTTCGAAAAGGCTATTTCTCTTAAACTATCGAGTTTTGGGGAAAGTTGTAGAACAAAAGTTATCCCTTATTATAGGTTCTTTAACACCCTTTCGGCTTAGTACCCCCTTTCCGACTAACCTTGTATAATTGACACCAAAAACATACCGCAATATTATTATAGGCCCCATAAGAATTTTGGCTGTAAGGTCAACCTTCATCAGAATAGATTTAAAATCCCTTCGAAAATGCGAAACGAATGATACTTCCATGACTCCTCTCTGAAGAAAAAGATTTATCCACAAACCTCATTCACGAATAGTAAATCAATTTTAAAAATCATGCTTGCCTTTTTAAGTCCTCGTTACTAACTCTAGTCGGATAAAAAACAACAAATGAGAAGTTTCACCTTTCTTGTCCAGAGAACGTCTTAAAGTAGAATCTTGACCAACAAAGTTCTCTTTGTGGAAGTTGTAGTTAAATTTTATGAAACCTGGCCCGTTCATGAAAATATTTTTAACTAATTGTAAGAGCCGTAAAGTATGCACAAGAAGTAGGAACGTGAATGAGTATTAGCTGAAAAGCCACCCTCAACCCGGCAAACGCCGAGCAGGAAATTATAAGTACCATCCAACACAATATCTAAAAGAATTTCCCCTTTGTTATCATCTGGTATTTAAAGAACAGCCTTTTATGCTGCGAATGAATAAAACGTTTCCAGTCGCTTGATGAACAACTTTACGTGTTAACTTTTAGGGTGAGAGAAATTTCTTACAAACTTGGCCAACTTTTCGTATAGCGAGATGATTTTTTTACGAAAACCCCGAAAATTATGGGCCGAGTGTTCATTATGTTAATGCGTATCGGAGTAAAGCAGCTGCTATTTCCATTTATACCTAGTATTTATGATATGAGTATCGCAGGTAGGTGAGCATGGCTGCGCTGTAGAGATCTAACGTGCAATTCAAACAATTATTACGGAATGAGTGCAATTAGTAAAATAATGTGCTGAATTTAGGGTGAAATGGCTTTATGCGAATGCTGACTATACGTCGAGATGGACCCGCTCTGCTGTCTCGGTAATCCTTTGCATATCGTTCAGTGAGTTAGCTCGTAGTTAGAACTCTACCTTTGCTCATTAACGAGTGATAACGATTATGGAAATAATATCTATCTAGGATTTCCATGGAAATTGTACGAGTATTTTCCAACTCTATAGCTTCATTATCACATTCCGAACATACTTTTGATTCTATAAAAAAGTGAGATTCTGAAGTAGTGTTTAACCCTCTATATTTTTCAATTTTTCCAATCGAGTTATTTACCTACATTCCATACATATTTACCTATTCGTGTGTATAAATAAAAAATAGCAGTACCTATTTTATTTAAAAGCTTGTTCCACAACTTTTATTTCTGTGCAACTCCAATCAATTTTTCGATCATTTTAATAGATGATCCATGCTTTCATTTGACTATTGCGTACCTATTTATTTTATAAAACAGTATTTTCATCACTGGCGTTCATCAGTCTGTTTGCACTCAATCTTTGTTTCAAATTGAATTCCAACAGGATCGCTATTGATTTAACTCAACAACGGATTTTTATTTTGTTTACGTTTGATAAATCAGTTTTATTTTTGCAAACCTTGTATTTGATTGTTTATTCAAGAGAAATCATATTTCTTAGGAAATAAGAAAAAAAACAAATTTCCATTTAAAAATAATCTTTAAATGCCTTTTGAATATTTTAATATAATTACAGGAAATAATGATTATGGTTGTGAAAAGCAAAATGCAGACATTGAATTGTAAACGTTGAATCGTATCGCCTGTCCCTATTAACAATGTAGGTTTTGCAAAACAATGATTTTACAGGAGAGCGCGTCAAAGTTTAAATTGCTTAATTTTTTTAAATATATACTACTTTGTTAACATGACTATTTCAAAAACTATGATCAAAAAATAACTTATTGTTAAAGCTACTGCAAGACAGTGCTTTTATTAGGTCAATAGTTCAATAAAACCAAAATCAAGAAAATTGCATATCCGACCTTTTTAATAGGGACAGACGGTATATTCGAAAAAAATATGACTACTTGAAAGATTAGTTAGCTAGTGTCAATATCTTAGCATAGTGAAGATAGAGCAACCATAGCTTATATAACCGGTCAGTACTAAGAAGACCAAAGAAGATTAATTATTTGCAATGTAAAGTAGAATAAATATCAACAACAAGCAACACTTGAGAGCTGAATAACTGCAAAATACTCGTATTTTTATGAATTTTCCGCGCTGTCAAACTTTCCGTTCGACATTGTCTTGGGAAGCCTCAAAGTATAGCAAAGTCGTACAAATTCTAACAACCTGTAACTGCTACTGGAAAACTAAGAGAACAGGGAACTAAAACAAGTTAGTGGCGACTGCCAATTGATCGATAATGGTTGGGAACTACACTTAAATAGGTGTATTGTGGTCGAAACACACCGAACAAATCTGTGTGTTGAACTAAAGCTATAATTCAGAGCTCGCCGATATTTATAGCCTATTTGTGAAGCTTAACACGTTCGTATATTTGCAGCAACAACGATAAATTCTGAACAAATACAATCCTCGTATTTTCAATTACACGTCATGGCGTTAGTTTTTAAGTTATCACGACTTTAATTAAAGAAATTAGTGAAGTTCGCAATATTTAGTTTTACTTCTCACGAACTCGAAGGAGAAATATCTCGCTATATCTTTGTGATTGATAAAATATTTATATGGCAAATCTTGTAAATAATTGTTTAGATATTCATAAACTTTTGAGATGGGTAAAGATGTGACATTTTCAAGGAAATGCATCAAGATATAAAATAATTGACGTCTGGAAGTACACAATTCTTTTTCATAAGGATAAATTAGACTGGCTCAGTTTTGATCATAATTTTACTATCCGAAAAATATTATTATTTATTGGGTTTCTTTTTATTTGCAATTCTGAACATCCCCTTAAAGTTTGAGTAGGTATTTTGGCAGGATCTTAAAGAAAAAATATAAAAATCTTTCTTCTGTTGTCCGAACGAATAATCTTTTAACGTTAGTTATTTACTTTACTCCTGTAATCGCATTTACTTACTGAAATTTCTCACGGGCACGGTTAGTAGAAGGTCTCCGGTGGCCAGGTAGGTATTAAATACAGAGTATATTGTTTACGCGGATATTATAAGGGATTTACGTAAAAGCCTCTACTGTTCGGTATTAGTGGAGCACTTATTGATATTAACAAAATGAAAAACGATTAAATAAATGGAAAAATATGGTCTAAACATACAGACAGACCGACACACAGACAGCGAAGTCTCAATAACTCTCCCTCAAAGGTTCCGTTCTGACCTTTTAAGTACGGTACCCGAAGAATGCCACTATTGTGACGTTGTTTGGACTGCGATAGGCTGAGTCAATTGGTGAACAGCTACTAAACGTCATATCGACGGGTCCTACGTATACTGGTACAACCCGCAAAAATGCGAAATCCACTTTTCTACATCAATCACCTTCAAATCACCGATAGTTTACTCAATTTTTTTTTAAATGTAGATAGTTTCGTGGTTACACAAATTTGCAAACGAATGGAAATAACAGTATTATTTTATACGGGATATAATAAATATTTAAGATCTTTAAACCACTCTTCTATAAAGTTGTGTTTTTACACTTGCATCATTATACGTAGGACCCGTCGATATAGAAAACCCACAACAAGCACAACATTATCTAAATTTAGGCACAGACAAGATTAAGTACTTATAACTTAGGCTGAATGGGGTATTTGTAGGGTGCATTAAAAGAGTCTCCACGAGTGACGATGCTTAAGTACGTCCGGCGCACCCTGGGCCAGCCCCGCTTCCAACCTCGCTACTGGTTAATCTTTTCACCACGGTTATCCTCGAATAGCTGTGCTGACACGAGAGTATAAGAATATCATTTGTAGTAGAATTTCATGTACTAGAAGAGGCAGTATTTTACAGCACAATATTTAAAACAAGAGGCCGCGTGCTGCACGCATTGTAATAAGTTAGAAGAATTTGATTTATTGCGCAACTTACTGAAAGTCACAAACTTCGCCTGGTGAGGGAAATCATGAAAGTTAACTTCACCATATAAGAATTTCAAACTATGCTATGCACCAGATACGGCGGCAGCTGAGCTTGCATTTATTCGCTACTTGAAATCCTCAGATGGATTTCATGGAAGTAAAAAATTCAGGAATATAAAATATTTTCGTGCAAGGTATAGCTCGTTTACATAATATGTAGATATTTAAGTAAGTACAGAGCATTCGAAATAGTTTAAGTATTTTAAACGACTGTCTGTTAGATATCAAATAATATAATTATCGGTAGGTACACTGCAAAAGAGTTAAGTACTTATGAAAGAAACATGTAAGACATACATAAGCAATTAGAATATATTATTATAAGTTACGTACTAGCGGCCTGTCCCGGCTTCGTACGGGTGGACATTTTCCCCGTTTTTGCAACATTTTTCATTTATGCTCCGCTCCTATTGATCGTAGCGTGATATTATATAGCCTATAACCTTCCTCGATAAATGGACTATCCAACACAAACATTTTTTTTCAATTCCAACCAGTAGCTCCTGAGATTAGCGCGTTCAAACAAACAAACAAACTCTTCAGCTTTAAAATATTAGTATAGATTATAGTCTCATAAAGTCAATCCTTAAGCTTTAAGCACTGTAGGTACCTACCAAACGTACGAAAGTACGAACAATAAAAAACATAAATTATTATAAAACGCAAATTACCAGCTACTTAAAAAATAAAAGCTAATAATCATATTCCAACTCACTAAAAAACATCTAATTTACCTCGAAAAATTCCGCAGTTAGGGAAAAAATATTCTCTTTTTTTTGCATACAATCAGAACGAATTATGCGGAGCTATTCATCGGACCATGCTTAGTATTCCATCACCAATCACGGCGCTTCAGAGAGAGCTCCAAATACTTCATTAGCCTATTTCACGCACTTCCAATCTCCCCCCACCCAGCCACCCTTTTAAAGGATAGCGCTGATGAGCAACATAATCTGAATTTTGACGATTTGTAAATAAAATCTTTTCACAATTGAGTTTGGTAGGGGATAAAAACATTTTTGTGTTCACGGAAGGTTTGGTTGGGTAAATGTAATTTTTATTTGATAGAATTCATTCAGTAGCTGTCAATTGTATTGTGTTTTATAGAAACTAGTCACTTTAAATAACAGGTAACGACTTTAAGGTTACAGATTTTTACTTACCTACTCAAGCTAAAAATAAAATTGATTGTACGTTTACATTGAAAACTGAATCTCTAAAATCTGAACAATAACGTGAACCTTCCGCCTACATTCAACCCATTTACTGGCTATACATCAGCCAGTGCTCAGCTGTCCGCTGACTAAAGAACGGCCAACAGTGCCAGTCACACGGGACCGTCCATGTTCGCAACCAAAACGTATGTGCGACATTCCACGCCAACCGCGCCAATGGTTGTATGCTGCCTACAGACGAACGCCAACAAAGGATTTCCACCGTGACAGTATTGTTGGCCTTTGAAGTGACTAAATGCATCAATGTGTTGGATTTAACAGCCTAGTGGTGTGACCGTCGGACTGCGAAATCATAGATCTCGAATTCGAACCCAAAGCACACACCTCTGATTTTTCGGTTTCATGTGCGTCATCATCATCATCATCAGCCTATAATGTTCCCACTGCTGAGACACAGGCTTCCTCTCTGTGAGAGTAAATTGACCGTAATCCACCACGCGGGCCCAGTGCGGGTTGGTAGATGTCACAGGTCTTCGAATTTTTGGTTCTAGGACATGCCGGTTTCCTCACGATGTTTTCCTTCACCGTTTTGAGAGCAGTGGTGATGAAATAAATTACACAAAGTAATGCGCCTGGCTGGGTTCGAACCCACGACATACAACTCGTCAGTCGGGGCCGTTACCACTGGGCCACCACTGCTCTGCACTGTTCATGTGCGTATTGTATAATTATCACTTGCTTAAAAACGATGAAGAAAAACATCGTGAGGAAACCGGCATGCCTGAGAGATATTTCTTGACGGCAATTGAAGCCAAGTCAGAGGCGGCATAAACTCTCACCGGGTTAGTCACTAACCACACGAAAAGAAGAAAAAGTTTGTTGGATCAGATGTTCGTTGGAAAGTACACCTACAAATGACCTACGCATTTTGATCGTACGCTTGCTCATCTTTATTTTTTAATCTTGACTTTATCGCGTTTGGCCCTAGTCTCACCTGATGGAAATGGCGCACACAGGATTGCACGAATCCAAGGAACAGAACGGAGATATAGAGGCATTCCCCTATACCCCTCTGGCTCTCACATACACACGACGGAACACAGTAAACTGTTTGTGCCGGACTTTAATGTGCGGTAGCTAGCCAGGCGGAACGTATAGCTCCTACCACCAAGCGTGCTGGGTTATGTTGAATCTTACAAAGAAGCGTGAGGAAGTTTTATATTCTAATCCGTCCCCACTTGGGGTAAATATAACCAGCATGATGTTTCCACCTGAGGCGAAAAACAGTCGAAACACTCCAAATAAAAATAAACGTGCCTACAAAAATACCATGTAGGTATTCCGTAAAAGTTTTATTGTAAAAGCTTTTTATTCAATAGTGGAAATTGTACTCGAACATACGTTCTCGTGAATGATGTTAAAGAGCAATCCCTCATTTAAATTTTCTGTTGTGTCAAAACTGAATCCATGCGGGCCAGGGGATGTAGTGGGTTATACTCGTACAGTATGTATAACAACGAAGAGCAAAGCTTGTAACTGGTTGGTGGGTAGGTTAAGTGTAATACAATCGTAAACTTTTTGTCACTATCCACGCTATCCACTTATCACACACTGTGATATTTTAGAAAAGCAGTTTTGTATCTGCCAGTAAATTTAATAATTAAAAATAGCTTTAAATTAAATTAATCGTATCTAAACAAAATCGGGTGCAAAACTAATGGGGGCAATCGAAAGCGGGGGCAAAACGAACGGACCCGTGACAACGCGGGCATAGTTCAAGCTAACATATTATAATATACAGGATTTTGAGAAATTGTTGTTTTTTTTCTTGTTTATATTGTGCAGCTGATCTTGTAGGATGATGTTAATTATGTTAACCAACTACAAAACTAAAAGAGGTTATGAAAAATTAGAAGAAATTTAAATTGGTGAACAGCGTGGATAGTGACAAAAAATGTATGGATGTGTTATACTTTACCTACCCAGCAACCAGTTACAAGGTTTTCTCTTCGTTATGTACTGTATATTTGGGGTGTAAAGATAAAGATATCGTTAAAATATTACCCACTGAATCAAAGAGAGCGACAGTAGTTTTTTGCCGGTTATTTTCCATATAAGCGATTTCGTCTCTGTTGTAGTCTCGATTGCCTGCAAATACAGTACGTAAATAAAAAAATAAAAAATCTTTCGCTGACACTATAAGAAAATTGAATTTTAGTACCTAATAGCTAAATTAAAAATATAATGTTCTTCCGTAATTTGTATGCGATTCGTATTAAAACAAAAATCTTTAATGCTATTTTGGAATCTTTTGTCACTACACATCCCCATGAAAGTGATTTCTCAAAGAATATATCAATGTACAGGCACAAACCTTCGAACAGATTTATTGCATGTACCTATAAAAGAAGATATATGGCGTCTGTGCCAAAATATGTGTGTGTCGTGGCCTTAACACGGATGCTTATTCGGAGCAGATAAATATGGGTAGTTTGTCGCGACTTCCAATTCAGAATACTAGGTTTGGTCTTCTTGTTAACAACCTTAGAAGAGTTAATTTAGTAGTTTTGCTTTACTGATATTCGTAGGTATTGAAGTTGTTAGTTATCTGGAAGTACTTTTAATGAAAAAATAAAACTGACTTCAAAAAAACGAAAAAATGAATAAAATAATTACCATATTATAAAGTTTCAAAAGTCGTTGCTAATCCACACTGCACCAAGTTGAAGGCACCGACTTCTGAAACAGTTAATTTTATAATATGGTAATTATTTTATTCTTTTTTCGTATTTTGTTAAGTCGGTTTTATTTTTGTTAAATGTTTTTTATTTGTTTCATTTTAGTAGCCTTAATTAAAACATGATTGGACCTACTAAAGACGCTGCTCGTAACCTAATCACATCATCACATTATATTGTTCGTCATTGAGGAACTCCTCAATGACGAACAATATAATGTGATGTGTCCATTGTCTATCTCCGAAGTTCTTCATCAAATCTTCATTAAATTTAAATGGGACCTCCTCGAAAGAATACTCTTACATACAAAAAAAATACCAAGTCTGTTTACAAATGACGGCGTTCGGAGGTTACGACATTAAAAAAAATGCAGACGAATTGATAACCTCCTCCTTTTTTTGGAAGTCAGTTAAAAAATATGCAAGCCAAATGGACTATTATTCCCGGTTTAATATTGACAAAAAATATAATCTCTTAGATGGCACAAGGTCCCAACGAGTATCCTAGTAGTTCATTATTACGCGAAGTTCCTACATTAACTCAGTACTTAAGTCGACAACTTCAGTAAGTATTTCAAGGTATTGTTAGCTCTCACAGTACTTGCTTACAAACCCTCGTATAAAGGTTTGTAGCACGATATTACTTTTCACTTCTTGGCGCTCCGGAGCACTTTGTTGGTTCAAAAATATCTTTCTCGGGAAAACTGTTAGCTGATTAGCATACCCAAACTGCATTACCGGTTTCAACTTACCGTTTGTTTTGTTTCACAAAATTTGTGTCATCTTGCGCTACATAGAAATACAGAAGTGTGACATTTGCATATGAAATGAAAAAAATAGTTACCAAAAATAAGTTTCAATTTTTTTTAAGTTGAATGTTACAATATGTTTGTGTAAGTTTTTGTTACAGCATTATGCTGAGAGATGGCCGTTTTGCGCGGATGTGACGCATATTTTCCCAAAAGTGTTTTTTAAATTTAGTCTATATTTCAATTATTTTTGTGCTTCGTGTCGGTGCTAATTATCATATTTTCTTTTTCTTTCAGTATGGTTTAAGTGTTATCTGGACTTCATTTATTTGGTGGAATTTGGTAGAAACAATTGATTCGTCTTCAAAATATCTAGAGAAGTACCTACTTGAATAACTTTGAAACTTGGGTGTCACGTTACTACACTTACCAGCCTGAGTGCGGCGAAGTTCAAATCATTCGTAAAAAGTTGCATACAATTCAAAACAAGTACAAACAATTTGGGAAAATCTGTTAATTAAACAACATCATTATTATTTGTATAACAAAAGCTATAAAATTACTAAATACAATATATTCTGATCAACCATCATGATTTGACACAATCCCGAATTAACATTATTGGTAAAGCTTTGCAAATGACGTACAAATTTTAATTGAATGTACAATAATAGTGTTGCTAATAGGGAGTGTTTAATATGCTTTTCACGGCACGGGAGACGCAACTCAGTTATGATATAAACAGTCACACTCATAAATCAGCTCGTAAATATCCGATTGAGACGATACGATGAGTGGTAATAAGGGAAGGGACAATAGCCCATTGGTTAAAGCGAGGCTATTGAGTATTTGCGAGTTCTAACCCTATTCCTTGCTAAAGCAACACAGTAAACTGTGAGGTGCGTTTCAGCTAGTTCACACAGACACTGTTTTCAGGACCCGTTTTAGCGGATCCGTTTTTATTTTTCTGATGGCGCCTGTAGCTGTATGAGCGAGTTCACATACACAATAGTATTCCGAATCCAGTAAAAAATACCGGATCCGTTATTTTTATCGTATCCTGCCTGCCAGATGCGACGCAGCTGCCATTTGTTTAACTGACCCGTCGATACAGATGTGAACAACACATCCAGTACTGACGGATCCATTAAAACGTATCCGTTGTGTGAACGGGCTCTTAGGTGTTAACTATAAAGTAGGTACTAATAATGTGGAACCAAAAATTGGTAGAACATACATACATAGGGGTAGGCAGACATTATAGAACGCCACTTGCTACGATCCTTAAGTACTATTTTTGCTTCATCCACATTGGTGGTAATCTTTGAATAAATAATGCCCTAAAAAAACTTTAAGGTAAACGGTTTTATCTTGCAGTACCCCTGCAGCATCAGAATTTGAGCATTGAAGGTTGAAATTATTATAATGTTGTATTGTCATGGGAATTGAATTTGTGTAAGAAGTCTTAGGAGAATCGGTCAAGCAGAAGTAGTTGAAAAATCTTACGCAAGAATTGAATCAAACAAATATACGAAGTAGAGCTAATTAAAATCGTTTAAAAATATAATTCATGTTTAGATTGAAGTATGATGGTATAAGAAGGTAGGTAATGATAAACAGATGAATGATTCTAATTATTATTCTCCTAAAAATTTTAGGAGAATAATAATTAGAAGTAATAATAATAATCCTTAAAATATATTGTGAAGGATGGCACGGTTGACATCTGTCGGGCATGTCACCGTCCGGGAGAATCTATCCGACACATTGTTTCCGGTTGTTCTCGTCTTGCCAACGGTGAGTACTTGCACAGACACAACCTGGTGGCCAGGATTATTCACCAGCAACTTGCCTTGAAATACAACCTTGTGGAATCGGAAGTACCGTACTACAGGTATGTGCCCGACCCAGTTCTCGAGAATGGTCATGCCACATTGTACTGGGATCGATCTATTATCACTGACAGGACTATTGTAGCCAATAAGCCTGATATAGTGGTAATAGATCGATCAGAGCGCCGGACAATGATTGTTGATATCACGGTCCCTCATGACGAGAACCTCGTGAAAGCTGAGAAAGATAAACAAATAAAATATCTTGATCTAGCACACGAGGTTGTCGGCATGTGGGATGTGGACTCAGCAGTCATTGTTCCGATAGTCGTTACGGCGAATGGTATAATAGCCAAGAGCCTCGATATTCACCTCATGAGGCTCTCGTTGGGTGGCTGGATCAAGGGCTTGATACAGAGAGCAGTACTCCTTGACACGGCACGCATAGTGAGGAGGTTCCTTTCTCTGGAGCCCTGACTGCCGGCAGTTTGGACCCTGTTCCCGATGCCGGTGGACTACTATTTTTTATATTTTTAAATGTTTTTGTGTTTTTATAGAAATATTTAAAAATGTAATTTGTAAGTATTTTAAAATAAATAAAGGCAATAATAATCCTTAAGTATTATGTCTATGTATGGTGTGTAGTATATATTTTGCAGCAGTACACCATGGACTACCCCCTCTATCTCATTCATTGACTTCCTGTTCATCCAAAGGTTGTCTGGTAGATATCGCTATCAGCGATAAGACCGCCATTGTACCCTTTAATGTTTGTTATTGTATAAGAGCTGTGTTACAATTTTGGTGTACAATAAAGTATATTCTATTCTATTCTAATTAGAATCATTCATCTGTTTATTTCTTATAGTTGATCAATCTTCGACACCTTAAACGAATAAAGATTTCAAGTGGGTATTATGGTATTATAGTGTCTAAAAATTGATAAATAAAATAATGATCTTGCTTGCTTTTAAAAAGCAATCTCACTTTCAGCCACCATTGCATACTTAACCCCGTCAATTAAAATTAACAAATTATTTTTACAAATTAAAATGGAGGGCATGGAGTTTTCTAGTAGAACTAACATAACAAAAGTTTCCTTATAAAAAAAGTTCTAACTGAAGTGAAAACAAATCTAAACCACTGACCTCACTGGACCACTAAGTTGCTCGAGACACAGGTGATCACCATTTGTTTTTAGCTGCTGGGACCATTTGGTGTTGAACAAAATAATGGCGCTCATATGTGTCTCGACCAACTGTGGGGTCCCGGATATCATACGAATACCTATGATAGTCGTTACGAGAAGTCAGAAGCCCGAAAGTGTGGCAACCGGTCCAACCTAAGGATATCGGCATTGCCCAGTAACTGGGTTGTGAAAGTATGATGGCAGTCACTCCGTGTCTTCTTTTTTGTGTGGTTATAGTGACTAACCTGGTGTCAGAGTTTATGTCGCCCATGGGCCTCTGACTTAGCTTCATATGCCGTCGAGAAATATCCCTAATACCTCTGTCACTCCGTATAAAATACTGGTATTTAGCCTCATCTAGTTAGACTGGAAACCGACCCCAACATATGTAGTTGGGAAAAAGCTAGGCAGAAAATCTGTGTCTTGAGTAACTTATTTGCCCAAGTGGGTTCAACCTAAAATTTAAACCATTCGTTACAGAAATTTAACCCGATCATAACAGACTGACAGTTTGAAAACATTGTTTATATCTGTGTAAATGAAGAAACGCGAATGAAACAATAAAATTATTCGTGTAAATAACGTTATTAGGCATTTATAACTGAAATTACAAATATTTTATGCTCGTCATTAATATTTTAGCGGTATTAATTAAATTAGGCTCCACGCTCAGATGGCGACAAAGCATTAATTAAGCAACCCTTATTATAATAATATTTTGATATTTAGATACACCTACAATTAATTTCAAGGAGTTCAGTCTCTTTTGGAAATAATACAGAAAAGTCTCGGAGAAAAATTAATAACTAAACTTATTTTACGAAACCGAAAAATTATATAAAACATTGTAATAATTAACTGAAAATTTAAGGCAAATTAATTTGTTAAAAGACGCTTGATATCTTCTCGCAAATTCTGGAATACCAGCAAGAAAAGTGTCTTGTGAAGACCACATGGAAGTGTTCATCCAAACCAGTGCAAGGGTGTTCACCCCAAAAATAATTATCGCAGCACGTTCTTTATTTCTACTGTATTTAAACACTAACTAAGCGTATCAAATCGTAGGCGGGACGGAAGCGGTAGCGAGACGAACTTTTTTTAATCAATTTCCTATTGGACCACTTCCGCCGCGGATTTCCTCGATGGAGACGTCGTGTTTGCTAGAATATCGAACATTACAAAAATACCAGTCTTCCTGTCAGCCACGCCTAATTTCCGACGCTCATTTAATTTAAAAACCTTTTACCTTTTCAAAATCTTATTTTTTTTTTTTAATTTGTAGACAAACGTAGATTCGTTTATTATTGAAGTCATTGTGAAACTATATTTTATAATACGAGTATTGTTAAGCCGCTCTCTATAGAGGGATCAAGTCATAAGCGGTAGGATTCAATTACCATTAAAATTGACTTCGGCCCTAACCGGCCAATTTTTCATCTTCCTGCGTTATTCGTTTGATTCTCTTTTCATGAATTTTAACGAAGTACCAACAAGTAGTTGCGGAATTTCAATTCAGAATATTTTTTGCGATATCAGTGCCAAACAGAACTGCTGGTTTAATAATTTTCTGAAATTGGCAGCTATTTTGGAGATTGAGGGCAGTCCACTTTGCAATTGGAAATGACGGAAAATGGACTATCGAAATCGTGACCAAGAGAAGGACTGTGATTTTGTGGTGGTGCCCAGCAAGATGAAGATGGTCGGATAAAGTTTCTGTCTGTAAGACGGGATGAGACTGGCTCAGTACTGAAATAAGTGGCATAAGAGGCTTATTACATACATAGCAGGGCGTATATTGGTTACTATTAGGAAAACGAAAAGAAAAGAAGTCAAACAATAATGATCCATCCCCATATTTTCGTAAATATTTCGAAAAATATTAAACTAAGCCGAATTACAACATTTAACAACTAAAATACAAAGAATAATAAAATATATTTGTCCCCTTAATTACAATAAAATCAAGAAATTTTAATCAGGGAACTAATGAAGAAATACAATGTTAACTTAAAATTGAATATCTCAAAACTAAGTCTGTGTGGTACTTTTCGCTAAACGACGTCTATTACCTATTAAAATTATAATCATAATTGAACACAGAATGCACAGTTAACATAGATTTTCAAAAGAATATTACGAATCAAACATTAACAACGAAATAACAAAAATAAATGTGTAGCTATCTAGCTAGAAACAAATAAAATATAATGTTCACGAAAAGCAATACATCTTTATTTCTGTGAGAGTTTCTTCTAAATCCATCCCAGTGATCCTGGCGATACTTATCCCTTATATTATGGGATGGCCGTTGGGTGGCGCACAAATCTTAAAATCGATTATCATATACCACGATAAAGCTGAGATATCTGAATAACGAAAACAGAGTCATAACATAATTCGCTGTTCGCTTCATTGGCATAATGGTAGTACGCCACGCACGACTACGATTTGGCGTCGTATCCGCCGTATACGTTATAAGAAGGGGTTAAAGTATCCATAATAATGAATAACTTTTGTTCTAAAAAATTCCCCAATAGTTTTGGAGAAAATTTGTTGTTTGAAGGTTTCATAAAAAATACGTTAAGGGTTGATTTCCACCAAACGGCTCGCATCGCATACAAACGGAAAGGATACGAACGGATGCAGTGACAGCCGAACGCGTTCGTCAGGATGTCGACGCATACGGTCGGCTCCGTACAGTCGCTTGGGAACGTATCCGTTTCTGCGCCTAGTCAAATATTACTACCGTGTTGACGTGTTCTAATTTTTGAAAGGATCCGATCGGATACGACGACAGGCGAACGGAGCCGATCGCGCGTCGCAGCATACATTCGGTTACGATCGCGTGTCGCGGAAGACGCCCGCGCTCAAGCTGCTGTGCACGGCTTGGTAATATAGACTTTAAATACTGTGTTTCACGATTTAATATCGTTTCAAGATTGTAAAATCCGTTCCGATCCGATGCGATGCGAGCCGTTTGGTGGAAAGCATCCTTAAGACAATCCCACTATCATCAGCTTGTCTGAAGCTGGAGGTAACCTCATAATTATCATGAAATCAGACTATACGTGATATAATATCATAGTTATATAATATACAAAATATATATGCACATGAAAATCTAGCAATATTAAAGCATTTCTTCCATATTGTTATTAGACACGCTCATACCTTGCACCGCTACAGTAGTAGGTAATAGTTGCAACCAGCAGTTTCATTCTGTTGAAGACGATTACGAGTTTCCCTAGCTCATACAATGTCGTCCAATAAGAGACTCCACTTGGATTCAACACGTGAGATCGTTCGGAAACATTGTTACAATATACGGTATCACGGACTCGCCGCCTTATACCCTAATATTTAATAAAGCTTTCGGAAATGGAATTGCGATTTCAAAGAAGATTACAAGTAGGATTGCGTTCGTATTACCGAAGTTTGCGCTTGTTGTGTTCCGAATTATTGTAGTTTGTTTTTATTTCGCGGAATTAGGTACTTTAAATTGAGAGCTTTTTAGTCTCCGAAATTTATTTTAACCTGATTTGGGACAATGATTCGCTTTAGATACTCGTTTTAGATTTGAAGACACGTTTGGTGCAGTGGCTGAGCGATTGGCTTCTGCGCTACGGGTGTGGGTTCAATTCCCGCACGGAACAAACATTTGTAAGGCCTACAGATAGTTGTTCCGGGTCTGGGCGTTTGTACATGTGAATATTTGTGTTTCTAAATGCAACCACGATACAGGAGAATCCTAGTGTGGGGCAAATTTATTAAAAAAAGAAAGAAAAAAGATAACTTAACATTAGATCTAATTATTGACCTGAATTATTCGTTGACAAACTTCGCTTTTTCTGTGCGCGGTCGCTATTTCGATATTCTGTATTTCTGGATAAGGATTTTGAATTAATTTTAAGGATAAAATATGTACCTATAGCAGTACTTTAAAATAAATCACCGTTAAAATTATGAATACAAGTCTTATGGCCAAATACTCAAACGCTACTCAATTATAAGTTGCCGTTAATTCAATTATAAGTGTCACGCTGTCACTGTCTGTTCCTGACGTCACATCGGGCCGTGCCAGCGGGTCGCTTCTGTACTATCTACAGGCTTCCAGAGCCTTCTCCGCCGGCCCCCACCTTAGGCTCAGCCGCCGACCGGCTGCAGCTCGGACACTCATTCCGCCGTTACCTTAGCGTGCGCACACGCATCGGCTGTCTTCTCATTATAATCAGCTACCTATCTATCGAAATATACACCCATATTCTAAGACGTTCCTCCAAAACTTACTCGACTCCACTCCACCTCGACTCACTCTTTCTCACTACCATCAGTAGTTATAGTTGACATAAACGTCCTCGACTCGAGATTTTTCCTCAGTCGAGGTAAGGAAGGAATCATCTGTCAAACTCAAGGTACATCGGAACCTACCTTACGGAGGGAAGTGTCAAAAATGAATTTTGAAGACTTTATCGAATATGCTTACGATAATCCTGACAACTATTTATCGCGGCGTTATTTGCGTGATGCAGATAATTCAAAGTATGACGTAATGACTCCACTCTACCTCGACTCATTTTAGAACCTCAAAGTTCACGTGAAATTGCGACTAAGAATATAATTTTGAAGGTGTTTTCGAGGCCGGCCTCAGTCGAGTATGAGTCGAGTAAGTTTTTGAGGAACGTCTTAGAATATGGGTAATAGTCCTTATATTGAAGTCTAGTGGTTTTAATTGGTCAGTCAAGATCCCCAGCAGCAAACCTGGAGCTTGGCATTCAAACACTGTCACTTTAAGTCGAAGTGACAGTGACAGCACGAGAATAAACGGCAACTTAAAATTGAGTAGCGTTTGAGTATTTGGCCATTAGTAACAAATAATAAAAGTATATTTATAAAATTACGTTCCGTCCATTATAACGCAAAACAGTGCGGCTTCTCTTGCAGCACCTTTCTGTTTAGCAAAAGTCAAACTTCATTTGATAATATTGAACTATAATACTAGAGAACTATATATAATATGACCCGCTGAATAAGCTGGTTGAGCTACGTAATACGCTCTCCCAATATAAACTAAGCTGGCAGTTATTACAAGGTTATACTAGCTTGTGCTGAAATTTTAACTTCGAATTAGGTGTATTTAATTACTTCATAGTTTTTTACCGTTTATGGTTATACTGGAAGACGTTCCCAATACTTGAGGAGTACTTGAGGAAGGCATTGATGCTGAGTAACATTATGAGTACCTACATAGCTATTACTGCCGTCATCTCGGATGAGTTAAAATAAGTAAATATCGATAGCAGCAAAGTAAAAGAAGACATCTACAAAATCGGAATTTTAAAGGAGAGCACATTTAGTAAAAAACAGATGCCATTTTGCTGCGATGTTTCATAAAAATCGAGTATAGATGTCTTCATTTACGTGCCAGTTTTCAACATTATTTTGAAATTTCAAATTATTTTAATACAGACTTGTAGATAGGGTTGATTTAAGCTCATTTTTGTAAAAAAAGCATTTTCGCAAAAATGCAGATGTCCGTATCTACTTTGCTGCCGTTGATATAGTGCTTTAAGGTAATTACGAACATAGAAATATTCCGAAAATTACGAATTTCTACTAAACCAGGCAATATTTTTTGCTCTGGCAACGTAATAATACTAGAATGTGTAATGCAATGTAATGTTGTCAGAGCAATAAATATTGCCTGGTTTAGTAAAAATTCGTAATTTTCGGAATATTTCCATGTTCGTAATTACTCTATAGCACTATATATCAAATGTTTCCAATCCAAATCCAAAGTTTTACAATAATGGTCTCTTTTTGTAGGAGGTGAACCAATAAACAATGGTTGGCCACAATCCTTTCCTTTTTATATAACCTTGTATTTAACTTGCAACGTATGTATGCGTTTCCTTTTCAAAATTAGTAGGTACACGAATTTTAACTAAATCGAGCTAAAATCTTGCAAACACACTAGTTCCGGTGACACTATGAGATGGTACTGTTGAGCTGATCTGATGATGGAACCGGAAGGTGGTCATAGAAACTTGATATTTGGCTGATCGTGCTCAGCTAAACTAGTACTTTTTAGGTGATTTTATAAAAGCTTGCTTTATAAAGATATTATTTTTTTTAAATAAACTAACAGACTATTTCCTGTCTGCCTCTTTGGTCTAGTGGTGGCAAGCGCGAATGCTGATTGTGAGGTCCTGGGTTCGATCCCCAGGTCGGGCAAAGTGTTACTGGGTTTTCCGTGTGGAGTTTCTCAGTAGCCCGGAGTTTGATTTGTGCCTGGTTGATGGCAATTTGGCAATAGACTCACCCCCTATTACATGGGACTTAAACATATCGGCGAAATGACGGTGTTACTATACACTTCTGCTCAACTCTTCGGGGAATACAGGCATGATGTGTTATTAGATAATTTCCTCTAATTTTACTATGTCCGACTTTATGCCCTAGATCTCACGCGATATGCGTTTGCGACAGCTAGACCAAAATAGGTATGAATCTTCTTAATTAGAATCCCAAATTAATCTTTATTAACGAGTTCATACGAGCAACTAATTCTGCAAAGCGCAGTATTTCAAACGTAAGTCGGGCTTAATAAAATGCCATCATTTATAACTTAGGCCAATTTTCCGACGCAGCTTAAGTTTCTAAATTAATATCTTGAGTAAAATCTATTGCTCAGAATCTGGCCATTGGCTTATTGGTCTTTAGGTTAACATCATAATGATTGAGAATTTTGAATTGAATTGTAAGGGCACTTGTACACAAATACATTTGTATCCGAATGTGCTGTTTGATCATTTTGTCGTATGATAACATAACATCACGCTTTATATTCCCTGAAGGGTTCAGCAGAGGTGTTTCCACCCTTGTTTCGCTAGTTATGTTTAAGTTCTATATTATACGGGGTGAGCCTATTACCATTAACCGGGCACAAATCCAGTCTCCAGGCTGCTATTGAAAAATTTCTAATGGAAAAATCCAATAACACTTTGCCCGACCTGGGGATCGAACCCAGGACCCCATGCTCAGCAGTGGCGCTTACGACCACTAGACCGACAAGGCAGTATTTCAAGGTAATATGATATTTTTTCCATATCATTCAATTGAATCTGGTTAGACTGGAAGCCGACTTAAACATAGGAAAAGTGTAGAAAAATGATTATTCAATCTGTGCAATATTATATGTTAAAAAGGCTATGACTATAATCCACAGCTAAGCACCTAATAAGAAATAAAAGTTCTATAGTAAAGTAGTACATTCTCACCACAAAACAAACTAAAATGTTCCAATATTATTAGAAACATAACTCAAAACTCCACAATACATAGTAACAAAATCTTACCTCAAAATCCGCGCAACTACGTCTTCGCTCAAATAAAGTGTGGTGGCTGCAGAAATATTACTTATATCTGTAATATTATGTGCTACACTTGAAGATTCAATTTTAGAAAATATTACTTTAGGTTGTTGAGGTATGTCCAGTAACTGGCGAGTGCTAGATGCTTAAACTTTATTAAATTCCATGTTTTGTTAGTAAAATGTCATTTTTATGTTAGTCCTGAAAATGAGTTTTACATAACATCACGTCTATACATACTGGAAATCTGTAAATTCGCACACACACACCAAGACTTTTACACTAAACGAGAAGACATACAAACTAAATACACACTCCGACACAAAACACGATTAAACCTACCGACATCCCGTTTAAAAATGCACTCATCTAGTTCACTGGATAAGTCGATAAAAATGTATAACAAACTACCCGAGGTATTCAGAAATGAGAAAAAAGTTGCTATCCTTATAAATAAATTTTAAAAAATATTACTAAATAAATGTTATTATAGTATAAATGAATACTTAATCGACAAATCCATAGAACTGACATAATAATATAAATGAATATTAAAAAAATAGATTAATTCAATAAAAAATAAAATGTTACCTTAAATTTTACTTAGATTAAGTTAGTGTGCATGTATAAATAAGTCCTCTTCGTTCAAATTTTCCTTTGCTGTGCCCGACAGGGTCCACGATTGTTACCACAAATGTTAACTTACCACCTAAGCAATACATTGTGGAATGCAATAAATGATTGAGTATTGAGTATCTGTATACCCTGAAAGGTTAAGCAGAGGTGTATCACACCCTCATTTCGTGGTTATGTTTTAATCTCATGTCATAGGGTGCGAGCCATCAACCGGACACACATCTAAACTCCGGGCTGCTACTGAGGAATTCCACACGGAAGAAAAAAAACACTTTGCCCGACCTGGGGATCGAACCCAGGACCTCACGATCAGCAGTCCCGGTTTTACTGGGAACTACAATTATTTGTTGCGCCCTTTTATGTGTTAAGCGTCCAAACTTCACTTTAAAAAACTAGATCATAACCAGAAAAATCGCTACCTCTGTACGTGCTCTAATGGCCAGAAATTTTAATATGCTCTGGCCTCATTATGCAAACCCCTTTTTTTGCTCTTTTTACGGCAATTCCTGGGAGGTCTAGTATAATTATATGCATTAACGGTAGGAATTTGCAAGTATATATCCAGAAAAAATCTAACCAGTTAAGCTATGCGCGTGATGGACGCAACCAGCCATTTTCAATATCTTGACTCAAAAAGAGAATGTAGAGAAATGCACGCAAGTTAGACATGGATATTATAGAAAAACAACATTCCTGGCGATATCACAACATCGCTCATTTGGTGCAACAATGGCATAATTACACTTTTAGAAATTTTACAGATGTTTCTCCCGATGTAAATAGTCTTTCTGAACATTTTGACATATTTAACTTGTTTTAAAAAAAAAACGTAATTACGTCATTGTTGCACTAAATGAGCGACGTAGTTCCAATGCGTAATTTAACATGATGTGTCGCTACATTTAATTGTTCTGCCTAGCCTTTTCCCAACTGTGTTGGGGTCAGCTTCCAGTCTAACTAGATGCGGCTGAATACCAGTATTTTACACGGAGCTACTGCCATCAAACCTCCACAACCCAGTTACTGGGCAATGCCGATATCCTACGGTTAGACCGGTTGTCAGACTTTCGGGCTTCTGACTTCCCGTAATGACTGTTATAGGTGTATGACATCCGAGACCGACTGTTTAACGTGCTCTCCGAGGCACGGAAGGGTCTCGATGTGTAACGAACGGTCACTCATCCACAGACTGACCGCGGCAAGAACAGCCTAATCTCGCAAATCATATGATCTGTGCGGTTTGTAATTAGCCACATCATATTAGCTACATTATATTAGCTATATTAGCTACATCATATTTAATTGTAATTATATTTAAATTTAGAACTGCAAAAGGCCGTATCTGTTTTTAAAGGCCGAATAGAGAATATATTTCATCTATTAAACATCGCAATATCTTCTTAAGTAATCAGTATCTCGGTATCGCCTCATGCGCCATCTATCTAAATGTAAAATGTAAATCCTTTGCAACAACTACATTGCGCTTCTGCTACGACGAGTGCTACGGCTACGTTTACGTAGACACTTGCTACGGCACATGCGGGATAGCAAACATAATTACATCATGCTATGAAAACCTGATTCTTCTTGAAGAGTCAAAGGCAGCTACTCCATAGCTTCCTTAGACAAGATGACAATCTCCGGTCGCCAAGAAATTTTTGTTGCAACGTTCAAATGACGCAATGGTGTCTACGTAGCCGCCATTGCACTTTCGTTAAGAAACTATTACGAGTATATTGTCGCCGCCGTAAACAAGGCACGGGGTCAAAGTCATCCCATGCGTAGCAAAACTGACCTCGACAATATTATGAGATGACGTCAGAATTAAGAATCTAAACACTATTGAAACAATAGACAAATAAGATCCATTTTAGCAATGAAATTTATAGAAATAAGCAACATCTTTGCTTCCAGCAGGGATTCAACACAGTATTGTTCTTTTATGAACCTCAATGGTTATCAAT
Organism: Amphipyra berbera; assembly: GCA_910594945.2. Taxonomy (NCBI): domain Eukaryota; kingdom Metazoa; phylum Arthropoda; class Insecta; order Lepidoptera; family Noctuidae; genus Amphipyra; species Amphipyra berbera. The sequence goes on from OU343125.1 coordinate 12,303,912, forward strand.
GAGCTGAAACTCTATTCGAAGAGATAGTTCAAAAGATATTCGTGCCTTGGTGAGCCATTTTCGTCTAATGTTATATGGAATGGAGTATAAATCCAAACGTTTACTCTGAGGTATATTATACTCATCATTTATTTCAGCAAAAGGAGTACCTATACCAAATATTAATCTTGTATGTTTACATTTACTGGTGTTATAGTTAAATTAGTCAGATATCATGTTCCATGATCCATTGTATCATACCCAAGAGGAATCACAGTTTCCAAAATATAATATGTCTCTTGGGACACTAATAAATACGAGTAATACCGCAACAGCCCGTCACAAGTTGGTAATAACTTAATACCTTGGAAACTAACATGCGGACATGATATGCGAAATGGTTCAAAGTGTTTTTGTATTCGATACTCCCTTGGAGATTTCGTATAAAGTGTGAATTTTGAATCGGAAATATTCGTTCCGCAAAATGTTATAGGACAGTTGTATTTTCGATTCAGAATTCGTAAGCGAATTTTGAATCGAAAATCCAACTGTCCTGTAATATTTTAGTAATTTATTTTTGTAACATGCACTCTTTGTATCATACATAGATATGAATAAAGTTTTGTAATGAGTTGGACACAACGAAAAAAAACTACAATTTCAATGTAAACTATAATTGTAAATTATAATAATGATAAAACAAAGCTGATCAGGAAACAAATGAATCTTCATTTTTCAGGTAACGCTAACATTACAGCGGCACGCATTCTAAATTTAAACTACGCGGTGCGCGGAGATTTTGTATTCTTCTTTAAATGTGGTTAGTGACTAACCTGCTGTCAGAGTTTATGCCGCCCATGGGCCTCTGACTTGGCTTCACATGCCGTCGAGAAATATCTATCAGGCATGCCGGTTTCCTCACGATGTTTTCCTTCACCGTTTTTAAGCAAGTGATAATTATACAATACGCATATGAATCCGAAAAGTCAGAGGTGCGTGCCTTGGGTTCAAACTCGAGACCTATGACTTGGCAGTCCGGGTCACACCACTAGGCCATCACTGCTTTTTTGATTTTATATAATGTAGGTACATTACAGCTTTCAATTCAGTATTTCCGATTCAAAATTCACTTACATTTACGTTAGTAAATCGACAGCATTCGTTCTAGGCCTACTGAGCTCATAGCTTATTGGTCTATCTAAGCGCTCCAGGTAATTTAAAGATCTTCGCAAGTATTCATTCTACCTAGTCTTCTGTTAATTGTTATTGTATTGTATTACAATTTTAAGATGAGCTAGTACCGCGTACCATATTTAAAAAGTACCAAATATACTGGCTTGCTAAAAGCACCTACTTACATAAAGTGCTGATAAACATTAAACAAATATAGGATCTGAATATTTTGGCGTTATTAAACAACACTTTTTTTTAATATTCAGATTACAAATAATTTTTGTAAGTTTATTATACAACATACAAAATACTGTTAGTAGGTACTTAATCTAAATTTAAACACACCTTTTCTTTTACATTTACCTCGCGTTCATTGGACAAAATCTAGATACAATTTGCATGACCAATTTATGACTGGCAACTCAAACGCACTACATTTTTTTCTTTTTTTATACCACAGTCAAAAACCAATTTAAAAATGGAATTCTTTCACCCCGTCTGTCAATGACTCGCTATCTGGTGTTCGTATAACTGCCATTTTCGCGTAAATCTGTACGGAGCGTCTACAAACGTCTACCCGCGTCACACCCTGTTTACTTCCAATATCTGGGCAACATTAGCCACTATACTTAGGTTTTTACCCTTTTCCAAATAAGACACAGTTCGGGAACTGGGTACGAATTGACTTTCGACCGACGTTGAAATACGTAGCTACATTTTTCGTTAAGCATCCCTATCTAGGATGTTAGGGTTTTACTTTGTTTTAGTGTTAGATATAAAACAAATCTTCTTTTCGTGTGGTTAGTGACTAACCTGGTGTCAGAGTTTATGCCGCCCATGGGCCTCTGACTTGGCTTCACTCACCGGTTTCCTCACGATGTTTTCCTTTGCCGTTTTTAAGCAAGTGATAATTATACAAAACACACATGAATCCGAAAAGTCAGAGGTGCGTGCCTTGGCAGTCCGACCAGGGACTTGGCATTCCGACGGCCACACCACTAGGTTATCACTGCTTTTCAATGAAACAAAATGTTATGTTAGGTTTATATCTGTTGTTTTACACACAATGTAAGTGCGCCATCAACACAACATGTTTGATGATGATGATGAGAAAATGATGGCCGTAATAGCCCTACATTAATTTTTCTTACACCTCTGACTGTACACCTCCCACAGCTCTTTATCTGAACGATAAGAAAAAATACATTTGCAGCTTATGCCACAAAAGTATGCGCACATTATCTTCCAAATATATTATTTACAATATGTCTTGCTCTGAATGCAAAATCACAATGCTCTTACAACCGAAACTCGAAATAGTTTATTCAGACATGCGAATTCCTCAAAGAATGGCAATAATCGATAACAAGCAAGCACCACAATCAGATTGCCGAAACAGCACAGTTTTCACGCTGTAAAGTTTAAGCTAAATATATTTTATTCATGTCGCGGCGTCCACTGTTCGAAGCCAATGAATTTGTATGACGTAGATAACGCGTTTTATTGTCACAGTTAGTAAATAAATTCTCTCGCATACACCAATCATGTACAGGGCTCACGTACGACCGGTCCGATGAAAGGTATAATCCAATCAATTATTACGCCGTGCTCCAATTCTGCACCGAAATGCAAAGAGAAAAGATTTAATCCCAAAAAAGTTTGCTTCGCTCTAAGTGAAGCCTATTTGTTATTTTTTTTTTCTTTTCTGTGTTATTGGCAGTGTCGCAGACGTAGATTTGTTGCGTCATCACGCCGTATTTGTTATCTGGACTTTTGTTAGATGGCTGATTTTAAGCCATGACTAATACTTACAAATAATGGTCGAATCTCGGTTGAATAATGAAAATAATGGTAACAATTTGTAACAAAGCAAATGTATTGGAACATAGGGCCAAATTAGACGATAATATTTTAGATACGAAATAGAACTGGAGAATTCTTTTACAAATTTTGACTAGATTTTCTATGAAAATATGCAGCAAAATATATACAAGTTCACAAGAATGTTATATTAAATACAATGTAAACATTTCAAACAAGCGAAGAGGGAACATTTCATAAAAATTTACTTAACCGCAAGTGTCAAAGTTTATACAGCATATTACAAAAAGTTTGACGATAGTGCACACACCAAAACTCTTTCAATCTGAAAAGTGGAATTAATATTAATTGGCGGGCAGAAGTTCTGTTGTTACATAAATATGTTTATGAAGAGATTCCCGCGGGCGTCGTTAGCAGTCCGTTGTCACCGTCACCGCGCGACTTCAACCAGTTGTCTCGTATGAAATTGCATCACGTACAAGTAAATAGCAAATTAAATGTTTTGTTAACGTATAGAATATATTACCTTCTTACTGTACAAACCCACTGTCTTCGTTTACACAAATAGATTCACATTTTTCTACATCGTTTTACTTGGTCCTTCTTTTTGCCTTCATCTTAATTTCGTCCTAAGTAACTCCTTAAGTTTACCGATAAATAAGAACAAACGACACACGTAACGTGGGTCAACAAGACAGGCATGAAAGATATATTAAGGTGGCGGCAAACAAAAATATTTGCAAACCTAATTACAAGGAGGAAATGTAGGTAATATTCTGAAAGTTTCCGGAAAACGCGCTACGTGCCGACAGAGTGCACGCAACAAAAGGAGTTTTTCAAGGAAATGAGTTAACTTTCGCAAGCCAGTGGGCTAATTCAACGCCTTACTGTAGCAAGTTTTACTTTTCCAGCTATATTAGGCGCTTCGTCATGATATCCAGCGAAGTACAAAGAACCCACAACTTTGTTCGCCTCATTTTTCAGAATATCTGGTATTATGTGCGCGTTTAAAATTGTTGGAAGTGAGTTTTCGACTCTGCCGCCGTCTTTTATATTTTTGCTGTACCATAGAATTTTTATGAACAATGGCCGTTGTTGGACGTATTTCAGCTTCCATGTCCATTGATGGATTTATTTAATGAACTTCTTTGATAATAATGGAGTAATGACAATCAAAATGTGGCCTTATATACAGAGTCTATTATGAAATAACATAAAATCACGCTTTGTATTCCCCGAAGGGTTCAGCAGAGTTATTTTTAGTATATCTACGTTTCGCCAGTTATGTTTAAATCCCATGTAATAGGGGGCGAGCCTATTGCCATTAACTGGGCACAAATTCAGACTCGCTACTGAGAAATTCGTAATGGAAAAACCCAATAACACTTTGCCCGACCTGGGGATCGAAGCCAGGACCCCGTGCTGTTCAGTCGCGCTTGCGACCACTAGACCAACAAGGCAGTATGAAATAACTAAACAATAAAAAAACATTATTCTGGTAGATAAGACCACTACTTATACAAGGTTAGTCGGAAAGGGGTACTAAGCCGAAAGGGTGTTAAAGTACCCATAATAATGGATAACTTTTTTTCTACAACTTTCCCCAAAAGTCAATAGTTCAAGAGAAATAGCTGTTCAAAGATTTCACAAAAAATACGCTAAATTCTATCTATCCCCAGCTATGATCAGACGTGAATAAATTTTACGTCATATTTGGGATCACGGATTAAAAACTCCATTTTCTGAATTCATAACTTAGCAGTAATGAAGAATTTTTGAAAAAACTACAATAAAAATAATTTTGCATGGCTTTTTTTATCGATTTTTTTTAATTTTAACACTTTCTTTAAAACAATCGTCAGTGATACATTAAGTGGCCCCCGGCTTAGTAGCCCCTTTCCAGCTAACTTTTTATATTATATCGATATACCTACCTACTTTTATCGCAAGCCAACACTTTAAGAAGCAATATCTGTTACAAAAGCTCCATTTTCCAATCCTCTCAGTGAAGTTGTTTCAAGTTTATTAACTAAGGATCTAAGCAAAATTGTTACTAAATAAAATTACTAACTGAAATTATTGATACGCCAGCAAAATAATGTCAACGGGCGATAACAAGATTCAGCGAAAATTATTATTAGAACAATAAATGTAGGCGAGCTTTTGAGAAATACCTTTCTTTCGTTGGTTTAAAGGTAAGTTTTGGTAAATTAATTGAACGGGAAAATATTCTATTTTTACCTAACATGACGCCCGTATTCCCCGATAGAATGAGCAGAGGTGTATCGTAACACCGTCATTTCGCCAGGGCGAGCTTATTATCATCAACCGGGCACAAATTTAAACTCCGGGCTGCTACTGAGGAATTCCACACGGAAAAACCCAATAGCACTGCCCGATCGAACCCAGGACCTCAAGATAAGCAATCGCACTTGCCACCAGCGAGGCAGTTCTAATTTTAGATTTCAATTAAGTGTTTTGTGGTGTGAGACGTCATTAGCCCGTTAACGTCCACAGAACCCGGTTAATAACCGTTACAATCAACGGTCATAAGGGATATTGCCATAATCACCAAGGTTGGCGTATGTATTGGTGATCGCAATGGGTACCTAACTCAATAATGTTATGGTGAAAAGAGTATCTTAGGGAACGTACCCATACTACGTGACCCGTTCAGGTGGGGAGGGGGGTCTTAAAAATACCACGCTTGGTCACAGGGGCGGGGGGGTGGCTTAGATTTTCGTCACGTAGTCAATATCCTCTTGGAAAATCGATCGAATCTTTTTCGAGCTATATTCAAATATGGCGTGCAGTGTTTAGCGGTTTTTGAATTCACAGGTGGCAACACTAACGCACATAATATGAGCAAATTTTTTTTTTATCTTTCTGTTTTCAAAAAATTGTTTAAAACCATATTTATGAATTACTACGTGACAATTAGAGGGGAGGGGGGGGTATTGGCATATACTACGAGTGGTCACCAAGGGGGGGGAGGGGGGTAAAATATTGTAAAAAATGGGTCACGTAGTATGGGTACGTTCCCTTAAACGGCTTCTTTTCTAAATCCATAATATTTAGCGAAGCAAAAATCTCAAGTAATATAACAAAATAACGCCTGTATTCCCCGAAAGGTTAGGCAGAGGTGTATAGTAGCACCCTCATTTCGCCGTTATGTTTAAGTCCCACTTAATAAGTGGCGAGCCTATTGCTATCAACCAGACACAAATCCAAACTCCGGGCTGCTACTGAGAAAGTTCTAATGGGAAAACCCGATAACATTTTGCCCGGCCTGAGGACCGAACCTAAGACCCCCATGCTCAGCAGTCGCACTTACGACCACTACACCATTAAGTAATTTGATGTTTAATACAATAGAGATACCATAACCTCACTGAAAATATTAGGTTGGTACTTATTCTTCTTCTTCTTCCTGCCCTCATCCCACACTAGGTGGGGTCGGCACAACATGTATTTATGAAATCCATGTTGATATAGGTTTTGGCTTATTGATTTATGACCGGCCGCCTGCCTGACATCAACCCTCCTTGGGAAGGGAGGTACTTATTATTATTATTACTTATTCAACACAAACAGACACCATACACAGTTAGTCGTATAGATACATTCATACATACATAAATAAATATTATAATATAATATATTATGTTTAATTTACTAAGGTACCAAATATATAATTATTAATGTACCACAACCTAGAACTGATCTCAATAATATACCTATAACATCCTTACTTGTTTAATGTCCATAACATATTTAAAAAATATTGATTGTTAATTTATTTCCTAATTTTATTTTATTTTATACTTTTTGCTAAGCAGGGTTTTATTACCTTACCTTGGTACCTTTGGTATTGTACCTTAGCTTTAAGCCATTGTAACACCTTTACACATTATGAAATGCAAATAAAGATATGAATATGAATACTATTATGAAAGTACAAAATAAATGCATGAAAAATAATAATCGCTCCCGTACCTAATATTCCGTATAAAATAATAATACGATTGCATTGTTTATGAGTCGTTGGATTGGACATAACAACAACCATCATATTTTTATTACGTCACTACAATGAATATGTCCTGGACACGAGTACGATTTTTTTTTATCTGTGTGAAAATGCTGCTTCTAAAAAAACATTCACGTTCAGTCTGGTCTAGTAGTAATAATAAAAACAAAATGTTTTTGCAAGTGGACGATAAAAATTTAGTTTTAAAGCCGAGTTTTCGTTCAGAACATTGTAGCTAAAAATGTCACGTATAGCTACAATGGTATCTTGGAATTGTGTTGACCCACTCATGAAAATAGTCATCTGGAAGAGTCAGTTTGTAATTGAAGGCATCGCAAAGGCTTTGAAGGAGGTTGAAGCACGAAATATTTGGTCGTAGAATATAGCGAACAAGACACAATTTGCTTCGAGTTCCAAGCATTGGGCACTTCAATTTTAAATTCATTGGTTCAATTCAGACACCTTTTTACATTAAAAAATCCTTTTATACATTCATCCTTTATAGTCCACCCACTACAACTACAAAACAAAACGATTTATCATCAACATCAGAAGTTATTAACTATAATTTATTTCGTACATAATTAATAACATTCATTTTACATGTCAACACTGAATTATCCCATTAAGGGGAATGAACTCATCTCTCATTCCATATACAAAATTCTATTTGATAATTTATTCATTTCAATTTATTATTACTCGGAATCGCATTATTCAATACTTGCACTTAAGGGTTTTACCTGGATTGTACTTTGCGCAAAAATTCATGATTAGTGAATTAAAAATCTTTATTGATTTTATTTACGAAAATGTAAAAAAAATTAGAAAAGGCAAAATTTTAAGTAGGTACTAAAGATTAAAAGATAATTTAACACATCTGAAATCTTTGAGCTTTGAGGGCGGTCAATACACTATTCTAGGTACAGTTACTTTGAACAATTAATTCCAGGATATTTCAAATTATTTTTAGTGATTTAGTATATTTTATATTACTTCCCAAATGTTTTTGTTTTGTATTTTCTTTAAACTCTTTATATAATATAGTAAAATACAGTATAGTACTATTATAGGTAAATATATGAATGATTAATTAGGTATATTGGTATCGAAACTACCTATAAATGCAGCCTATTCGGATAACAAAAACTGGACCAAAATTGACTTGCAAGATTTGTAGCAGATAGACATCAAATCTAAATAAAAGCTTTTCAAACAAAATGAATAGAAATGTATTTCTTGAGGTTTGAACAAAAGTATTTTAAATGCAAGTAAAACGAACTTTACTCGACAACTAACACCCACAACGAATGTTGCACATAAACCGTACATCCTTATCTCTCGTATAAAATAGAAAATGTTCAGGATAGTAATTGATTAGCTGGAGAGACCTCGGTGCAACCTTACCCATTAATTGCTAGCCACTTTCGAGAACGATCGGCGTGTTATTAATACCCCACCTCACGGTATAGGGGTACAGGTAACTAGGATAGGGTGGCGGTTTTTAAACGTCACTGTAGCTTCCGTAGTAGTTAAGTGAGGTTATTGGATATTGTGTTTCAGCCGTTTAATTTTATCAAGCCCGTTAGTCTCGACAGCTTCGAATTCTGAATCGATTGAGTTTGATTCGAATTACTGTCAATTTTCAATCTTGGAATCGACAAAAGCGTACGACTGTGTGCAGGCTCGAATAAAAATTATCGATTGTTTTAATTATCCTGGTGGTCCTGGATTCGACCCCCAGGTCAGGCAAAGTGTTATTGAGTTTTTCCGTGTGGAATTCCTCGATAACAGCCTGGAGCTTGGATTTGTGCCCGATTGATGGCAATAGTCTCGCCCCCTATTACTAGGGACTTAAACATAATGTCGAAATGAGGGTGTTACTATACACCACTGCCCTACCCTTTGGGGAATACAGGCGTGATGTTTTGTTATGTTTTAAATGTTTGGTATTTTCAATTAGAACATCAGCACGGTTATGCAGTTTTGCCAATTTCAAGAGTAAGTATTGTCACTAATTCGAATCAAACTTGATCGATTAAGAACTCGAAGCTTTCAAAAGTAGCCCCCTAGTTGGTGTTGATTTTAAGCGGTGTCGAGTTAGCATATAGCAACATGTCCTATGTATACTAATGTAAGTGCAAACACAAAACTTCACGGAAGATGTAAAGTTTAAAGTCTCTAATATTGTGTAAAAGTTACAAACTGTAGAGACTTTAAACTCATCTTCCGTGAAGTTTTGTGTTTACACCTTAATAAAAATACGTAAGACCCTTTGACAGCTAGGTACTACACCATAAGGAATTTCTCCAACATTATAACAATTTCCCGCAACACGATTTGATTTCTACCATATCGTGTATGCTGTTTCACGCACATTTTCACATGCATACACTGTTTCACAAACTGTCTGCCTAGCACGAACATTTTTGACGTATAATATTCTTCTTCCTGCCCTTATCCCACACTAGGTGTGGTCGGCACAACATGTATTTCATAAATCCATGTTGTTAGAGGTTTTGGCTTAGGTATTGTTTTATGACCGGCCGCCTGCCTGACATCAACCCTCCTTGGGAATACTCGTTGCGCCGTCGCGCGGGTGACCCAATGTGCTTGCTGATATTATGCACTGGGTCCCAAAATGATGTGCTAAATAATAATATAATAAACGTATAGCTAATGTAAGCGAATTTTGAATCAATTTTACAACTGTCCTATAGCATTTTGGTTTATTTTTTTGTGACATGTTCAATTTGTATTATACATACCTAGATATGAATAAAATTTTCAATTTAATTAATAGTATGTACTGAACGAGTATTTTCGATTTAAAAGTCACTTACCTATATTGACGTTACGTTAGCGTTTGTGCTAGGCCTACTGAGCCTTGACCTATCAAGATAAATAATGTTTTTATATACCTACAGTTTTTAATAAAAAAAAATACAAGGTTAGTCGGAAAGGGGGTACTAAGCCGCGGGCCACTTAATGTATCACTGATGATTGTTTTAAAGAAAGTGTTAAAATTTCAAAATTCGATAAAAAAATATTCCATGCAAAATGATTTTTATTTTAGTTTTTTCAAAAATTCTTCGTCCTTGCTTTCGTTACGAATTCAGAAAATGGAGCTTCTAATCCGTGATCCCCAATATGACCTAAAATGTAAACACAGCTGATCATAGGTCAGGTTAGATAGAATTTAGCGTATTTTTTATGGAATCTTTGAACAGCTATTTCTCTAAAACTAATGACTTTTGGGGAAAGTTGTAGAACAAAAGTTATCCATTATTATGATTACTTTAACACCCTTTCCGACTAACCTTGTATAACACAAAATAGAAATAAAATTCTATAAAACGTTCTTCGTATAAAGTTTCAAACGATTTCTCGCTTCGAGAACTTCAGTCTTTCAGTGCAGTGCATCCCGGTTCCCGGTTGCGATCAAATAAAGAATAATCGGCTTTCATTAGAAGTCGCTACTGATTTCTCTGAGGAAGTGATCAACTCCCGGCTTACGGGATCCGAAGGAGATTTAAAACGCGGTTTGCCAGTTTCGCTACGTAAGCGAAGTTGAATGAGCACTTTTTACTCATGTACGAGAAGGGAACTTAGTTGGTACAATCAACGAAGTTATTCTAGATCCTGGAGTACAATAATAACATTACATGTGAACTCTCAACGCTCGATTCACTCTCTGAAATGCATTTTCGTGAATAGGTAAAGTTTGTTATGCCTAACGTTGTTGTTTACGCAATCAAATGTAATCTTTTATTTTGTGTTTATAAAGCCATTGTGTTAAATGTCTTTTTGTGTACCTACCTACTATTATGCATTTTATGAATAACTAGCTGTGTCCTTACGGCTTCGCCCGCGTAAGAAGTTTTATTTCAGTAATAAATATAGCCTATGTTACTCAGTATTATGTAGATTTCTAACCGCAAAAGAATTTTTGAAATCGGTCCAGTAGTTTTTAAAGTTTATTCGTTACATGCAAAAATACAAATCTTTCCTCTTTATAATATTAAGTATAGATTAGTATAGATGAGGAGAATCTGATTAAAAATGAAGTTATTGATTCATACCTAAATTAATTTTTAACATAAACATATTCTGCCTATCTGTTTCCCAACTATGTTGAGATCAGCTTCCAGTCTAACCAGATGCGGCTGAATACCAGTAGGTATTTTACACGGAGCGACTGCATTCAGACCTCCGCAACCCAGTCACTGGGCAATGCCGATATCCTACCGGTTTAAACATAAACATGGCAACGATTATTACCATACTTATAGTTACAACTAAGCCTTACTAAACCATCCATAAGCCGATTGCATTCTATTGTAAGTACCTATTCACTCACATATTAAATTCAAGTATTACGTAACTACCTATACTTAGGTACCATATTCGCAGAGCAATATTGCACATTATTAACTACATTTTCAGTCAACTGGTTGCCAATCTCCGCTGTTTTCCGTCACAATGATTCACGTCTGTCGTTCATTTTACAAAAAGACGCCATTTTAATGGCCGTCCCCAAGAACAGCCGTTCGGCGCACAGGTAACAAAAAGTAACAAACTAGATTAATTACTCGTCGGGATCTACAGTTATTTTATATTGATTAGCAGATTATGGGTGTTCTATTCAATAAATGATTGAAAGAATATTAAACTTTGTCAGACGTCATTAAAGCGCCTAAAAAAATACAATAGCAAAATTGTGATCAAACGAGTTAAAATCGATTTTACCGGTCGTATTATTCGACTCTCTCAGCTAATCCATTACCGTTGCATCTTGTTATTCAGAACAAGCAAGTTGATATCAATAAATCCTTATACAGATCTCTAGAAAATAGTACCTACGTCCACGTATGTATCAGCTTCTTGATAACATTAAATCTTGTACTTTGACTTCAAAAGATCTTTGTAGGATCATAATATTATCCGTCTCGCATGTATCTACGACGAAAGACTCCGAGCGCTTTCCCTAATGGAACTTTGTGTTGTACCAAAGTTTGATCCACAAAAGGTCAGCGGACAAAGACACAAAAACACGAACCACGGGCTCTCTTTAGTTTTTTTATTTGTAAATAGACTCTAAAGTAGAAACTTTTTGGTCAGATCTGGCCGACTTTTTCGTTTTCACCAGCATCCGATGCACATTTTGTCGTTAGTGTCTGTTTTTATTTTTTTTCACAGAATATTGCGCTGCTGTGCCGTGCCTCGCTCTCTTAGCTAAGAACCTTTTTATTAAGTTTAGTATTATTCGAAACACTTTTATTCAGACATTACCATTTTTACATCAAAATGCACTTGTTGGAATCTATAAAGTGTTTAGATAGTGTGAAAGGAAAAGTATTTTTCTAGCAAAAAAAATCCAAGTAGAAAGAATCCGATGTGAACATTTAGTAGGTATTGTATTTTCACATTCTATTTCGTTCTGGGATAAACATGTTTAAACAAGCGGTAAGACACGTGTCACAAAAAAATTGTCGTCTCATCGTCTCATAGATTGAGTTTGGACCTTGTGCTCCTAGGCTCAAGTCAACTAATGCCCGGTTACTATAAACAAAAACCAATCGTTTTGCTTAACATTGGTAGCATTTTTTATTGTCAAATTAGACGTATAAATAGACTCGTAAACTAATTTTACCTGAGATAGCTACTTCCGTATGGGATGGCCTACTATAGCTTTACATAGTAGGTCATCCACTTACCCGAGTCTCAATTGTAACCTATTGGTTTACTTATTATACATATTAACGCCTTGTATTCCCCAAAGGGTTCGGCAGAGGGGTTTTTTTTTCGTACAGCCTCGTTTCGCCAGTTATGTTAGTCCCATGTAATAGAGGGCGACCCCATTAACCAATAATACTCCGTGAATTATAGGTAGCGGTCATAAGTCTGGAAAGAAAGAACGTTATTACTGTCGCTTGGTAATGACATGAAACGAACCTAGCAATAAGCCGGAAAACTATAGGATATTGGAGAATGTTACCTACCGTAAAAATAACCAAGCACAAAATAATAGCGATCAAACAAAAACTGCAGGTCCAATTCTCAACTCATTTATTTTCATAGATGAATAATCTCTAAAAGACTAGGTCTTTTACATTCATCGTCTATTTAGTGGATACAAATACACTAATATAGTAAAATACTCATAATCATTAACAATATCATTGACAGATGTAGAGGTAAGTATCCATTGATTTCAGAATGCGAGGCTGTGTAAGATATTCCCAATTCTTGAAGCTTTTATTCGAAATAATCGACTTAAATTAAGTACTTACCGAGTTAAAGTATTAGACAGAATTGGTAAAAGTTATAATAACAATAGTCTAACGTATTTTAGAAGGTGAAACGATTCTCATTAGAAAGCAATATTTTACATAGTTATGTGAAACGGCAGCTTTAACAATATTTGAAAGGAAAGCGAGACTATTTTTATGCAAATATAATGCTCTAGACAAGATATTATGACCGGATGGTAAAGGATAGAAAATTACATTCAAGTTGCACTGCCACGCATGACGTAACTAATGGATACTTACCCTATACTCTTATACAATGCTATGCATCCTTATACTTAGACAGATCTACATAAATCATAGAGGTAATGATATGTAGATATTTTATATCTATTTTGGTGATATACCTGTTTTAGAAATAGGTTAGAATTCTGAAAAGTGGTTATTTTTTAAATAATTTAAAGATATGGTAATTCATAACTGATTCTTATTTTCTATAGTATCTTTCAGAAATTCATACTTACATGAGCTCATACAAGAAATCATAAGTGCTAAATTACAAACAATTTTATTTTAAGTATTTTTTACATAAGAAATTATAATAATATGTGACGAATTTCATATAGTTTTATCAAAAACTTAAAATTAAATAAACGCTCATCTTTTATAAGTCGATTGTTTATTTAATCCACTCATTTTAACCATCTTTGATAATAATAAATATTTGAAGCTAAATGGCGAGTAAGCACTTACTAGATACACAGTAAGTCTGAGTCAGTTTATTTACAACGAGAATTAGGTCGTATCAAGTAAAATGCACTCCAACCTATATGTTTGAGTGCATTTATGTGGAACGCTGCCTCTACAAAATAAACTAACAAATAACGTCATTTGATACCTAAGTTAGTGCTAAGTTAGTTACTGCTTTGATGAAGCTCTTTAAGAGATATTATGTTGTCCCCTGTGCACGTCACACAGTCATTGCGTAAGTTCGATTCTAGAGAATAGCATGATGCATGTTGGCACTCCATGTATTTAGATATCTGGGACGCCAAACGACTACCCTGCCAATGTGTAAAAACAACGTATGTATTAGCTCACGTGTTAAATCCTCTATTTCCATATTTTAATAGCCGAAGACAACCTCTATATTATAATAGTATAGCATACATTACAATAAAATGTTTTTGTATTAACATTATTATTTTATCATACTTTCTCCTATTCTATACTTTCCACGTTAATAAAAAAAGCTATAAAAGTATACGAGGAATGACTAAAATTATTATTAATAAAACAATAATGAAACTACAAAAATAATAACAAATTAATAAATTTCTCATAATAATAAAACACGATTTTGGCTCCGTAACATGTTAGGTAGGTACAGCCAGCGACAGAAATAAAAAATAATATATTTTTAAAGGATCATAATTTTTCGTAAATATATTATACAGTCACTTACGGAGCTTAATTTAATAATAAGTACGTTATTATTTTAGAGCTTTACATAATTGTATTTCACTGTTGTCGTCAGCTGTACAGTACTTTTAAAAAAAACCTATAATGTTGCCACAATGCTTCAACTACTTACAAACTATCACAGGATGTTCTGAGCTTACTATAAAGACTGACATCCTTATAAAATATTTTTCTACAAGCTATAATAAGTATACCTACACGATAAAATACAATATAATATTTTTATACAAATTAACACTTAATAATTTCATAGTACCTATACCAATTCAATGTGATATTTTCAAAAGAGAATGCCTTTGTATTGTTTGAGCAATTTTAAATTTCTGTTTTTTAATTTGCAACTATAACGAAATGATAAAAATAATGGTATTTCTTGCCGAAGCAGAGACCCGACTATGGACAATTCTTACATACTATAAAACGCGCGTTAGTTTGATAAATCGATTGACACCTCGTATTTTATAAATCATTTCAGTAGATTAGACACTGTAAGAACATCTATAAGTACAAACAAACTTTCATACATTCACAGACACTGTCAAATTCATAACATCCATTATATTGGCCAAACCATAGTCGGGTAAATGTAAAATGTAATTTAATCTACACATATGAATGACTACAATTATTTGGCAACAACGCAGTGGAATTATTTACATAAAACACTCAGTGCTCATAATTTACTACTTACACAATTTACAATGGACGACGAAAAAGGCGTAAAACAATGAGATTATAATCTATAACTACAATAAATAGTATCTATCAGGTTTTTAACCGAGGAACTGCAACATTCACCCGAATTCATTTCTTATAGTTCATTAAACATTGCATCAGTCATTATTGACAAACTCCTTACTGGCAATTGCACACTGCACAGCGTACTAAATTTAAATTCTGCATTGTTCCTTGCTTTAAAAACTTACGTGGGAACTAAGGTGCCGGATGCATAAAATGCTAAGTGCGCAAGGCTTGCAGCACTGATTAGGAGAACGTTGTGGGAGATATGCGTACCCTTGTCTGGTAGTCCGCACTCCTGGCTGTTGTATTCGAAGCAGAAATTCTGTAAAACAAATGTGAATGTTGAATCTTTCTTAACGATACAGCCATTTCAGAAGAAATTACCAAATTTTTTACAAAGAAAGAAGGGAACACGACCTAAAATGGACCACTGTCGAATATAAACGTGTAACTAATAACTTCAAACATGATTTATTCCATAGCATTCAAAGACTATAAGTCATATTCAGTTATTTTCCCATTATAAAAGATCATAAGTAAAGAAAATTAAAGCCTAACGTACATCTAGGTCATCAGACTACCTATCATCAAATCCATCAATCAATATAGCGACGGTAAGTGGCCTTAACAAAATGGTTTTTATTTCAAACAAGTCTCGTTAGATAGCTTTCAATATACCTAAATCGATAGGTGTTCGACCGCTAAATACGCTCATAATTTCAGTTACAAAATGTACCAACATAAACCACAAATATAAAATTTACAACGCCACCCACATACTTGGAGTCACGAACGAAATCGGAAGAGTTTCATGTCACGACATTGTCTCTTCGGTTTGACTCCAGAAAACTCGTAATTTTGTGAAAGAAATAATAAAGTTTCTCGAGTTTGGAAAGCTCAGTTCTTCTGGCCGCGTACAAATGTTATACGTAAGAGAACCGTACTTTGTATGCGACTGTAAGAAGCAAACCGACAGGAAATTCCAAACATTGTATAATAATGTACTTTCCTCCAAATCACTTCGTTTATTAAGGAATGGGCAATAGAATTTGTTTTTCGCGTCCCGATATTGTACCCCAAGTAAAACCAACTAAGAAGGTCTTAGTTGTAATTAGTGTAGAGCCCAAGCAAGCTTGGCCAAGGCTAAGCGCCTCGATTTTCCGTTTCTTTTTATTATTTTGGGTTCAGACGTAAACATGGGTACAATCCCTTCGCCGAAGAGGTCTTCGGCGAAGAGCAGGCAGGTGCCTGAACCTAAAATAACACTGCGTATAAAAGAACCAATAGTTTAAATATTACCAACCTTAATAATATTCGATGCCATCCTCTTTAGGAAGGCGCTGGTGAACAACGCAGCTTCATCTCCACAGGACCTCTGCACCGTCTGTTCCGAGCAAATCAGGTACTCTTGGAATGAACTGAAATGAACGCAACCTCATTAAACACTCTAAAGCAACAAAGCAAGCCTTAAACTATAAAATATAAAGTCCAAAATCGCATATTGTTCTTAATTTTAATATTGCCCAATTTGCATGGAAGGAGCCTAATGAATTTTCAAATCAGAATCTGCCGCACGACCAACGGCCTGCTAGACGGTCATGCTTTAAAAGTGAAAATAAAAGGCAAGGCCCAGACAAAACTATATGTGATACTCTTTTTTTAGAGCATAATTAATTACACTCCAAATTGTAGACAAGTGAGTGATGTTTACAACGTAAACATAAACATATGCATGTCATGAAAACCTAATAATTATTGTTAATCATGTCGTGCGGTATTTCTTCCACCGCTTAATCCAAATCCGTATAATAATTTGTTACTCAGGTGGATTCTGCTGCCTGTTGACCAATTATGCCTATTTTTACAAGTAACGGAACGAGGAATGCTCCCAGATATACCAAAACCTGAAGAAACCAGCTGGGGTCAACTAGGTGTTGCGGCGACTCTTGAAAAGCCAGTCGGGGTTCACTACACGCGTAAAGCGGCGAACCAGACGCAGCGAGACTTGGGAGAAAACTAACCAAAACTGGACTACGATAGAATGAGTTGTTTAGAAAGGGACTGATTGTTTGATTCCTTCTAGAGGCATGATGAGACGTCACCGCGTGTTGAGCTCACGATTAAGGACTCCATTTAGGCCGATACTAGTGGGGCAGTACCGAAAAATGCACGTGATCAAATCATAAACAATCATAAATTAGCCTTGATTATGTTACCAAATAGTAGGGCAAATTGATACGAGTTGCGTAACAGATGTTCTGTAGGTACTGAGAGCCAAATAAAACAATCACGCTAGGTTAAAGGCTGCAGCCGGAATGGAGCGTAAGTAGCAGGTCAGATCCATTGTCAACCAGCCGGATCAATAGGAAGATTCAGATAACGTTTGTCATTCGTTCCCGGAACGAAATGATAATAAGCCTTGTTGTAGTTACGTCACATAATTAATTAAATTATGTCGTCAGTGGAAAGGTAAAAAGACTAAACCGCCAATATACCTACTTTACAGGAGAGCGATTCAAAGTATTTTTTTAAGAAAATAAACATAGTTATTTTTCTTAGAGTATACATATTAAACAGATAATTTAGTCTTTTTACCTTTCCGCCAATATACCTACTTTACAGGAGAGCGATTCAAAGTATTTTTTTAAGAAAATAAACATAGTTATTTTTCTTAGAGTATACATATTAAACAGATAATTTAGTCTTTTTACCTTTCCACTATTAATATCTATTTGATTTTTTTTATATTTTAGGCTAGTGTTCACCCAGATTAATCCTCTGGTTAAACAACCTTTTACTAGAAAAAAAGTACCTGAATTTTAGCTCAACTGTTGTTTAACTGGAGAATATTGGTGAAAAACAGTCTAAAATGTCTAATATTCATAATTATTTGGTTTAATTACGCTATTAGTATTTGCATGTATAAAAAAGTATACGTGATAGGTTTATTGTGTTCCTGATTGTACACTTCATTATTTTGTGTCATTAGCTAGTCCAGATGTACATGCATAATAGTATGAATGCGTAATTGTCCCTGTCATTCGACGCTATTAAAGTCAATTGACTTCTTTAAATGCTCTATGTTGCTTTATTTTGTTTTCAGGTCGTAATAAAAAAGAAACTTCTATAAACCCCATTTAATGCCCGGTTCCAATAAAAAAACGAATCGTTTTGCTTACCAATGGTAGCATTTATTAATAACAAACTGGCGACATAAATAGTCTCGTAAGCTAATTTTACCTGTGATAGATACTTCCATATAGGAGGGTCTACCATGCAAGGCTATTAGGTCTTTAGTTCGTTATTGGTAAAGATACAAGAGTCTCGATTTTAACCAATAACGCTCCGTACATTATAGGAATCGGCCATAAGTTAACTAGAATGTAATTAGTTAGTACTTAGAAAACAAAAGTTAAACAGAGTATCGAACTCTAGCTCGTGCAAGTTAATGTTTGTAGACAGTTTGTGAACAGCCGGTCTGTGTTGACCCACACGTAGACTCTTGTAATCGATCGCTAATTATCAACGATCATTGTTAGTGTAGTGGTAGTATGATGTGGTACACATTGATCGATATTTGTTGAACGTCGCAATTTATAGTCTGTCCGATAAATGTGATAACATGGGAAATTAAAATGGAGTTTGAAATCCATGTATGGCCACACCAACAAAATAATATCGTCTGCTCGATAGATTGATTGGTGTTTCAAATTACTGGGTAAAAAAACTATAGTATCTCTATAAAACATCCCTTTCGGCTCTAACAGGGTTTGGTTGCATACTGTTAAACGAAATAAAAATACTTTTTATGTTATTTATATTGCAACTAGCGGCCCGTCCCGGCCTCGCACGGTTGGACATTTTCCCCGTTTTTGCAACATTTTTCATTTATGCTCCGCTCCTATTGGTCGTAGTGTGATGTTATATAGCCTATAACCTTCCTCGATAAATGGACTATCCAACATAAAAATAATTTTTCAATTCGAACCGGTAGTTCCTGAGATTAGCGCGTTCAAACAAACAAACTCATCACCTTTATAATATTAGTATAGATAAACACAATATCAATCAAGAAGATATAAAAATTATTAATAATCCTTCAAGAAGATATAAAAATTATCAACAATATAACAATCGGCCTACACTCCAATCATATTTGACAATCAACCGTGTTGCCCATTACATAGAAATATTAGTACTTATCTAACAGACCGCGATTTTAGGCTTTTAGTATACAATCTTCACGTAAACACATTTATCCAACATCGTTCTGCCTAACCTTTTCCCAACTATGTTAGGGTCAGCTTCCAGATGCGGCTGAATACCAGTATTTTATACGGAGCGACTGCCATCAGACCTCCGCAATCCAGTAACTGTGCAATGCCGATATCCTAAGGTTAGACCGGTTGTCAGACTTTCGTGCTTCTGAATACCCGTAATGATTGCCATAGGTATTCATTGCAGGCAGTGGCCCGCCAGGCACAAGACCAGCCTAGTTGGAGCATCCTCCCTTTTCGGTGGAAAAACACCATACCTCATTCCTCCACAGTCTGTCATCTGGTCTAACCTTAGGATATCAGGATTGCCCAGTTACTGGGTTGCGGAGGTCTGATGGCAGTCGCTCCGTGTAAAATAGGTACTAGTATTCAGCCGCATCTGGTTAGATTGGAAGCTGACCCCAAGATAATTGGGAAAAGGCTAGGCGGAAATAAGGTATTCGTATGACACCCGGGATCGACGGTTTAACGTGTCCAAGGCACGGAGGGGTCTCGATGTGTAACGAGTGGTCACCCATCTACAGACTGACCATTTATCCAACATACTATAAAGTATGTACCTAATAACATAGTACCTAGAAGTATTATTTTGGCAAGAAAAGTTTGTCTTCCACTGTTATGTTTGATACCCACGGATTAGTGAACCGTAGTAGAATCAGTTATAACATCAATTAATAATACTGTTCAATGCTACTTCTGGTCCGAGCTACTCTGTAAATAGGTCAACTCCAGGTCCAAAATTCATAGCTCTTGGAAATTCGTCCGAACCGTATAGGAAATTAAACATGAACATAATAGACGGAGAGATATTATCTCTAAAGTGAGAGTAAAATGTTCTGTGCATAAATGGAACTTCATATTGACCTGCTATTGTATGCCCTTTGAAACTTAACAGTGCAGCAGTAATACGCAGTGCGAAATAAGCCTGTCCATGCATAATAATAGTAGTCTAAACTAGCCTTAGGTTCCAGTGCCAATTTACAGAGCCAAGTTCGTGTGAAAATCTATACAGAAATCTGTATACCATTGGAGATTATTTAATGATTTAAATTGAACTTCTTAACTAATTATAAGAATGATGAAGATGTAGAATTAAATGAACGTTTAAATTGTCCACAAAGCAAAATTACAGAAGTTGTAATTTTGCTATTAATTTAGATAAATTATTAAGAATGTTCTATTTCTAAAAAAATCGTTTCGTGTTTTGTTTCAGTAATTTAAATAGCTTTGAAATAAAAAATTGCATGGTTTAATTCAGCCAGAGTCGCAGTCGGCACAGTTCGCGCAGTTGCTTTTTTCAGTGTGGAAATAGCACTGTTTTTGTTCATCTTTCCATTGTGTCAGTGCATGGCCAGCGATGTATAAATCCTCTGATAGTGTACGAATATTTTAACTAGAAAAAACTGACCAAACGCACAACATTCCAATGCAAATGTAATTCTGCACGCGAAAATATTACTAAAGCGAAGTTTGCTGAAAATAACTAACATTATACGAATAAAAAGCGTCGTTAGCATCATAATTAGGGAAAAATAAACTTAAAAAGGAAAGTACACCGTTTTTCTTTTTCGCAAATCAACAAATGTCCGACAAATTGTAGATTCAATTGTATGGAATGGCGGGGATAAAGGAGTCATTAACACACCGAAAACCTCTTAAGTACACCACTTAATCCAGACTGAATCTTAATCAGGGTTTAATGGTGGGGAGAGGGCCAAAGAAAATGTCTTTGGAACAGCCTCCTAACACCAGCTTATCCACAAAATTCTTCGAATTTACGTAAACCCGATAAAATTAATGATTGCGAACTCATTTAGGTATGAGAAAAAATACTGAATTTAGCCCGTTTCCACAAATACTGTCGTGGCGTGGGTAGTTAACATCGAGCTTAATTTAACAGAACATTTTGAATTCCATTCACTGCGATCTTATAGAATCGGTCAAAAGCTAAATCAGAAAAATTATATTACAAAGTAGACAGACTCCGAACCACGGGCGGGGCGTTGTTAATTTACATGTAAATTGGTACAGATAAGTATTATTATCAGTGGAAATCACGCCTCAGACAAGTAATTAGTTCGTGAGGCTGGGGGAGCCAGTTCGATTTGTTGAATATTTTACTTACGCGGACTATTCAATATTCAGGGGTTCTCCCGACTCTTTGAAGTACCGACTCTCTAGGACTTCTCTTGATAACTTCCATGACAGTTTAATTTGCGGAACTTGAAATTGAGTGACGCCGTTCGTCTGAAGAGATAGTCCATCAGACCCACATTTTCGGCCTATTCTTACTTGTTTTTTCATTGATTACAATGTATTTATGTATGAAAGCGTGTTGATTCCCAATAGATATCGGCCTTGTCGGTTGCCAAAAAACAAAATACCTAATCGCTGAAGCGGCGTAGCGACGTTGACTGGCTACAAACGAGTTTGTCCGATCGTTCCGTTCCAAAGTGGATGGATCTACGCGAGATTATTAATACATATTAATGTTGTTTTTTTCTACTGGAGTATATCTGTGTTCTTAAGCCAAAAGGACAATGGGGCATCGTAGCCGAAATAATTGCCCTATCGTTCACATTATTTTTGAACAACAAATATCGGATGAAACAGATAGATAATCGTAATGAAACAGAATGCCATAGATTATATCATTGTAGTATCAATCGCAAATCTACTGATATCAAATCATACGATGACTTAATTCCCTTATCTTGTATGGCGTGATTTAATCTTCGCTTATGACGTATTACTCAAATATGCCAACAAGATACAAATCTTCCGTAAGCCTCAAGAAAGTTTTCGAGCAAAACAATTTGTAGAATGTTGTCTCTGGTAAGTCGGCGAATGGCGCACTTTGAGCATTTAGCGAGAAGCCTGCATTTATCAGTATGGATTTTACTGTAAGTGCCTCAACTCAAATAAAACTGGGACTTGTTGGAAACTTGAAGAGATGTGCTGTTGAACCAACGAACGCTGTAGGTTTTGTTACGCTAAATTTACATGCATTGTGACTTTGTACTTAAAATATCAGAGAGAATTACTAAAACGAACTTTAATGATTCGTAGAAGTATCCTGTTAGTTTTGCCCGACTGTACGGATGCAAAGGGAGGATTATGCTCAGCGGAAGACGTTGACAGAAGAGAAAAAATATATCAAACAAATTTGTTTTATTTTTGTTTGCAAATTCTTTGCAGTCTAATGCAATATATGCAACATGGTTGGATTGGTCCCGCAATCATGTTTATATTATTTTGCTTATCACAATATCCAACAACGTTCATTATTGTTAGTTCACAGAATTTAACGGAAACGATACAAAATAAAATAACTACCAACATTTATAATTATGAGGCTTGAATGGAAGGAGAGAGATCTGGGTGAAAGGCGGTAGGCTGAAAATATAGGACTCTGTTAAGATGGATCGCCCCGTCACTTCCTATAAAAGTTCCAAGAAATAACAAAGATAATATTGGGCAGTTTTGGCAGCAACATCATGTTACGATTGCAAAGACTGCCAAGGATATCTAGTAATTATGTGAATGAGATTTTGTGGCGGACTTCAAAAAAGGTATAAGATATAACTCTTTACTTACCAACAAACAGTTCTTAGATGGTCCTCATGGCTGGTAGCAATTTCCGTCTGATCAGTCTGGTACTGATCCCCCTGCTGATGGTTGCCCAACGTCATCAGCGTCACTTCGTAGTTCTTGCTGCACGTCTCATAGTCAGACCTGACCATCTTCACACAATCAGCGTGTTTCAAGTACTCATCCTGGTACTTTCCCCTGGTGCATAGTTCTTGGACCACGTCGGTGATGCCAGCGTAGATACGACGGAACACGACTTGCTCGTGCTTTTCCATGCAGACGTTTGTGTAGTTGTCTATGCATTTAATGCCCATTCGCAGCTCACTGTAACAAATTTTTGGTATTCATATTGTTTTGTGGTGCCAGAATAATACCTTGGGGAACCCCACAGAAAATATTATGTGCGAGTCCGAAAATACGCCTAGAGGAGTGTATCAAGAGGAGAAGAAACATGATTCTCTGCGCGCTAGTAGGCAACAGTATACTGCGATCACCATTTATGTTAGGTGTTGTAGGCAAAAAACAGGAATTTTCATTGTACTGGTCATCTATAAGGTTCAATTTCAAAAGTGGACGTTTGCAATCATGAAATTTGTAATATCGGAATGTTTTATTTGCCATTGGTGTATTATTTATTCGCGTCATTGAAGTAAGTAATAATATCCAGACATTATCAGCTGCCTGCTACTGAATTTTTTCTTATTTTTTTATTACGAGACGCACCTACGTCAATGTAAACCTTTTCTCTTGATCATTTTAGGTAAGATAAATAAGAAGAAATTGCAACAAAATATACTGAGGAGAACGGTCGAATTCCTTGCCTGTCAGAAATGGATGATCAAACTATCAGTTCCAATCATACCTTGCCTGCTCATATTAGAAGCATTTGGCCGTTAATACCTGAAAAGGGAAGAGACCATGACTGCACACATTTATCATTCACGGCTTACAAATATAGTCCACCCGTGGGAATAGTAAGAGTTTCTCTCGTAGACCTACTTATACCTTATGTGAAGGGTACAGGGGCAAAAGAAGGAATGTCACAAAAACAACAGTATAGTTTTTGTTCCTTATTAATTAAGAACCAGTTTTAAGAGAATTTATATATTTTTTATAAGAGACTATTGCAGTTTCGGTAAAAATACGCGTAAAATGGAATGTACACAGGACAACAAATCAAGCTATATTTCCAGGATAAGCTGACCTCTCATTGTACTGAAATTTCGTTCAATGAGAGGTCAGCTTATACTAGAAAAATATAGCTAGATATGTCATCATGTGTACTGCCATATTTAGTTTTTTCTCGTCTTGCCCCTGTACCTTCATGTAATGTAGATAAAGTTACAGTTTTCTGTTACGACCAGAGCGATCCTATTCTCATTCATATCACGAGGTATATTATGGCTGTAGCTAGTCAACTAATGAACATGTCTAATAAATACATATAGGAACTACAATATCCCGCTAAAAACTAATATTACAAACAAGTTATCACAGTGACTTGCGCAAATCGTTCAGTTGAAGATACATTTTATAGACAAACAGAGACGTTGCGGTTTGTTATCTGTAGAGGATGCAGTAGTATCCACGTGTGCATTAATGACATCATGCTATGATCATCAATTCTCGTCGAGAGAGATCAGAGCAATTTGTAGATATTCATCGTCAGTAGGAGGAGGCCCGAGGTCCAAATTTAAACCTAATACAATATATGCAAAAGCAATTTGTCTCCATTTTCATTACAAATAGTAATTTTATACGGACTTTGATTATCCTCCAGGGATCCTAACAAATTCATTAAATACATTTGATGGTACTATTAAACGGACTTTACGTACCTAATACGCTATGCCGTAAATTTAAGAAAACCTTTTTCTCTGATATTCATAGCTCGAAAAATTTGGAGGAATTTAAGCATTTTAAGCACTGGCTTGTTATAAATTGCAACGCGCGCCTATCGCATTTGTCAAATAAACAACAAAATTATCTATCGGACATGACTAATAATAAATTTGCCGAAAAGCCAATACAAGCATACAGGATTAACATTGATAAAATTGAGTATCTAATTAACAAAACATGTTCAAGATAAAATAAAACAATGATAACTGTATGACTAAATCCATGGAAATTCCAACAAAATTATAGCATCATAAAAATATAAACATTATCTAACTTTAATACCAACCATGAATGAAATCCCAAATGCCAAAAATGTTCCCTTATCTTTGTGTTTATTTTTAATATTGTATCACATGATACAGCTCTTTTTAGCGCATCTACCATGTTTTCTCTGCATCACCCTAAGGTCGACTGGTAGAAAATGCCTAAGGCATTAAGTCCGCCTCTGTATAATTTTTTTTTTGTGCGAAAGTATAAATAAATAAATCCCGAACATTTGACTAAATTCGTGAAAATTCCGTAAAGCATTTTGATTCATTCATTAACATCGAGCATTTGAACAGACAAAGCAAACATCTATCATAATAATAGTATCTATTGCTACAAATACATTGCAGTAAACATCGTTGCGTAGGCACAAGAATACTTCTGGATTATCGCCAGAACGAACATCTACACACCCAACCACCGAGCGTACGTAAAAATTACCACCCATATTAGGCATGCTAATATCTCGTAATTTCAATGTTTGCCGATCCGACCGCAGTAAAGTGCTTCATTGCTATTCAGCCTCTATGAAGCGCTGAGTGAAGTCGGACAACTAGTTTCAAATTGCTATTTACCGCAAACAAGAGTACTAAATTAAGATAGGCTAACTGCGTGCCGACCGCGCCATTCCAACGCTGCCTGGAAGTTAGTCGTCCCTGACGTAGCCAACTCTTTAGCAAAACTTACTTAGGCTAAGTTCTTGGTTCAGCGTAAATGAGAGAGATCGTTGCGCCATGATATCGTCGAAGTGAATAAGAGAGCAGCCATTCTTGAGTGTTCGGTAATTGAAAATTAAAGGGCTGACGTACTTCGAGTTTACTTCTTGGACTTTTAATAGTAGTAATATGGCTTTATCCATATGTATATTCGGGATCTGTCCTGTCTCTCCTAAACACAGGTTACTCAGTAGCCTATATAGGAGTAGAGAGCCTCATCTGCTTACTAGATTTTGTATTAATTACACTTCTGTGCTAATGTATCCATCCTTTAATGTGGTCCTTGTAAACAATAAATAAATTATTATTATATTATTTACCGTATTTATTACTTGACTTTTAAATGGCTGAGGTTTGGTTACTATTGTAGTAATGATTTTTCCTCATAACTCATTCGGATTTACCTTAAAGATAGTAACTGCCAAAGTACCGTCAAAATCCTGTACAGTCAAAGTCACAATCACAAGGAAATATATACTTTCCCTAACTACTTTTATTAGTTTTAAAAATATTTCACGGACAGCATTATGTATACTTTATTGTAATAAACAACTTACTTTGTCAGTTGATTTATATCCGCAATCAGCGCTATTTGAATAATTTACACCGAATTAACACATGCTTCTCATTGGTTGAACTATAATCAAAGCTTCTAGAAAAGTCAATTAATTAACTTACACACAACTCTTGTCCAGTTCTTCTCTTGTGAGTGCAAACGAAATTTCAGGTGAACTTAGCACAGGTAGAGCCATCGAACATCTCTGCAATAAGTCCTCTTCTCGATTGCAATGGCCTTTGAGTGCACCTGTTGACACATAAAATTAAGTCAGTTAAATATTTTCGTATTCATGCCAATACGAGCATATTCTGAATATTGCAGGCAGTGTTTGTGCAGATGATAGAGCAATACCTATATCGCCTGCCAAAATTATAATTAATTATGATACTTTCACGCATTTATATTGCATCTCATATTTTTTATAAGGAAAGTACATAAAGATGTAGACTAAATTTAGAAAAAAATACAATTACTATATTTTTATCAAATTCTTCTTCTGCTTGTTTATTTAGCGTGGTTAGTGACTAATCTGGTGTCAGAGTTTATGCCGCCCATGGGCTTCTGACTTGGCTTCACATGCCGTCGAGAAATATCTCTCAGGCATGTTTCCTCACGATGTTTTCCTTCACCATTTTTAAGCAAGTGATAATTATACAATACGCACATGAATCCGAAAAGTCAGAGATGCGTGCCTTGGGTTCGAAATCGAAACCTTTGACTCGGCAGTCCGACGGCCACACCACTAGGCTATCACTGCTGTTTATCAAATTAATTTGAAAGCTAAAAGTCCGAAAAAAAATACGTTACCAAAATAACTTTCTTTAATGGATCTGTTTAACTCCATACTAAAATACCAAGAGAAGGGAAATGGAGTATAATAATGACTTTTACAGAAAATTTCACTATGTAACTTGTATTTAGTTAGGTGAAAAGTTTAAATTAAGTTTCCTCAAAGTCTCTTTGAAGTCTAGAAACTTATAATTCGGAGCCTACACCAGGATTCCTAATAGGGTTCGTAGATATATTTTAAAAGGGACCCAAGGTAAAATACAATTACAAAACTTCACGAAGTATTACTCAATTGTCTAGTTAATTAAGGAAAATCTATTGTTACAGCAAACCATTCATATTCTTTCTTACGTGATTCTCTTGGGTATAAACCATCTGTTCCAATTTCAAATGTAGTTTATGAGAAAACGCGGCCGAAACTAGATCCTTGCATACCTTCCGTGTTGTTTCGGAGAACTAAGAATTTGAATCGCACGTACACTATGGTCATATCAAATGTAATTTGAGATGCTTCATTGAGTAGGTAAACACTTAGTTGATTTACATTTTAACAAATTACCGCTCTTGACCTCAGACTTTTTTCTGGCATTAATGGCTTATTAAAGTAATAAATCAAAGGACTTCATATTTTTAAAACTACATTCTCGCAATGTGAATTATTCACTTCAAAGTAAATTATTTATAGTGAAACTATCTCTCAGATTCACTTATATGATAAATTGAAATTTAATTTATTCATCCTATTCTTGAGCAGCTGTTCAGTATTACTTTGTCGAACTACTGATAAATGATAGCCCACCTATTGGAACCAGTGATGAACGATGGTTCTATTACACAGTGAAAGGCAGCTGCTGAATACTAAAACGAATGGCCAAATCGTCTTCAAAATCTCATCCATCTTTGTCGATTGGTGTTTCCATGATTTTACGATTTTTGTGTTCTAGGCCAAGGTAGACAATTCTTTTGTATTTGATAGTATATTTTATATATCAGTATTATTTGGATTTTTGTCGAAAACATTGACCTAATGAATTGCTAAATGGCAAACCAGGAAGAAACTAAATATAATTTATGTACATTTTAGCAGGTCTATTGCGGAACGATTTAGGTTACTGAAGAATTTTGCTAGCTTTATATTTAAGGACAGCGCTAGTTAGTTGTTTACTAGTTTATTTCATTATTGATATTATTTTCCCTGTTCATCTGTCCCTATCGTCTTTGAAAGTGTTGTTATCTAGTCCTATTTGTGCGCTTGCGCGCGTCACCCACGCCCGATCGTGTTTCACGTGGCGTCCACGCAATCAGCTGTTTACTCACATGTGCTTGGATTGGAAAATTTTAGAGAACCTATTCTATGAGATACTACATTTTCCTTTACTGTTGAGATTTTATTCCCTTCTATCAGTTAAATTAACTACATTGCTTGTTCTGGCAGTGAAGTTTATTTAATGCATTTGTAAGGACTGGCGATAATTTGGGACCTTTCCCCCAATTCTTAATTTACTTGAGCAAAAAATAAGGATATTAGACCCTTTACAAATTGGCAATGGCCTCGAACGTCATCTGACATCGTGTTTATCCTGTCAAACAGGTAGTTATTTTTAACAGTGCCGTTCTTAGCACTATGCATTCCAATGGTGTAGTGGGGAGCCGAGCCCACCACGCCGCTCTCTGCCATTGGCTGGCTCATATCGTACGATGTTTTTGCATGTGTGCGTGTCGTGTACACATTATACCATACGCTCTCACTCAATCGAAGCATAATCGGGGACCAATTTAAGATGTGTAGTATAGAACAGCAGTCTGATTGAATTGCTTCGATGCCATAGGAAGGCATTCTTGCCTTGACACGATGACGTAGCCACTCTATTTGTTTTGATTCATCGTTAACCTCATATTATAGAGTTGCGTTGTGTTTTTATTTAGCTTAGTCAGACAACATTGTTATGTAGGTATTTCACACGCCTGTATGAGTATTGTTATCTTCATTACCTGTATATAATTCACGGTAGCTGTATACTATAGATGTAACACTTTCATAAAGTAGACGAGGAAAAGGAAACTATCTCATGGTTTTCATTTATCAACGAGTTGATTATTCTAAACTTCTAGAACATTCTTAATACAAAATTCGATATTATTGTGAATGATAGGTAGATACAAACAATTACATTTTGTTAGAAACAAAGAGTCCTTTTAAAAACTGATGACTTCATCTAACAAATATTTAAAAGCCTTATTAGAGCGCTTTATAATTTTGCGTCTAGATTAGAAACAGAATTCCTCAGGCAACCGTTAAGATCAGTCTCCAGATTATTAGTCTAGAAGTTTCTGCAGTTTTAATTTTCAGTGCGGTTCGTTTGCTTTTCTAGTAAATTAACAACATTAGTTCAAACAGAAAAAAACCAAAGAAAAATATAATATGCAAAAATGACATGCCAAATATATTGTATAGCTCGGGCTAAATTAATCCCAACACTATGTTTCGTGTTGAAAGTTGTTTCATTAATATTAAAAAATAATTTGATTTTAGAAGCTAAATTAAAGTTTAATTAGAGTTTAAATCACACAACTAATCTGTCTAATTATATTGAAAAAGTAATTTTGAATTCAGGACAATAAGATTTTAGTCTACCTCATTACAATCCTTCTACAAGTCTGTTTATGTAACTTTCCTTGTAACATTTAAAGCCATTAACGCCATTAATTTTAGACGAGAACTTATTTAGAAGTAAGAATCGGTTGCAAACGGAAAAGATTTCGGGGAAATAATGAAAATTTTCGTTCTTATCTGAAAGGTTATATTTTTGAACGATGACATTAATGTAAGCGTTTATTACTCCAACTTACTATCTTGTGAATGATAATGACATTGATAACAAAAGTAAATACATCTATTTACATCTACAGTAGGTTACGCGTATAAAATTTGTTTACCTAAATGTTTATTGGGCTATACTTTGTATGTGCTTATTATTTCTTGAAATCATTCATTCTTGTAATGTGGTGTGATGTGTATGTCACAGTATTCAATTGAGCTGGCTGGAAATTTCCGGTCGTTTAAATATAGAATGTCTCATTAGGTTCGCGTACGTCCTAACCAGGTATAATAGACAGGAACTCTTCATCGAAAAGGGAACATTTTGATGTGTAAAAGTATTGACATCTGAAAATTCCATCAATTCAATAAATTCAGTGTTTTACTTTTGTTCGTTTAGAGCGACAGGGAACATTTTTGGAGTGCGTTTTTATGTTATACCAGGTTCACACGATTCAATTTTCGTTGATCAACTGACTTGATCAACAAAATTTGAAACGTTTTTTTTCTTCAATTTGATTGAAAGTCTGTTCAGACGGTTCAAATCGCACGCGATTTAGCAGTTGGTCAACTAGAATCGAATCGTGTAATCCTGGTGTTACCGGTTTAGTTTAAATATTACTTTTCCTATAACAGGATTAATACGACATTGGAACTTCCCAATTAAGCCAATTTATGTAATACTCGCATAGCTGGGCAAGCAGGTTTCGATTAATGAATTTGTAATTATTTTCCTAAAAAAATCGTCTTACGGCCTTTCTGATAAACTATATAATAGGTACTAACTGATGCAATCTTAACGTACCTATAGTTAGATTATCGAATTTTTATTTAAAAATAACGTGTGATAGGTACTTCGGTTTTCCAATATCGTTATCGTTTCAACACCTTGTCACTTCATGCAGGCCTTTGGCGGTAAAGTACCGTACTGTCATCTAGGGTTATCTACTTTTATTACTCATTGAACTTTTTAAACAGCCCACAATGTTATCAGCTGACTAGGTGGCGTGATCGTTTAGCCGTTTTACTGTAGATGGATACGTTAACAATTTGTAGATAAAGGTTTCAATTTGTCATTCAAATCAGACCGATTCAGATCGACCATTTTTCAGATTATCTAAAGTACAGACATCTTTTATGGGGCACTGTGTTAAATGTTACAACAAAATACCTTGTGATATATTGCAATTAAATGAAAGAAAATTTAAAACTCATATTAAAAGTACACTTTGTAAACAAGCATATTACAAATTAGACTATTATATCCAGGATAAGAACGCTTGGAAACATGCTGGTCCAGCTCCATAGGACAATCTAGAGTCAAAATCAAACTGGTTGCTATTTTTAACCGACTTCCAAAAAGGAGGAGGTTACTATGTTCGTCTGTATGTATGTTTTTGTTTTTTTTTTTGTTTTTTTGTGTATGTTCATCGATATTTTCGCCAATTATAAACCGATTTTAATGATTCTTTTTTTAATGGATAGGGTATACTTCGAAGTTGGTCCCATTTAAATTTGGTGAAGATCTGATGAAGAACTTCGGAGATAGACAATGGAACTCCTCAATGACGAACAGTACGCATATTGTGATGATGTGATTATGTTACGAGCAGCGTCTTTAGTAGGTCCAACCAAGTTTTAATTAAGACCACTAAAATGAACAAAATAAAAACTTTTTTACTTCTGAAATTGTTAATTTTATATGGTAATTATATTATTATTTTTTGAAGTCGGTTTAATTTTTTTGTAAAAAAGTTTTTATAATTGTATAATTTATTTTTTAAAGCCATTTATTTTAGATTCTATGAGTAAGTACCTAAACTCACACACTGACCTATTACTTTAAAATTTTTGGGAAACCGCAACTTTTTACTTTTGCAATGTTTGTAAATATGTGAGCACGATGTATCTATCACATAATGAATTTGTCATTGTTTCATTTTTAATTTTTTTTACCTTTTGTGGTATAGTAATTTTATTCTAGGTGCATCGTCTTCACATATAATTGTACAATTAATGTACCTACCACAAAATATTGTAAGACATTTTAAAACAGTAACGGTGGAGTTTCTTGCCCATTCATCTCCATACGAAACTACTTTTTGGAAGGGGCGACTAGAATCAGTTCTATTTTCTTTGTAACTTTAACGTTCAAAAGTGCCTTTTATGTGCCTAATTGAAATAAATACTTTGACTTTGTCATAAACATTATATGAATAAATGAGTAAAACACAAATTACCTGCTGCTCGATTCGATTATTACATTAAAACAAAAGTAAAAAATAAGAAAGTTCACTTAGTTCTGGTTAGTTCACACGCCCATCCTCGTATATTTCTGGTCATTAAATTCTTTACCCAGTCAAACTTTTTCGATCGTTAGTTTTACTTCGTAACACACTCGTGGAGTTCAAGCAAAAATACTTCGTAACTCATCAAAAAAAATGTGAAAATACAATAGTTTTGAAATGTCACTGATAAAATAAATATTTTATATCAATTGACACTTATTACAACAATAACGATAATATTTTTTATTGAATTACCAATAAGTGGCCTTGCGAATCTTTTTTATATCGCCAAAGATAATATTTGTCAAGGCAGAATTGTATGCGAAGACTTCTTCTATGATTTTTTTTTGGGTCTTCGAGCCCGAATTATGCTTGTTTTTCAAGTTATAATTAGAGAAACTAAGCACCTGCTGTTTCTGCCTAGTTAAACTTTCAAAATATAACACAAATGTCTATGATGATTAGATAGACGTACTGCCCGCCAAATTCACTTTATGTAACTCCTTAAAAAGGTCTGCAGCCAAAGTAAAGCAAGGGAGTACTTAACGTATTCTTTTCCGAGGCCTCTAAGAATGATTGTCTTAAATACATTAATACAAAAACTTATCATTAATTTCGAACGCGTTTGCTATCTTAGTAGAACTTATACCTAACTGTAGAAGATTTGGAAATTGCTCGCGAATTGCAATTTAGAATACGATCCTCTACAAATTGCTAATAGTCTTAAGACGCATAACCGATTATCTAGATATTATAGAAATCTATTGATCAATGGCAATTAATTGGCCATATGCGCATTATATGGATTTGCTAAGGAAAATTCCTCAATGATTATTATCAGAGATTAAAATTCGCAAACAATGTTTGTATATCTAGACGTACGACAGCCTTATCGATACATTTATCGATATTATCAGTTTATTCATGTGATAATACGTGATTATTATCACAGTTTGACGTTCTGTTTATTGCGTAGGTCTAGGTACCTATATCTTATTTTTTAATACACCGTGCAGCTTTATAAATGTATATTATATAAATATACCTACCCATAGGTATCATAAACCTCTAATTGCATTTTTCCTATTTAGGCATGTCCGCCATTTTTTTTATGGTAGAGCATTGAACCGTTAGTAAAAATATTTTTTATATCATCCGCAATTAATTGGTGTTAATTTTATTGTCAAAATATGTGAAGCCGCAATGGTAATTGTAACAACCTCATGAAAAGTTACGACGCTCATAAATGATGTCGAGTTACAACCAGATATAATAATATCCCTGGCAAATCTTTACATTCAGAGGTGAAGAAATCCACACAAAACGTTATTATGAAAACATATCAATGTCACAGTACATAAAAGGGCCGAATGATCGCGGAGCAAATCGTCCGTCCCACTGATGTCTCAGCGCCCATACCGGTCATTTGTCATAGCGCTCGGATAGGGTAACTTTTTGTTCAGACCGCTGACTTCATCCCAACTTTTGAAAGGAAAACGAGCCTTATTATCACTCCCCGACACTAATGCTTCCCATTCTTACCGCTAATCGTCTCATTTGCGAATAATAAATCCACAAAATTGCAATTAAGGCTGAATCATCATTTTTCTTTATGACATGACAGGGACATGCTACATTATTGTTTGCTGTCGCGATTTGTAACTGCATCATGAGTTATATAACTACGAACATACTGTACATATCTAGATAAATTACTATTTTCATTTATCTATACATATCAGATTTGCGCGGAAAATGTTTAAGCCAGCCTCCTGTGGGTAATAAATTTGGATAAAACAATTTCATCTGACTGGAATCGCACCCCAAACTATGCGGCTTACCTCATAAATCCCGATTAGCCTTCGGGTGAAAGAATGAATCAATAGATTATCCTGCAATAATATTTGTTCTGCAAATAATGTATGTATCGCTGTTTAACTGGATTGCAAGTTATTTATAATTATATTATTTGAAGCAAAATCTTCCCATTATATTTAAACAGAATCAGTGTTCCTTTGTTTCCAAACTTTCTAGTGAAGTGGAAACAATTAAGGCTTTGATCAAAAAACTATTTGAACCAACTGCTTGGAAAACCGGCCAATTTACCAATTGAGATGAGTTAAACCGTCTGCTTTATAAAAGAAATTACTTGAGAATTGACAAGCGTTCACAAAACGTGGAAAAGAAACCAATTAAGTTTGTCCTGGGAAATTATCTGGCACTGTATACATAACCTCCCCTTATGTTATTGTGGGGTTTGAATGAAAAACCGCGTCACTGCGTGGTAATCTAGCATTTCAGTTTAGTGCTTGTTTACTTTATTAACTGTACTAAATCTAATGCATAAGCTCCAAACTGGTTCATTTTAAGGTCTACATTAACCAGTTGTTTTACCGACTTTCCCCGACCAGTTGACTACAGTAAGTGATACCTATTGGGAATTAATATCCAAGACTGATACGGTTTCACAAAAAAAAATTGTTGATCAACTAGATTTTTTTTGATTGCTTCACGAATTCACACAGTACTTAAAGAATACTTAATTCGTCTCAAACGCTCAATACGGGGTAGCTTATAATGTCCAAATTATTATAATTATAAATAATAGCAGGTATCTACCTAATTATTGTTATCATTTATGATGCGGTATAAAAGGTATCTTATAAATTCCAGATAATTGTAGACAGGACGGTCACTAGGGTATACCTTTATGTTTATTTTACACTAAACGATATTTGCTTTATTCGTACGTACATTAAAATTATGTATTACAGGATTTACAGCCAATAACCCGACGGTTCATCATTCACAAAATGAATGGAGGAATTTAATTAAATTACGAATCTGTTGAGTGGAAGCTGGAGTGAAAAACTGGTGTGTTAATGAGGTCCGTAGCCGGCCGGACACTGGCTGGAAAGACAAATGAAGTAGGTCGTATAACTCTTTTCCCAAAACAAAACGGGTATTAAGTTCAAAGTCCTTCGTTTAAAAATATTAACTTCCAAGGGTTTCGGTGCTGTAATTTACGACGTACCATACAATACCTTTATTAATATTATTTGCTTAAGTGTTTTGGATACGATTTTATTATTATGTTGCCCCAAATTCTGTTTAATTTTCAAATATTTAAATTCCTAGCTCACGTACCTTCTCATATTTTTTGCCGATCATATTTTACGGAATAAGCGAAAAAAATGCTGGAAGCGACGTCCAATTTAATCACTCCAAAATCTGGTAACAATTCAACTGCCATCGAAAATCGCTTTACGTGCCCACAGTTGGAATCGAATATTCAATCTATATCGTTCCAAAATTTTGTTTGATTACGTAAAGGCTTTAGGGGCGCCAAATTGACCGAATTCATGCCGCGGGCTGGGTGTAATTTTCCTTTTGCACGAACCAGAATCGCGTATTGATACTTATCTAACATGTATACCTAACCTATTTTAACAATTCAACACACAGCCAGCTATCCAATTGTACGGAGGAATTTTTATTCTGATCATAAATATGAAAATTTTGATACGTATACGTTCAAATGAAAATGTCAAAATTATCAAAAAGTTTAGAATATAAACGGCTGGGATAGATGGAAGTAGGATTATGCCTGTGACCTGTGCATAATATTGGAAAATATGAAAATACCTATCTACCTACTTTAACAGTCTGATTGAAATTACAGACAACCGAAATCTATATTTAGCAGTACTAAAACAAGTGACTATACTATATACTTACCTACTTTTGTTTAAACAAATGCGAACATTACTTTCAAAATACTTTTCCATTTTTCAAAGAGCCGTACGGCATTGTCTCATGAAAAACAACTGTTACATAAAAGAAACTTGTTCAATGGAGTACCTTAATCCATTGCCAAAAAGGGTTACGTATGAGTAAAGCTGACAACAGGTAAACAGGAAACAAGTAATGGAAATTGGTGGTAACGTCTCTACTTTAGTTTATTAAAGTCAACCACTTCAATTAGTTTACGTTCATTTCAGTTTACAATTATGTCTACGTAGTATTTACACGAGCGAATAAAGCTGCGCTTTTCAAATGGGTCATCATCGATATTCATCACGGGGCTATTGAATCGAATAGGGCATAATTGCACGCCACTAGCGCAGTACTACCGGGAAAAAAACTCCATAGCGTTCTTTTTTTAATCGGATTAAAAAAACATTGTACATACTGACAACATAAGTATTTTTGTAAATACGGAAGACGCTTTTAACTTAGTCAAATTTAATATCCAGTTTTTATTTCCTTCCTTCAATCATTTATTTTCATAAAAGAAAAGCTTGTATTCTATAATCTTTGGTATCTACAAAGTTTTAATAATTTTAACAGTAATGAAAATTAAATTACTTAAGTATGTGAGCTCAACAAAATGTAATTGCTGTTATGTACATTCTGTCGCGGATAGATTAATTCAAATGGATTCAGTTTATGGAACTATGAATAGATTCGACGATAGCTTAACTACGAGTATTTATAGATTGAATAAAACATAGTTATAATAATAGTAAAGTTACTGTACCTACTCTGAAATTACCACGAATTATGTCTGTGCAGGATTGTTTTATCTAGGTCGATGGCGAGATGAATGATTATTTATTGGTGATTAACAACGTTTATTTCATGAAAATTACAATACATCACGAATATTTGCAATGACAACTTATCCATTTCTTCATTCTTAAAATCATATCGAGGGCGAAGTTAGGCAAGACAACGTTGTAATTGTAGCAAGTGACTACGTAATATAATGTTAATTAGTCAGTTTCATCAATAAAAACTCTGTGTAACTCACAGGGACACACACCTACAAGTGTGATGATTTAATTCAACAAGGCCAAGATACTACTGTGTAGGTATTCGTATTTACAGCATATTTACCGAACAGAATATTAAATATTATCTAGTCGACCGTATCAATGAGAACTGTAACCGCGTCACAGATCGTAGGCGTTTGGACGCGAGCCCGAAGACGCCATCGCCACGCCTCGAGTTATAAACATCGAAAAAAATAGCGCTCATCGTCTATGCGGTTACAATGAACTTGCAAAGCGGCGCTAATGAATTTAGCGCGATTGTATTACTGCGGGCGCTATAATCGTTGCCTTAGAAACCTTTCAAGGAGAGCATTGTTATTTATTACAGCGCATAATTTTATCGTTGTGATGCTAATTTTAAGTGACGTCATTGGTATCATAAATATGATTTATTTCAGTATTCCACGTGTATTCCCTTTACGTGTGTATCTTCTTTCGTGTGCATTGTAAGTAATGCATGCACGACTCTTTTTTAGAATAATTGCCGTATTGAAGTCTGACCCCGCAAGGGTCAGTCAGAATTAGGCACTCCCATTGATGATTTCCATTTTCTTAAAGAGTCGTGTGAAAAATAGGGAGAGATTTGGTGG
This sequence comes from Amphipyra berbera, assembly GCA_910594945.2. Taxonomy (NCBI): domain Eukaryota; kingdom Metazoa; phylum Arthropoda; class Insecta; order Lepidoptera; family Noctuidae; genus Amphipyra; species Amphipyra berbera. The sequence continues at coordinate 12,342,021 of OU343125.1, forward strand.
AAATGGGTGAGTATATCGCATGAATAACTGGAGACCTTTTGGTGATTTGTTCATCCTAACAAATAGCCAAAAGGTCTCCGGTCTATCGGACTCAAATATTCTCTATTGAAATGAAAGTGACTGCTACTATACGCACGAACAGTAGTAGCCTGTTGTCTTTTCAGACAGACCAAAATATTTGAGAAAAATAAGTTGTTTACATAATTTTTTTAGGCACTATAATTAACCCGGACCTACGCTAAGGACAGTTGAAGAGTTTCAAAAATAAACCTACCTACTTTCTGTACCTAAATTTTTTGTGTACATTATACAGAATTATGTACAGTTTCTTGGAACAAATCCAGAAACGCCCTCTTGTTTCAACGTAGTCACATAAAATTATATTAAATTTTCTCAACACACTGAAGCGAGAGGCGAATGAATTCTAAATAACATACACGTGCCTGAAAATCGTTATTGTATTTGATATTTAATTGTGAATGCGGAAATTAAGCGTTTAACTTTGTAATAACATAAGGCTCAATGTGTACGTAAAGGGAAATAGGTACATGGAAGATTGTCCTGTTTTAGATACCAACTATACCTAACAGTTGCCTGTGGCACAGTTGTACCCTAGTACATGCAACCTAACATTGTAATACCTTTATTATTCTTAAGATTGATTACTTTACAATTTTGTTTCTGAATAAATATTTATTTATTTATAGGACTGCCTTGTTGGTCTAGTGGTCGCAAGTGCGACTACTGAGCATGGGGTCCTGGGTTCGATCCCCAGGTCGGGCAAAATGTTATTAGGTTTTTCCATTAGGAATTTCTCAGTAGCAGCCGGGAGTCCGGATTTGTGCCCGTTTAATGGCAATAGGCTCGCCTCCTATTACCTACATGGGACTTAAACATAACTAGCGAAACGAGGGTGTTACTATACACCTCTGCCCAACCCTTCGGGGAATACAGGGCGTGATGTTATGTATGTATGTATGTCATTTATAGGAGAACCAACAGCTATAACAGATGAATAACATTGTGTATGAAACATAAAACAAATTACAGATTCCCACGGGTAAAAACACAAAAACTAGTAGAAATCTTAGGATCACTAACAAGCACGATAGAAAATAATACATTTATAAATTTAAGGTACCTAAAATATATGAATTATATTATATTAGTTGTTTCTAAGCAGTGCCGTTACTACTGGCGGTGCATGCAGTACCAGGGCGCAGACCCTAAGGGGGCGCAGAAATCTTGGTCATTCCTACGTTAGAGCATTTGGACACGAGCGTTTGAATCTGCAGAAATGAAAACTCGCACTAAAATCTAGTTGAAGCTAGTTTCGACACTATTTCTAAGCATGAAAACTATTAAGGAAATGAGATTCAATATTTTTATCGTATTTCACACGTATCTCGTGTTAATAAACTAAACGACACGATATAGCAATTTGCACCTGTTTCTAATAAACCCGTTATTTTTATCTACCTACATGTAGGTAGTCTAATGGTAGTAGAATAATAATCGTTTTGCAAGTTTACCAGCCATCTGCTTTCAATACATCTATAGAATTGCTAGTGATTATTACGTAATAAATCAAGTGACATAATTATTGGAAGACGGTCAATGACATAATTATTGTAAGAATACAGATTTAACAAATGTTTTTTTTCTTAAATAATAGTCAACAAAGTTTTATTAGTACCTACCTACTTCAAAAATAGTTTAATTGACTTAAACCTGGAATCAAATTATAATTAACTGGCAGTGTAGTGTCTTTGCCCAGACGACAATAATTTTGATGTAAGTAAGTAATAAATCCACACAATATACACAAATACAGCTGATCGTAAAAACACACGGAATACCTACCTAATATTTTGAATTGGTATTACTTACACTACAGTTACAGTACGTAATGAAACATCTTACAATTCACTATTAACCTTGAAACAAAGCAAACAGAACCTTTATCAACTCATTATTTATTAATGAAAGTTGCTTGCAAGACTTGTTACTTACTTATTCACACACACTTCACTAGTCTACACAATCTTAGTAGGTAGTTCTATCTTTAAAACTTGCTTATAACCAGCTAATTAGACCCCTATATTTTGTTTACTAAATTTGGTTTATATTTTTTATTACTTAATAATGCATTAAAATCTTACCGGTTGCACTCAGCATGATGATTACTAATAAACAACTTAAATGAATGCCTCTAGACATTTTGAAAATCATCAACACTTTCTTCAAAACTACTTAGGTATTTTATTAATTTATAATTAAGTCATTCGTAAATAACTTTTAAAATATCCGGGTTTTCCACTTTTGTTAGCAAAGAAACGAAAGTCAAAAGTTTGTAACCATTCACTTGAACTCGTGCATCTACAAAGAAAAGTTACAGTGAGGTTTTCGTATTTAAATACGTAATTTATAAGTTTTTAAGAGCGACACGTCTAATACCACCTACGCATCTATTTCAACTGGTTAAAGAATGAATGACTTATCCGACCGCGACCGCGGGAGCGGGAAATAGAAAAGAGGCAGGAACGAACTCATGAATGAATGGATTCCATATGAATGATCGCCTAGGACACAGATTAATGATATATGTCTACGAGCATAAGAGATACCAGCTTTATTATAATATAGAGCTATCTACCTTTTAGAATACATATTTACTACGAGGAACATAATTATTACGGAAATTACGTTAAATAAACAGTAATACATAATTATTAAATAATGGAATTACGCGTTACTTTGCGGAAATCCATGACATACAAATATTGTTATCTTTTATTTTTACATAATTATTTTAAATTGTTTAAAGTTACACAAACCCAACAACAAGTTACCTTACAGCTCAGTGAGCTCAGCTCTACTGGCCCTAAATAGGTCGTGCCCTGTGATAAATTAAAAAAAAACAATGTTAAATGAAAAAAAAGCAAGCATGAAACTGTCATTATTGTCAACGTCAACTTGTCAAATGTCAAGTGTATATGTCCGATGAATAGTTCAATAGTATTTTTTAATAAGCAAATTCATTATTGTATATTGCACGATTTCATAAGAAAGCTTAGTTTAAAAGTGAAGTAACTACGAGTTTAAAGCCTGTGGCTGGCAAATTTTTAGCCAAAATTAACTAATATTAGTCAAAATAGTTATAAACATAACCTAAAATGGCTAACAAAATCTTGGGGAATATTTTGAAAACTAGACCATCCCTTATGATGTTCAAACGATGGGAAAGTTCAGATAAACGTGTTACAGTCCACGATCCATTTTACAGCCAACCGCAGAAAAATAAACAAACATACTTACAGGTTGTAAAAATGTTTGAAGGCCGGGACACCAGAAGACGCGGTCATGTTGAATTTATTTATGCTGCTTTAACAAGAATGAAGGAATTCGGGGTCCAGAAAGATATTGAAGTGTATAAAGCCCTAATTGACGTATTACCTAAAGGGAAATTTATCGCGACAAATATATTCCAATCAGAATTTATGCACTATCCTAAGCAACAGCAGTGCGCCGTGGATTTGCTGGAACAAATGGAAGATAACAGTACTTATCTTTGACATGTTGCTTTGCTTACAGTTAGTTCTAATAAAAAATTGTTGCAGAATTCTTCTTCTCCCTGCCCTTATCCCACACTAGGTGGGGTCGGCTCAACATGTAATTCGTAAATCCATGTTGTTAAAGGTTTTGGCTTATTGTTTTATGACTGGCCGCCTACCTGACATCAACCCTCCTTGGGAATACTTGTTGTCAGCCATGCACGTGACCCAATCTTGCAGAATTATTTAAAATCAAAAATTCAACGAGAGACCAATTGATTTTCAATTACATATTTAATTACCCGAGCTAAGTCACTATACTTAACTGCTGAGCTTATCGCTATTTACTTCTTTAAGACCATTTAATAATAACATGTTTTTCTTTGAAAGTACAGAAGTAATGCCAGATACAGAAATGGAACAGATGCTTCTAAACATATTTGGCTCCCGAGGTATACCTCTTCGTAAGTTCTGGCGCATGATGTATTGGATGCCAAAGTTCAGGAACCTAAGTCCATGGTATTTGCCAGAACAACTGCCCAATGAGACATTAGAGTTAGCCAAACTTGCTATAGAGAGGATAACTTCTGTAGATCCAGACACAAAAGTTGATATTTGGCAGGTGACAATTTTGTTTATTCTTGGGTATTACAATAATTTGCATGTGAATTAACATTGCTTTCAATCCCCATAAAATTAATTGTATGGGTGCTAAGTAATTTTTATTATTTATGGGTTCCAAAGAAAAGATAATTGTTTATTGGTTTAATAAGTTGTTGGCAAGTTTTGGATACTGTCACCTAAACTGGCATAATTATCCTGTGTAATGATTACATGAGGGATGCAAAGACCATGGCCTGCAGGCTGCATGCGGCCCTACGTCAATATATGCCAGCGAGTGAAACTCTTTTAAGCATTTGTATGAAAATACTGCAATATTTTTAACAATAGGTGCCAGCATAAGATCTCTGAATAAAGTTTATTTTTTAAATGCGCATCCTACTGTATTTCTTCTTTCAGTAAACTTTATTTCATCTTTTTGATTGTTTTTAACTGTGGTAGCCAACTCATAGTCTGCTCGAGTGGCCCCTAGTCCTTAAGTCTGTGCATCCCTGGATTAGATGGATATTGCTTTTTTGCCAACAGTAATTAGATCCATAAGATATAAGGCCATCGCCATTGCAAGATACAAATTCTGAGAGCAAGAACAGTTTTTCACTTTGTAACATCTGATTAATAAAACTAATTTTTGTCAGACAGAAGATATAGAAGCCTGCTTAGACAAAACTTGGGTTGTTAGCGCCCAAAGTGAAGCTCAAAAGATTCTGTTATCAGAACAGCCATTGGATGACCCTCTGGTTGTGCGAGGACCCTTTGAAGTGTACCTGAGAGAACAGGTTGTTAGCTACTTCCTACTGATTGGAAAAACGAGGCCAGAAAATAAGGATGAAACAGACCCAGATGGTAATGTTGTATGAATTGAATAAACCTTTGATGAAATCACTCCTGAATAATAAAACATTTTAAAAAAGCTTGTATCGAGATAAACCTTGTTTTTTTAATAAAAACTATTCTAGCTATTCATTAATGTATTTTTCAGATGTTTCCAATATAAAAAAACCTCTTGGGATACCTGGGTTTGTTGGTAGTACCAAATTACCGTCAGTTAGACAAACAGTGCATGAACAAGATGATGGAACAATAGTGTCAGTGTGTGCCACAGGTAAGATTTCATTTGATGAGAGCTGCCTGCAAGGGCATAGCCAGGATTTAGTTCAGGGGGGGCAGGCAACGGAAAACTTATAATATTCATGCTACAAAAACATTTATCAATAGAATAAAAGTGAGTGTAAAACATGCAAAGCAAATACATTTTGAACGATTTTAAATGTAATGTTGCTTAAAATTATTTACTCTTCAGTGCTGGAGTACTCTGACTGAGACCTTAATTGGACCCTGCTAGGATGGGGGGGGGGGGGGCAGCTGCCCCGCCTTGCCTGTACCTGGCTACGCCCTTGGCTGCCCGCTATATTAATTTAAGACCTATTAGGAAATTTAGGAAAAAGCTTAGAAATTAGGGCATAGAGGTTCCCTTCTTAAAATTTATAGTATTTCCATGATCTTTGAAACCATAGTCATTGTGTGTGCTTTTACACCTATAGCAAATTGTTAATTTCTTTTATAAATTTCAGGCACATCATCAAGAGACTCCTTATTATCTTGGATCAGGCTGTTAGAGCAGCATGGTAACCCTCTATTATCAAGCATACCAGTCATATTCACACTCACAGCCCCTCCAAATGATTTGTCTATATCAGAAACTCAACCAGCCATTAAAGAAGACAGTAAAAGTGAAGAATCCAGGGTATAATAATGTGTACATAATTTTATATAGTAACATGTAGTTTATATGTAGTAAAATTGTTCTGTTTTTAATAACTTTTGTTTTATTGAAAATTCAAAAAAGAAATTAAAGTTTTTATTTTGGTATATTTCTTTATATTTTAAAAGAAATCTAAGATCTGTACAAAATTAAGCGTAGTATACAATAGCTATTGAGTTGCTTAACATGATCATAATACAGAGTGTAGGAATTGATTGAAGTCAAAAATATAAACGAATTGTTAGTACATTTTATAAAATATATTAAACAATTCGAGTATTTATTATACAAGTAACTGAAATAAAATCAAGTAATAATCTGCACACATCATAGCATTATTAGATTTCATAAGTTGCATCTATGGAATGGCAGCAATGTGTGAAACATTTATTTTGTAGGCACTGCTCTTAGCAATCAGATTAGTGACCACCCCTATCATTTGAGACTAATTTAAGAGCGAATACACACATGATCACGTCAGCCTTATACAATACAATGTTTATCTATATTTACAACATATACTACACAAGTCGGTCCAGTATTGAACACAAAAAAACACAATGTCTTCATTTATGTCCATTCATAGTCCTCATCATCCTCAAATGATATGGTTCCCCACTGTCAGGTGATGTTGTGCCAGTCCGCTTGGGGAAGCAGGTAGGTCTCATTGGTGCTCCGAACTACGGTGACACCGGCTCCGTAATAAGGTATGACATAAGATGAACCATCAGACGGGCCAACCACCTTAAAAACAAAGATGTTATTAGGAAAATTATATTAGACAGATTGCTTTAATACAAATGTATAAAGCTTCTGTAAGAATTTGCTGCATTCAAAGTATAGTTTTGTGTGTATTATACCAGGTTCACACGATTCAATTCTAGTTGATCAACTTCCAAATTGCATGCAATTTGATCCGTGTAAACAAACTTTCAATCAAATTGAATCAATTTGAAGGAACAAAACGTTTCAACTTTTGTTGATCAACTAAAATCAAACCTTGTGAACCCGCTATTACAACCATGAAAAATCATGTTTACTAATAAATTGTAATTGAGGAAACAGCTGACTTGCTATTGAATGGAATTTATTATATCATGTATTTACCTGAGCAGCAATGAGTATTATGTCCAACAGTTGTCCTAGAAACATGAATCCCAAAGTACAGAGCTTAGCCAGTCCAATGCCTGGATAGCCAAGGTAGAACCGGTCCAGTCCAAACATGCCTAGGAACACTGAAAGCAGCAGTGCTATTTCTAGAGAATAGCCATTCCTGTAAAAAAAACAATATAACATGAAAATGACTGAAGGCGTAATCTTTTTAACACAACGTAAAAGCTTATTAACTTCACTTACGTCCATTTGCATGGTAATTTCCTTCTGAATGTAGAATTATTCGTCTCATTGCAGATTATTCCTTCTGCAGCAATACATAGCACTGTAAAAAACCAGATAAATACCTAATAATATGTGGTCAGCGTTTTCATTTTTTATTCGAATAGTACTAATAACCATGATAACTTACCTTCTGCTTCCCCTTCTGACGGTATATCTTTCCCTTTAACGCATCCTTTGAACTGTTGAGTGTCCGGATCGATTTGATCTAAAGTCGGATCTGGACAAATGAACTGGCCTAACCGCAGAGTGCTGCAGTCCACTGTCGCCGCTTTATCCCCTTTAACTTCATCTGAAGCCCCAGCTCTTGAATATAGGAACAAAAAACAAATTTGCACGAAAAATATTCGTGTCATTTTTTTTATTACACTAGTTTTGGTCTAAACCGAATGCAATATTGGGGTAATCTAAGTATACATTATTTAAACGTGATATTAACGCCACGTAGCTTTAAAATTAATCAATTTAGGCATGTATTTATTTTGTTCTTTCGTGATTCATTTATTATTCGACGACACTGACATAATCAATTATTGTTTCTGACTCCGACGCAATACTAATTTATGTTATTAAGCATACAGTTATAAGAACACGAGAAGTGCTCAGCTCCTACTGCTGTGAGTTTGAAAGGGATAGCATTTTAACAGGCATCATTTATGATGCTCAAAATCTGGTTTATTTTGACACAAACCACACAAGCAGTAAAGAGCAAAGCAAACGACTTATTAGTGACAGCATTTTAATCGTTCTGAAATAATATTTTTTTTATTCAGAAGCCTAATGATGTCAATGGCTAAAAAATATGATGTGCAGTTACATTTTATTATTTCGGATACATACGACTGGAAATCGGCAAAGTCGACATAATCTTCAGTACTTTTAATAAAAAAATTCACAATGTCATCTATCGATCGCCCCTAAACCAAATGTATACCTAGTCTGGCCATAAATACTGTTACAATTAAAAATAAGAAAGATATTACATTTGAATTTGGAATCTGTCATTTTTAAACGATTGTTCATTGAGATGAGATTTCTAATTTTGGCGCCAATACATTGTACAATATTTTGCGATATTAAAATGGAGTGGGGTGTTAAAAAGAACCGAATCGCTGTGATTGCATTACACAAAGTTGGTATGGAGCCAAATGCAATTTTTAAAACTCTCCGTACGCTTGGTATTAGTTAAATGTTTGTGTACCGGGCTATTAATAGGTAGGTACAATGAGACCTCCTCTGTTTGTGACAGAAAAAGATCTGGCCGTCCACGTAGTGTTCGTACGAAAAAGGTGGTCAAAGCAGTAAGGGAAAGAATTCGAAGAAATCCTGTCCGAAAGCAAAAGATTTTATCTCGGGAGATGAAGATAGCACCCAGAACCATGTCGCGTATTTTAAAAGATGACTTTGGACTTGCAGCCTATAAGAGACGCACTGGTCATTTTTTAACAGATAATTAAAAAAAGAATATGGTGGTAAAATCGAAACAACTACTGAAGCGGTACGCAAAGGGAGGTCACAGAAAATTTTTGTTTACGGATGAGAAAATCTTTACAATTGAGCAACATTTTAACAAACAAAATGACCGTATTTATGCTCAAAGCTCTACGGAAGCTTCCCAATTAGTCGACAGAGTGCAACGTGGGCATTATCCGACTTCAGTGATGGTTTGGTGGGGTGTTAGCTATGAAGGAGTGACTGAGCCATATTTTTGTGAAAAAGGTATCAAAACATCGGCACAAGTGTATCAAGATAGATACCATTCTTGAGAAGGTAATTAAGCCCCTTAACAACACCATGTTCAATAACCAAGTATGGTCCTTCTAACAAGACTCTGCGCCGGGTCATAAAGCTCGGTCCACGCAGTCTTGGTTGGAAGTGAACGTTTCGGGCTTCATCAGAGCTGAAGACTGGCCGTCGTCTAGTCCCGATCTTAACCCGCTGGATTATGATTTATGGTCAGTTTTAGAGAGTACGGCTTGCTCTAAACGCCATGATAATTTGGAGTCCCTAAAACAATCCATACGATTGGCAGTGAAGAATTTTGCCATGGAAAGAGTGCGTGCTTCTATTGATAACTGGCCTCAACGTTTAAAGGACTGTATTGCAGCCAATGGAGACCACTTCGAATAAGCTTTTTATATTTTAAATTGTTTTATATTTATGTATTAAACTAACACACTGTAAAAGTAATTAATAATATTTGCAATACATTTTTTTTTTTATGGCGATAGGTATTTATGGCAAGACTTCATACACGACCTCTGACTGCCACTACAGTTGCCGAATAATAGTTCAAGCAAGTGTACGAATCTGATTCACTGATAATTATTAGCTCGGCATCGTGTCAGCGTCACCCCGTCTCTTTGCTTCATTAAAGCCAGTAGCAGATCCAGCCTTTATTGGATGTGGGGGAGAGTTGAAGCTGGCCACCTAGACCAGTAGTCGCATTTATTTACTAAACGAGCTACTGGTCGTGGGCGCCATCACAGAGGGATCCACCACTGACTATACCCCTGAACTACCACTATAGCAGTCGCTGATGAATATCTAGTTAGTAGGTAGTATTCTATGCCTCGACACGGGAGCGGCTCTATCATCGTTCAGTATTCTCCGAGCAGCCAACACTATTTTGGCTTGCCGTCGCGTCGCTTCGTTGTTACTTGAGCATACATCCAATTTAACTTGTCAAAGGCCATGCGTCCAATGAATTTTACGAACAGATTGGTGATCGCAGTATGTTCTTATTAGTATAGTTTATAGGTATGGAGACGCTGGTCACTGCTGCCCATCCTTCTGATATTAATTCCTTAGTCGCCTCTACTCTACGATATCGACGAGTGTCGAGGGGGTGGTCTATTCTTTTCCAGCAACACGGTAATAATTAGTGCCGTAAGTATCCCGAACACGGAACCTAAGCAGAGAAAGTGCAGAAACCACAGCGCCCACAACCTGATACGACGTTGGTTTTTTAAAGAAACCGTTAGTACTGGCCTATTATAGGTTCTATAAATGCCTTAAATAATGTTAAGTAAGTAAGTTAAATAAGCTACAAACACGAGTTTGATTTTCAAGTAGGGTAGGCTAAGTACCTAACTAATGATTGTTTACATAAAATGTAAACAATCATTAGGTAGGTATATATAATGTAAATGTATGTAGGTATATTAGGTATGTAATCATCATTCGCTGCTCCGTTGTCCATTGATCTAAAAGGTACCTACCTACAGTGATCGCACCGTAGCCGAATGTGGAATGAATTTATAAATTCCAATTTCCACTACCATATGAATTATTTTCGTTAATTTCCTGTACCGAAATATCTAAAATTGTCACTAGTAGTGCTCTGGCTAAGCTTATTCTATTAAATTATAGTGGGTAAGTAAGTAGATCGTACTGGCCAGAAGCGACCTACATTCTGATATTTGTTAAATTTCCGGAATAGCCACTGTCGCAGAAACTATTCAGAATATAAAATATGCAGAGGATATTTTAACGGCCATACTTTATGAAGTTTTGCAAAATAGATATCTACCGACTTATTTCCTTGTGTGATAAACATATATTTCAAATGGTCAATGCTTACTAGGGGTAGGCAGGGCCGGACTGGGACCTGAAATCGGCCCGGGTATTTGAAAGACGGTCGGCCAGTGCTGGGAAAAAATAGATGCTCCCCTCACTCTTTCTCCTGTATCTTGGGTGCATTTACAAACACAAACAATTTGCGGCTTCTTTTTCAGGCGATAGGCGATAGTTGGATGAACTTTTTTTTTTGACGTCCCTCTCACTCTTTCGATTTCTCCGACTGTGATCAGCCCATCAGGCCACACCGGCCCATTGGGCTTTTGCCTGCCACTGACAGTTCCTCTACTATTTAAGAGTTTGCAAATTAAGAAACCAGCAAGTTTTCGTGAGCCTGTTAATCTGAATAATAGGTATAATTATTGTCTCTTTTTCTTGTGGGTATGTAACAAGAGAGATAGAGTTGAGAGCTTGGTGTTTTCATATTCAAACTCGTAATACTAAGGCTAAGGTTAGGGTATACCTACTTACTGAATCCCTGTAAAACTTAACGTTACGTAGGTACCTATCTCGTAACGTGTGAAGTGTTCGTAGCTATGACGGGTACTAGACTTGTATGCGTTTTAAAATTGAATTTTATTGGAAAATTTGATTGGTGCGCGCGTGAAGTTTGGGCCCTTATGTAGATAGAGAGCCCTCATGTCCTCTTCACATTTTCGTAACAGTCATTGTTATGTTTCAGTTCAGCCTATTGTAATTGCATTTGATGGTGCAGTTTATTAAATGGGGAACGGCGAGCGTATCCAGATATTTTTTTTACTCTATTGCTGGTTAAAATACGAGCAGGCTTTTTTATCTCCTTCCCTCGTGTTGGCAGGAGCTATAGCTACGAGAATAGCTTGTGCCGTGGTTAAAAGATTAGTCAGTCAGCAAAGTTGGTCGCGAGGCTGACTGCCCAGGGTGCACCCGACGTACTAAAGTGTCGTTAATCGTGGAGGCTCTTTTAATGCATCCCTTTTACTCCTTTTTTATGAAAAACGTATGAACATAATCAGTTTAAAAAAAAAACTGCCCTAATGCGCCAAATACCTACACTATCAACTTTTATTGCGCAATTTATTGCAGCAAGTCCTCTCTTAGTTCGTAAAACTTGAGAAGTCGATTTTGCTGCGGGTGTGTCAACAATTTGAAAGTCAGTTGCAAAAGTCAACTTGGGCAATAAAACTTGTTAGTGGACAAAGACGCTTAAAGATAAGCCTTCTCCACGGATCATCATTGAACCGTTCTTGAAACCCAAAGTTCTTCCCATCATTATCATACCAGGACATACTTTTATAATCCATGGCAATGAAAATCTAAATCTTCAAGTACTTTTTTAGGAAGCGTTAAATGTATAACGTGTTCAAAGTACAAAGCGACGTAGTGCAATTTTCCTCAGCAATTAGGCATTGTCAGAAAAAAGACAATAAGGCAACGTCTGGAGGTAATGAGTCCAATCTTGAGGTGCTAACAGCTCCGGTGTAATTGCAGCCAAGACTAATGTTCCCCATTACAGGGAACAAGTTTTGTTTACCCGACAACACCTGCAGAGCGAATAACTTGTCTTTGTTAGAATATAATACGGCTCGCTTTTGTTTGTAGTTTTGTCCGCGTGATAATTAGAATGCCCTATACGTGCATTTGGTATGCGCATCTTTGGCAAAACAAAATTCAAAATTTACTTGGTGCATGTACTCTTAACAGTCTGGATTCCGGCCGACAACAGGCTCTCTTCTCGGTGCGTTGAATTAAATAATTAATTCCTCACGGACGTTTATTGAAGCAACTATAGTATAGTTGTCTATTACGAGGGCCTGATATCAGCTGTGTAGGTACTGTATAACTCTCTTACATTTTGATTCTTCTTCTTCTTGCCCTTATCCCAGACTAGGTGGGGTCGGCACAACATGTATTTTATAAATCAATGTTGTTAGAGGTTTTGGCTTATTGTTTTATGACCGGCCGCCTACCTGACATCAACCCTCCTTGGGAATACTCGTAGCGCCTTCGCGCGGGTGACCCAATGTGCTTATATATTATTATATCTCTTACATTTTGATTAATGTGTGGTTAATGGCAACAGGCTCGCCCCCTATTACATGGGACTTAAACATAACGGCGAAATGAGGGTGTTACTATACACCTCTAACCAACCCTTCGGGAATACAAGGCGTGATGTTATGTTACGTTATATTTTGAGTAGCCGTTTTTAGGGAAATGTGTCAGAAAAATATTAAAATTGTTTTTTTTTAAGTACTTAGTAGGTACATATTTAATATATTTCTAACGAATCCACATCAAAAGAGGAAAATTACTAAATAATGCATCAATAAAATAATCCACTCCACGGTTCGCAAAGTGCTCACTCAATAATTCGATCGTTCGCTCATTAGTGAAAGTAGGACATACAGAAGTTTTTCAACGGATAAAGTTTTTCTAAACTTTGCTTGGACTCATTATACATTCAGATAAGTCACTAACAAACCGTGAGATGGCACAATTCGCATCCGGACATCGGAGTTACGCTAACGAATCAACTTTAACTATTCCATCGGTTTAGCGTGTGATCGAATTAAAAAAGTAGCTGTAACTGGATTTGAGATGCAGTAGAGCGTACTGAGACCAGAATTTGTTTCTTTCTTCTTTTAATTATCACCTATAATCCAAGAGGAAGGGAGGATGTGAACCTAGAGGCGATATACTCAATTCTCAGGTTACACGCAAATTTTACTGGTATTATCCAGCTTGATTCCTATTCAGATATTTGAATGAAATGACAATCGAGACCAACAAATACTAGGTTCTTCAAAGCACCTTGATATCGTCTGAGAACACATTAACGTTCTTCGTCATGTTCTTTGTGGCGCAATGCTAGCCCAAAATTTAGTTGCAATTATAAGATCTAACGATCTGCATAATAAAAAATAAAGTAGTTTGAAACTAAAATTTAAAAAAAAATACTACAGATAAATCGATAAACTGGTTACATGCTTTATTATATCATTAATTGAATACACATAATCGATTACAATGATTTCACAAATAATACTAAGGGCCTGTTTCACAATCGTCGGATTTTTTATAGAGAAACTGCCATACCGCGACGTATTGATCTCTCAAGGAATTTACAATTATTATTGGGAAACAGACCTTTAATACAATACAAATATTTTATTGGTAATATTATAACTATCAATTGAAAACGATTTGTTTTGTCTTCAAACTCCGTTTTTTAGTGTTGTCCTTAGCCTCGCCAACCCGTAAAAGATGAAGACCTATTAAAATCATAAAGGACATGAAGAGTATTTCATGATTGCAATTAACGGAGCTCAGAGGGTTTTAAAAATACATTTCATCGATTTTCTAAATATTCTTTTGTTATGTAAAGCTATCTCTTTTACAAATTGTTTGAAAACATATCTTCCACTTGTCTCTCGGCTGCACGTACATATTTAAAAACTCCCATCAAAATAATGTAGCTGAAGGCTCTGGTAACCTGGTTCGTTTATTGTTTTGGCTCCAAAATCTAATATTCCTACTATTACCTCCGTAAAGCATATTTGGGTTCAAATCTCTTCTTCTTCTTAGCCTTTTCCCAACTATGTTGGAGTCAGCTTCCAGTCTAACCAGATGCGGCTGAATACCAGTATTATACACGGAGCGACTGCCATCAGACCTCCGCAACCCATTTACTGGGCAATGCCGATATCCTAAGGTTAGACCGGTTGTCAGACTTTCGGGCTTCTGACTTCCTGTAATGAGTGTCATAGGTATTCGTATGACACCCGGGACCGACAGTTTAACGTGCTCTCCGAGGCACGGAGAGGTCTCGATGTGTAACGAACGGTCACCCATCCACGAACTGACCGCGGCAAGCGCAGCTTAACCTCGCAAATCGTATGACCCGCGCGGTTGGTAATTAGCCACGAGCCCCTCTCGAGCGGGTTCAAAACTCTGCAACATACATAGAACAATACTTACGCGTTGAAACTGGGTGCTTGTGGTTGTGGTGCCTGTGCCTGCTGCGCCAAGTTGCCGAATGTTAGGGTGTTTTGTGTCGCTAGGTTCTCGAACGTAGCGTTGGACTGAGTTGGTGCACCGAAACCAGCTACAAGTAGATAAGATGCACGTTATTATTTTGTGCTGTTTTCTTTTTAATACTTTTGTTTTAGAATGGTCACTCTGGCGTGCAAGATGGTGTCGGCTATTTGCTATAGTTCAGCCATATTCTGATATTACTCTTTGGTTACACAATACTTTGCATTTTGAGCGAGATGAATGAATATGATGAATTTTCCGGGAGGTGTAGGATAGCCCCCCAATAGACAGAAAGTCGATAATGGCGTCGATTCTCTTATTCACCAAGTAAACTAAAATAAACAAATTGCTATCTTTTACTAATAGACAGCGCGAGAAAAGGACGGTGATAGATAAGAACTAAGTTAGAGACGTCAAACTAGTTTACGCCTTGGACTTCACCGTGTCTTTAGTCGACACATTTCGACGTGACGTCTATATTTTTGGATGAAAATTTTAGTTAATCTAGATTTGACAGCTGTTATTTATGTCCGTCTCTTTCTTATTTTATCAGAGAGAAAAAGATAGCAATTTTTAGTTTATTTGGTGAGTAAGAGAATCGGCGACATTGTGACTCACGGGGAGCTCTGGATATAAGCATCTCAAATCCGTTCGTTATTCAAATCTAAACGAGAGGCACATCATCCTACAAAACATTCGTTTTACGACTAATATAATAATAATACGATTATGAGACTTACTGGGTTGTGCGCCTCCGAACATCTTCCCGGGTGATGAACCGCCAAAGGCCGCGCCTCCCCCAAAGGTGGCTCCACCCCCGAACGCTGCGGGTGCTCCGAACCCTCCACCTGGACTCTTGTTGAAGCCGCCGAATGACGAACCAAAGCCGCCACCACTAGGGGGCGAGCCGAAGCCAGTTGGTTGTCCAAATGCGGGTTTCGAACCAAATCCAGCAGAGCCACCAAATCCTGGGGCTAGAAATAATAAAAAAGTGCCAGACATTAAAACGTTGTTATCTCTACCACGTCATGATCTATTCTCGTTTAGCTCGTGCCGAAACTAGAGAAGAAGAATTATGAAAAGGTTTTGGTAAATACATACACTCACCGCCTTGTTGTGGTGATCCGAACACAGTAGCTTGTGGGCTGCCGAATGCTTGTCCAGCTGGCGATGGTGTACTGAAACTACCACCTGTTGTGTTGCCGAAGACGGATGATGCTTGGGTTGTAGGTTGTTGGCCTGGTAAAATTAAAATGTATTATACTTATGTGTAATTAGTAAATTCTCTTTTATTTAATATTATTATCAGAGTGGAACAAATACTGTAATATGAACTCGCGCCAGCGCCATTTGCTTACTTGTATCAACGTACGACACGTTTTTTTTTAACGCATAGTATTTGCACCAAATGGTTGATGTTGAGGTTACAACTAATGTATTTCACAGTAGTTTTGTGAGGTCTTTCCTTGGTTAAGTTCTTATTGATTTACTTTCAGCATAAATGAGCATTTGATAACTCATTTGGACACAATATATTTAGCATTCGCATTGATCTATGCACCAACACAACATCACAACCAAACCTAAACCAAGGTAAAAGAAACTATCATTTCTTAAAAATAAATCAATAATTATGTTATTACCAAATCCAGTCGATCCAAATCCCCCATCAGGATTAGCATTCCCTCCGGACCAGAAGTTACTGGCTGGCTTCTGTTGGCCGAAGGCCGTGGCCCCACCACCGCCGAAAATTGCAGCCGCGCTCGGGTTGGCCTGGCCGAATGCAGTCTTAGCGCCGAATACATTCGTGTTGGCGCTGCCGAATACCGAGCCTGGAGATCTAGAGGTAAAAGGATGTTTTAAGGTTAGGTATTGTATAGCTGGCTGAAGCATTCGATTTAAGCAAGGAAGTATCTCTATTTAAATTAGTAGTTATTTAGTTTAAGAGGAAATGCGGTCGGCATTAGTCCATACAAACGTATTCCTCAGTTTCCTCCTTGGATAATGTCACTAGAGCAAATATTTTTTACCATATGATATATATCTACCACCACTATGTCCCTATGTTTTGTTTTTGTCAATAAATTAATTATTAAAAGAACTAGAAACGTTTAAATTTTACAAAAATCGACCGGATTTACCATCGTTTTCAGACATCTGGCAAACAAATTTGACGAATATAAAAAATAAAAGAAAAACATACAGACATAACCAAAGTTTTTCTTAAATTATTACAGAAAAAAATACTAAAATCGGTCCAAATTTGAAGTAGGAAACAGGGGAATACGAAAGTACGATTTCGCTAATATTGCACAGGAGAAATCAATCCGAGATGCAGTTGTCTCTTTCGCGCTCAATTGGGACGGTTTGCGGGAGGGATGGGACGGAAATAAATCGCTTAAAAACCTATTCTTGCAATATTATGCAGCCCGCGTTTCCTCTTAAACTCTTCGGTTACTTGTATTACTTATTTAGTCTTGTTTTTTAGGTAACACCTGTCTAGCAATGAACTGCAGCAGACTTTAGTCAAGGTATATTAGAAAGTTTTTTTTATTATTGTATCGTGAATAATCGCTACCTAACTAAAAGCTAGCTTTAACAAATATGGTTTTAAAATACATACTGAAGAAACGGTTTCTTACCCTCCGCCAAATATACTGCCACCGCTGGTCGGAGAAGGCGCACTTGTGGTAGAAATACTAGCAGCCGCAAACAAATTGTTTTCAGAGCCGCCAAACATGGAGTTACTTTGGGCAGTTGTAGTGGGCTGAGTACCAAACACAGATGCTTGTGTCGTCGGGGAACTTCCAAACACCGAAGCTTGGGCCGTCGGCGTAGGCGAACCAAATACCGAAGACTGGGTTGTAGCAGTAGGTGAACCGAACACGGAGGCTTGTGTTGTGGGAGCTCCAAACACAGATGTCTGGTTATTTGGCGATGCAGATCCGAAAGCTGAAGTCTCTGCCCCACCAAAGACAGACAGTTTCGTTGTACTCGCTGTAGCAAAAATACTCTGTGCGCCTGGAGATGGTGTAGTTGTTGATGTAAACGCGCTGGGGGTATTTGTAGGAGCACTGCCAAATATCGACGCTTGTGTCGTCGCTGTTGCCGTTCCGAATACTGATTGAGTTGTAGTAGTCGACGCGCCGAATACAGATGCTTGTGTGGTAAGCGTCGAACCAAACACTGACGACGTAGTTGAAGAACCGAAGACTGAAGATGGCGATGGCGGGGCAGCTGTAGTAGTTGCAGCGAAGACTGATGGTTGAGCAAATGAGGAACTGAATATCGATCCCGACTGAGTTGCCGGTGCCACTGCTGAACCAAATACCGATTGAGGTGACGGCGGTGGTTCAGGAGACGAAGGTATAGGTGTACTGAACACTGTAGGTTTCGTTGCATTCGCGGCATTACTGAAAACTGATTGAGCAGTGGAACCGAACACTGAAGCTGTTGTCGTGGCTGTTGGAGACGTATTTCCAAATATTGATCCTTGGGACGATGCTCCGAAGACAGAGGAAGGTGTCGGTGACGGTGATGCTCCTGCCGAAAATATGGACCCGGTCGGTGACGTAGGCTTTGGTTGAGATGCAACTGCCGCCCCAAAAACAGACGCGGCTGAAGGACTAGTAGTAGTTATAGTTAAGAACAGTGAAGGTTTAGGTGGAGAAGATTCCAATTCTGTTGGAGAAGTATCTGGTTTCAATGTTGGTTGTTCGAATGGAGGAGTACTTGCTTGCGGTTTGGGAACTGAAATTAAAAAGGGCAAACTTTCAATAACGCCAGAATGGAAATTATTATGGGATAGGTATAATATATAATTATATGAACATTAAAAATAATAGTTCCCACTTTAAAAGGCTCTAGCTTTAAAATGAATAGTTTGCACATTAATTTTAATGCTTCAACTATAAAAATAATTGTTTGCACTATAATTTTAATGCTTCTAACTTCAAAGTCCCCCCGCAATAAGAAATAAAATGACAAATAGAAATCTGAAAGGTAGGTTACGTTATGTTAGAACTGTGACCACTCAACGCACGAGCCGAGCGAGCGAATCGAGTGGTGCTGGGACGGCGACCTGCGAGTGCCAGAAATGGTCAGAAAAGATCAGCCGATCAGTTTTCACCATTTCTTTAATGGGTTCATCCAGAAACAAGTGATTTTTGATTGATTATAATGCGAACCATTATTATTAAACTTAGAAGTATTAAAATTAAAGTGAAACTATTATTTTGTTGTGCATTATTATTGAAGTGTGCCTTAAACATTTTTTATACATCCCCATTATTAATACTTATAACTTACCTGTAGGGGCCGTAGCATTGGCACTAGCAAATATTGACGAAGCATTGGACGTCGAAATGTCAGACTTTTCTAGTACTTTTACTGGTTCTACTTTAGCCTCAATTTTTAATTCAACTGGTTTTTGAGGTTCACCTAGGAAGAAAGTTACGTAATTAATACACTTTTCAACGTTGAGTGAATTTAACGAGCATTAATTAATTAATTAAGATTATCAAATTGAAACAATTTTTAATTATTCTGCAATTTTCAGTGAGCCGTTATTTTTTATATTTTTCAGTAATCTTTAACTCTTGTGAATATTTTACATCCAATCATAGAAATCTGCAAGTGCAACCCATATACGGCGACATTTACAGACTATTATTTATAATATTCATAAGTATGGTAAAAATCTTACTTAGCGTCGGAGTAGCGCTGCTGGCCACAACAGGTTGAGGTGCCGTACCAAATATAGAAGTTTTATTAGCTGTCTGTATAGTTAATGGTTTAGGAGCTTCTTTAATATCACTCACAGGTTTCTGTATTACTTTAGGTTCTACCTTCTGTGGAACATTTTCTTTAGATTTCTCTTTCTCAACCGGTTTAGGAGCAGAGTTATCAGTCTTTACATCTTTCGTGGTTTTCAAAACATCAGGAACATTTGGACTAGGAAGAGGTGTGGACGTTTTCATTGCAAACAGATTTGTAAGTGGTTTATCAGTCTTAGATTTTATGGCAAATGCTTTAGCTTCTGCTTCAGGTTCCCCAGTTTCGCTTGACTTTGGACTAGCGAATATCGATATTGCTGGTTTAGTTTCCGGGGCAAACGCCTGAGGTTTAGGTTCTGGCGCGAAGGCCTGCAGCTTGGACTCTGCTGCGAAAGCTTGAGTTTTAGGTTCTGGTGCAAACGCCTGAGGCTTAGGATCTTGTACAAATGTCTGAGGTTGGAATTTACTGAACATATTGTTTATGTCCGCTATCGGTTTCGCTGTGAATACCGCAGGTGGCGCTGGCGTAGATGTTGCTGCGGTTGTTGTAACTAAAATAAAATGAATGGAAGGGCCTATTATCGATTTTATCAAGGTTAGCACAAATATACAGTCTACTATAGAATTTATTATTATGTTGAAGATAAAGTTTATGGAGGAACGAGGTATAGTGTTCCTCCAACCGGGTGGGTCTTACGTCTGGTGGGCTACTGCCCAACGGTTGATGTTGGGCGTATCTAATTTACTTTACTATCGCTTACCATCTTTGGAAATAGGCATACTAAATAATATACAAAAAGGACTGCCCAGAGATAACTTTCGAACAACTTTAATTAGATCAAAAACTCACATGCAAACGACGAAGGCGAGCAAATATTCTGTCCCATAAACGTATTGGCATCGCTCTTGGCTTGCTTGTTCTGCAGCAAATCTTTGAGAACGCTTCTCGTTTCGGCGGACGCCGGCGCACTGGAGAAACTAAATGCAGGCGCACTGGGCTTCAGCTGCGGGACCTGCGCTTGAGGCTTTGGTGGGTCTTGTTTAGGTTCTAGAAACGGAAATTAAAATAGGTAGCTTTAATAGACTGGTGTTTCATTAATGTGTACACACGGCAAAACCGTTAAGTATGCAGGCAAACAATTAACATTTCGACAGTCCCTACGTATACTATCGAAACTACAAAATTTGTTTTTATTATGTATGTACACCGATTACGTTGAGATTTATGATCAGATTTACGTGATTCTTCTTTAGTTTGATGCGGAATAGTTGCCATTTGGTCCCATAAAAAAATATTATTTTATAACCTTTAAGATAACATAATCCCACACATTTTAAGCAGATAAAATATAAACTGAGATTTTGTAGTTTCGATAGTATACGTAGGGACCGTCGATTTAAGCTCTATGTAGGCAACTGTCATTGATATTGTGATGTAGTTTATGCACTAGAACTGCCCACAGATGCTAAGACCGAGACTTGACCACTAGGCGTACGCAAAACGATGTAATATAATAAAATAAATCTTTGTTCATAATAAAACGCTGTATAGGCTGTTGATTGATGTTTTACTTACCGTCAGTAAACAGTGTTCTAGCGACATTAGTTAGACCCGGTACAGTTGGTTTCACGCCACCAAGAGGAGTGAAGGATGGCACATTGATAGGTGATTGTTTGAAAGGTTCTGGTTTTGCTTCAATTTTTGGCTCGACTTTTGGTACTACAAATGGTTGTGGTTGAACTAAAATAAGAACGTATTAAATAAATAATTAAACTATCGTAAGGTTTGGTTTTTGCTTTAAACATATGCTCACGAACCGTTAAATTTAGTTGCATGCTTGTAATGTTCTGTGAAGAATTGAAGTAAGTTAACTTCAATATTTCAACAAAGGCGAGTTTTAACTGGGTAATAAGGGAAAATAAAATACAACTATTAATTTAAAATACTCACTTCCAATCGCAGCTGAATGGGACATTTTAGCTGAGTAATTCTTACATTAAAACTTGAAATTTATCCCCTTAGCAGTAATCGTAGTGTAAAGTTATGCAAAGCTTATACATAAAAAATGTATGGTCACAATGACGTTAAACAGCATTATAACTTTACACAGCGATTATTAGTAAAGCGGTACTATGATGGTAACACAATTTGAATGTTGAAGGATGAGAACTGGGTGTTGTGGCAACTTCGGAGGGGGATATATCCAGCAGTGGAATACGACGCTGACTTGATTGATTTTACAGATATCATTAAAATAACTTACCATGTTTGACTTGTGGTTTAACATCAGGCTCAGTTTTAATGACTTGCTTAGCAGGCTGCACTTTCTCCTTCAAACTCTTTTCATAATTCATCCTCATTGTTGCTAAGTGCTGTCTCATTTCAACATTCACGGGCTTGATCTTGACTGTCTTGTGGTTAGATAGCATATCTCTTAAGGCATCAAGTTTTTGTGAGGTTAGAAGTGGCTCTTTCTTCTTACTGTCAGTGGTATCAATACTCATATTAAGTATGTTCTTCGTTAATTTGGAGAGAGGGTCCCTGTGGAGTTATTTATGTTGTGTGAAACTATTTTACCTACATATTCTTTTGCGGAATGAGCTTAAGGCTTCTATCGTGTAAGTTTCTGGAAGCGCGCGTCTTTTCAACGAACGCGATGCGAGGACACGCCGTGCAAGCAGTGTCAGAACCGTGTGCACTTCGAGTGACGTCAAAACGCTACAAAGAAATGAAAACCTAACGATAAACTAGAAAAAGAAACTCGGCGGTGGAGACGGCGTCTATATGATGTTAATACAGTGTCCAGTCGATGCCGGGCCCTGGTGTGAATACTGTAGTCAACTAAAAAGTAACATAAAAACAGTTAACAGAAATAAGAAAAATGCAGCTGATAATACCTTTTCAAATTAGTGAGCGTACAGGCTCTGATATTCTTAGTCGGGTAAGTCCGTCTGATTAAGGAACGGCCTCCAGACAGATAAGATTACATTTCATCAAAAATCTGTTTAAATTTTAAAATACTTCGTAAAGCTCGTGCTTCATAGCGAGGTTGACGTGAACATGGGCGGGACGTCACACTCGTTGAGCGTGTTTCTTAGTGCGTTCGATGAACGTGTTTATAATACAACTTGCTTGTGGCTCAGTATCACTTTATTGCTATACACATAAAGTTTATATTTCTATATTATAATAAAAAAATAAAACCTACTTGTTCCTGAAGGGCGTGCTTCTCAACAAGGATGTCGACTTGAACATGGGGGTGACGTCACACTCGTTGAGGGTGTTCCTCAGTGTTCGTAGTACGGCTTGCTGGCGACTCAGTATCTCTTGCTGTTTAACTAGTGGTTGGTATACGTCATCTAGGATTGGGCGGATCATGCGCTGGCCTGGTCTAGGAATATAAATTGAGAATTTAATATTCTGAATGGATAAAAGTTTTACAAAAACCATGCCTTGAATTTTTTTCTGCGACATTTTTAAGTTTTTATTAAAGCAGTTGATAAATCATTGATATTTTTTAAATTATTTTAATTCAGTTAACTTGTGGAACATGCGTCAAGACAGCAGCAGATATTGCTGATAAACTTCAAATCATATTTTTTATAGATTAACGGCTAGCGCGCACTGCCTTGCGTTTTTTTAACGTGTAATCTGTGAAGTATGGAGTGTCATAGAAGAACGCGCACTTCGAATTATTCACTGCATACTAATTTACTTGTATTATTTTATTCGTTGCGGTGAAAAAACGCACCACAAGTCACCGCACCGCAGTGCGCGCCCGCACTAACGCAAGACAAAATCCAAATTTTACATATCTTTCGTGTCGTGTAGTATACAGTTAACCTGTAAGCCCCGATATCAACATATTTGCGAAACGGCTTTGATGATAGTACCGACAACACACAGCCGAATACTTCTTTCAACCACTTACTTGTTAAAATGTGGGTCTCTCGATACGGCCTCGTTCCACTTATAGTCAAGCGCCTTCTGAGCCTGTTCGAGTTGATTTTGTACGTAGTAAGCCAATTTCTTCACGGACGATACGCGTTTTGTTGTCAGTGGGTCTGCTTGCGTCCATTGATGGCAGTCTTTTGCACTGTTAATTGTGAATGTAAAGAAATATATATATAAAAAATGTGACACTAATAGGCTGTTACTGTTTGCAGCTTAGAACCAAAATAAAGTTTAATAGCGGGTTTCTAAATGAACATCATAATAACACCGCATGAGTGAACTTCAGTTTCCCTTGTATGATGGCACTGTGCAACTCATCGCGAAATATTCCTTTCTAAGGCCCGTACTAATAAACAGCTCTCATTTGAAAGATCCTTCTTAATAATTTTATTCATTATGGTGGCGATAACCCGGTAGGTTGGGGCGTTCGCGCAGATAGCTTCATGCTCTAATGATATACTAGCCGCTTTGCGATAGTTCCGACCAGGGTTGCCGAGTTTTGTTATTAAAGATGTTACCGTTAACATTTACTGTAGAAAATGTTGCCAAGATTGTGATAGTTTATTAAGTTGTTAGGTTTAGTTTTAACATGATAAGATATATTTAAAAAAAAATAGTTAAATCTATGGAATTCTACTTCACGGTGGCTGCTGTTGGAAGACCTCTCAAATGAAAGCTGTCTATTAATACGGGCCTAATTTGTTCCGCATCTTGTGAGTTGTAGTTGAATCTCGCGTTGATGAAATTATTTAGTTTTAAATAAAGAAGCAACTTACTCAGCATGCGTCCGCGCCTCAGCAACTACAGCGCATGCGCGGACCAGCTCTAGTTTCAGTTGTACGATGGCATTGCGCAATTCATCCGGTGAACATTCCTTTCTCAGTTGTTCCGCG
Source organism: Amphipyra berbera (assembly GCA_910594945.2). NCBI lineage: Eukaryota > Metazoa > Arthropoda > Insecta > Lepidoptera > Noctuidae > Amphipyra > Amphipyra berbera. The sequence goes on from OU343125.1 coordinate 12,366,572, forward strand.
TCTTGTGAGTTGTAGTTGAAACTTGCGTTAATAGAATCGATGTCGCGTTGCAACTGTTGAAGATGTTTAGTTGTGTATTGAAGTAATATTTTTGTGTAGTCCTGTCCTCACAGCTTAGCTGGATTTGTTTAACAAAATACGATCATCGCAATTTGTTCGATGCAATGGAAGTAAGATGACAAACTAACGGTATTAGATTATAGTTATTAAGGGTTCTAATTCCAAAAAAAAACAAACAAGAACTGGCCGTTCGTTTTCAGTTAAGTATTTGGAGTAGGGATGGGCCGAATATTCGTAGGTATTAGGCCGATTATTCGGTAAAAGTGCCGAACATTGTACCGAATAATCTAGCGTTAAAAAGTTGCATCTATGCTTCTATGAAGTAGTCATATAATTACATAATTGTATCCTATTTATCGTCAGTTTTATGGAAAAATGTCCAAATGTTCGACCGCTTCCTTCCACTCATTTCATTGTTTTTTTGGCAATTTACTAAGTTTTAACGATTTTGTACACAAAAACAAATGCACGTGCCAATGTTTTGTCGCTAACTAGACGAAGCAATAACATTCCGGTGATAGCGCCGTCAGTGGTCGGAAGGGTCGCGTGATTCAATGCGTTCGACGAGACTTGAATATTTGCAATGCATGATAAAGTGCGCCCTCACGATCATTCGGCCGAATGTTCGGTTTGGTACACTTTTAACCGAACATTCGGCCGATTATTCGTATTCGGTGAAACCCTTATTCGGCCCATCAATGATTTGTAAACCATTTTTATTGATAAACGTCTCGGATATTATAAAGGAAGAAGAAACATCATATAAGCTCACCCTCGCCTGAGTCTCTCTAGTCTTAACCATAAACTTGTACAGCTCCATTTGAAAATCATTAACTTCTTTGACAAGCATATTCTTCAGTTCTTGGTTGGCTTTCATTTCGCTGAGTCTCTCTTGTTCTGCTTTTAAAGCGGCGTTTTCTTGAGCTTGCACTGGCTGCGGCTTTGGAGTCACGGGCCGAGGTTGTGCCTGGTGAAGTAAAGAATCATTTAGTTGGACGAAAAATAATTATGTAGATCCCAGCATTGGAGTGGCCCACTCTTCTTGTGGGTGTTATGATACATGATTTAGCCACCTAACTCATAGTAGTTATATAATGAAGTGCCCATATACGTCTTAAATTATCTCTACTCTAGAACTCCAGAGCAGAAAGCAGTAACTACATATTTTGTACAAAATATTACCATATTGTGTCAACCAATCTGTTCTCTCTTGCTCTAAGATGAAAAGTGAGAGAGAACACGCGTTTAGGCGAAGAGTGGGGCTCGTCTTCGTTGAAGGCACTATGAACTGTTTTTCCAATTGATATTTATTTATTAAAGAGTATTAGGAATTATTGCAATTTAATTTATATTATTATGTGTACCATAGTTACTTGAGGTGTGGGCTGAGCTACTGGAATAGGTTTTATTTCTACCGGCGCTGGTTTTTGTTCAATTTGGACTGGAGCTGAAACAAATAATATACTAATCATGTCTTGGCTGTAGTTTACATTTGTCTAGTAAAAAGCTTTTTAAATATAATTGCGTTTTCAGTGTTTTCGAACCACTAATCGATTCTATATCTGTTTACTAAAAGGAACTTAAAGGATGACTCACGCTAGACCGTGTCGGGTCCGAGCCGAGTGTCGGCCGTAGCACGGTCAACTAATATTACATATATTTTGTCTCGGTTGCCGCTCTGTATAGTGTGATTGTGTCCATACAAAATATATGTAGAATAGAATAGAATAGAATATACTTTATTGTACACCAAAATTGTAACACAGCTCTTATACAATAACAAACATTTAAGGGTACAATGGCGGTCTTATCGCTGATAGCGATATCTACCAGACAACCTTTGGATGAACAGGAAGTCAATGAATAAGATAGAGGGGGTAGTCCATGGTGTACTGCTGCAAAATATATACTACACACCATACATAGACATAATACTTACATATATATATATATAAATATTGTAATATATATATATATATATATATATATGATATACAATTATGTGATAGGGAAAACAAGATAGATTGATGATGAGGTACTGATTTATGAGGAATTAGAAACGTGTTGAGAGAAGAAATGATCTTTAACTAATTTTTAAAAATAATTCAGTGACTGAGCTTGTCTTACTGACATCGGCAACGCATTCCACAAGCGTACAGCTTGGACTGTGAATGATTTGTCCTAGAATTTGGTAGAATGCGAGGGCATCGAAAGTCTCAAATTTTCCGATGATCTTAAGTCTCTAGTATGAGTGTCATGAAGGAACTTAAAACGTAATATTAGTTGACTCGGCTCGGACCCGACACGGTCTAGCATGAGTCATCCTTTATTCGGACGACAATTTAAAATCTAAGGCAGGTATGCAAAAAAACTGCCACATTGAATACCTGCAGCAAATGCTTGTGTTTGCGACTGTGCGTAGCTGGGCGGTTTGGGTATATTTATGACGTTCGCGTACTGGGACGATGGTGCTACAGGTAGCGGCTGCGGCTGTGGTGGTGGAGCTAGTTGTACCGGCTGCATAGTTTGTGGCTGAAAGGAACGGAATAAATGTAATTAAAAAACCCCTAAAAGGTTGATTTATACTATACGATAATAAATTTATATGACGAGGCTCCGATGATCAGAAGAAGGCGAGATTACCATCAAACAAACGGCAGCAGACGACTGGCACCAGTTAAAGTTTTAGCATATACATACTTGCTAAATAAATTATGTAGTTTTCTAAAAATCCCAAACAAAATTACCTTCGGTTGAACGACAGGGACAGGAGCTGGCGTCGGCGCAGGCGCAGCTGGGGGAGGAGCTTCTCCTGGGATCACACTGTTTAAAAATATGTAAGATTAAGAAACAATACTCAAATCTCAATAAATACACATAATTTTTAAATGAATGCTTTTTACTAAATCATCCCTTTATTAATAAACGCTAAATAAAGTTATGTCATGAATAACGTCAATATAACCATACACTTTTTATGTATAAGCTTGTCATAAGTTTATTCAACGTTTATTAGTACGTCCGTCAGTATTTAGAATATTACAATAACAGGTCAAATTAAAAAAAAAATGTGTAAATTCATTTGATAGGGTAATTTATCCATCTTACTTTGTCATCACAGCGGCCGGCAACACCAGTTGTTGAGGAGATGTACATAATTGTTGAGCCTGCTTGTTCAAGTTGATCACGTTGAATATAGTCAGCAGACCAGTCTGTGACACGACGTGTAGTAACGGCATATGAGGCAGTGTTGTGTTCTCATCTGCAATAGAATATTTTAAATAATAATATGGAGCAACAAGTAAATGGAGTGCTAAAATAGCGTGAACGCTTGACGTCTGTCGATGCCAATGGTAGCTATGCTGCATGGCGTCAGCGATTATCTAATGTAAAAGGTTTCTTTCTTCTCAGACACATCACACATTTCAATGAGTACTCTTGACTTCTCTTGACAAGTTCATCACTTGTCAAGAGCAGTGATGTTTAAAACAAAGCACAATTAATTATTACAGACATCACGCACGCAACCATAGATGTTTACCTACCTTTTTACTAATGGCAGTCAGTTTATATAGCTGTAGTTATAGAATGTACTTTTTGAGATTATAGAGTTCAAGTGGCGTTCTTGCGGTGGCGGGCCCTCAGCCCGGCCCGCCAGACTGATTTTGAAGGCGTAGGGCGACACAATGTGGTCACAAGTTATCGAATACTTATAATACATCAGTTGTGTACCAGATAATTATTTTATTTTCCCCTAACAGAATATTTTTGGAAATAGAAAATGAAAGGGATAGTGACTGTGAGAGTATTAAGCAATTAGGCAGATCCAGATTGAGAAGAATAAATATAATTATGCTGAACACTCCATTTGTTTACCACTACGTGACCATAAAATATACATACCCCACTGCAACTGATGTGTAGCACAGGTATCAATACAAATGCCCACAGGATAGTTCTCCTGTTTCTTGTCTGTTAGAGGTAGCTCTGGCCTTGCTTCATCAGTCTACAAACAAAATGATTATTTTTAGATAAATAAACATACGAGGGAATAAGGTTTGGTGTTCCTCTAGCTAAGAGCTACCTGCGATGGGCCCCAAGCCCAATGGTTGATGACGTCCGAATAAGTTTAACAATAATACCTTGCTCTCGCAATGCTGGGTTTGATTATAATAGAGGACATTAGCGATTGTGTGTCGCTATACACAATAGAGATTATAATTAATACGAATCATCAATATATGACGTAAGACTGCCTGTTTGAATGTCAAGCTCCAGGTGTGCTGATAGAGGTCTTGACTGATGATTAAAACCATTAGACTTCAATATACGTACTATATTGCGATAAGTAGCTGATTAACAATAAAAGACGGCCGGTGCGCGTGCGCATGCTAAGGTATCGGCGGAGTGTCTAAATTATTTTTGTATTCTTCCCACTCATGTTCATGGTTTTTTGGACATCATGTATATGACCAAAGTATCCCAGTGTTCAGAGGGTTGTCCAAGTGTGTCAAGAGTCCTTAAATTTTTATTTGTGACACTGTTCAAACTAATTTATCTTCCTATAGATTTAAGGGAGGGTGCTCACGCATGGCTGTCTATGGAATGGACCAATTATTTAAATAGATAGTTATATTTAATTAATTAATATTATTACCTGACACCATTGAACCCAGTTAACCCCATCAGCGGATCCAAGAGTGGCTATCTCCATACTGTTTGATGATGACGACATTATGACATTCCTGATGAAAAGAAATAAATTAATCTTTTATTAATGCAATTTAATGAAGTAAAATAATTGCCTTTAATGAGAATTTTATATGTTTAGAAAACTTTCAATGGAATAATAGTAATGTATAGAATTATATTCATACCATTGCGCTAATCCTTGCAGGTAGTAGTACCAGGGCCTGTTGGCCCCCATGCTGTAGCAAATATCTTCGTAATTTTGGCAGCATGGTTGCCCAGCTTTCGGGGTATTTATAATGGTTACAGCTGGAAATTAAATTGTTTATATCATTAATTTTCATATATATATCATGTTCTTCTTAGCAAAGTGCGATTAATAAGAATGTTTTCTTAAAGTTTAGAAATAAAGGTTTAACAGTGATTATTGTCTAATTTCAACAGTAATAAAAACCATAAGAATAGGTTGTTGAAAATAGCCTGGAAGCTGGCTCCCAAAAGGCGCTACCGTGGAGTAGAATACCACACATACGACAACTTTTTATTAAATCTGCCTCTCATGTCACGTTGAAACAAGAAGGAAGCAGGAAGCTCTCAAATGAAAGTTCTTTATTAATAAGGTCCTTAAATATCAAAGTAAAGTATATACCTGGGCGACTGCCATCCGTAGCATTTTTATACACAACAGCAAACTGAAATGTAGATATCCAGTACACAGCGAGTGCTTCTACTGGTGAACTTTCAAATAGGTTTGGTGCAGGAATAGTCTTTGCTGGGGTAAGGTCCGGTTTATATTGGCTAAGAGTACCATCATTGTTGCCGGTGACTAGCTGCTTGCCCTTCGGACTCCAGCAAAGGCATCTAATGAAATAATTTAAAATTCAACAAACATAGTGTCAGAGTAAATCGTATTTGGCAGAATAAAATGTATGTAATTGATTGACTAGCATTTTATTGAGTAATTTAATTACTAAACAGGTTTTCATCTCAGCTTTTTAATTCACAATTTGAGATTATTTGTTTTTTTGGCCGTGTTTTAAAAGTACATATACAGTATTATATAATACTAGCGGCCCGTCCCGGCTTAGCACGGAATTTTTTTTATTTATGCTCCGCTCCTATTGGTCGTAGCGTGATGTTATATAGCCTTACCTTCCTCGATAAATGGACTATCCAACACAAAAATAATTTTTCAATTCCAACCAGTAGTTCCTGAGATTAGCGCGTTCAAACAAACAAACAAACTCTTCAGCTTTATAATATTAGTATAGATTTATATTTGTTGAGTCATTTGTATGCAAATATGAATATAAATCAAGCTAGAAGTGCAATAGTAGTCATACCTAGCCTTAGAAGGCACCTTCTTGACTTGAGAAGTGCTAACTTGCGACACCAGCAGAGTGCCGTCATAGAAAGCTATGGCAATAGTATCAGGGATGCACGGGTTCCATTGTAAAGCAGACACAAATGTTGATGGGTTCACATCACTCCTGATAGCCAGTGCGGGTGATACATTCTGAAAGGAAATTGTTATGTAAGATGTTTCCAACAAAGTGATTCATATGATAAGTATCTATAAACCCAAGCATTTATTATTACTATGTACACATCACACATATTGCATTACAAACATAGGATATTTATTTTGAATTAAAATTAAATATTGTTTTAAGAAAAATGGGTTTTTCCATGTGAAATTCCTCAGCAGCAGCCCGGTGTCTGAATTTGTGCTCGGTTAATGGCAATAAACTCACCCCCTATTACATGGGACTAAAACATAACAGTGAAATGAGGGTGTTCACCCCTCCAACCTCACCCTTACCCAAAATCACTCAAAATTCACCTCTGCCCAACCCTTTGTGGAATACAGGCTTGCTTTAAGCCATAAGATCACCGTTTATACTGTTTTTAAAATTATGCACATTCCTTCTATATTTACTTTTAGTGTTCAGTAAATGATATCTATCTATCTAAGGCAACATGTACAAGAATGTAAAAATTTTAAGTATCAGTCTATTTCTAAAATCAGTCAGGTCATTATGTATTATGAACAATACCCATGAGGATATTAAACAGAAAAATGGCAATAAAATACTAATGATTTTTAACAACTATCATCATCATCCTCCTAGCCTTCTTCCCAATTATGTTGGGGTCAACTTCCAGTCTAGCCCGATGCAGCTGAATACCAGTATTTTACATGGAGCAACTGCCATCAGACCTCCGCAACTCAGTAACTAGGCAATGCCGCTATCCTAAGGTTAGACTGGTTGTCAAACTTTCGGACTTCTGACTAACCGTAATGACTGTCATAGGTATTCATATGATACCTGTGACCGACTGTATAACATGCTCTCCGAAGCACAGAGGAGCCTAGATGTGTAACGAAGGGTCACCCATCGACGGACTGATCATGGCAACCACAGCTTAATCTCGCAAATCATATGATCAGTGTGGTTGTTAATTAATATTTCAACAACTAATCGTAAGTTTTATTTCTTATTTTTTTATTTAATATAAATATCAAACACAATAATAATTCAATATAATATCCAATTAGTTACCTGATTTTGAAAGTCAGCAATCTTATAGATGCATAACAGCTGACCACCAGTAACAGCTAATAGTTCTTGATCACAACTAGCAGCAATGTGTGTTGGTTTCTCTTGAAGTTTTATGGTCATGTGCTGTGGCTCACACTCCTTGTCAATCAGTTGTTGTAAGTAATACACTGTGAACATAATATATTATTACACTATATATAATTCTAGCTGTGTCCTCACGGCTCCTCCCGTAGCCTATATTACTCAGTGATAAAGTAGCTTTCTAACGGCAAAAGAATTTTTGAAATTGGTCCAGTAGTTTTTAAGTTTTATTGTTACATACAAAAATCCAAAAATACAAATCTTTCCTTTTTATAACATTAGTATAGATTATAAATGTGAAAGTTTGTGAAGATGGATATTTGTTACTCAATCACGCATAAATGGGTTAATAGATTTGTATGAAATTTGGCACACAGGTAGACCATGTCCTGGGTTACATAGGACACTTTATAACACGGTAGATCAAGTAGCTACCCTAGGATGTGAGTGAAACCGTGAACAACAGTTAGTTTAGTACAAGCATGCACAGACCGCGGGCCACATGCAACTCTTTGTCAATATACTTGCGGCCCGGCAGCGAATTAAACTCTTATGCGTTCTTAGAAAATACTGCAATATTTTAAGTTAAGATCAGTGAATATAATTATGATTTTATTTTTTTAAATGCTCCGTGTACATTTCTTTTTACCTTAAACTTCATTTCAACTTTTTTCGTTGTGTTTATTTATGTTGCCCCGCTTTTAGCTCACAGTCTACCCATCTGGCCCCTAGGCTTAATAAGCCTGTGCATCCCTAGTGTAGTATGAGGTATTGGTAAATCGGTGTAATGTTTAAAAGATGATATTTTAACAATTTCTTTACTATTCTCTACTGCTCTACTCATTCTTTTCTTGTTCAAAATGCATAGATACCTGTTAAATTCCCATCTGGCGAAGCAATGAACACAATTCCATACTTGCTAGCGCAGGCAACCAAGTTGTATCCCCGGTTAGGCAGTGAGTTGGTTGTGTTGAAAACTTTTAGTTTACGTTGTAATTTGTATAGAAGATTCTGCAATGAAAATAAATTAAGTTTTGTATTCGGGAAATATAAATAAAAAGGTAAATATAATTTCCTGTCTTACATGTTAAATAACCTATAACATAAGTGCAAAAACGATACTATTCAATTAACGATATTAACTTTTTTCAAGATTTTTAACTTTTTATCAAAGTAATGTTTAAAATATTGTAATAATATTGATTATAATTCAAATTAGAACTACTGTTGAAAAGGTACACTTTCACGTACCGGTTCGTCGACCGAATTCGGCCCAAACACCACTTCCATTTCAACGGACTATGACTCTATTGCACGTAGATGTATGCAATATTAGTTTTTCCTTCTATCTTTACACTATAATGGATTAAATGCACTATTTTTTAACGTTTTTATCAGAAAAAATTACGTTCTTTCCAAAGCTCTTAACTAAATCTGTCAAAATCAAAACTCGAAATGTCAACTGTCATTTGATTTTTACACGGTTTCCAACTTCATAACTTGGATACTTGACTTTTGAGTAAATTACATTAACTACACGCCACGCCATCACGCCACCACGTTCCACGTAACTTCTTCGAAAGTATGATGTTTAATGTTTGGTACCAAACATGCCCCGCCTTCAATCGCTAAGCTTGGTTAGGCCTATAAACAGTTATTTCCAATTTAGGAACTTGTATTTCCTCTAGGTCTAGAGTAATCTCCTTGCAACTCAGTACTCGAGAAACTGCATTTTTTTTTCGAATAACTCTCTTGTCAGATAGCGATTTTGTAGGTACATAAGGGGATATTTGTAGCTGGTGTCGATATAATGTTTGAGTTATTAAATATGTTTTAATATCAATAAAACATTTTCCCTGCGTTTTATCTTGCCTTCTGTGCCATGGAAAACTTTCTAATCTTAAAGTTAGCTGCACATTCGAATTTGCGACGTGAATTCATGATTCACTTAGCGTGAATCATGAATTTCCCTCATAAAAGTCGGTTAATTACGTGTAATTTTTTCACTCTTGCACAAATTTAAAAAGTGAGACATGAACTTCCATAAAGATGCGTGTCTTTTGTGAACTGAAACCGGGCATTTATGCCCGTGCCACGCGCCTAAAGCGCAATGTGTTGCGAATAGGTGCGTACCTAGTTTTATAAAGTCATCCACTTTCGCGTTCTCGCCTGGTTACGGATCTTTGCAGCTTAATGTGGAGCTATGAGTTAGGTGCCATTTATCTTTTTTGGAAGTTTTGTCATGAAAAAGTAAACACTTGCTTCGGTGGATATTGTGTATGGCGAGATTGCGAGTTTTTTTATAGAGATCGACTACCACAACCTCTTCATTAAAACCCTCTATGATATTGGAGTATGAGTACCTTATGATTGAGAGTACCTACAGTTGGTTAGTGTTTATTTATGCTCAAGTCACCTGTTACGATAGCTTTATAATAACTTCCGATTGAGAGAGGAATTAATAGTAGGTATAAGTTATGCGAAAGAAAAGACACTTAGATCTATACTATAAAATGTGATAAAATGGTGATATCTTTATGTACCTTAATTTGATTTGGGTACCCATTATTTACACAAATAGGTATACATATACATAAGGGTAGATGTTGAATATGTTAGCGAAATTGTGGTTTAGTAGGTAGATGTGTAGTATGAAAGGTGAATTTTTACATAAAAGGAGATAGATTTATCAAATAGTTTATTCACTCGGGAAAATTAAGGAACTTTTTTACAAGCCAGCCGAGAGTGGCTTCTGGGATCGGCAACTTAAACAGATTATAGTAAAACATGTATCTCCATGATTCCACTTTGTACAGATCCTTGGGATTAGCATCCGTCAAAGCTTTGACGAATGTCTCTATGATGTTCTCGTCTTTCAAAGAGTCGTATCTTGCGTGAGTTGATGCTGACTGCAAATAATTAGTGAGCGTTGTGATCCTTGTGCCGTAAAAGGATTTCTGTTCGTCATTCAAATGTTCTAGCATTGTGTGTCCTTGTGCTCCTTGATTTGCAATCAAGTTGCTGGAGCTAACGAAACCACCTAGAATAGAAAGATACATTTCGATTATCAATCTCCATATCTATACTAATATTATAAAGCTGAAGAGTTTGTTTGAACGCGCTAATCTCAGGACCTACTGGTTGGAATTGATAAATTATTTTTGTGTTGGATAGTCCATTTATCGAGGAAGGTTATAGGCTATATAACATCACGCTACGACCAATAGGAGGGGAGCATAAATGACAAATGTTGCAAAAACGGGAAAAATGTCCACCCCTGCGAAACCGGGACAGGCCGCTAGTTTTTAATAAAAATATGCATGTATGTTTATAGCAGTCTCTTATTATAAAGTGTTGGTAAAACAGATAGTAGATGTACAGAATGTATTTTTCTTTTTTTATAGCATAACATAACATCACGCCTGTATTCCCGAAGGGCTGGGCAGAGATGTATAATAACACCCTCATTTCGCCGTTATGTCTTAATCCCATGTAATAGGGGGCGAGCCTATTGCCATCAACCGGGCACAATTCCAAACACCGGGCTGCTACTGAGGAATTCCACACGGAAAAACCCAATAACACAGCCCGACCCTTTTTTTCCGTTAGAAAATCCTCATGGATGTCCCTCGCCCGGGGAAGGCGAGGGGGTCTGCCGGACTCTTACCGGCTAAAAACCAACGGTGTTCCTTCTCCTGACCGTTCGGCCGGGGTCGCGGGATTCGCAAAAGCATGCACCGCAACCCCGACAGGTCCCGGTCCGCCAACCCTCGGCGGACCTCTCGTCTGTGGGGCCTTGCCCCACATCCTCCTGAGAAGCGCGCACGGAACACAGCGCGCCGCCTTCTCGGGCCTGTTACGGTCGGGCGGCGGGTCCCATAACCCACCGCCTGCAGGCCACACACTAGGGTGCTGTGCTAGGGTGGCTGGAGGTAGTCGCGTACGCGCGCTCTCCGGGGCCCGGTGCGTCTGGCGCGGGAAGGGAGGAGAGCACACCGCTCCCTCTCCCTCTCCGCTTCCTCCTTGGTCGCCATCACCCCCTCGCAAAAGGAGGCGATGGCTTCCCACGCACTCTCGCTCCCGACCATGGACAGAACCACGGCCGGAAGCGGGAATCGAACCCAGGACCTCACGATCAGTAGTCGCGCTTGCCACTACTAGACCAACGAGGCAGTATTTTTTTCAAACTGTTTTTCGAAAATGTATATACCTGGTACAAAAGCGACGGCACTCAACCCGTGTCTTCGGTGCTCCATTCTCAAAGCCTTCGTAAAAGCCAGCACCCCTGCCTTGCTGGCACTGTAGGCCCCGAAGCCGGGCAGTGGTTGCAAGCCGCAGTGGCTTGCCACGTTGATTATACGGGGCTTTGGTGACCCTGTACTCTAAAATTCAGTATGAATGAATGCTATTAATAATTTGTCAAGAAATATTGTGTCGGATCAGTTCTAATACATTCGTACGGATCTTTCTATTTCCTTTTCTTCATATTCTGCTCTAAGAATATTTTATAGTAGAATGGTTGTTGACATTTTGTGGGTAAACCAATCGGAAGCAATCATCCCACTCGGCGTCTCTTAGGAAATACTAGGTGCAGTAGTTACAGCAGTTTGTATGATGTGGCTGTAGTAAGTGGCAGAGGGACATAAGTAAATTAAAAAAAAACAATTACAGCTGATGCAACAATTTTTTTTACTGATGAGTTTATACATAGATTGATTTCATTATCATCATCATCATCAGCCAATAATGTTCCCACTGCTGGGACACAGGCCTCCTCTCTGTGAGAGGGAATGGGCCGTAATCCACCACGCGGGCCTAGTGCGGGTTGGTAGATGTCACATGTCTTCGAATTTTTGGATCTAGGACATGCCGGTTTCCTCATAGATTGATTTACGTAATGTCAATCTAAAGTCAGCACTTCGATATTGTATTTCAAATTAAATTGCAACCTAAAGAAGTTTATAGAGCTAATATAATAAACAGCAAATTGTGCAGATAAACACGTTGAAATTGATTCATCTGTTTGGGAGCTAATACCACAGATATACACACAGGGAGAAAGGCGTCAACTTATAACACCCTATTTTGCTCTAGGGCCGGGAAAAAACAAACAATAAAAATAAAAATGACAATTTTATTTTTTCTACAAGCACGGATCGTAATCTATACAAGTCCAGGCTTACGTTTTCAATTAAACATTTTAAACAAAGAAAGATATTCATTTTCCCTATAAGCTGATATTATTTTCTGGGCTTACGATGCCCAGCATTTCAGTTGTGGACCATCGTAAACTCAGAAAATAATACGTGTTTACAGGAAATAATGTTTACGAAGTCAATTTCATTTTGAGGAAGAATCCTATTTCATTGTTTGCGTAGAAATCACACGATTATTTGGATGGTATCAAATTTTCTATCGCTGTTATTACAATGCGTACCTGTTCCCGGGAAGCCGTAATAATATAAATTTTAACTTGTTGCCACGGACACCGTTATAAGGACAACAACTTTGGAGGGAATATTACATTCGTACCTACCATATATTTATTATACGAAATGTACTCTCTATTTACTCGTTTATTTAATTTTATTGACGTATCACGCGCCGTTTGATATTGATGTCACTAAAATAAACTCAATTTGTTATTTGTTGCTATGCGTGTAAGTAGATAAAAAATGTCGAACCTACAAAAATACCTACTAATTCAATATTAAGTAATAAATCGTAGTCTGTAGCTTTTAAAATGTTTTGAAAACACATAAACTTGCCAAAAATAATTACGTTATTAAATGCTTTAACGCAGGTACCTACTTAGGATATACGGGTAGGTACTGGCTTTGGAAAAAAAGGTTCAGTTACCTCTAAAGCACTTTGCCTTAAATCCGGAAGGAACGCAGTCACAACTCTCATGGCACCAAGCAGGTTGATGTTGATGATGTTATCTATCATAGTAGGTGTTTGCCATTCATAATCACCAATCGTCATCACTCCGGCGTTATTAACAATCGCATGTAATTCTGAAAAGATCTTTATTTTAGTCATCTTCTTTAATGGTAAATTTGGACCAAATAGTTATTTAATTGCTTCTCTCAAGTAACGTTATAACACCTCCCTACTTTGGTTCAAGCAATGGACTTAGTCCAGTATTCGATTCCACTGTCTAATTCTATTTTATTTTAACTCCAGTGGCCACCCGGTTACAACGTGCACAGAATATTAATTTCAAGAACAAAATGAACGAGTTTATTTGTAGAGGGAGATGGTTTAATTGAATAATTTTGTTTTAGATCAATTTTTGACTATATTAACAATACTACCAGAATAACATCACGTCTGTATTCCCCGAAGGATTGGGCAGAGGTGTATAGTAATAACCTCATTTCGCCGTTATGTTTCAAGTAATAGGAGGCAAGCCTATTGCCATCAACTGGGCATAAATCCAAACTCCGGGCTGCTGCCGAGCAATTACGGAAAATCCCAATAACACTTTGCTCACCTGGGGATCGAACCCAGGACCTTACGATCAGCAGTCGCGCCTGCTACCACTAGACCAACGAGGCAGTTGGCAGTTGGAAATCATGTATAAAATAAACAATGAAACAATAGAGTCACTCACTGTAATTAGGGTTGTCGTTCAGCAAACATTTGACGTAATCTCGAAATCCAGCGATACTCTCCGGGCTAGTCACATCAAGCGCGCAGGGGTGTGCACACAGCTTTCTCAAACCCTCTGCGGCTTTAGTATCGACGCCTTTGTACATTCCGGCAACTGTTACAAGACCTTCGCGAGCAGATCTGGCTGCTATGCTCCAGCCAAGGCCACTGTCACATCCTGTTATTGCCACCACCCGCAGAATCGACATTGTCTTTAATCAGGAAAGGTTCAAGAAAAGCGAAAATATATCAAAGATTTTAACACTGTCGCTGTACTTAAAGACTGCTGTATAAACAATAGTCCAGATAAGAACAAAGTTAGGAAGGAACTGACGTCCATGAACGAGATTCTCGACCGGCTCGTTGCATATGAAACGGGTTTCGAGTTTCGTTGCATATTTACAATGAATATCATGTTTTTTTTTCTCGTGTTACGGTCCATATTGTAAACAAAGTTTATTTTATTTTATTAACATGTATTGAATCCGCCCCTGGTCTTTATATTTTCTTTCATAAATCTTCATCCAATAATGGTTCATATGACAACCTATGCAAGGTTTTGTGTACTTCTCTGTGTACGTGTTTTACTAAGGTCTACTCTGTGTTATAAGAATACATACATAATCCAATCTACTCTCCTTCCTTTACGTAGTTATACTTCTTAGGATAATTTTCTTTATTGATTAAGTTTCTACTCGAAGTCGTAGGTTGAAAACTTGTAAAGTAATAAATGTATCGGATTTATAGTGCCAGAGCGGTGGCTAGTCTTAAAGTATTAAGTGCAATTTCTGCCAGTTGATCCTTAGGAGAACGTTGCAACTTTCTTAACTCTTTATCGAATGGAATCGAAGAGAAATCGTACATAGTTACTATTCAGAAAAGTTACTTGTGTTTTACTGCAATAACGGCAGTAATATTTCAACAATAAGTAAGCTAACTGTACCTACCTAGTATTTCAATATAACTTAAAGCACTCAAACACTATTACTAAAATACGGGTACGAAATTTCGAAACCTTTAGTTCTAAATCAAATTTAGAAGCTCCCAAGATGTTTCGTCCTAAACTAAAATTCGTATAGTAACCGATGAAAATGTCGAATACTTCGACAAAGAGACGCCAATAAAAGAGGATCGTTTCAGCACGAATACCCATCTGAGAGATTAGACCTATTGAACGGAAACAATCTTGTATTTCTGCTTGACTTAATTCAGGATCGGATCTGTCGGCCTAAAAGTGTTTCGCCAAATACACCACAAATAATATTAAACCTTTTCAACCGCATGTTTAAACCGTAATCCAGAATTTAAATGTTACACTATTTTACTAATGCATTTTAATACGTGCTAGTATGTACTCTGGGCGTATTACTTACACGTACCTACATGTAGTTCTAAATAATAAAACCCTTCTGTTAAACGAAACCGATATTAAATCGAAAAACTGTTCCAATTATAGAATAATTGCTCATGGAGCTTTTTTATAAAAAAATATTTAAAAATGTGAATATTTTGGCTTACATTTCCGTGTCTGCGGAATTATGGGGATATTGTAGGGATATAAAATTGTATGAATCGTTTTTGGTCGGCGTATCGGGGCTGTGAATAGATTGGCAAATAACAAAATGTGTCGGGCCTAGCGGGACACGCACTAATTGTGACGTGGCGCGGATATTTACCGTCGCACCGTTCTTTATTTGTTGCATTGATTTTACATAAATTTGCCACCCGACGGGAGGACCGACATAGATTGTGGATGTACCACGATATTGGGATTCAGGGATCAGAGACGAAATCGCAGATAAATTGTGTTCCCTTTTTTGTGAGACGGTTTTAGGCTGTCAAAAGTCGTCCGTATTGCCTAAATGTTTTGCTCTACAAAACAGCTGATCAATCAGTTTCTCAAGAGTAGATCTACTATGTAGTTCTATGGTACAAAGTAGTTAGTAGTTACTCTATCCAGTTCTCAAACTACAACACTGATCTTTGTGCAAAGTTTTCTCGTTAGCCAAAAACTCTTTCCGGAAACTGATAAATCGAACGCGCTCCCTTTTAAAATTTCATTCATCACACTTTTTTAAGTAAAAAGAAGTCCGTACGAGGTTGTGCGGTGAATAGCGGTCATCCGACCGGCACTTTTAAGGAGAAGGGCACTCCGGGGAAATCTGTACGCCCTCGGCACAGTCCTGATAATAGTGTTTGCTCATTTGAGTGTTCTTCTCTCGGATTGTGTTCCACAACGTTTAATAGCATAGGGAACGTGGAGCGCGCCTTTAAGGGGCTTATAGACGAACCAGGAGCCGCGTGTGAGCGTTATGTCAACACGGCCGCCGAGGAAAAGTATCAATTGAGCGTGGTATTAATTTAGCGGTGATGTCATTTAGAAAGCCAAACGCATGCAAATTGTGACACTGACATGATTTTAAAAGTGTAGAATGTATGACGTCATTTGTCTCAGATTTTGAAAAACATGTATCACCAAATATATCTACCACGAATATAGTAGCTAACTTTTAGTGGAACGATTATATGAAGCTTAGCAACAAAATTATGAACGTAAGTATATTGCTTTTTGTCGCTGCCAACGCCTCGGGAGGTTCCCACAATCCATCATCATTCGTCAAAGGCAGGGCTTGCCACTACTCCGCCTAAACACACACTTGGATAATAATTAAGCTGTAAGTATTTTGATGTTACACTTACCAGAAATATTAAGAAGTAATTTACGCTAAATCCAATTTTAATGGAATTGGGTGATTTTAGAAAGATATTGAAAAATATGCATTTTGCAACAAACTAGAGACACTAAGTACCTTCACGTGAACAAGAATGCGCCAAGTTTATTGTAAGGTAGATCTCAATAACATTATTAATATGTTTGTGGGTAAGCGCTTCATATAATAAATTAGTCAGCTATCCGTCTCGGTGTTTTATTGACGTTCCATTTGGCGACGAGTAGGTTTTTTTTAAACCGGTTTCGAATCTAGTTAGCGTGTTACAGTTTATTAAGAATGCCGATTGGTAGGTTAGATCCGTTTGTTATTAGTTCAAAACAATGGCCAGCATATATTCGTCGAGTGAAACAATATATCTTATTAAATGAAATTAAAGATGAATTGTGTGTTCCGCTGTTAATTACGGTAGTGGGTGAAGCTACGTATTCATTAATGTGCGATCTATGTGGTCCCGCGGATCCTGAAACTAAGACTTTCGAGGAATTGGTGCGCTTAGTATCGGATCATTTGGAACCACAACGATCGGAGATCGCCGAGCGCCACATGTTTCGCTTGCGCAGGCAGCGCGTGGGGGAAACCATGACGGATTACCTTCAAGATCTCAAACATCTAGCAACCACATGTAACTTTGGCATTATGCTAGAAGAGAACCTGCGTGACCAGTTTGTGTCAGGTCTCTCAAATAGTGCGATGAGATCAAGGATCTTCGCCGAAAAAAAATTAAGTACAAGGAGGCGGTGGAGCTGGCTCTGGCGTTGGAGGCCGCAGAGAGGCATGCGGAGGTGAGCGCGGCAACTGCCACAGCCACGACCTCGGGTGCAGGCGGCGAAGCAGGTGAAGGGCTGCATAGTACCAGCGCTGCGCGAGCGCCTACAAGAAACGGCGGTGGGCGCCGAGCGATGAACAACTCCGGCCCTAGGGCAGACGGCGCGGGGCCAAGAGGGTCCAACTACACAGCGCCGACGCCCGCGCCGAATCAACATTGCTGGCGGTGTGGGAAGGCACATCGGCCAGACAGGTGCCGTTACATCAATTATAATTGTGATCAATGTAATCAACGCGGTCATTTAAAAGTGATGTGCAAAGATGTGCGCGGTAGTGGTCGGTCTGGTAGGCAAAATTACCTAAGTGAGGATTATTCGGAGGACGAGGATTTGTTTAACATCGAACTGACATCTCAAGGTAACAAACCTTTCTTTATGAACGTAAACATTGACAGTTACGTAATTAAGTGCGAAGTCGATACAGGTAGTCGCATTTCGGCGATCAGTGAAGACTTTTATAAGCAAATGTTTTCAAATAAAGCTATTAAATCCGATAATTTGATGTTACGATCTCATTCAGGTAAACGGATTGAATCTTTAGGACATATTGTTGTTAATGTCAGTTATGGTAATGTTTCTGCAAATGATTTGGCTTGTTATGTCATTAAGAATGGTGGGCGTCCCCTTATGGGCAGAGATTGGTTAAGGGCTCTCAATATTAAACAAATTAATTTTAATGACATAATTGCTGATCCTAGCATTACTCGTTTAGCTACTGAATTTCCTGAAGTTTTTACGAATAAATTAGGTAAATGTAAGAAGTTGCTCCAATTACAACTGACTGATAATGAGCCAGTGTACGTACGAGCTCGCCTCGTGCCGCTGGCACTCCGCGCACGTGTCGAGCGCGAACTTGAGCGGCTGGAGTCCGAGGGGACTATCTACAGAGTCGAGCATTCTGAGTACGGCACGCCAATCGTGTCGGTAGTCAAGGCGAACGGCGACATACGAATTTGTGGCGATTATAAGGTTACTATAAATCGTAAGCTTAAGCGTGAATATTACCCGCTCCCTCGCATCGAAGAGTTGTTTGCCACTTTAAGTGGGGGACAGGAGTTTACTAAAATAGATTTGACCCATGCATATCAACAGACGATGTTGACGGATGATTCACAACAGTGTACAGCTATAACTACGCATATTGGTACTTTCGTATATCGCCGTACGCCATTTGGGCTATCTTGCGTTCCGGAAAAATTTCAGAAATTGATGGAAGAGACGTTGCGGGGGGTGCCAGCCACGGTTGTATTTCTGGATGATATTTGTGTGACGGGTGCTTCGAGATCGGAACATTTGAGTAATTTAAGACAAGTCCTGGGGAGATTAAGAGACATGGGATTGACAGTTAAACTTAGTAAATGTTACTTTCTGCAGACGAGTGTTAAATATCTTGGATTTATTATAGATCAAAATGGTTTGCGTCCTGATCCTAAGAAGGTGGAGGCTATTGTTAATGCACCAACACCTGCAGATTTAACCCAATTAAGAAGCTTTCTAGGCTTACTGAATTATTACGGCAAGTTCATTCCCAAATTAAGTATTTTGTTGCATCCGTTACACGAGCTTTTAAAAAAAGGTATCAGTTGGTATTGGAGTAATGAGTGCAATAAGGCTTTTAACGAAGCTAAACGAGTACTTTCGGGTGATAGGGTGCTTGCACATTATGAGGAGGGGCGGCCGTTGGTGCTATCGGTGGATAGCAGCGCGTATGGTCTAGGCGCAGTGCTGGCGCATCGTTTCTCTGACGGTAGTGAGCGGCCGGTCAGCTGTGTGTCACGCACACTTAATGACGCGGAGCGAAACTATAGTCAGATCGACAAGGAAGCTTTAGCTATATTTTATGGCGTCATTCGACACCATCAGTACCTTTATGGCAGAAAATTTGAATTACGTACTGACCATCAGCCCTTAAGCTACATTTTCGGGGCTAAGATGGGTATACCTCAAACTGCGGCCAGTCGCTTACAACGTTGGGCTGCACGATTAGCTGCTTATGATTTTACAATAAAATTTATTACGTCCAAACAAAACGGGCCAGCAGACGCGCTGTCACGTTTACCGTTAGCACAAGCGTGTCGTCCCACCGATTCAATGAGTTATGTAAACTTAGTTCACGAATGTATGCCTGTTAATTTTTTAGACGTAGCTAAGGAAACTAATAAAGACGTATTATTATCACGAATATTGGGATATGTGAAATTTGGATGGCCATCTGTACCAAGTGGCGAAAACGACAGACCATATTTTTCAAGGAAAAATGAGTTAACGATAGATTTCGGTTGTTTAATTTATAAATATCGCATAGTGATACCTCAAACATTGCAAAATAAAATTTTACAAGAAATTCATCAAGGCCATTTAGGTATTAAAAAAATGAAAAATTTATCCCGTAATTATGTTTACTGGCCAAATTTGGATATAGACTTGGAAAATATGTGTCGTTCGTGTGAGCCGTGTCGTGTGGTACGCGATGCACCGCCCCGCGCCGAAATGCATCCGTGGGAGTTTCCTTTGTTTCCTTGGCAACGCTTGCACGCTGATTTTGCAGAGTATTCAGGAAAAAAATATCTTATTTTGGTGGACGCTCATTCCAAGTGGATTGAGGTACTTCCTATGGGTCGCACGGATGCACATTCAACTATTACGGCTTTAATGTCGGTTTTTAGTAGATTTGGGTTACCATCGCAACTTGTTACGGATAATGGACCACCATTTCTGTCTTATGAATTTAAGAATTATTGTATTAATAATTGTATAAAACATGTAACTAGCGCACCTTATAGGCCGCAAGCTAATGGGGCTGCGGAAAATGCGGTAAAAACTGTGAAAAAGGCAATTAAAAGAGCTGTCCACACGGGCGAAAATGTGTTGCAAGCCTTAAATACTTTTTTATTCTTTTATCGTAATTATGAACATGCAACAACGGGCGTGCCACCGGCAGTGCTGCTAACTGGACGTCGGATGCGGACGCGTTTAGATGCATTACGGCCGGACGTTGCGCATGTGGCGAAAGCAGCGCAGCAACGACAGGTGGCTAACGCAGGGGGCACGCCCAAACCCTTAATCCGTGTGGGGGAACCGGTACTCGCACGTGACTATTCCTCGCGTTCAAATAAGTGGTCTACGGGAACAGTATCTAAAAACACGGGCCCGGTGTCTTACCGCATTGATATGGGAAACGGTGTCGAGTGGCGAAGACATCGAGACCAAATTTTGCCGGTTGGTAACAAGTCGCGGCTTTCTTTATCGCGAGCGAGCATCGGTACTCTTAAGGGGGAAGAAGTTAATAGGGAGGATAATAATATTGATGATGCTTTTGAGGATGCATGTGACGCATCTGGTGGGTTGGAAATGGCTGCTGCGGGTAGCACGGGGCCAGTGAGTGAGCCAGGGTCGGTACCGTGCTCCCCGACGCCGCTACCAACAGGGCCATCTGCCCGAGCATTGCGTGCGCATGTACGCGCACAGAATAAACATAAGTTTTAGCTTAGTTTTTCTTTTATTGGGATTTTAGTATCTTTGTTCATTTTTATTGTTGTAGTATTATTGTTTAGATATTCAGGAATCCTCATTTTAAAGAGAGGAAAAGTGTAAGGTAGATCTCAATAACATTATTAATATGTTTGTGGGTAAGCGCTTCATATAATAAATTAGTCAGCTATCCGTCTCGGTGTTTTATTGACGTTCCATTTATGAATTTAATAAATTTGCAAGCATAAAAATCACATTTGTAACTGAAGCTATTAGAACTATCAGCGCCGAGTTTTCTTATTTGATATGCATTTGCGTTAGTAACTGTACAAAATCAGTACGTGTTTTTCGAACCCTTCCATGAATGCCATATGGTCACAAGTACCAATCAGCTTTGCTAGTTCTGTGACGGAAAATCTCGTAATTCATTATTATTTCTTATGCACCATACGCCCCCACTCATTAACGGGAAACATCTGACGGAACCTGTACATGGCTTCTACTAAAGCAAACCCTGCGTTCAAAGATTTATGTTAGGAAATGTAAAGGTGTGTGTGTACAGCTAACAACTAGGTAAATATAGCTGACATGTTTACCTTTAGGTGGGGTATAAACACAGAAGCTGCTGAGTTCCTTTCTAAACTTAAAATTCCTTTTAGATTATTACAACAGGAGTTAATCGAAAGGTAAATGCGGTGATATGTCATTTGCGTGTGCTATTCTTCTTATTTTTTTATCTCTTGAGAAATTAGCACAAACTATTAGATTTGTACGACATAAGGTTGTCATTAAAACTAATCTCTCACTTCAATGCACAATTCTGCAATCGCTGAATACCTACGGTGGCAATTTACGTGCCACAAAGCCTGCCACCGCCACGGCAAAACAGCCACAAAATATTGCCACCTCGAATTTTTACCGTTATATTTTTCAGTTCATAAAAGTTTATTTGTGCTCGATAGCATGCAAAACCTAGCTCTTGTGAAACGCAGACCTTGCGTAGCCGGCAATCATTCCGCAATATTATGCTACATTTAACTCACCTACCGTTGGTTTTGGCATAAGAGGGATTCGAGAAGCCTTTTACTAAATCTATTGTGTGGAAATGAATTGAAAAGTAAGTGTCTATTTTATTTTTGATTTCATTTATTTTGAAAGAACAATCTTGAAATTTAAACTTGCGTTCATAAACTTTACGTATATAATTAGAATACAATGACATTATACTTTTTAACACAAACAAAGGTGATTTTATACGACAAAAATAATTAATTCTTCATGTTGTTCTGTATCCAGTCTCTGTAGTGGTATACGTTTGTGTAGAGTGACGGCACAGAGGTCCCACAAGGCGAGTCCGCCCTCTTCCCACTTACAACACCCACTACTTCATACTTGCCGCCGTATACCGTCATAAGTGGACCGCCAGAGTCTCCTTTGCATGTGTCCTCGCCGGTGTAACCCGCCGCACACATTTGTCGTCTCGACAGATTTGGATAGAATTTTTTGCACTTCGCCTGAGGTACTAGGTTGACAATAGTTGATTGTTTGATGTTGGATCTGTAGCGGCCGTTTCGACCCCAACCTGCGACAGCGAGGCGAAGGTTAGAGAAGTCCGGGCTGTCGATGTTGATGGACGGCAGGCAGATGGGTCTTATGTAATCTGGAAATGAGAGTTTATTGAAGAGATTAGGTATAATATAAAGAAAAATTGGTTTGGTGTAGCAACTTTTGTGTGAAGATTTTCTTAGTTAGGACGACCCATGGCTTTTTTTATTAAAAACATTTGATAAAACTTGAGTTCTTTCCCGTTGAAACTCAAAAAGAGTTCCTGTGAAATTAACAATAAGTATTAATGTTATTTGGAAAAGTTATTTGAAATCCAACCCTTTCTATAACTTTCTTCGTTTGCTTGTTCACATAACAAGTCTAGAAGCTGTTTTGAACACAAAAGTAACAAAGTTTGTTATTCAGTTGGTTTATATTCCAAATTGCTATACTAAGTTGTTTAATTTATTAACACTAGCTTAACCCGACCTGGGTTTGGGGTGTGACGACATAAAGTCTAGACTTCAAATTTGGTGATAAATTAACTACATTTAATTAAGTAATAGTTCGGTCAAAATATTCATCCTCAAATATTGGCAGAAAAGTAATTTGATTGGCGGGTGAGTAATATTTTCTTATTTGTTCTCATTTAGGAACATAGTTTGTTTTAAATTTTTTGATAAGTATGTATGTATACCTATATTTAGGCGTAGGTGGCGTGACGATCTAGACGTGTTTACAGGGCTGATATGGTAAGAAACGGCACAAAATAGAAAGGTTTGGAAGGCAAAAAGCTTTTGCTCAGCAACGGGACATACAAAAGGATACAAAAAAAATGTATATGTACACTTATTCATCTTTCAATCCATCATGTTTTTAGAAAGGAAAAAAGTGTATCCTTTCCTGTATACAAACTATGCCCATCAAAAGGGTCACAGTTTTGATCGTAAAAAAAAACAAAATCGGTCAACCAAACTTTTCTTTACAAACCAATTGAATTGACCTAATTTTCAAATCCTCTGAGTTCAATCTCTTTAAAAGTAGCTTTAATGTGTTGTTATGACGTTGAAGAGTCTTGTGAAACTAGTTAAGTTTTTTCCGAAAGGACAATTTTTTTCTCGTTTCGAGACAGAGAGAGGTCGCTAATTTTATCCACTACAGTCTCTATGATCACATATTCTATCACGAACGATCGAACGATCACGAATACTCAACACATACAGACTGTAAACGAAATCAAGTAATTCCTTCAAACCTGGTGATGTACTGCTGACATAGATTAACCCGGCAGGGGTACATTTGGATTTAATAAAAAAAAATTCAAGTAGTAAACATGTGTTCTTAAGTTGAGGCATTTTAGCACCCCGAGGGAATTGCGCGGCTATCGCTTGCCGCACGATCATTTAACTCGGGGCGCTAAAATGCCTCACGTTAAGAACACATGTTTACTTCTTGTACTTTTTTTTATTAAATCCAAGTGTCCCCTGCAGGGTTAATCTATGTCAGCAATACATCACGAGGTTTGAAGCAATTACATGATTTTGTTTACACCCTGTACCACGAATTAAGTGCGTGTAAAGCCGGGGTTCACATGAGCGAACGAAAGTGTTACGTATCAAAGTTACGAAACATTTGTTCGCTTGTTTGTACAAATAACAAACATCAAACATTCTGTTCATTTCGTTGAATTTTTTTTCGACGAATTCCCTCGTCTATTTGATTGCTCCAGTACAATAAAGAATTAACAGCTGCCTCATCTAAATTAATGTTCGTTCGTTCACTGAGTTTGAAGATATTGTGTTCATGGTGTTTGTAATTCCGTATTCGCTTGTGTAGGTTAGGCTTAAGTATAACAAAACATAACATAACGTCTTTAATCCCCAAAGGGTTGGGCAGAGGTGTATAGTAACACCCTCATTTCGCCGTTATATTTAAGTCCCATGTAACCGGGCATAAATCCAAACTCCGGGCTGCTACTGAGGAATTTCACACGGAAAAACCCAATAACATTTTGCCCGATCTGGACCCAGGACATCACGATCAGCAGTCGTGCTTGCCACAACTAAAGTGTGGTCGCGGTGCAGGAAGAAATTCGTACAATGACACGTCACTACTTATCTCTGTCGCTCGTGCAGAAATATCTTGCCGTCGCGCTCGCACAGATGCGGTGACCGCCCTCAACACAGATTGCAATTGGTTGTAGGCACAAAGGTCATTGAACGAAATTCTTCCTGCTGCGCGACTGAACTTTAGACCAACGAGGCAGGTTAAGTATAGAAGGTGGCTTACCTGTGTAAGGCGCGTTGCCCTGTATTCTTATCAGTGCAATGTCGTTGTTAAGTTGTTCGTCGTCGTACTGTTGATGCAGCACAAAATTCTCGCCTTTCATCACGATATTTTCAATACACTTCTTTCCTACGCCAAGTACTATTTTGCAGTCTTTTGGGAATGTGCTTTTGTCGTATTCAGCTAGGTAGATGTCGATGCTGTGATTAAAGGTAATTGATTAATTATTTTGGCATTGTAAATATTTTGTAGAATTGAGACAAAAAAAAAATATGTTTAAATTTTTTATGGTTTACGGTACGGGAAGTTGTTAACAATAGATTTAAAGATTATAAAAAAAAAATGATACATGCAATGGAAAATTCAAAAATGATGACAACAATTTTTTTATACTTGATGGAGGTGGAATACCAACATAGAAAGTGTGACAGTGTTTTAGTATTCAAAATAAGAATCTGTCACTCAAAATCTGTTCCTTCAACTCAGAACGTCGGTGTATGTTATTATTGCTTTTGTGTATAAATAAACGTGTTCTAACCAAAATAGCCTCTTGATTTCAACAATACTAGACAGCATTTTATACATTGGATGTTCCCAATAATATTAAGTCCCACCTAATCTCAAGGTTGACCTCTATTTGGTCGGCAGATGTAATCAACGTTTTCTTCATTATTTATATTACTAACTAATACTAACTATAGATAAACTATACTTACTTTATGATCGTGCCTCCTTTATCAAAGACGCAGTGTCCAGCAGTCAGTACGTATCGGGAGCTGATGAGGGATCCACCGCAGTTAAAGGCTTGCCTCTTGTTTCCATAGTCGAAGGTTATCTCCAGAAGCACAGTCCAGGGGAATTGGTCCAACTCTGTTTCTCGGCCACCTTAGAAATTAGAAGAATTTGTTAAAACCTTTTATAATAAATCCATCGCTGGATGTCCAGTTTAACATGGAGTTTATAGATATAGTTTTTGACAAATCAGATTTTTTTAAACTCATCATAATTATGTGGAGGTAAATCTGATAAGGCTGAATTGCTACTTTACTCAGTTCAGTAATTACAGTTACACTGGCTGTCAGATTCTTTGAGACTTCTAACCCAAATCCGCCAGACTGGTATCGGATTTCCACCCGGTCAAGCGAACAAAGGTTAGTTATATGGAGGCATCTTTAAAATTATTCTTCTTCTTCTACATGGAAAGTATCCAATTAATATTTTTATTATTTCATGCCTCGTTTTCGTACAATTCGTATATTCAT
The DNA here is from genome assembly GCA_910594945.2 of Amphipyra berbera. NCBI lineage: Eukaryota > Metazoa > Arthropoda > Insecta > Lepidoptera > Noctuidae > Amphipyra > Amphipyra berbera. Next base: position 12,392,740 of record OU343125.1, read on the forward strand.
GGATTTCTATCATGACTAATCAAAAACCCTAATGGCCAAATAGACAAAATTCTAAAAACATTAATAAAGTAATTGCCATACACATTAAATAGAAATACGTCATCAAAATCGTCATTCCCAAACACTTGATTAATTAGTAGAAATAGGAATCACATGATATTTAGTTAATGGCATTGGAAACTTCATACCACAATTTGCGAGAATTTCTAATGCTACAGAAAATAATAGGTTGTTAATTAAAATGTATATTACGCGATCCTGTTAATTAGTGGTAGGATAGGTAATAGTCACGGAATGTAACTACTGGACTGTGATATTAAAAAGAGTTTCATATGAAATTGTTAAAACGGGTTAAGCCATAAGCTTTTCAGTTTTAGAAAACACTGTAAAGTAAATATTATTGGATTGTCATTAGAACATCATGCAAATCAGCCCGTTTGGGTAATGAAAACTGGCACTTAGTTGACTTGCAAGATTTTTAGCACATAGATAATATCTGTCTGTCACGGACATCTGTTACTACAGAAAACAAAACCATCTAAATAAAAGCTTTAAAAAACTAATTGTCTCCAAATCCTAATAACAGGAACCTCTGCTATGGGTGAAAAATTCAATGGCTGGTGTAAATATTGCCCCTCTTGTAACTCTATTAAAGGTTTGGCATTTAATAATAAAAGCGTCTTGGACGTTCATTAAAATTCTTGAAATTTAAATAAAGATTAAAAGGCACTTTGTCATCTACCATGACTTTCATAATGTTTTTTTTTTTAGTTTTTTTTTAAAACGTTGCCCCACACTAGGATTTCTCCTGTATCGTGGGTGCGTTTACAAACACAAATCTTCACATGCACAAACATCCAGACCCGGAACAACTATCTGTAGGCCATACAAATATTTGTTCCGTGCGGGAATCGAACCCACGACCCGCAGCGCAGGAGCCAATCGCTTAGCCACTGCACCAAACGTGTCGTCAACTCCTTGACTCCTTACTTATGTTACATCCATAATAATATTAATAATTATTGCTCTGAGACTACCTGCTATACGAACTCCGACTTCCACAGGAGTTGCACGTGCCACCCTATGGTGTGGCGTCCATGATGGCCAATCAGAATTCTCGTAAGAATTTGATCCAGTATTTCCAGTCTCAGGTACATTGTCATAATATGACGGTGGTTTTGGCTTATCTATGCAAAGAAAATAAAAGTTGTGCAAAGAGAAAGATAGAAAAGAGTGTCGAAAGAAACTTGCGATATTTAGGCGCGGTGGTGGATTTATAAATAATTACAGTTGACTACATATAAAAGTTAAAAACAAAATTGCTTCCTAAGATATATAAAATAAAACCCATGCAACGTTTAATTAAAATTCCCAAGCATCCTGCACCTGATCAGTCTAACGTTGTACAAATAAAAGTGGTTGCTTTGTTTCAGCTTTCCCGTTAAAAGCGAAGCAGTGAATAGGTAGTGTATGGTAACTTACCGATAATCCTGTCGCTATCAGACGCCTCGCGTCCGCAACATCCTGTTTCAGGCTTCGGTGGAAAGCTTGTTATGGGGCACTGCCTTTGGTTAACATTACCGCCAGAATTACCATGCCCATGTACCGGGAAGAATGGACTCGGTGTTACATATGGATTATTGTTGGCGTTAAAATAGTTCGGGTTCTCTTGATTAGGGTACTGGATATTATTGCTGGTACCAGATCCCCAGTGATTATTGTTAGGTCTGTAGACATTTGGAGTTTCTACATTTGGATAATTATAGCCAGTGTTTGGGTCATCATAATTATTTTGATTACCGAAATTATTGTAATCTGGATGTCTGCTATTAACAGTTACTTGTCCTTGGGCCGCGTCAGAACAACACACCTGAAATTTTAAAGTTAATGTACACATAATGGTATAAATCATCTATATGATTAATGATTAATTTGTTATATAAACAAGGGAAAATCGCTTCGTTTCGTCGACATTCATTACAATTATAACAACATTTTTTCCTACAACCCTATTAATTATTTTTCCGATACTTTTGGTAGCTGTCATCCAACTTTAAATTGTTAATTTTCGAGTAAATATGTTGAACAGCTCGATGGATTCATAATTACACGGTTATTTATGAAACCATTTTATCATGTTACATTCACGCTCAAAGTATTTATAATGACATATTTGGTGATTATCGGTTATATTGGGATAAAATAACTCTTGTTTGTATAAAGTTTGTAATATGAGTATTAAAAGGAATATCAATTGTTGTAATTACGAAGTCTCCTTTTGCGACGGGCGAGAAGCCGAATAGCTTGCTGGACGCCGTGTCTTCGGCTGATGAGCATGGGTATTTTATTATCCAGGCGTCTTGTTCTTCCTTACTTAATTTCCCAAATACTGGACATAAATCTTTTTTTAAGCACTTGTCACAATCTGAAAATCAAAATATTACACTTAAACCAATATGTAAACAGCTGTAAATTAAACACAAATTTTAATGTACATTTTTAAAGAGTTTTTAATGTAAATTGTAATTTTGAAACTTGAGCAACACAAGTTAGCACGCGAATTAATGAATCTATTAAAACTTGATACATATTTAAAAATTCATGACTTAATGATAACAGGAGAAGAAAATTTACCCTCGGATGTGACTGCTGTTATTAATAATATTGCGACAAAAACGATAGCTAAGCAGCTCTTCATTGTGATAACAGAAATATTTCAACACTATACTACAGAACACAATGTTTTCTCATGATCAGACCCTAGTGACTGCAACCGAGTTACTGTAGCATCGTACTCAAATGCTTGTCTAATTATGAGGCAATGAAGGAAATCTGGTTGAGTATTTACTAGTAATTACATGTCGCATCGATGATTGGACTAATAGTTTTGTTTAGTAACATTAATGACATGGCGATTATAAAATTGTCTTCTAAGAAAGAAAACAATACCTCTACATGTTTGTTCACCGAAAGTACACTTACTTATAAAATTTTCCTTATGACACACAAGGAACATTTTATAAGGTACCGTTTTCCTTTAGTAAATAAGGTAGATCGTGGTACTGTGTAGTGCATTTTCAAAGTGCTTTGAGTCCATAGGACCCCATTAGGATGCCAAACACAAATCACAATTACAAGTATCCAGAATTAAGGTAGATTTTAGGGGGAATAGTGAATAATGACCAAGCAGGGTAATATGAGCATGATACTGGTTTGAAAGGGGTCGGAATGACGATGATACTGATTTCAGACCAAACGTATCTCTGGATTCAAAGCTTAGATAGTAGAGCATTTGCATATAAATAACGGTCGCGCTTTCTAAAAACACGTTGAATTACACAACACTTAAAAACGTAGCACTAAACAGAATAATTAAAATTTAAAATCGTTTTTCAATAATGCTACGATTTTGGTTTTCCGACTTACGAAGCGCTCGCCGTCTAGCCGTGTCCATGAATACTAAAGAGGTTAAGTAATAGAAAACAGCACAATTTCAATTAAAAGCAGAAAGAAGGCAAGGCAAAGTCCCAAAGCAGGTACATTTCAAACGACGGAACACGCTGAAATTTGTGGAATTCGCAAAGTGAATTGGAAAGCAGTAGTAATTGGTCAGCACTGTCCGGCTCCAAAAACGGAACCGACGCGACGCACCGCGTCCGCACCGGGATCGCACCGGGCCGCACCGAGCCGCACTGCACCGTACTGTGTGACAGAAACTCAATTAGCAGGGAACTACACGCTCTTTAACATACAGAATCAAACGTTTGAGTATTTGCCGTCTGTTGGTAACAGCTCAAACAAAACACTGCTCTCGTATCTACAATAGAATATTTTAATCTAGTCCCTTTACGAATGTTTGGGTTTGGAACTAATTTGATTTTATCAAGGCCTTACAACCCTATTCTAATAAAGAGTACTAAATAAGTATAGTGCTTATTACAATTTTAATAGCTTTCATGATTACTTTTGTCGTAGGCTTTAAAAATAGAAATAAGTATATGAAAGGTCCGCTGCCCATTTTCAGTGTACATTTTGTAACCTGTAGTAAGTAAACAAAGGCATTGATAATAATATAGACGTATAACATGACAAGTAAGGCTATTGTTTATAATGACATCAACAGACAATAATCTCTATCATGTCAATTAACTGCCGTTTATCGAGCTCGTTAAACTCCAATTATAAGACAGTACATACACACAGAGAGTGGGTGTAGGAAGTTCCCTTGTATTAAGAGTTCTTCGTATCCACGTGGCAGAGTAGGTACCCACTACTAAGTAGATCTTGGTATCTAAGCTTCACGAAGTGTAAACAAGGAAATTATAATTATTGTAAAGTAAACAGTCTTATTTTAATAAAAAAAGAAAGAAATGCTTTGACTGGATCGTCGACCTCACTTGTTCTTGTTGACTGACTCCTCTTATTGACTTGTTGGTAAAGGCTTTTACCCTCTGATGTTATTACGTTAAGAAATCACGTATTTACAAGTTTGGAACTTACTATAGGTCCAACACAATTTTTTTTAGATGCGACGTGTACTCTATAATTACTCTTCTGTACAAAAACACTATTCTCTGTCATCTACTTGGATAAATTATTCAGTCTGAGCAGTAATTTATAAGCCTTAAGTATAACTTAAGCCGGGATAAGTCTTAAGGTATTAAAATGCGGCAGAACTTCGCTGTTCAGTTTAAAGGGACAACACAACTGGCAGCCAATTTAATTTAGATACTAAACACTCTGGAAACGGTCCAAAAACTCTATTAGGAGACGTGGATGGTACAATTTGAAGATATTAGTTGTTCATGAACGTTCAGAAATTAAAATTGAAGTAAGTATGGCTGGTTGAATAGGTACAGAATAGATTTTATTGAATTTTTTTGAGGGTGTGATAAAACTACTAAGAAAATAAAACAAGCGTATGGCCAATGGGCATTAGCAATTACCTTCCAATATGCTTATAAGAATAATTATATATATTAGGGTTACTTTAAATTACCTTGCGAAATGCGATATGTTGGCTGGGTATCGATAACAGACTTCGATTTGAATATTATTTAATAAAAAGGAAGCAGGAAAAGAATACATGAAAGGACTTGGGGGAGGCCTTTGTCCAGTAGAGGGACAGAAAAGGCAGAGAAAAAAATAATTGTACCAGGGTGTAAACTAAATCATGTAATTCCTTCAAACCTCGTGATGTGCTGCTGACATAGATTAACACTGCACGGGATATATACAATCCATATGGATTCAATAAAAAAAATATTATGACAAGTAATCATGTGTTCTTAACGTGCGGCATTTTAGCGCGCCGAGCGAATTGCGCGGTTATCGCTCGCCGCGCGGTCATTTAACTCGGGGCGCTATATAAATATAGGCGCTAAAATGTCTCAAGTTAAGAACACATGTTTACTTTTTGTAATATTTTTTTATTGAATCCAAAAGTATCCCGTGCGGGGTTAATCTATGTTAGCAGTACATCACGAGGTTTGAAGGAATTACATGACTTCGTTTACACGCCCTGTATAGTCCTCTGGTACGATACATAGTAGCGGTTGTAGTAAGTAACAAAAACATTTTTTTATTTGTAATGTGTTATGTTAACGGTACCAAGTAAACCTGTGAAGTTTCGCCAGTTGCTTTGAAGTAAACTTTAAGGTGTTAAAAAAATTAACTCTAAGAATTCTGTGGTGTTACTCGGTATAGGAAACTAATCAACTTTCGTAGAACAACTTTTCGAAATTCGCGTATTCTTTTTACTACCTTCCATACAAATAAAAAAAAAATATATTTGATTTGTACGGAAAACAGTAATAATAATATGCGAATTTCGATAAGTTGTTCTACGAAAGTTGTTCAATTTCCGATACCTAGTAAGTACCTACCCCACAAAATTCTTACAGTTCATTTTTAACAGCCTGTATTTTGCAATATCTAAGCATCGTTGTTAAGGCAATATTCACTCACTACTATACTCTAATTTTAAAATTTTATTATATTAACTAGAGTATAGTAATGAGTGAATATTGCTACTCTCTTCCTCTTAGCCTTTTCCCAAATATCTTGGGGTCAGCTTCCAGTCTAACCAGATGCGGCTGAATACCAGTATTTTACACGGAGCGACTGCCATCAGTCCTCCGCAACCCAGTAACTGGGCAATGCCGATATCCTAAGGTTAAACCGTTTGTCAGACTTTCGGGCTTCTGACTACCCGTAACGACTGTCATAGGTATTCGTATGACACCCGGGACCGACGGCTTAACGTGCTCTCCGAGGCACTGAGGGGTCTCGATGTGTAACAAATGGTCACCCATCCACGGACTGACCGCGGCAAGCGCAGCTTAACCTCGCAAATCTTACGATCGGCGCGGTTGTTATTTAACCACGAGCCCCTGAATATTGCTACTATACTCTATTTAATATAACTTTAGACAAATGAGACCCCTTTTAGCAAGGAATGTATATAAATAATCAGCGTATTTACTTCCAGCGTGGATTCTACACAGTATTATGCTTTTATAAACCTTAACGGTCAATCAAGATAAACTGAAACTCTACTTGAAGAAATAGTTTTCAAGATATTCATGCCTCGGTGGGCCACTTTTGTCTAATGTTATATGAAATGGAGTATAGGCAGTCTATAAGGAGGTCGATTTGTATATTTTTAATTTTAGTATCGCTTTTCTGCGATTTCTCAACGCGCTTAATGCCCTCATGGATGTCAGACCGAATTGTGATGTGTTTACGGATGAAGGGAAGGTGATCTTGTCGGAATGCTTGGAGTACTGCGAGAGGAATGCATGATGAATGTTGCTAAATGTCATGAATGCACATTTTATAATCTAATGTTACACATAACATAACATCACGCCTGTATTACCCGAAGGGTTGGGCAGAGGTGTATAGTAACACCCTTATTTCACCGTTATGTTTAAGTCCCATGTAATAGAGAGCGAGCCTATTGCCATTAACCGGGCACAAATCCAAACTCCGGGCTACTACTAAGGAATTCCACACGGAAAACCCAATAAGACTTTTGTCTGACCTGGGGATCGAACCTACGACCTCATGATCTGCAGTCGCGCTTGCCACCACTAGACCAACGAGGCCGTCTAATGTTACTTAGTGTAATTGGATGCAACGTACTAAATAAATAAATAAATTTAGCCCAGCACTGGGAGACAAGAAAAAGTTATCGTCCGTGATACACGGTGGGTTGCTAGTTTTGATTGTAGATAAATTGAATACTTATAATGTTTTGTCATATTATCATAATAAATAATTTTCGTATTTCCCTCTAAGTATAGCTGTCTGAAATCCATCACCATTAGAGGTGTAGTATACTCGCAAACAAAGTTTACTCTTGCACACCGAAGTAGTTCTTAGTTATTTCTGTGGAAGTAGTTTCTGTGTAAAGACCTACAAACTACAAAGACTGAAAGTACACAGTGTTCAGGAGAGTACATAATAATATTCCGTCTTTACTACAATACTAGGTACCCTAAAATAATATTAGTTTAGGTATTGCACAAAAAAAGGAAATACGAAAAAGGTTCTTTACTTAAAAATAGGTGCTTGAGATTGCGTAGTATTTTTTTTCTGGTGGTCTATTGATGTTTTTAAAACCGGGTGTTCATCACCTAATGGCTTCTATATACTAGCGGATTCGTGCTCGACGGACTGCATTGGTTTTGCCACGGTAGTTGGCTCTGGCTTTACAATTAGAATTACTCGATCATGTGCTTCTAGGAATTGATGTGTAGTTCCAAAAAGTTGTGGCCAAAATAACTAATCTAACGTATAATACATTCTCTTAACTAAAAGGACCTATGTAAAGTTGATTGAGTAACAAGATAGACTCTACTTGATAAATATTTCAAAAGATATTTTTTTTAATGAAAAATTTAACTTCTATTTTACTATTCCTAACTGCCCATGCTGTCTGTCTTGTCTCTTCCATTCGAATTGCAAAGTTTATACTAAACAAAATAGCATATAGTTAGAGCGAAAAGCTATTTGACAATTTTTGACGCAAACTAACAAACCGATTTGACAACTTCTGTTACCGTAACTGACTCAACGATATCTATTGTATCCACAGCTCGCTACCCCACACAATTATTTTTCTAAGAAGTGCGAGTTTGACGGCACTCGGCAAATATCTGGTTTCAATTTTCTCTCAATTAACTTCAGGTTACGTTGAATTCGACAAGTGGCACTTAGTTCTAATGGGTCGATGTGGCGAGGGGGCTCTCGGGACCCTCGTGTATTTACTGTTATATCGGAAGGGTTGCTTATGTCCCATTGTGTCACGGTCTTACCGACCGACGCTGGGTTTTCTTGAACTTTACCGTCCGCTTGTCAAGTTTGTTGAATGGGTACATTGTGGTGGTGTCATTCGTTTGGCTTCTTATTACTTTTAATAGATATAGGAAGTTTCGGAGACTGTATAGTGGAAGGGAAGTAACTAACTAGTTACTTATTTTTGTACAGCTTAAGGAAAACGTTGATGCGACATTGAAGTTACGTTGTACACCCCCACATCACAATACTCTGATGTTGATGGATTTTTTTAACGTAATAATTATGTTGACAAATAAGCTGGTGGTCCACCTGCTGGAAAGTACCGCCGCCTATATACACCTATAACACCAAGAGGAATGCTGATGCGCTGGAAACCTCAGAGACAAAGTTGGAAAATCTCAAATGCCTGTAATAGTGCTGCTTGGCGAAATAGGCATGGTTTGTCCAATATAATAGACCCAAAACAGGCGACTGGCAGGCGTAAAGCAAGCTTGAAATAATAGTTATTCTCGCAAAAACAAAAACTTTTGAGCCTGTTTACTCTTCTAATCCGATTGACATGACTTCGTTGTCCTCACTCATGTCCTAATGGACAAAGTGTATAAAACAAACTTCTGACAAGGACCCCTTTTTGTTCGGGGAAAGTCAGGGAATGCAGCTAGTTTCGGCCAGTAATAAACATAGCAAGTGTATGTGACGATAAATTTAAAGATAGTGAGCAAATGCGCCTTTTATATAGCGAGGCACATATTTTGGGTCACCGAGCTTGCTGTGAGCTACATTCTTATGTAGAAATATAAATGGTACTTTGACTTTATTGTCAATAAAATAATGCGGATAAAACCAGCAAAAATGTTCTTTCTTAAATTAAACAAAAAAATGAATCAAGCAAAAGTCTCACTTGTTTAACGGGTTCCTAAAGTAAGTGATGATTTAAAATTTAATAATTTATTTCATAAATAAAGATATAGAATAGGTACAAAAGTTATCAATAAAGCAATAAGAGGAATGCAATATTTTCGCTTATACAAAAAGCAAAAGTTAATAAATGACGAACATCGCCCCTGCTGCACGTGTCGAAACATCGATCATGGCTCTTAGACGAAAACTGGGGTTCTTACCCCACGCCAAACATTTTCTATTATACTGCATGACTCTGTTACGTGTTTCGTTTTTGATATTTATATTTGAAATAGTTTGAAGATAATATTGGGAACGTTAAGTAGGCTAGTTTAAATATAAACTTTTACCTGTCTTACGTTACACTAGATGTGCCCGCGACTTCATTTGCGTAAAATTCGGATGGGTTTTTTTGCGAGGAACCCAATTTTATATTTATTTGAAATAAAAGTAGCCTACGTAACTCCTTATAATATCAGCTATCTGTCAGTGTAAGCCCTGTCAATACTGGCCGAGCCGTTTTGGAGATTAGCCGAAACAAATAGACAAACAGACAAAAAAATTAAAAAAAATGTTTTTTGTTATAAAGTACCGTATACAAGGTTCGTCGGAAAGGGGTACTAAGCCGAAAGTGTGTTAAAGTAACCATAATAATGGATAGCTTTTGTTCTACAACTTTACCCAAAAGTTAATAATTTAAGAGAAATAGCTGTTGAAAGATTTCATAAAAAATACGCTAGATTCTATCTATACTCAGCTATGAATAGCTGTGCTTACATTGCAGGTCATTTTTAGGGTCAAGGATTAGAAGCTTCATTTTCTGAATTCGTTACTTAAGCAGGAACGAAGAATTTTTGAAAAAAGTAAATTAAAAATGATTTTTCAAAGAAAAAAAATCGAATTTTGAAATGTTAACACTTTCTTTAAAACGACCATCAGTGATACATTAAGTGGCCTGCGGCTTAGTACCCCCTTTCCGACTAACCTTGTATACTTTCATATGCATTTAGTAAAAAGCTGTTATTTTGACATTACAAACAGACACTTCAATTTTATTTATTTGTATATAGGTAGATGATAATCGGTATCCTGAAACAATAAGGGGTATTTTTATTTTATAACATCGTAATAAATAAGTTTTTGGGTGCCATATCTCCCATATTCCTGGTGATAGTAGGAAAACCATGAAATTAAATATCAGGGTTCATCAAACAGCGTGATGGTATGAAACTCGATGGATTTTATCGAAATCCACTACAGAAAATTACCTCGTACAGTTTATGTCATTGGCCGATGGCCAGAGGGTTATAATTTAGTTATGGCCGGCCATCGTTAATCACTGCGGTCAAACAGCGCTCACCGTAGCCGCTGGATTGATGACCGTTTAAATGCGCATGATGGCTACTAGATTTTCTTGTTGTATTCTGTGGCACGTCCATGTTTGTTAATTAGTGTGCGTATGCCTTTATTTGTAGTTACAATAGTTGTTAGTGGAGAATTTGATCAGTAGGTTCGAAAGCTTTAGATAGTACCTAGAGTGTGTGATTAACTTTATTTGGATAGATGATAGAAAAGGAAGAGTTTGGAATATTTCAGATACAAGCGCACTAGTAAAGTCGTTTTATGTTGTCTATACTATAATATATAATAATCTATACTAATATTATAAAGAGGAAAGATTTGTATTTTTGTGTAGGTATGTAACGAATGAACATAAAAACTACTGGACCGATTTCAAAAATTCTTTTGCCGTTAGAAAGCTACATTATCACTGAGTAACATAGGCTACGGGCGGAGCCGTGAGGACACAGCTAGTAAAAAATAAAGATAGAAGACTAGACTAGTTAAAATGATTTTTTATTTTAGCGTTTGCAACTTTAGTAAGCTTAGTAGGCCTAGTACGAATATTGTCACGCTAGTAACGTAAACATTACGTTAATGAAAGTGAATTTATAATTGAAAATACTCGTTTCGCACATACTTATACTTTATATTCGTATGCTACAAATTGAGCATGTCGCAAAAAAAATTACCAACATGTTATAGTCTTTTTTTTTTTCTTTTTTTTTTGAAAAAAATAAACGTTGCCCCACACTAAGATTTCTCCTGTATCGTGGGTGCGTTTACAGACACAAATCTTCACATGCACGAACACGCAGACCCGGAACAACTATCTGTAGGCCATACAAATATTTGTTCCGTGTGGGAATCGAACCCACGACCCGCAGCGCAGAAGCCAATCCCTTAGCCACTCCACCAAACGTGTCGTCTGAATACTTAAATATGTACCACCAACAAACGCACTGAAAAGTAAAAGAAACATTAAAAAATACTAAAAATATTAATAGGTACACTGAACATTCCCTAGAACGTACCCCATACTACGTGACCCATTCTTGTAAATTTTTTACCCCCCTGCCCCCCCTCGATGACCACCCGTAGTACATGATCAAGTGCAGTTGTATTTGTTGTGCATAGTACAGTTGTATTTTCGATTCAAAATTCGCTTACATTAGCGATACTTTTACGATACTATACGTCAAACGATCGTGCTAGGCCTATTGTATTAATATTTAGATTGAAACTGTCTACAAAAAAAAAGAGCACAGTGGTTTGAATCTCAACTTGAATTATTAAAAGACGGATGATACCCTCTTTGAATAATTACTACTCTAACCATCCTTTTTAGAGACCCTTGAACCCAACAAAGGGCCAGATATTAAAATTATATAACTATAACAATCTTTTCATTCTTCCTACCGTAATCTCGATCCTTTGTATTCTTTGCCACTGAATGGAAACTTTATTCCAGGCACAGATAAAATAATTACTTCAGGCGCTGTGGGCAAACTGCCTAGAAAGGAAAAAAATAAGAAGGAGAAAGACTAGGGGACTTAAATTTGGAAAAGCGTCCAACCGAAAAATTTACTTAGCAATGAGACCATAATTTTTATTCTTAGGTTTACGTAACTTTTTTCGGTTATCGCAGTAGATACTTAAGGCATTGCTTTTTGAAACACTCAGCGGAGCGTGTAACATTATCTACTTTAGAATAATTAGTTGGAGATATTTTTATGAAGGCATGAGTAATTACATCCTGAGTATTTAAGCTATAAATTAGTGCTGTCTTTTTTGTGCGTCTAGGGGAATACTTATCTCTACATCAACAGTCTGTTATTTACGAGATATAGTTAAAGGATATGGGAAACAATGTTTTTTAGTACCTAACACACAAACAGTGCTAGCCGAACACTATTTTTCAGATTAATTCTATTAATCTATGCTAATTTATCTTTAATTAATTATTTTATTGTTATTATTTCAAATTTTAAGGTGTTGGCCATAAAATATTGTTTAATTTACATGTCGAACTTTACTATTGAAGAAATGTAAATTTATTATTTTTAAATTGTTGATGTAATTTATGGAATTCAAATGTAATTTATTTTAGTGTATAAACTGCAATTTTGTAATTTGCAATTTTGTGTGAATTGAGATACGAGTTACTTGTTTATGAATAAATGACTATGACTATTACTCGAAAACACAATTTTAAAATGATCATATCATTTAAATTATATAAAAAAAACAAATAAGGTACCTACAATTGTATTCAACGGACTGCATAATTGAATATTCACAGCGTGTCACTTGAAATTCGAAATCCAATTCAAAAATCGTAGTGACCTTTCATTTAATTCACATATCAGCGCCGAAACTGTAAGCTCCTTAATTTTGCGAATAGATGTGAACTTTGCAAATTCAGTTTTGGTATTTGGTGAGTCTGGCACATCCGTCACCGCAGTAAGCCGATTTGTCTTAATTCGGAAACAGCCCGATATTCATTTCCCTCGGTAAACTCTATTTTCTAACGTATTTGAGCGATTGCCGGTTTAGGGGCTTGGTCGACGAATTTTGGTGAAGTAACAGTTTTTGGAGAAAATTAGTTTAAGCGAGATTGGCTATGTTGGTTTACGTGTGATGTTACGTTATTTCTGAATGAACGAATAACGGTTATTTATTTACTGTTGGTTGTAGCCGTCGGTACAGTAAAGGGAGACAAAACACCTTGGGGTAATAAAAAAGTTCTATAATCTTGATGTGAGCAGATAATGAAACATACTGTGAGGAAAGAAGAACGAGTTTACTAGCGTCGCAAGCATAAAGGTGTTGATAAACTTGAGCATTCTCTTGTAAGAGAACATCGAGCATTCGCCGTTTAGTCTTTTGGAACATTTGCTAGACTGCCAAAACATGCAAATTAAAAACCGGTTAGATCACTCTGTTCCTTATAACGTGCCCTTATAGGTTCAATATTCAACTAAAAAATAGTAAAATAATAAAAAAATCTGTTACTGCGTTTTTGCGTTTTAGTCAGCCCGATTCTAGCTGCCCTCCCCCATGACACACTAAGCCGAGGTTCTAACCCCACAGGGGGTGCCCTTAGTGTTCAGTCATGTAACTTACATCCTAGTTTGTAAACCCTGGCTGGGGATCTTTAAGTAATTTTCGGCCACCACAGGATTGTCCGGTTAAGCAGTATAAACCTCAAGTGAGTTGTAGAAATGCGAGTGGTCCTTCCAAAAAAAAAGAAAGGATTACTGCATTTTAGGGCTTGCACGGTAGTAGAGAGCTCATTACAAGTGAAAGCTCAAGTTTATCAGTGCCTTAATGCATAGTAAGCAGAACGCAAACTGTCTTTGCAAGTTATAAAAATTCGGGAAAATTCTATATTTAGGTTAATTTGATGCCATGATTCTCAAGCAGTCTATTAGGTATGCGTAAACTCTGTTAAACTTTCAAAACCCAAACTTTTTATCGAAGTTCAAAATTAAATGCTAAAATCAGTGTCCTGATTTGTGAACAACAATGTTTTAATGAAATCAAATTGGATCCTTTTATGCGCATATTTATGGTTGGCATTTATTTAAAATATAAATTCAGCGTTCCGTAGCAGCTGTAGGCCGCGTCGACGACATATTGCGTCCATATGATACGAGCAAAAAACTCCAACTGCGCAAAAAAGTAACTTTTATTCTCACTGTTTCACTTCATAATACGTATTTTGTTGGACAAAGTTAAATGTTGCCGCTTAACTCTCAGTGTGAAAATGAATAGTGGAGAATAATGTTTGGTTATTTTTTATATCTTTGCTGAATTTGAAGATAATGAACTTAGCCATGATTAGTGGACGTTCTTGCGTAAAATATAACGGTGGCCAGGTTTAACACCCATATTGGAGAGATTTAGAAAAGTTTCTGAAGACATTACCCAACTGCAACCCCATTACTCATACAAATAATGCCATAGAACGTTAATTCCCACTTTAACGTGCCTATTTTTTAAATAAATCTCTTTGTCGAGACCTCGTTTTCACACATCATAAAGCGCGGGGTCGTAATTTTGAAACACTCGCTACGTCTAGGTATGAAAGGCCTCCTTCACTGTGACTCCGTTGCGCCGTACAATTTTCCCCTGCTTTCTCGTTTCGAGGGCGTTTGCGACTGGCATGTAACAATGATCTTTTGACTGGTGCCAGAGCCAGCCAGGTGCGAACTTCAAAACTATGCGACTTTTTAAAGTGCCCGTTTACAGCTGCAGAAAATTAGACGACGGAATAATAGAGAGATGGCGGGAGCACCGACCGTTTTCTTTTTCACTCCGTTTATTTTTCTGTCTTTGGAATAAACTCTGTTCTTTTATATTGCAAAAAATATTCATATTGTTGGCGGAAACAGCGTGAAATGAACGAGTTCCTGACAAAATCTCAGTCAAAGTACGTTTTTATTAAGTTCTTTATTAAGTTTATCTTAGATAAAGAAGGCTCCACAGTTATATTTGTGCTATTAAAAATTAATGCAGAGAATAACCCGTAGGCGTTATATTTTCTGCTTAGAAAATGAATTAGGTACTCTGTTTCCAATTATGACGCTAATAATTAGTTTACCATCTAATATTTGATCACAAAGTTCTAATATTTAAAGTGTCGTGAACCTTGACTAACATGACTTATTAAACAAGCGTGCCTCGATATCTAAAAAACCTAACTTCGTAATCCACAAAAATATTTAAAATATTTTTCCCTCATTTTTACCGCCAATATTTTTGTTTATTGCCCCAACAATCCGTTTCACTTGCACTCTCTTCAGTAAATAAAGGAGATTACATTCTTCTTGCGGTTATAAAATGGGTATAATAAAACATTATGCGTCCCTACCGCCGTTATTTGTGGCTGCACTCCACCGGGGCGCGGCAATAAGGCAAGAACACACCAGCGGTGTCGCAATAATGTTCCTCAGAGTTACGATGTGACAGATACTTTACGCCTGTGGTTATTTCTGAGACGCTATCGTACAATGTGGCTTGTTAGGTCGATATCTCGGATACATGAATGTGGTAAGTGTGTACGCGGCTTTAGTGCAAGGGGGAGCAAACTCGGTCTGTTCTGGCTATGATATTTGCAAATCTTTAATATTAAATGCACAGTTAGGGGAGCCGGTCGCACTTTGTTATCTGTGGTTCACAGCCTACTATTAATGTTATATGCCACGTCATCAGGATAGTTACTTTAAATTAATTGCCTGTGGTGTTTTTATTACTTTCATATACAATTGTTATGCTAATTGTTCAAAACCAAGTCATACATATACCATAAATGAGAAACCAGAAGAATGTACATTTGTATGATTAAAATAATATTGCCAGGAGTTAAGTACTTGCCTACTTACAAAATAAATGTTTAATGTAGGTAAAGCTTAACAATTTTTTTTGACAATTAATTTTACTATGACAGACTAGGATTAAAAAAATCAGCTCACAACTAGTGACTACTGGCAAATGTCAGTAGTCACTAGTACTAAGCAAGGCATTATTATGAGTTTTATTTATTACTTTATTTTATTCTAGTAGTTTATTAAACAAGTCAATAGCTGTAGGTACCTAGTTTATTGCGCGATATAAATAATAAAAATGAAAATCCTAATTGTAATTGTCATAATTATACAATGGTGGCCATATAATTAGAAACGACCATTACTGCACACATTGTTATGTTAAAAACTCGGTATAATTTGTTATCAGTCTATCATTGATGACTTTTAACTACGTCATTATGTAGGCCCATCAATAGCGTTTATACATAAGAACAAATTGGGGGAAACAACAAACTCTTAATAACACTAACAATCACTTTGAAAACAGGGTGGCATTTGAAACGAACTAAGAGCTGGACAAATACCACTGTATATAAAAATGGTCCTTAGATCCTATATCATAATAAATCTGACATCGCCGAATATTCATACTTCAATTGAAAACGCTGAGTTTTGACAAAACATAAGTCGTTTAATTTAACGCGACACTTATCCTTTGGGTGACGTGATTAAATTAAAGAAAACGCAGTAATTACGCAGCGGCGTCATTATCCAAAGTTCGCAGGTTTACGAGAGACGCGCGCGGTCCACCGCAATCAAAACGTTCCCACTGCCGTTTAAGCTGACTTAGAGTTAACGGAAATGACGCTATTCGAAACATATTCATGGAATAACGTGTTTTTGATTTAACCGAATGCTCTAATCTTGACTTAGGTTTTGATGACATAACTAAACAATAGAAAGAGCAGTATTTACGCAGGTGTCCAAAGTTCGCAGGTTTATGAGAGACGCGTGCGGTCCACCGCAATCAAAACTTTCCCGAAGTAACAGTCGTTCTTCTCTCGAGTCGTTACGAGCTATACGAGAATAGATCATGCTGTGGTGAAAAGATTAGCCAGTCAGCAAGGTTGGTAGTGGGGCTGACTGCCCAGGGTGCGCCGAACGTACTTGAGTATCGTCACTCGCGGAGGCTCTTTTAATACACTCCAAGAAAGAAAGAGAAAGAAATAATTATTGATGTTACCAAATGTAGTAATTGGGAAGCTAGGAATCTAATGCTACAGTAGTAGTTATAGACTTATGAATATCACATAGCATAACATATAACATCACGCCTGTATTCCCCAAAGGGTTGGGCAGAGGTGTATAGTAACACCCTCATGTTGCCGTTATGTTTAAGTCCCATGCAATAGGGGGCGAGCCTATTGTCATCAACTGAGGAACTTATGAATATCATCATCGTATCAGCCCGTAATTGCTGAACATATATGGGCCTCCACTGACTGTCATAATGAACAGTCATAGGGCAAATTGGTATAATCGCTTAGCAGATGAATTGGTGACCAAAGTCTGTTGTTGTTAGCTCACAGGAGGACCCTGATGTCCATCCTCTTGACGTAAACGCTTTTGTCACCTTTACGATACCCATGGATGGGGAAGGAGAAGAGGGGTGGTCTATTCTTTGTCGAGAACTACACGGAACTTATAGATATGTATGACTCAGGTAAATATAGGGTTATATCAGGAGAGCGGACAGCATTTTACCTGTTTCCTTTTTCCTGGTTGTGTTTATGTTTGCCAAGGGCATACAGTAGTATTTACTTCTGTCGTCTGTGGAATGTATATTATAATAATACTAAGGTAGTAAGACCACACGATATGATTTAAGAAACTTGTTTAATAGACCGTAGCAATGGATCAATGCACTATTTTTTATTTAATTTTTACTGGCCTATGTAATGTCCAACTGCTGAGCAAAGGCCTCTTCCTTTTGCCTTCCAAACCTCTCTATTTCGCGCTGTTTCTAACCATGCCAGCCTTGCAACCACATCAAAACACTAGTATGAGGAAGAAAATATTTCACATATTGTTACTCTTATGACCTCGTCAACAAAATTGGGAATTCCAAAAAAAAAAACTCGATGACGTAAATAAAAACATATCAGACTCATATTTATAAGTAAAAGCTTATCGTATACTTATGACTCTTACGAGGGCGTAAATGCTGTTAACGTGGCGCCGTAAAAGCCATTAACACCGGTTTTATTTCGATGTATTTATCGGAAAACAGAACTTACATTTATACCGTACATGATATTAAAGAGTTATTGGTATACGAATTTTTGGCACTCATGTTTAATAGACATGACGCTAGATTTTTCATAGAAATGACCCATATAATGTGTGGTTCCCGGAAATAAATGGGGCATGCCTTACCCACTCACGGGGATTATAAAAGGAGACTAAGGGGTTACGCCAAGAGGATTGACATCACAGGAGGACGGCCTCCTGTCTATTAAGAAAAATCAACTGCGGTCACCAATCCATCTACCAGTCGTGGTGTTTACGACAAATTCTTCGAGCGTTCATTGTAGTAGTCATTGGGAGGTCACTTTCCAGTGGTAAACGTTTGCTGGTTGAATTATGTTATCCGTGGGCGGGATTAAAAATACAATTACCATCCATCGCCGGGCAAACCAGTCGTAAGAGGCGACGAACCTGGCACTATTTGTCCGAAAACTGGCAAGAGGCTCGCCACCTATACGTGAGACTTAATACAAGAGGCAAAACGTGGGTGAAGAGACTCCTAGGAGAAGAATTCTGCTTACTCCTTCGGGGATTACAGACATAAGTATATGTATGTATGTTTGCTAGCTGATATGATTATTAATAATATTTTTTTGCACAATAAATTATACTTTGGCAGAGAGAGAGAGAATAAATAAAATTGAAGTAATTATATTCGATGATCCGAAGGTGTTTCTGCTTACTATCCGTTCGTGTACGGCAACATTAACGATGTTTAGGTAATTATATAATAAGGATGTGTCCCAGACGCCTATCTAGCGACGTAATTATGTCCCTGGAAAATTAATTGTAGCCTATGGGGACACTCATGTTCTGCGGTGAGCGTCTGCCGACAATTTTATGTTGTGGTACCTAAAGTCAACCTTTAACACGAAGGTTTTGACTTTAGATTTCATTTTAGTTGGTTATTTGCCTGAAACACTAGTTCAGGCAAGTAACACGTGTGAATATGATATAAGTATGACTTTGTGTTTTTTAAATTATTAAATGATTTATTAAATTTCTCGATGGTGTGTGTAGTCAGCCAACTGGCACCAGGCCAGCGTGGTGAACTAAGGCCTAAACCCTTCTCATTCTGAGAAGAGACCCATACCCAGAAGTGGGACAGTAATGGGCTGATTATGTTATGTTTATTAAAATAATATGCTCTACTCAAATAAATATTCTTCATCGGATCATTCAGATCGATAATCCAAGAAGGAATTAAATGACTTTAGCCCTTTGTATATATATTTTATTTTCTGTTGTATGTCTTTTGAATCACATAAACATAAAATAACATCATGCCTGTATTCCCCGAAGGGTTGGCAGATGTGTATAGTAACACCCTTATTTCGCCGTTATGTTTAAGTCCCATGTAATAGGGGGCGAACCTATTGCCTTCAACTGAGCACAAATCCAAAAACCCAATAACACTTTGTTCGACCTGGGGGACAAACCCAGGACCTCACGATCAGCTGTCACGCTTGGCATCACTAGACCAACGAGGCAGAATTTGAATAGATCTTTTGAATATTGTGTACAATAATGAATTAATATTCTATCTTAAGTTAATGCATCTAGAAACTCTACATCATTGTAGTAGAGACGTTTTCACTAGTAAGTTTAGAGAGATGGATGGATCCATTCCAAAGTACATGCCTAATTGTAAGTTGAGGAAAGTCATGGCGTCCGGAAGGGTGACTTACGGTTAGTGTAATTGAAACTGCCAAGTTTCCACCATTGCTGGAACAGATTGATAAATTATATAATTAAGAAAACTAATCTAAATATGTATAGTGTATGTTTAGATTAATAATGACGTATATGCCTAGCCTTTTCGCAAAGTTATGTTGGGGTCAGCTTTCAGTCTAACCAAAAGCGGCTGATTATCAGTATTTTACTGTACAACCGGTCTTACCTTAGAGTATCGACTCTAAGGTAAGACCGGTTGTCAGACTTTTGGGCTTCTGACTACCCGTAACGACTATTATAGATATTCGTAAGTCACTCAGGATCGACCGTTTAACGTGCTCTCTGAGGCACGGAGGAATCTGGATGTGTAACGAACGGTCACCCATCCACGGGCTGACCGCAGCAAGCGCAGCTTAACCTTGCAAATCGTATGATCCGCGCGGTTGGTGATTAGCCACGAGCCCCTCGTATAATACTTAATATACAGGCTGTTAAAAAATTTACTTTTAGAATTTTGTGAGGTTTCTCGGTATCGGAAGTGGAAAACTTTCGTAGAACAACTTTTTAAAATTCGCGTATTTTTTCATTACTTTCCATACTAATCAAATAAAAAATTCGCGTATTTCGAAAAGTTATTAATTTTGTGTCACTATGTACTTAGATGTTTAAAAGCCATTTCAGTATCATTGTTCAGAGCAATCTAGAAACATTAACCTTAGGGCCTGCGCAGACGAGGGACAATGGCGGACAAAAAGTCCGCGGTGCGCTCTTATTGCAGTACTAATAAGAGCGCACCGCGGACTTTTTGCCCGCTATTGTCCCTCGTCTGCGCAGGCCCTTACTGTGTAAGTACATTTTCAATTGATATTTTCTTGGAAGAAAATCCTTTATACTCTTACATCTTAATTAATAAGATAATTCTGAGAAAAGCCTTTGAATTAAAGGAACGCATATTGTAGTTTCTTTATTGAGAAATGAAATACAAAACAGAAGCTATGTGAAGGATTTTATAAAAACAGATATTAAAATATTTGTAGGAAATGCCTTGTTGGTCTAGTGGTGGCAAGCGCGACTGCTGATCGTGAGGTCCTAGGTTCGATCCCCAGGTCGGGCAGTGTTATTGGGTTTTTCCGTTAGTTACTATACACCTCTGCCCAACCCTTCGGGAAAGTACAGGCTTGATGTTATATATGTTATATTTGAAGAAGTAAGGGTAGGTAAATAAAAAAACTGCCCTTCATGTGTTGATAATTATAATTTATGAGCTTATATTTTTTTCTTACGACCAAAGGCTTTCAAAGTCGTTACGCCTTTGATACTAAAATTAACCCTACCTAAATTATTACCCACGCTATAGCCCTATTTCGCCACAAAGTAACAGTGAACACGTTCTTGTTACTGTAACTATGGCCTTGTCTCATATAACCCTGTAGCATTTGGGGTGTTAAATTATAAAATATAATGAAGCAATGTTCTAAATTAAATGTTAACAGAGGCGCCTAGGGTCAACATTTGACCCTTGTTTGTCTCTATAAAGCGACTGTTTTGGAAGTGTTAAGGGTCCTTGGCATCAGGGTCTCTGCTAGAAGTCTTGAGAAGATTTATGCCCTGACCCTTGCCATAAACAACGCCCCCGAGACCTATGTTTAGTGGGAATAGCACAAATCTTAAGGTACATGCGTCTCAGATTGTTCCGCAAACTGTACTCCGCTTAAGTTATTGCAACCATCAACGCTATTAATTAAAATGTAGAGTGTGTAGAGACGTTAATGTTTTGTTGGTAGGGCACTGATTTGAAATCAAAGCCTCCTACTTCTTATTGGCATTTTGGTCGTGATTTTCCAGGGTTGGTTTCGATACCTCCCACGCAAAAAGTCGTAACACGTTTTTTTGGTAAAATGAGATTTAGTACTACAGTTCATTATTATAGAAATACTACACATCCTTGAAAACAATATTTTCATATTTATATTAAATACCAAGATTCTTACCCGGTAATAGTCTTATCATGTTTAAATTCCCGCGCATATGGTTGTGCCAACAGTTGCGACGATTTACGATGAACTATTGGACCGCGCACCGGCTAATCACGGCACAGTACCGACGTCGTAAGATGTAAATAGTACAAAATATTACTTTGGAGTTTGAAAATCTAAAAAAAACAAGAAACTGTGTGTGTTTTGTACTTTACTGTTTTGTTTTTATTAGATACTAGTACTATGAGTAATGTACGGTCATCAAAGATTTAAAATTAGCTTTAAATAACCAAAATGATTCGAACGTGAAAATAACAGCTAATGAACGTTGACAAAATGGTAAATTTATTTCTTACTTTAATTTAGTATCATGATTTGCATGTTTATCCTAATCCTGTTAGTAATTTTTTTTAAGTATATAATGATTTTCATCACTATTTTCGTAAGTTCATAATTTGAAATACGTCCGAAGCATAACGTCGAAACATGAAAGTTGCGATTTTATGCGAATTCAATATTATCGTATTTAAAAAATCTGTACGCAGCACTAAGTCTTATGTCTGACATACGACCTTATTCGTGCTGTATTCGTTGTGCTTTTTAATAGTATAACGTCGTAACAAATAGATACGACTTTGCGACAACAAGAATAAGGTCGTAAGTTTTTATTTTTGCCTATTTTTACGAAAATATGGTTTTTAATTCAATCAAATGGCCTCATTAACCCCTTTAACCTTCAATCATATATTATATGATTTTATATATTCATGATTATATTATATATATTTATGATTATATATATTCTAAAATTAATCCCACACTATCGTTTGCGGCTGATCAAGACAAAGATGAATTTAAGAATCTCTCTCCTGAAAAATCACAAATTTGGACATACGACCTAATGCGCGGGAGGTGTCGGTTTGTAATCTTCTTCATTCCGAGTAGTTAGTGACTAACCTGGGGTCAAAGTTTATGCCGCCCATGGGCCTCTCACTTGGCTTCACATGCCTTTGAGAAATATCTCTCAGGTATGCCGGTTTCCTCACGATGTTTTCCTTCACTGTTTTTAAGCAAGTGATAATTATACAATACGCGCACATGAATCCGAAAAGTCAGAGGTGCGTACCTTGTGTTCAAACTCGAGACCTATAACTTGTCAGTCCGACGGTCACACCACTAGGCTATCACTGCTGTATAGTATTGCTGTAATAAAATATTAGTAGGTAGACTATTTATTTTTATTTTGTATTTACAAAGAACTCTTTTTCAAAGAATATAAAATCATTGCGCCAAATCTCATCTCCGACTGAATTCCATATAGTTTCTGTATATTTCAGGATTTACAGTAGCTACATACATTCAAATATCATTAGTTTCCACAGACTACGTGACACCAAACATTTGTTTCCAATTCTCTGGAGCATTTTACTGACATTTACATTGTATATTTTTTAGATAAAGCTCGCTCCACAATGATATGGTGGGAACATGGAAAAAATACGTATGTGTGAACTATTTTATTCTACATCAAATAGGTATACCAAAATGGGGCCATTTGATTTGATAACTATAGGTTAACTATATGGGTAGGAACATGGCATTGGAGATGTTTTAAACAATCTACAATTAAACCTATTGTAATATACAAAACATAACATTACGCCTGTATTCCCCGAAGGGTTGGGTAGAGGTGTATAGTAAAATCCTTATTTCGCCGTTAAGTCCCGTGTAGTAGGGGGCGAGCCTATTGCCATCAACCGGGCTAAAATCCAAATTCCGTGCTGCTACTGAGGAATTCCACACGGAAAAACCAAATAACTTTTTGCCCGACCTGGGAATCGAACCCAGGACCTCACGATCAGCAGTCGCGCTTGCCAACATTAGACCAACGAGCCACTTACGATATTTTAAACTAGGTATCTACAATTACAAATATTGAAATATACAATAACATTGAAATCCTAAATACACAGTACTGAGGCCGTGATGGTTTAAGAAGCACGTTCCTTAACTGAATTCCAATTAGCCTCGTGGTTCTCAAATAGCATCATTTTTTTCTTTTTAAAAAAAAAAACATTGCCCCACACTAGGATTTCTCCTGTATCGTGGGTGCGTTTACAGACACAAATCTTCACACGCACAAACACCCAGGCCCGGAACAACTGTCTGTAGGCCATACAAATAGGTATTTGTTCCGTGCGGGAATCGAACCCACGACCCGTAGCGCAGAAGCCGATCGCTCAGCCATTCCACCAAACGTGTCGTTTTAGCGGTTCTTATTTTATCTGACGACTAGCTGTGTCCTCACGGCTCCACCCGTAGCCTATGTTACTCAGTGATAATGTAGCTTTCTAACGGCAAAATATTTTTTGAAATCGATCCAGTAGTTTTTAAGTTTATTCGATACATACAAAAATCTAAAAATACAAAAATACAAATCTTTCCTCTTTATAATATTAAGTATAAGTATAGACTACAAAGTTACATATACGCTGAAATGAACTGGAACAATAACTTTCTGCAGTACAGTGCAGTTATGATAATATCACATCAAAATGTCATGAATATAAACTTCAACTTTATTTTTATTTATTGTTTTATTTTGCAATGTGTCGAGGAAGACTTTATTTTATATTTTACCTGTTTTGGAGTGAGTTAATATGTTCCCGCATCGGGCCTGCGTGGTGGACTAAGCCCTAAACCCTTCTCATTCTAAGAAGAGGCCCTTGTCTAATCGTGGTACCGTACTAGGCTGATTATACAAGGTTAGTCGGAAAGGGGATACTAAGCCGAAAAAGGGTGTTAAAGTACCCATACTAAGGGATAACTTTTGTTCTACAACTTTCCCCAAAAGTCAATAGTTCAAGAGAAATACTTAGCTGTGCACAGATTTCATAAAAAATACGTTAAATTTTATCTATCCTCAGCTAAGATCAGATGTTTTTACATTTTACGTCATATTTGGGGTCACAGATTAGAAACTCCATTTTCTGAATTTATAACTAAAGCAGGGATGAAGAATTTTTGAAAAAACTAAAGTAAAAATAATTTTACATGGAAAAAATAATCGAATTTTTAAATTTTAACACTTTCTTTAAAACAATCATCAGTGATACATTAAGTAGCCCGCGGCTTAGTACCCCCTTTCCGACTGGCCTTGTCCTTACATATGTTAAGTATGTTCACAAACAAGATGCAGAAAAGTGCAATCAGCAGAATATGTGGCAGCAATTTTTTACATCACCGTAGGTTCCTGGGACATGTTCGTAATAGAACATTGACATTAAGAACTAAGTAGATTGTGGGTAAGTTTGAGGTGAGATTGTTATCACAGTATTTAAGTTTAGCCAGGTTAACAGACGCCACTGTCCTTAAACAAGCAACATCACAACAACTTCAATACCAGCAGATTTAATTAACCACCACACGATAGCACCAAACAGTGTAAACACGCCATTACCCAAGCCATCAGGACGAAGTTGGCGTCGGCTGGCTGGTGTGAAATCGCAAAGTTAGTTCCATCTGTTCCATCCAGATCCTTAACTATTCGCACTCATGCGCGGTACTGAATAGTTGCTAGTTCTCACGTGACTAGTTACTCTCATAACTCGAGCGAGTACGTTACACATTTGGTATTGGATAGCAGGTGCTTAGTTGCGTGAGTACTAAACTATTTGTTAGGCGTATGACGGAATGGAATTTGAGCGTTAATATTCGTGATGGCTTTGCTATTGGTGTACCTTTATTGTAGAAGCATTAAATGCTATAATGGCGTAACAAACATTGTATCTACACTATTTGCGTGACATTAGACGAAGTTTACAATTATGACTTAATATTTCAGTTGCATCCTAAGTTACGGAATCAGTAATAACTGTAGTCTTCTTCCTGCCCTTATCCCACACTAGGTGGGGTCGGCACAACATGTATTTCAAAAAACCATGTTGTTAGAGGTTTTGGCTTATTGTTTTATGACCGGCCGCCTGCCTGACATCAACCCTCCTTGGGAACAACTGTAATAACTGTAGTGAATGAAATAAATTTACTCTGCTAAAATGTTGTCTACAAATAAAATCTACAAATACTCACAGCTGTCACCCGCCCCATACTACACACACCACAAATAGTGACAAATATGATTAAAAATTAAAGCTCATTTACACGGAGCAAGTTTCTTGAAGCAAGTCTCATGCTATCTCTGTTTTTGCCGTAGAGAAAGACAAAGGGAGATCGAGTCTTGCTTCGAGAAACTATCCTCGTGTAAATCAGCCTTTACTCTTTGTCAATGAAGATTGTATCTTGTCGTATTTATAAGAATATTCTCGGCGCTACTTGCCAGTTCTCCAAAGGATGCAATTTGAACTTCGAAAATGAAACTTATAGAAAGCTTAACATAAGATAATAATATAATTAACCCATTAGTGTCCCACTGCTGGGCACGAGCCTCTTCTTAGAATGAGCAGGGTATGGGTCTTAGTCCACCACGATGGCCTGGTGCGGGTTGGCAGACTACACACACCATCGAGAACTTTATGGAGCCCTCTTAGGTGTGCAGGTAAAGAGCATAGAAAGCTTAAAAATATAAAAATCAATTGACTTATTTCCATTTATCAGAAAAGATTGCGTTGGCATTTTGTAATGGAATATTAGAGTACTCTACGTCTTTACGTTTTTGTGCCCCGAGCTGATACGTACTGTGACGTAGTACCTTATTACTCTGCGAGAGTTATTGGAACCATCTATCTTTAGCTTGATCCATGTCTTAGTGTCAGACCGTCTTAGTCCTTTTTTTTCTGGTAAGGTATTACATGGCTATTTGGAAAGGGTGCACTTAGCTGTGGGCAATCTAAAGCATCATTTATCACTGTTTTACAGCAAGATTTTTATATCCATGAAATAACTGCCACGTCGGTCTAGTGGTGGCAAGCGCGACTGCTGATCGTGAGGTTTTGACTCCGATCCCCAGGTCGGACAGTATTATTGGGTTTTTTCACGTGGAATTCCTCAGTAGCAGCCTGGAGTTTGGATCTGTGTCCGGTTGATGGCAATAGGCTCGTCCCTTATAATATGGGACTTAAACATAACGGCGAAATGAGGGTGTTACTATACACCTCTGCCCAATCCTTCGAGATAAACAGGCGTATGTTATGTTATAAAAACAAAAAATATTTTCTACAAAATAATATTGACAATTCTGATTTAGTTACGAATTCAGAAAAAGGACGTTACTAAGCCGTGACCCTAAATATGACCTGAAATGTAAATACAGCTGATAATAGGGTTGCGTCAGCTTAGACATCTTTGAACAGTTATTTCTCTAATAGTATTTACTTTTAGGTAAAGTTGTAGAAAAATAGTTATTCATAACATAACATCAACAACAGCATTGTATTCCCCGAAGGGTTCGGCAGAGGTGTTTTAGTACCCCCTCGTTCCGCCAATTATGTTTAAGTCCCATGTAATAGGGTGTGAGCCTATTGTCATTAACCGGATACAAATCCAGACGCTGGGCTGCTACTGAAAAATTCTTAATGGAAAACCCAATAATACTGCCTGACCTGGGGATCGAGCTTAGGACCCCATGCTCAGCAGTCGCGCTTGTGACCACTAGACTAACAAGGCAGTTATTCAAAGTTATTCATTATTACGAATACTTTCATATTAGTACCCCTTTCCGACTAATATCTTATTATGAATCCGTTATACTTATGTGACTAGCTCGTACATAATTTAATGTACAGTAGGGGAACGAAAATGTTACACATCTTAAGGTCTATTTTTGTTTGCACAGTGCACAGAACATAATACTCAAGAGAAGAACGACAACTTCATACAATTATGAAGCTTACACAAGAGCACACTAGCGCGCCAGTTTATGCCATAGGCAACTCGTGAGGCGCGGGAATTACGAATATATAGGTACATACCTACTATTTATATTTATTTATACCTATACTGCCGCGCGATTCATAAACGCAGTAAGTAACATTTTGGGCAAAAATGAGTTAAATATATATTCGTAATCAATCCTATGGTGATTACGAATATATATTTAACTCATTTTTGTCCAAAATGTTACTTACTGCGTTTATGAATCGCGCGGCAGTATAACGAATTCTCATTTTGCAGTTTATTTAACGATTATGCATTACTTATAATACATATTCGTTTGGCAAAAACTGCAAAATGAAAATTCGCTGTACTTAATAGAACTCAAAGAAAACAAAGTTTTAAAACATGTTTCAATATATTTATTTTTCATTTTATTGCTTGTTTGGATTGGAGGCTTCTTCAACAAACTTGTGGTTTTCTAATTTACAAAACCGTTTCAGGCATATATAGTAATTGTACTAAGTACTTATAGTTTTTTAACATATAAGCTGTAAAGTTCTTCACACTTCTTCAGTCAACGCCATGGTCGGAAAACACAACACTAAAGCGTCAATATCGCACAAATAGGATGAGTCTCTATCTCGTAAATACAAAATCGACAATTTTGCACTGGAGTCTCATGTATTTGTTGGTTTCACAACACAACACGCACGCGTCAATTTCGCACTGTAGAGTCTATCTCGTAGTTGTTTAGGCAACAATTCTTCACACACAATGCAGAACCGGCAGAAAATACGATTTGGAAACAATCACAACAAAACAAATGTTAGATTCACAGAAAATTATACTCTCTTCGTCAGATTGTCGTAAAAAACAATAAACAAATCCGCCATACCACAAATAAGTGTGGCCATTTTATAAAAAAAAACACCATAAATCATTATTTGATTTTTAAGTTTTTAATTCTAGTCAGCATTTTAAGACAAATGAAACACAAAATAAGGATTTTAAGTGGTTTAAATTATTGTTTTATATTATTTTAATGAACATTAAAATCATCACAGCTCATTATTTTTAATCTGCAGCTACCGAAATTATGGGTATCTATTCAATCGGGCATGTGACATCACTGATCGTATTATCACTTTCTTTTGTATAGCGCTATCTCGTTTTTGCTTTTCATGCCACTGTTTGCATTGGCCGCTAAGAAAGCTGACTCCCCCTGGCACAGTGCAGGAAACAACCTATTTTACCGATTACCTACGTATTGCCAACATTATAGAAACGAAAATACAAATATTTTTTGTCAGGATATTAAAAATTATAATGATGACAACTACTACTAATGTTAATTTATTTAATCATCGAATTGATTGATGTAATGGTTTTTACAACAACTCTTTAAATCAAATCAAAGACATTAATTACATGGCACTACTACGTCAAGTACTACGAAAAGGCAATTTTGATCTTGGCTATGAAATAATTTTCTATTCAGTGGTCTATTCCGTTCTACAATTTAAAAAGGTAACATGTGTCCGCGATGTGGGAAAGGAATGAATTTGAAAGCTGACGAATATATTTATTCCCCTACTGTACAACGAAGCTTTATAAACACGCTCGTTACGATGTACTGAAGTTTTCATAGTTACAGGTGGGTGAGAAAACTATGCTGTTATTAGGTAACATAGGAAGCGTCTACCTGCGCAGTTTTGTGGTAGAACTCCACCGGATTTTGTAACGTGTAAGTTAATCTTTAGTGAAATGGACAGTAGATTAGCGAAGTAATTCCAAAATAAAGTCTTATGCCAAGCGTTCAATTTTTTTAAGTATTCACCGTTCGAACCATTAACACGCCATCACAGTAATTAACGCACATTAACACTTAATTAATCCCGAAAATAAATGCTAAACGCTTTTATACAGATTTCCGTAGACAACGTTCATTTATAATAAGGGATTACGCGTGCCTTAATAAGGTCTAACTCAACATAAACAAAAGGCTAACGGGGCGAGCTGTAATTTAGCTCAGCTTACAACTAAGCAGTTAATTTTCCGGCTAAAGCTAGTGGCAACTTTATTGTCTCGGGGGATAATATTTCCAGTTGCATTTGCTCAAAAGCGGAGGATCGTTTACAAGTCAACGCCGGACGCAGACGCAAGCGGCGGGCGCGGCGCAGGCGGCGTAACGAGCAGATTGACTCGCGACTTCCGCAAGTTTAATCTTCAGGGAAAATACTCGAGTCGGCCCCTTAACTTCTAACGTCTCGTCGCCGTGTGCGCTATTTGAATACGGCTAACGCAATTTGACGAGTTCGTTTTGTTTTATTCGATTGGAAACGTCGGGTTTTTCCTTTTGTTTTTATTTGGGAATGGGGAAATGGAGTTCTTGTCATATGTAGCTTGTTAGTTGTAAATACTAAAAGATTGTCAAAGATAGGATCTAAGCGTCGGTAAGTCTGTTATAAACTATAACTAATGCATAATTGACTATGTTTAATGTCTAATAATTAACATAACATCACGCCTGTATTCCCCGAAGGGTTGGGCAGAGGTGTACAGTAACACCGTTATCTGCCGTTATGTTTAAGTCCCATGTAATAAGGAGCGAGCCTATTGCCATCAATCGGGCATGAATCCAAACTCCGGCTGCTACTGAGGAATAAAATTCTGGACGGAAAAGCCCAATAACACTTTGCCCGATCTGGGATGGAACCCAGGACCTCACGATCAGGAGTCGCGCTTGCCACCACTAGACCAACGTCTAATATTTGTATGTTCAATATTGTAATTGAAAGTGAATGCTACAGTAGCCATTATCTATCTACACATACTATACTACACATTATCCTTGCACCTACCGGACACACATTATGTAAACAACATTACAAAACCAAAATCCTATTTATACTGGAAAATAAAATAAATGTGACGATGAATAAAGAACTAGGAATAAATAAACACATTAAACCTTTTCATAACTCGACCGAAAAGGTCAGGTGTAGCCTTGTTAAATATAAAACCTAGTCGCATTCGGCTATCCTATATTTTGTCTTTAAATAATTTCATTCGTCGCACTGTGCATGAATATATTCAACTACCTACATGGATAATTTCCCTTGTGATTCGCTACATCGTTAACTTCTATTCATGTAAAGTGGCAAGCTATTGAAAAACTGTTGAAATCAGAGTGTATTTATAAAGTGGAAATGATAAGTGATGACGACATCTGTTGAATAATGTTTATAGAAAATGAAATTATTCATATTCATAGCAAGGATTACTGGTTAAATGGCATTATACCTACCCATAACTGAATTACACACACAACCTGTAGTCCGAATAATTTTATATAATAATATATTCGTCCTTCTCAGATGTAAGAATCGAACTCGCGATCCTAGCTCGGAATCCAGACGATGCCTTAAATGACGCAATGGCATCTTCTATTAAAATATTCACCATTCATGATAAAAATGTTAACGAGATCAATAGGTACACGAAGACTTCTTTTGAAATTCTGTATACCTATACATAAATATATTCATTTCCCAAAAGGAAAAAAGGTGGACTAGAGACGACCGTACACATTTTACCTATCTGTATCAATTTGTGGTTTGACAGAATATTGACACAAATGTCAAAAGCCACGCAAAAATCGTTCTCTCCCAAACGGAAGCAGAAAAAATGTTTCTTTGATAAATTATGTACCTCCTGTTCCTTGGTAGTTAGGAATTTGAACGCAAATCGCATCGTATAAATTTTCACTAAATTCTGAATATTTATCAAAGACGTACGAAATTCGATGTCAAAGAGTAGTTGAATGATATCGCCGAAGGGTCGTGAAGGGTTAGAATTTCGCAGTTCGCTCGGAATCTCTGTGATGTTCGCACAACATTGTGCCACTAAAACTATCATCTAGAATTATATTAAGAAATTCTTAACGTCTTCGGCGCGCGGTGTAACACAACCGATGCGCTGTTTCAAAGCCTGTGGCTTTTATTTCTTATGTATGACGAAGCATTTCTTACTCTGTCTGAGTTATAATACCTGTTGAAATTCTTTCATAGTATTCATTAGCAATTGTTCTATCAATGACGACATTTTCATATCTGACATTTTGCCAACATCGATGTCCCACCCTTAGAATTAACCGCTGAGATATTTAAGAATGTTTTATTAGTATGAAAGAATTAACTAAATAATAAGTTGCCATTAAAAACATCGTTTTGCAATTACGAGATTTGCTTCCAAGTTTTAAACGTAGCTGGAATTATAAGGATAAAAAAGCCATTAGGTACTCTGTATATTGCAAAAGCACATGAAGAAATCTCTGCCACCGCGTACAATATACACCTAAGAAAAATGTTTCACTCGCATATTTCTTTACATACTAGTAGGAACATTAATTTTATTTCTTTTCAAGCTCATAAGGCAGGAAATAGTGAGTGTGCCCGGGAAATTAGCTACGTTAGCTTGGTAATCTGTTTAGTACATAATTTCCTCTCGTACCTCGCGGAACGCTTCCTTTTAAATACGATTTCCTGCAGCGTATTTATTGTTTAGTATATAAACTTTGAGCTGGCTTTGTTATGAGAACGAAATATTTGTTTTTAGAATGTAATAATGAGATGAGATTAATTGATTAACAGTTTGTAAGAGTTCTGTAGTTATCTAGTGTTATTTCTTGCAAAAATGAAAACGATATTTCATTACAATCTACCGAGTCCAGTCCAGCTTGATATTAAGGTTTTATTTCTGTAATTATGAAACTAATATTTTATTCTTAATATCAACACTGCCATTTAGGATTTAATAACTTTTCAGAAACTGACACACGTTTTTATAAAATTACATTAATTAATAAAACTGATACTAAATTAACAAGCATTACTATAGTTTTAACCACAAAATACGCCAAACCTAAACACCAACATTATTATAGAAACAATTATTCGCCAAGCGGTCCGTACAGAGCAAATCCATTTACCATAAGTATTAATATTCACAAGTTGAGCTATTGGTTCATTAGTGCATCTCGCACGTCGGCAGTAACGCTGCACCGGCCGCGCCGGGGGCAATTCCTCTAATTAGATAACGAATTAACGTCTTCAGAGCGAAGCGCTGTTTGTTTTCCTCATCACGAGTGCTTTGCACAGCGTTTGGGAAGCATTTTGAAAGCTGATCCGTCGCGATGTTGACGCCATCGCTTTAATTACGCTGTGTGTACTCGCAGTGACACAGCAATGTGAGCGTACTCCGCTAAGATGTTTTGTGGACAGTGTGAGCTTCTTTTAATTAGAGGGTTGTGTATTTTTTTCTTGGTAGCGGTGTCGTTTTTCATGGCAACGCGGTAAAGCAAATTTTCTGACTTTTACATACACCTACGAGTAGTTTGGGAGTCAGGGTATTCATGTTTGCGTATTATAACTGAATTTCTAAGCCTTTACTATGCCACTGGTGTCGATTCTTTTGCACATTTTGACAGTACTAAACTAGACTACACTTTCTTTCACTGTCACTTTCTTTTTCTATTGAAACAGAAAGAGACAAACATTAGTCCTGTCAAATTGCACAACAGAATCGACACCATTACCTATGTAACTGATATTTTTGACTACCTACTGTTTTTTTTTTAAATTATGTTATGTAAGTAATATTTTTAGTTATTACACTGGGGAGGGAGAGTAGAGACGAGTAATGTTTTTGTGAAAGGTTTCCCTCGTACTCCCATTTTTTTCATCACAAGTTCCTTTGCACAGGTTTTTTGTCGTTTTTGGCAGCTTTTTGAAAGCTAATCCGTCGCGTTGTTCACGATACGACTGTATGATTTCAAGATGAGTTTTTGGAAAGAGTTTCTTTGAATCAGAACCTTGAGAAACTGTCATTTTTGTACCGATGTTTTTTTTAATCAATTTTTTATTGAGGCATTAGCAAACAAATATTTAAAAAAAAACTACCAATGTTGTGGGGGTTTTGTCTTAGCCATAGTAAGGCCGCCAACACACTTGTAAGTTGCTGCCGTAAAATTAATGTAACTGACTTATGACAATTAATTCGACTTTATAATATTACTAATCAGTCGATAAGCTACTTAGAAGAGAGTTTACATTTGCCAATTTATCGTAAGTTAATAACGTAAGGACTTGCATGAGGAAAACTTACAGGTGTAAAGCCTAATATAACTTTTGCATTGGTTGTCGGGTGAATATTCGAAAATTTTTAACATTATTTTAACAAATCATTCTTCTCCCGGGTTGTTAACGTTATAGTATTGTCAGATTGTTTATATTATTATCTTATTGCTTGACGGCAGCAGTATAGTTTCAGTTTTCATTATCATAATTATAGTATTAAACATCTGCATTATTCATTTTGCGATGATGCTAATGACGTTCCCAATTTTTATTAATATTTTTCGAATATTCACCCTGTCACACATGACGTCGACTTCTATCGATTTATCTAAAAAAAAACACGTTTTTTCACTTATGGACTAAGTACAGTTTCAATATTTATCGGAGGGAAATTGTTTGGTTGTTGACTACCTGCAACTTAATTGTTTATTAAAAACTTAGGAATGAATAGTAATATAGAAAGTGTATCATATAATGTAATGTCTAAAACAATCTTGTTATCTGTTTGTGCAACTAATTTGCTCGCTAAGTTAGGTCGTGTAACTTGAATGTACGGTGTGTAATTAGCAACATTCAGCAACAAATATGAATAGTCGCTGTTATTAGGTACTAATTGTTTACGAATTGATTATTTTTCCAATTTATAACATCACACCTATATTCCCCTAAGGGATGGGCAGACGTGTATAGTTACATTTGGCAGTTTAGGTTAAATCCCATGTAATGGGGGTGAGCCTATTGCCATACACCAGGCACAATTCCTAACTCCGGGCTGCTACTGAGGAATTTCACACGGAAAAACCCAATAACACTTTGCCCGACCTGGGGATCGAACCCAGGACCTCACGATCAGCAGTCGCGCTTGCCACCACTAGACCAGCGAGGCAGTTAATTTATGTACTTACGATATGTTTATACACCTATGGCTTAGAATTTAATGTTTCTATCCTGTTTTGCCCAAAGTTTTCGGAGGTCAGACGGTCGTAGCAGTATGAGTAAGTACCTACCTTTATAGTTATTATTGAAAAAATATATAAAGTACAAAACACAGTTCTTTATTCTTTTGTACGGCAATAATAAGAATAATTAGCAATTATTAGAAAGTTCGTCTCTCTGAGGCTCTGACCACCGGTGGTAGCTTGGACCCTGTCCCCGATGCCGGTGGGCTACTACTTTTTATATTAAAAAGGGGTTTTTTAAATTAAAGTACATATTTAAAAATGTAATCATATATGTATATTTTAATGAATAAAGGCGAGAAAATTAACTTAAATAATGTTAATATTAAATCTAAAGTTGATATCATGCATTTTATGAGAGCACAGTTTTCTATTTCCAAATTATGATATCCACATATCCAGTGAAGTAATTATGTGTAACCTCAATACTTTTCATCTCTTTTACATACATACATAAACTCACGCCTTTTTCCCATGGGGGTAGGCAGAAACTATAGAACGCCACATGCTACGACCCTTACATACCCCTTCCGCTTCATCCACATTCATACATCTTGTCATACACGCACGCCGGTTGAGAGTACTACGCACCTGACCTTTGTGAAGAACATCACCAATAACATCGATGTATGTCCTTCTAGGACGTCCTCTACCGGCGTTCCCATTGACATCCGCCTTATAAATTCCTTTTGTTAATCGCCGTTCACTCATTCTCTCAACATGACCAAACCACCTAAGCATACTCCTTTCAATTTTTGTCACTACATCATCTTTTAAACCGCAACTTTGTCTAATCTCTTCATTTCTCAGTCTATCATTCAAAGTTACACCGCACATACTTCGCAAGGAACGCATTTCCACGGCATTTATTCTACTTTCATGCCTCTTCTGCCACGACCAACATTCACTTCCATACATAAGCATAGGTACCAGCACACCATTATGGACAGCCAGTCGTGCCCTTTTTTTTTTCGTTCATCTCTTTTATGTAACATTAATACAGCTTCAGTCATCTTTATTGGCATATATTTAATAAATTCTTCGCACACGTATACTTCATGTGATTCCACAAAAAAATATACATAATAAAGGTAATTCCATTCAGGCTTTCGAAAATCATGAAGAAGCCTTCCTGCGTGAAGTAATAAAGGTTTATAATAAATCTGGGTGTAGTAAGCGCTATGTCTAGACGAGGCTGAGTCCCCGTGGATGTTCGCCATGGGGATTTGTCGCGCGAACACGGCTTCTTAGTACCTTCAACCACCCACACGACTTCCGTAATCCCATATAATATTAGGCGTACAATACAAGGCTCATTCTGTTGACGTATAGTAAGTAAAGAACGCTGAACAATGAGTCGTCGTCCCCTTATAGGAAGTAAGATTATGGCGTCTGAATATCTAAGCTCCCTGATACTTTACCTAACAAAAGGTCAGACATGTTTTCTCAACCCTAAACAAGCATTGTTTAACTAGCACTAAAAGCTTAAGGCCGTGTTCATATACATGATCCGATCCCACCTCGTGCAAGACCCGCACAGACCCGCCTCGCATCCGCGTCGTGCCCGCTTCAATTAGTGCTGTGCTAGTAGTTGCGTACGACACTGGCCGAAGCACTGGCGCATGGAGTGGTCGCGGAGCGAGCGCGAAGGGAGCGCGTTGGCGGTGCGAGGCGGGTGCGAGGCAAAATATAATTCGAGATTTATTCATGTGTCATAAGACTCAAATTATAAGCAATGCATTTCATTGCGACTAAGACGCGTGTGCAGACACGAGTGGTAGGCGCTAAGGGGCCGCGGGTCGTCTGAACGCGCTCTAATGTGATCCCAAGACACGAACTTACAGTTATGGTAAATTTTATGTGCCATCTAAACAACCGGAATCTTACAATCAAAGTTTGATGGCTGATCTATAAAAGCGACCGTTTTGATGGCGCTCGGGTGACAAACAAACATTTTTATCCTCCGCAAGGAAAAGTCTCCGGTATTAGAACTTGTTGATACTGGTTCGAACGTTTTGATATTTTTCATCCTGTCCTCACCGTCAGGTGCTACTGACGATGATTTATATCCTCACAGAAATGGGAGAATTGAATGAGTTTTGGCTTGATTCCGTGAAATTTATTTCTTTCAACGTGTTAATATATTACGACAGATATATTTTATTACAATCTAAGAGTTTCCTTAAGGAAAATCGTGTCGTGATTTTGTTTTCAGTGAAATGAACATCAATTTCGGTTGTACGATTTCCATAAAAATAATGTTGTGCGGAAGTGTGACCGAGTTGTAAATTGGTAACAAAGGTGAGTTCAATCTTCGAAAAGAAAACATTCAAAGGAGATCAAATATCGTGTCTCATCAGATTTGAGCTACGGGTAATAGATTCGGG
The DNA here is from genome assembly GCA_910594945.2 of Amphipyra berbera. Classification (NCBI taxonomy): domain Eukaryota; kingdom Metazoa; phylum Arthropoda; class Insecta; order Lepidoptera; family Noctuidae; genus Amphipyra; species Amphipyra berbera. The sequence continues at coordinate 12,429,869 of OU343125.1, forward strand.
GTGACGCGACGCGTATTATCACACGTGCCGCGATACGCTTTGCTTCATTCATTCCATTCAACAAATCCGTGCTTTTCATACAGACGAATTGAATTCATTCACAAATTTAGCACAAGTTTCTGAGTCTATACTCTCTTATCTTTTCTCATCTGCAATCAAAAAAGTTTGGAAAAAACGAACTGCATTCACAGCTCGAATTAAGAGAGAAAATGGAATTTTTAAAACGTCCTTTTGTGTTAAAGGAGATGAAAAGCATGTCGTTATGGAGGAGTTTAAAATAGCTAATTACGTTGGAGAAAAACCCGACTTCGAAGTACGCTGAAAACTTCTCGGCGTGCGTTTAACTGTCACCATTAAAACTTAAGCACCTACTTGCACTATCTGTTTCACACAATGACTCAATGTAGTTGTTTTGAATTTTGATAGAGTAAAAAATAAAAATAATAGAAATCGGAAAAATATCAGTATGTCCATTTGTTCTGCAATTCTTTTTTACTCTATTTTCATCCTCAGCTAGACGTGATTAATCCCGGCGTTTGCTAGGGTCCGACTTCCGGCTCAATTTTCTACTTGTCCGGTTTTTGACACCCATCATATATCATTCGATAATAATTATACTTTACACTCCAGAGTTTTCGCGTGCTTTTCGAAATAAGACTCATCTTAATTAAATATTTGTTAACCTATAAAAATAAGTACTATGACGATTACATTTTAAAGGGCATTTGGGTGTTTACTGTTTAGAGTAGTTTATTAACTTTCCTTTCTTTTTTCTTTCTTTTTTAAATAAAAAACGTTGCCCCACACTAGGATTTCTCCTGTATCGTGGGTGCGTTTACAGACACAAATCTTCACATGCACAAACATCCAGACCCGGAACAACTTTCTGTAGGCCTTACAAATTTTTGTTCCGTGTGGGAATCGAACCCACGACCCGCAACGCAGAAGCCAATTGCTTAGCCACTGCACCAAACGTGTCGTCAACAATTACTAAACAATACAATACAATTACTAACTAATTAACTACCGGAAACACAGACACAATAGATAAACAATGAAAGCCGCCGCGGAGGTTAAACTCTTTGGCGCATATTAATAAGTAGCTTTCATTTGAGAGATCCCTCTTAAGTGTAGTTTTAAAACGAAAAAAGACTTATTAAAAAAAAAAGTTGTCTAATGTATGGAATTCTACTTCATGGTAGCTTGCTGGTGGAAGATTTCTTAAATGAGAGTTGTTTATTAACAACGCCGCTTATTAGCAGAACATAGTTTTCTTGTTCATTCCCAAATAAAAACATAACCAGGTAAAATATTAGATAATATTATTATTTTATGGATGTCATAATGATAATAATTTTACGCGCAATAAACAAATAGATATTTAGAAGTAACCAATTACGTTATCACGCATTTCGCACATCACTCAGCGTTCCTTCAGATTGTTCTCTTCCAGAGCATTTAATTCTGCCGTACACAACCACCATATATTGACCTCCACAGTTCTTTCCTACCACCGATTAATCAAGGGACAGGTGAGGTCACAATAAATGGGCACAATGTATTAGGAGCAAGGCATTGCGCCCCTGGTTAATGGTCTTGTTCTAAATTGTCAGTTTGTCCTGTTGTTTCAAGTTCCACTCAAGTTCTGCAATTACTTTTTATTTTTCTTCGTTATCTTTTGCCATAAACATTAATATAAAAGGGAGTCATAAAATAACTTGTGTAACAAGATATTCTCATACATTTCTTTTACAGTGAAAAATGATAATACGATGTTACCTCTGTATTGAGATTCGTTCGTGCGAAATTACGACCTCATGTTACCAATTAGTCTGTGAACCCGCACAAAATTATAAACATATAATATGATATAAAGTATTATAATTATCATCTCTCGTTCGGTCTGCTTAGCTTTTTCCCAATTGTGTTGGGGTCAGCTTCCAGTCTAACCAGATGTAGCTGAATACCAATATTTTACATGGAGCGCCTGCCATTAGACCTCCGCAACCCAGTTACTGGGCAATGTCGATATCCTAAAGTTAGACTAGTTATCAGACTTTCGGGCTTCTGACTACCAGAAACGACTGTCATAGGTATTCGTATAACACCCGGGACCGACGGTTTAACGTGCTCTCCGAGGCACGGAGGGGTCTCGATGTGTCACAAATAGTCACCCATCCACGGACTAACCACAAATCGTATGAACCACGCGGTCATTAATAAGCCACGAGCCCCTCTCGGTTCTTTTAGAGATGATAATTATCATCTATCAAAGAAGTAAAAAGCTCGTTTAAAAAGTTGTTGTTGCAAAATACAACAACAACTATGTCCTAATATATAAGGGAAGTGTGGTGTATAATCGACAGCAAGATTGACCGTCCAGGGTTCACGGATTCCAGGGGACTAGTAAGTACTAGTGTATCTAGGGACTAGTACTAGGGTACTAGTGTATCTTCACTCACTCACTTTAAATCTCGTAAAACCGCCTTATTAGTCTTGTGGTCGCCGCTGCCAACGGAGTTGCCAACATGAGATCCTAGATACGATCCCTAGTTCCCTCACGAAAACGTAATTTGGTGTTTTCTGTTAAGAAATTGTGATTAGCAGTCTGGAATAAGGATTTCTGGACGATAAATGGCAACAGGCTCGCCCCTAACCGTACTGAAATGTGGGTGATAAGGTACAAGGTAGTATCACCCGTAACAGCTAGATCACGTGATTGTCCTTATCTACATCATAGCTACTGATGAACCTATAAGCTTCGACTTCAGTTTTCAAACTTTGTTGTGGGAAAATATAACAAATCGTGACGTAGATGTGGTTATCGCGGGAAAAGAATACCAGGTGAAGTTACATTAGACATTATATAGTCGCTCGCCACTGGCGCGTAACTTGGCAATGTTTTGGCGTAGTGTGGGATTCAGTTCGCGCATGTAGGTACACTTAGTGCAACAAAAAAATGGTCACTTTTAATGCTTGTCATTATTCTATGGTTATTGCCATAATTTATTTTTAATCATGTCTATTTAGAAGAAAAGATGAAAGGAGAGGAATTCTCTTCTCTACTCTTGCCAAATTACGTGCCGGCGACTATACTATGTGCGGAAGTAACGAACGTGTTCTGCCATGATTTTTAAAAAAGCCTTAATACTGCGACAGTTTTATAATGGCTATAATAAAAGGCACAATAAGCACATTTCCCGTGGTAATTACGCTTCATCTTAACACTCTCACGTTCTTTGTTAGTTTGCTTCACAAAACTCCGTCATAACACTCCGGCCGTCATTAGCCGAGAGTGGGGCCTCTCGTTATATTTTACGACCGGCCTGGCGACTGTTAGTAACCCTTTAAATGCAACGCCATAATATATAATAATAAACTTTTACTGTGAAACCGATTGTCTGTTAAATTTAATTTGGTTGCGTAATGACAGTACAATAAGTGCCGTAAAATTGGTATTTAAGTCATCTTGATGAGTTTTATCCTGTGTAGGGAAAGGCTAGAATATAAAGTTAGATCACGCAAGCAGCAGTGATAGCCTAGTGGTGTGACCGTCGAACTGCCAAGTCATAGGTCGGAAAAGTCACCTCTGACTTTTCGGATTCATGTGCATAATTATCACTTACTTAAAAAGCGGTGAAGGAAAACATCTTGAGGAAACCGGCATGCCTAAGAGATATTTCCCGACGGCATGTGAAGTCAAATCAGAGCCCCATGGGCGGCATAAACTCTGACACAAGGTTAGTTACTAACCACACGAAAAGAAGAAGACGACCGCACGCTAGGAGTAGACGCGTATTGTAAGATTCAACAAAACCCACCACGCTTGGTGGTAGGATCTATACGGTCCGCCTGGCTAGCTTCTTCACATTAAAGTCGCGCCAAGCAGTTTCCTGAAGTCCGTCGTTTCTATATGAGAGCCACAAGGGCAAAGAGGGATCCGTCTATATCTGTTACTAAGATTCGTGTGCTCCATCATAGACTCTGTCTGCTTACCATCAGAACAGACCAGGGTCAAAGGCAACGACAAAGTCAAAGTAATAAAAAAAACTAGTAAAAATTTGGACTTTTATATACTTGTCTCATTTCCGTTAGTTAAAAGCTACAAAGGGAATTGCCGTATGGCGAAAGATGGATCACCTGTCTTTGCCCGTGGCTTTCGTAAACGAGGTTCAAGTCTAGAGGAAGGGCAGCAGAATCCTTCAGTCTTCTAATAACAACATAAGTACTGCAGTATAACTAACCCACAGACGTCCTCTGCGAACCAACGAAACTATGTTGTCAAGCGTGTTGATTATATCCTTAGTGACCGATTTTTGGCCCATGAGGCCCATGTTTGGCAGTGCATATTTAAGGGTTGATAGAAGAAAAAAATATTTGTTACTCCATAATTCAGAATTATCTCGTAAAATACATTAAAAGAAAATGTTCTGCCTAGCCCTTTTCCCAACTATTTTGGGGTCGGCTATCAGTATTTTACTCGGAGCGACTGCCATAATACCTCCGCAACCCAGTTACTGGGCAATGCCGATACTCTAAGGTTAAACCTGTTGTCAGAATTTCGGGCTTCTGACTACCCGTAACGACTATTATAGGTATTCTTATGACACCCGGGACCGACGGTTTAACGTGCTGTCCGAGGCACGGAGAGGTCTCGATGTGTAACGAACGGTCACCCATCCAGGGACCGACCGCGGCAAGCACAGCTTAACTTCGCAAATGGTATAATCCGCGCGGTTGTAACTAACCACGAGCCCCAGCATGCATTTAAAGAAAATGCAATCATTAATTAACAAACTGCCTGTAAAATATAAACAAAAGAAATGACAGACATTCGTTCAGTGGTTTGCATTTTTGTGTAGGTACATGCCCAGCAATGGGAATCACAAAGTGCGAAGCGTAAATTATGCACGGTACACTTAAACGCATCAAGTAATCGTGGTTTATTTAGTTACTCATACATACATTACTCATTCTGTTTCCGAGGTATTCTGCACATGCAGTACAAAGTGGGCAGTGTAAATAAACGATTACTACTATAATAAATCTAGTCGCTTGTTCAGCAAGTCGCTTAGTAGCACCGGCAACGGTTACAAATGTCGGGTGCCGGCGTACTGTTACAAGTATCCTGAAGTGGATGAAGGTAATTTGCTGGATTCAGCTTCAATGCATTTCCATAAGAGACTAGCTTTTGCCCGCAGCTTCGCTTGCGTGATTTTTTTTCACGCCCTTAGGGGTTGAATTTCGAGAAATCCCTTCTTAGTGGATGTTTACGTCACAAAATGAACCTACTGTCAAAATTTCAAGTTTCTAACCCCAGCCGTTTAGGCTGTGCGTTGATAGATCAGTCAGTCAGTCAGCTTCTGCTTTTATATATATATATATAGATAACGAAGAATAGAAATGGTTTGCTATTTATACGATTTTCCATTTTGGAGACTGCATGACAACGACGAACTGCCTCGTTGGTCTAGTGGTGGCAAGCGCGACTGCTGATTGTGAGCTCCTGGGTTCAATCCCCAGGTTAGGCAAAGTGTTATTGGGTTTTTCCGTGTGGAATTACTCAGTAGCAGCCCTGAGTTTGGATTTGTGCCCGTTTGATGGCAGTAGGCTCGTCCCTATAACATGGGACTTAAACATAACGGCGAAATGAGGGTGTTACTATACACCTCTGCCTAACCCTTCGGGGAATACAGGTGTGATGTTAAGTTATTTATGACAACGATAAATATTACAAAGTACACAAGGTTTTATGTCCTATCCCTGAATAGTGCTACTTTGTGATTATCACAAGAGATAGGCGGTTTGTACCCAAACTAATAATACCGTACTGGGAAAATCTTAGGAGGTAATCTCTTCTCATAATCCCAGAAACGCTATAACGAAGCTGAAAATAGTTTGTTTATGAAGTTGACATTCCATTTAAGTATATTTAAACTAAGTAGACCCTGAGAGTCGAGAGCAAAAACGTTAAGATGAAAATGAAATTCAAATACAATCAAAAGTGGAAAAACAGCTTAAAGAAAATCTGAATGTAAAATAACCACAAAAAATAAAACATTAAGCACCAAACTTGTTGAGATTGAAGATGTGTTTTAGAACCATTACCTTACCACTAGTTCACACAGAAACTGTTTACAGGATCCGTTTTTATTTTGGTGATGGCGCCTGTAGTTGTATGAGCGACTTCACATACACGACAGAATTCCGAATCCAGTAAAAAGTACTGGACAGATATTTTTACACACAAAAACTAGATGCCGTAACAGTATAAAAAACGGATCCGTATATGAAGATGTATGGAGAAGTATGGGTGGCTTCTAGGGTTTCTTTCACGAGTTCCCGATCCCGGGAATACCCCGAAAAAACGATCGATCCGTTTTTAACGGATCCGTCGGTAGGTACAGGTGTGAACAACACATCCAGTACCGACGGATCCTTTAAAACGGATCCACTGTGTGAACGGGCTAGTTAGTTCATTTTCATATTTTGTTCTAAATATCGGTAATATCCATAAAAAATTGTGGATAGTTCAAATAAAACCCGAGAAACCTTTTATGGATACGTGTTTGAGACACAATGTAAATTTCGGCACTCTACGAATAGAAACAACCGAGTTGAAAAGTTTTCAGAATAAATCTGAAAGCTATAATAGCTATGATTCCTCTAGAAGCTCCAATTTTATAGTTTACATAAAGACTGTTTGAAACAAAACTTGTTCACTAGTATGTTGTTAAGATTTATTGTTTTCATGAGCTGCTAGGAGAGTTATACCTTTGGTCTACATTTTTCTAGAACTTTATGATATAATGGATGGAACATAGAAATTGTTCTTGCGTAAACAAATTCTGTGCAGTGCAGTTTCTCAAAAGAAGCTCATTCTATCACTTCGTAAATATAGGAGACTTTAAAGATTTAGAACTGCAGAGTTATCAGAGTTTACGTTTGCAGCCATACTTTGGTTATAAATCGGTCTAGTAACGGCCAACAATTGAAAGAAATAATCTTTAAAAAAACAAATGTCAAGAATGGTTCTTAAATTAAAATTAAATAAACCGATAAAATTGTTATTTTTTATTTAATATCACTTTTGAAAAAAGTACTTCTAAATGAATTACCCGTTACTTGTGCCTTCCTATCTCTAGGACTTGTTTCTGAACAAATATTAAGTTAAGAATGCAAATATTCTCGTCTTCGCTTTAGTTATATTTCATACCTAGAATAGCGAGCGTTCTACGATATCTACATAATCATATACCAAATTCAGTTGAACCTTACAATTGATGCGGAATGACAAGTGGTCGACATCTTCTAAATTTTTCGTTTTCTCATATTCGAGCATAGAAATCTCATTATAAGAAATGTCATTTTTCCTCTCCATCAAAGGCATCGACTTCCCGCGTGCCGTTTTCCCAATCTTAATACGGAACACTAAAGAGGTCGCGCGTAACTTTACCAGAAAAAAAGGCCTCCGTATAAACTGAACATATATTTTACATTATTCTCTTTCGCCACTGAAACAACGGGTCCTCAATACGCGGACACTTTTCCCCCGGAGGGGACTCTTGAAGTTTATTGACATTTACTTTCCGAGGGTAAACACAGCGACAGGGTTGTCTGTCTCAACTTGACTCACCGCATAATGCGTCTCCTCCACGCCACCTACTTACAGACACGGGATATTATTTATTACCAATTCATTCCTTCAATATTCTTTAGGCACATAAATGATAGGGTAACGTGGGCCAACATTGCGTTTTTGCATACTCGGCGCATGGGAAGGACTGTATTATAAAGAACTTGAGATTCTTTTAGCATGTTTATGTACTTTGCTGTGTACTGTTTTTCCTTATCTATTTATTTTACTACTGTATCATGTTACAGATTTTAGTGCGTTTTTGGGATCAGTTCTATATACAGAACCCTTTTCCCATTTTCTTTTATGAAACTGAAGATAGTTAAATACAATATAGGTATCATGCCAAGATTTATAAGATGATGTTTGTGACATGCATAGCTTCAGGTTACACATAGTAAATAAGAGTTAAAAGAAGCTACCAGAGAAAAAAAAATCTCTCATCTAAAAATATGCATTTTGTTTTTAAAACACACATTCCACAGCAAAACTTTTCCATTTTACTATAGATTGTGTTTTAAAGAACTAATTAAAAATTTCGCTTCACTTAAAACTTACCGTAGCCGCCGCTATCCTGATTCGCAACTTCCTTGAATTGATAAAAAAAAAACTTTTTGTTGATCCTCCTTGTTATTCGAACGACGGGGAAGATTTCCACGTCGACTTGAAATCCCGCAGAATGGAGGGCTAAAACAATGTGTCGGGATCAAACCAGCTCGAGACGGTGGCTAATGCAATATGTATCAGCTCTCAAGTGCAGACCAACACTAGCCGAAGGCTAAAGTATCCTTGGGAAGTAACTACTTTTTATTTATTTGAAGTAGCTATTGAATTCACCCGATACGCAGGTAAACTTCCGGAAAAATAGGACGCGTTTGTTTTGGTTGACCGCACTTTAGATCCCAAACACTTAGCATAGACCTTACGCCTATTGAGTTTCTGATGATATAGAAAAGCCTTCAGATTTCGTGTTTGAATACAAAAAGATTATATGTATGTTGACTAACTCATCACAATCAGATATGTCGACAAACGAAACAGACGTAACACATTTCATACCCATACGTCTGTGCGTCTCGGAGTCTAAGTAAGGCGTAGATCTATTACGTTTGCGTTATCCGTAATGTTACAAGACGCTGACTTAGCAGTATGCATTGCTATTCGGCTATTCGGCCTCGTAACGTACCTATTTGGAATGTATTTGGCTCCTGGAGCATCTCTTGGCTCGAGTACAAGTGGGACAATAACAAACGGAGCCACCATAAAGTGGCAATGTCAATTTCAACTTGTGCGCTTTTTCACAAGTCTAGACACATTAACTAGCCATTGTGTAACATTTTTACATTAATGTGTTGGAATCTACTGCAGTTTGTAGTGAAAAGAGATATCAATGTTGCAACAATGTTTTTTGATGTTGTCTAATAAACTCTTCGTTTATAGTTTCTTGTAGTTTGTTTTGTTCTGAGTTATAAACTTGATATTTGTTGTTATGTAATGTAATAGTAGTTGAGTAAAAATATGTATTATCAGCAACACCAATATCACGTTTACCTTTGCCAACTGTGAAAACTTTTCTCTCCGGTGAATTCCGAACGTAACTGAGGGTAAAACTTTTTGTGAGTACAAAACATGATTTGACAGATTGAAATCTATAACACCGTCGGGGCTGTCGACGGCTGATGTACCTAACCGCGCGAAGGATGATTGAGATCAAATTGAATGATTGACACGTCACTCAGTTTTCCTCATTTTGTTATTCTTTCGTCTGTTTCGATTTCGGTTTGAATGCTGTCACAGTGTCACCTATGATACAATATATTCCAAAGGAGGAAAATCGTATTTGTATGCCAGAAGCGGAAACCGATAACATAATTTTACCTCTTTGTTTTTTACACAAAACATTTTACCAATGAACAACCAGTGAAATCCATTGTTTGTAGGCGACAAAATATTTTTGATTCATAAAATTTTACCACCAATATTTTCAGGAACTAACTGGGACAGAATGGTGTTCATTAAGCGTCCATTTAAACATAAATTAGGCCACCGGAACTAAAATAACGGTCTATGTTGCGTAGGCCGGTGCGGGTTGGCATCGAATTGTGATAGGCTGGTTTCGTTGCCAAATTGCCCTGTCCGCTTATCATCTGGCTTACGTATAGCACACAAATAGGCACCGTGCGCCGAGTTACATTTAAAAATTTGAATATAGACAAGATTTTGAGATGAAAGCCTTAATTCGTGAATGCCTTGTCTAGGCCTATTTGTGTGAGCTTACATTTATGTTAGAAGTCTTAAGAAGATTTTGTGATACTTATTGGATACAACATGGTTTACGTAATGTAGGTAACTAGGTCAAACGTCTCTATCGTGCCAATTTCTAAACAGCTGCCTGGTGAATCTTCGAAAATTTGTAACATTATTTTAACAAATCATTCTTCTCCCGGGTTGTTAACGTTATAGTATTGTCAGATTGTTTTTATTCTTGTCTTATTGCTTGACGGCAGCGGTATAGTTTCAGTTTTCATTATCATAATTATAGTATTAAACATCTGCATTCTTAACTTTGGGATGATGCTAATGACGTTCTCAATTTTTGTTAATATTTTTCGAAGAATGCCCCTGCCCCATGTACGAAGGCCCTTGCCTCATCTATGAAGTTTATAATGGTACGCCACAGTAAAAAAATCATTAAACCACCTTTATATTCGCCACACAAAAACCCACCACCAAGCTAAAATTTAAAAATCAAAACTTCAATCGTTTAGTAAAACAATCAGCAATAGCGAATTTCGATCCTCCAATTTTGATATCAAAGTTTTCTATTGCAGTGGGATTAAAACAAAATCCCGGATGCGCGGCGCGCCGGTGACGCGTACTCCGGCAATGCATTTAAAAAGTCACTGCATATTTTTTTACAAAATTGTGGAAATTTCCAGGCCACGGGGCTTAAGGGAGTCGATGACTTGGAAAGCATTGGTCTCCTCGCTCGATTTGCACTGCAAATTGATTTTTATGTGGGCCGGGGAAGATTCCTCTGTTTGTTTGTCGTCATGCGCTATTCATCAACTCGCTTTTGTTATTGCAATCTGTCGATGGGGAATATAATTATTTATTAGGTGTAGAAAAAGATTTTTTATTTTGAGTTTAGGTGGTTTAAAATCAAAATCGTAGGTGCTGAATTTAGTAAATGATAAATAATTATTTGATATTGATGTAGATAGCTACATTTACGAACTTTGTTATTTCTTAAAAGACACTTTGAATATTGATAATTGTCTATTATTAGAGTCAGAAATATAACAGAACCTTCAAAAATCAAAATCAAATAAAATAAAAAAAATCATATAAACCAATACAGGTGCAAAAAAAGTCGAATTTAGATGCACGGTTCCAAATAGTCGTTTCCTATGGAGAAGAGTCGGCAAGAAACTCCATGGTTACTCTTTTAAAAATAATATCTTTAACACATTCAGTGGATACGGTACAATGATTTAGGATAGTGAGAGAACAATGAAGTCCTGACCACCTTGATATCAAAATATATTCAACGAAAATGTAGTAAGGAATTTCCACGTGTAGTACGATGTTAAAGACCACGATAAAATACCTCGTTTGCAAAAACCTACACTGCATACTCGTTTACTTACATATTATTATGTTAACAAAGATTTCGCCTTTAAGTCTGGATTGCTGCGCTCCTTTTGAAGGGCCAGAGCGGGTCGAGCTTCCTGCCGGTGGAACATAATCGCAGCCGCTTTTTGCGCTTTACTCAGCCGCTTTACAAAGAAAAACGTAAGCCGAGCTCTTAGTATCAAACGTAGGCGTTTCTGTACAGCTCTTTAATACCCCATATCTATGGTTAAGTAACATGCTTAAGTGTTGTACTGTTATGTAGTATGCATATTTTGTGTAAATAATAATAATTCGCTTTTGAGGAAAGTTTAATTTGGTAAAATGTGATTTGAATTAAACATTTTTGTGGCTTCAGTCTGCTTATTACGTTTTTGTGTAGAATACATTAAAGATAGGTACTATACAACGTTATAATATGAGTTTTTAATGTACAGCTGCCTCGTTGGTCTAGTGGTGGTAAGCGCGACTGCTGATCTCACGATCACGGTCCTGGGTTCGATCCCAAGGTCGGGCAAAGTGTTATTGGGTTTTTCCATTAGAAATTTCTCAGTAGCAGCCCGGAGTCTGAATTTGTGCCCGGTTAATGGCAATATACTCACCCCCTATTATATGGGACTTAAACATAACATTGTGGACCTGCATCTATAATTTAGTAAATTACTATTATTCATATTGCTTTTATTTTTATTTATTTTTGTTTGTAAATTTTTGTACTCAAGTCTTTTAGTTACTACATTACTCATTGGTCTGTGGCCAGGACTTCATTGTTCTCTCACTATCCTAAATCATTCAATCAATCATCTCATCAATCTACTGTATCCACTGAAATTGTATAAGATAGGTATTATTTTTAAAAGAGTAACCATGGAGTTTCTTGCCGGCTCTTCTTCATAGGAAAAGATTAATTGGAACCGTGCATCTAAATTCAACTTTTCATAAGCACCTGTATTGGAGCGTGAGGCGTGATGTTATGTTATGTAATATATAGCTGATTCAATTTAATACAGATCCTCATGGCTCGCTGAGATGCTTCTTTGTACTCAGCTTATGCTTGAAAATTAAATTATTTTCTATGGTTCCTAGGAATGCCTCATGCTGTGGGTATATACTTTAACCAGATTATGTAGGTATTTTTATCAGCAAGTTACGTATAAGTTTAATAGATTGATGAATGAGCGTACAGTGTCGACATATTGTTCTATCAACGCCGTCGGCCGTCGGTTTGACGGGTGATCGATTTATGATCATCAATGCTCCCCGTAGGTACTTTGGAGAGGAAATTAGCAGCCTGGCTAACTACAGGTGTTATTAATTCAGTTTTAGTTATCAATATCAAGAAAGATATGAAGTGAAAAAAAGTTTGCACTTTATTGTGTTTTGTAAGAGTGTAGTTACGTAATAATGACAGTTACAATGCGCGTCAAATAATTAAAACTAAGAAGGCGACGACTGCGTGATCTATGTGAGGTTCGGGTCATATGATTCGTTTTGATGAGTTCAACAGATTGCACTTGGTGTTCAGGGTAGTGATAGCCTAGTGGTGTGAATGTCGTACTGCCAAGTCATAGGTCTCGAGTTCGAACCCAAGGCACGCACCTCTGACTTTTCGGATTCATGTGCGTATTGTATAATTATCACTTGTTTAAAAACGGTGAAAGAAAACATCGTGAGGAAACCGGCATGCCTGAGAGATATTTCTCGACGGCATGTGAAGCCAAGTCAGAGGCCCATGGGTGGCATAAACTCTGACACCAGGTTAGTCACTAACCACACGAAAAGAAGAAGAAGAAGGTGTTCAGGGTCTGATGATGGAGCTAGGAGGTGGATATTGGAACTCTTCAGTGGCTACTAGTAAACCCCTCAAGTTTGACAGTTGACGCCATTTTGGTTCTAGCTATTTAACGCGCAATATACCGTGCGCGCACATAATTAACAAAAACTCCTCCTCATGTTGATGCTCACCTGGGCTATGGTCCAAGCCCGCTTTGCTTTTGAAAGTGGTCATTCGCTTGTGGCGGCATCTATTACGCCAAATGAGAATTACACAGCACGACGAATGTCTAGCAGACTATACAGCGACAACAATGACAGCTGTCAGATGAAACGTCACAAATCCTGCATCGCGATATCAAGATCTGACGCGGAGTTAATATATACCTATATACAACTTCCCAACAGCAACCGTTGGGCAGTAGCCCGCCAGGCTCATGACCCGCCTAGTAGGAGGATCTTCCTTTTTCGTTGGAAGAACACCGTATCTCGTTCCTCCACACGCTCATTAGCATATAAGGTACTAAGATTGATGTAGGTTATCTAGTTTTTTTTTTCTTGTGTCGTGGTTGAAATACCTCAAACCATATTATGTTAATTGCCTTGTTGGTCTAGTGATCGCAAGCGCGACTACTGAGCATGGGGTCCTGGGTTCGATCCTCAGCTCAGGCAAAGTGTTATTGGGTTTTTCCATTAGGACTTTCTCAGTAGCAGCCTGGAGTCTGGATTTGTGCCCGGTTGATGGCAATAGACTAGCCCCTGTTACATGGGACTTAAACATAACTGGCGAACGAGGGTGTACTAAAAACATCTCTGCCGAACCCTTCGGGGAATATAAGGCTTAATGTTATGTTATGTTGTATACCAATATTATTTACCCTGTTACGTCAACGTGCAGACTACTGTCCAAAAATAAGTGGGATTTTTTTATCATCCCTAACTGTTATTTTAATCAAAACATTAAAAGTAAGTTGCCGTTAAGTCTCGTACCGTCATTGTTACTTTAAAGCGAAGTGACAGTGACGAATCTGGAAGTCTTTAACTCCGAACTCAGACTCCGGACCCGGATTGGTCGAAGCAAGGAAAATCTGCTCAGGTGTAGATTCTTAGACGATTCTAGCTTGGAGTGTAAATGTGGTGCTGTTCCACAGATGTTGGGAAACCTGACATCATCCTTGCGTGCCCTGATGGACGCCACTGATAACGCTAAACTCGTAGCTAAGTTCTGAGCTGACTCAATTTAGATTGCCATCGACATTCTAAGAAGAAGAAGCACAAAATTAATGGCAACTTAATATTGAGTATCGTGGGAGTAAATACTGAAACTCCAAATGCCATAAGGCTCCCTAAATCGCCGAGATAAGGCAAACTATACATACCCAAGATTGATATCCATCTTAAAGCTATAAGAACACGCAGTCTCTCAACCATCGGATGTGGACGCCACCAAAAAGGCTTTTACTTCCTAAAAACCTTATTCAGATAATTGACGGCGGAGTCGAGTGTGTCCCGAGGAACATAACATATCGACAGAATATTTCTCGGCGAGACAGCGTCGGCGCGTCATTTCCGGCGATCCCCACAGGAACCGGAAACGCAATAAATCATCGGTCATTGTCGCGTGGGGGCAATTGAACGTTGATTTTTCTTTTGCGACAAACGCCACGTATCTTGATTTAATTTTGTTGAAGTCATATTTTTCTGTTTGCGATGACACTAAAGGCGGTGCAGATACTATAATATTTTATCTGCGCACTTATGGTATCGCAAAGTATCACACATGGAAAAGATACGATAATATATGAAAACCAATTCATTCAATTTGTATCTGTGGATATTTTGTTCACAAATTTTTTTTGTCTGATAGTCTGTTGATATCGGTCGGTATCTTCGGATACATAACGATAAAATATAAATTATCTGCGCCGTGTGTGTTAGTCTACAGATTTGATTGAAGAGCGATATCGTAAGATAATATATCGTGTAATATCTACCTATACCTATATACCTATTATTTGGAGTTGGTTATTAACAATAAAAGAAAACGAACATTTAGATTATTGTAAAAAATTGTGATATATTTCTTTGTTAGACTATGAATATTTAACTGTACAAAATACATGGTGTTTCTAATTTACAATTAATATTAATTAACAAAATAATATAATTATATTATATTATACGCATATAAAACATTACTCGATGGCTGGCGACGAGCGATCATTTGTTAGCGCTTTCCTTAACTTCACAGTTGCAAATTGTTGTGGCCTGCGGGAGAAATAGAAAATGTTATTTTTATAGTTAAAGTAACTGTCTATTTAGGGATCTTCATTAATTTACAGAGCACATGAGACCTCGAAATAAATTCGTTTGCTTTATTTTAGTTTAATTATAGTCTTATAAGAATTAATTTATATTTTTAATATGTTATAAATAATGTAAAGGTTAAATTAAAGGTGTTTAAATAGTTGTAGATACCTGATATGAAATAAAAAATACAGAAAGAAACTAGACAAAAAGCAGCAAACAAAAAGATTAATCATGCCTCTACAAAAGTAAACAAAAATAATATCAATAAGTAATTAAAAACAAACCTCCTTCGTTTTACTTGTAGACGGCTGTTTCGCGTCCCCATAAATCATACCACGGTCCAAAAGTATGGCCTTCTTCTGGCAACAACTCATTTCCTTCCGACGGTCTCTTCAGTAACTTAGTACGAGGGAGCAATTGTGGTCGCTGTTGCTTCAAAGCTTCATTAAACTTTTGGTCGTCTGATTCGCTATATGGCCCCTCACCACGACGGTCAATAAAGCGCCTGGCTTCAAGCCTCGCCTCTTCTTGGCGGATCTTGGACTTTTCGGCTTTCTTCGAATCAGTTTCGTAGTCATATCGAGACGATCTTCTCTCTTGGTCACTAAAGTACGATATATTCGCCTCGTAGTACCTTTCTTCTCTACGTCCATTGTGCGGTAAAGAACTATCATCGTAACTTCTGTTTGCTCTATTCTTCTTTGGATCCCTGCCCTTTGTATCTGTGAATTCTTTCCTTGTTTGGCGTCTGTCAAGCGAGTAATCAATTCTTGGTTCTCGATTTGGTTCAAATGATCGGCCGTCTTTCTTTTGGTTTCTAATTTCAGCTTGCGGCGGATACTCTTTTTTATGATTCTTTCCATTTTCAAAATTGTTTTGTGGATGATTCTTTTCATCGTTACTTGAGCGCTTTTTATATTTCAATGTTCCCTCATCGTGTCCATTGTAAATGTCCTCATTACGGGCGTCGTTGTTGTTTCGTTCGATGGGGATACCATAACGATCGGTGTGTTGTTCGTTCTCTTTGTACTTGAGTGTTTCAGATGATGCTGAAAATGTTTTGATTTCCTTCGAACTATCTTTGAACGTTTTAAATTCCATAGTTTTGGGTGGACTCCGCTCATGAGAAGAGATTTTAGTTTTTTCTGACGATATTGTGGCACGAACGTGAGGCTTAATAGGAGTTACTTCTATTTCTTCAAATTCTGGCATGTAAGCGTTTTCTTTGCGTTTCTTAACATTTTCTTCCATCATTTGCGTCTGCCGACGTCTATCCATTTCTTGCTGCTTCCGTGATTTCATATGATCATCAACTATTATACAGTCATATGGATCAGTACTCGAAGCAACAGAATTAACGTCGGAGCTGCTGTCGTTGTCATACTTCTGCAGTATTTCTCTTCGCTTAACAGTTTTCATTACAAAACCTTCTCCATTTTCATCATTATAGAAACTGTTTTCAAAGTTTGTTTTGATTGTACTCGTATTAGTTAAATCCGAATGCCTTGATTCGTTGCGTGGAATAAAATCTTCATGTTTTTCTTCAATAATCGATTTCTCAGACATACTCTTTTTGTTCATAGTTTGGGTTTGTTGGTAGTTCTCCATTCCCTTACGACCCTTTTCGTTTCGTTCTTCATTTTGAATTGATCCCAAGCTCTTGGCTTGACGTATGCCGTTGACGACTTTCATATCTTTTCTGTCAATTGTTTCTTTTGGACGAGGCGGTTGTCCGTTTTCAGTGGGTATCGTTTTATCTGGGCTAGCTTGTTTTGGTATGTCTGGTGCAGGGCGCAATTCTTTCTTCATCTTCTCAAAAAGCTTCTTCTTATATTGTGGAACAGTATCAACAATATCACGGTGTTGCCAGAGCGACATTCCTTCCATAATTTCCTCAGCAGTAGTACGTCCAAATTTCCAGAATGATTTAGTTCTCTTCACTTTTTGGGAGTCCTTGTCCATATCTAACATGTTGCGCAGCATCAACTGCTGATCGTCAGTCAAATATCCATTTGCAGTATTATTGGATTTAGGCCCTCGCTTCAAACTTTGAGTTTTAAGCAAGTACGCTCTATTATCGATGTGATGTTGAGCAGATTTACTACAAAAAATAAATAAAAGGACAAGTGAATGGCACTAGCTTAACTACATAAAAGCAACGAAAAAAGTCAAGCATACAGAAATTAAAATTAATTCAGAAACTAATGAACTAACGAAGTCGGTAGACTTCAGGGAAGTAAAAATACCTGATGGGTACACGTAGTCGTTGAGCTTCTTCGTCACTGTAATCTACGTCAGGCTGCGGTGGTGGCTCGTTGGAGAAGCCCGAGTCATTCGAACTGTGTAGTGACACATTTCCTACCGCACCAACAGCACTTACTACTGTTTTAGCTGGTCCTGCTTTATTCTGGGCCACCTGTATTAACAATAAGACAAATTGATTATTAAACTCAAATAAAAAGACATTGTTGGTGTTTTTGGGAAATCTCATAATAAAATACCTGAGAACGTAAAGGTAGGGTCTGTGGCCCGAAACTCCTAGTTTCTATGACAGCATGGGTGGTGAAGCTGGCTGATGATGTGGAGTTCTTGATGGCACCAGTAGGAGCTGTGGCTGGAGTGGACGCGTGGAAGGTGGCGCTCGCTGAGGTGCTGAGAGCACTTGGAGAAGGCGCTGGTAGAGTCGGTGGCAAGCCTGGAGATGCGCTTCCAAGACGACCCTAAGCATAAAAATAAATGCGGTGTTATCAAAAAGGTTTTTATCAGATATTTTATTTTGATAACATGTATTGTCTTTGCCTGAAACTTGAACTGAAAATCTCCTTGTATTTGGTTTGCCTGAAACCTTTCTAAGAGCGTTGGAACTCATAAAGAAAATGATTTTATAGTATGTAGTCGAATCATGTAATAAATTGTTTGCATACAAGCGACCGACGCCGCTCGGCGGGCGATTTGGGAATTAAGGCAGCATAATATTTTCTAGGCTAACCTTAGTGACGTGGTGAGCAGTGACAGTATCTCCAAACATGCGCGCAGGTGGGTGCGAGTGTGGGTGCACTGTGGCTGAGGGCGTGGTCTGCGCATGAGCCATCGGCGCTGGCGGCGGAGCCTCGGACGGTGTCTGTACGCAACTCCACCGACCGGGTGAACTTCTGCTAGAATAATGAAGAGTTAGTAATAGGTTCTTGGTAAGACATAATGATATTATTATCTTTTTGCTACACGTGTTAGTTTATTATGATAGCTTCATTTAGACGTGTATAATATGTGAAAGCGCAGGAACGCGGTTGAGGTATGAAGCAAGGATAGGGACGTTGGTTTGCTCTCTGTGTATCAGATAGCTTTGATGTTGTTTGTGACATTCCTGTGTAATTCCATAAAACCTGACTCCCGAGCTGTCGCTCGCTAAACGTACTTTTTTTTTTTCGACAGTATTGAGACAGGTCGGTTAGTAATAATGTCAAAATTGCACATATGTAGATAGTCCAGAATCAAAACTGCACAAAGAACGCACCCAGTTTCATCATTAGGGATCGGCTCAGTATAAGCAAGAGGGAACCAGCCAGCGTGATGAGTTCGCAAGTTTTCTCCGTATTGCCATCCTTTGGTCCTTTCTCCAAGGAGGGCTAGAACGTCTCCTTGCGAGAAGCTCAGCTGATTATCTCCAGCGGCAGCGTAGGCGTATAAAGCTCGGGCTAATGGTGGGTCACGTGAAGTGCAGGTCGGTGGTGCAAGAGATGATGGACGGGTGGCTGTGCGGGTGTCTGTCACTGCAAAGATATAGATAACGTTAAATTTTCAGACATATCTAAAATAAATATATAGTTTGGGAGTGTTATTGGTGCACAATGATGTAAATTATATACTTATATATGTATACTTATAGCAGAAGAAAGAAAATCAATTTATTCAGCATGCAAATTCACACAATCAATAATTTTGCAATAAATAAAGTAACAGTCAAAAAGCTGACAATAATATTGCCTCCCACTGGCATTTAAATTTATTGACATAATTTAATAACATATTGATTCAGTAATAAGTTTACCTTGATCATCATTATTTGAGCTGGCTTGAAGATTGAAATCAGACTTGGCCCTCGACAGTCCTTGAGCAGGTGAGCCAAGATCTCCAATAGACCTTACATCAAGACATGAAGCATCCACCGATCTAGTTTTACGCAAAGCCGAGCCAACTGATGCTCGGTCGTCATCATCACCGGCTCGTGGACTGGCGTATACATCCTCATCAGCCCAGAATGACACTTGCTGTAAACAAAAGCAAACGATCACATCATGAACAAACTTTCAACTATTTAGAACGTGGGTACCGATCAGTAATTAAGATGAAACTAAGCCTTGAGCCAGTCCACAATTGAATAGAGTTTATAGCTTTGTCAGAACGAGATAAACAACCATAAAATGTCTTATTTGTTAGATATACAGTAGGAGACACAATTCTTGTGGAACTATTATGCTATTAAACAGTTGGATCCTGTAGGACATTTTGAAGGAATACGACCTTTTAATCGGGCTGTACAGTAAGTAAGTGCCCATTAAGTAATTTAACGTTAGTGGAGACAGATTTTTATGACGTCACACGACAGGAGTCGAGACACATGACATTTTATAAAAGTCGTGAAAATTATTTTCCCGCCTGCTTTTATCTCTTACTTCAGTTTAGGAAGTACCTAATGACGTTAAAATTTCAACTGCCTCTCTGGACATTGGGCTACTAATTGATACCTTTGAGGGTGAAGCGGGATGTCACATTAAAAATGTTAATTTAATTTGTCGGTAATTTTTGTAGTATGTTTTCCGCCGCGTCACTAAGCCAAACTACTGTTTATTAAAGTTGAAATATTTGCCTTTTATGCTTTCTATAAATAATTTTACAGAAAACGTGAAAAATAAAGCAACATTTAAAACCTCAAGACATTTTGTGACTTTATTAAACGGCAAGTTGTTTAAAAGAAAAACTACTTTGAGGGAGTTAATAGCTATTTACTTTCTTACTCTTAAGGCAAGAAACAAATCCAAGTTTGAATATGCTTCATTTTAAAATATCTTAGAATAACTTAATTCATTTTGAACTTCCATATTACAAAAGACAGCACCCAAAAACACCCGCCATTCACCACTATTTAATGTAAGGTCAATAATAATATTTTAATATCGCCGATATAGAAAATAGTTCAGTAACTGATTATCGGTTGTCTACGTTCTTCCTAAATATTATCGCAAACCACTGTTCCCAGGTACTCACCCTCATCCTGCTAACGAACATAGCCTCAACATTAGGGGGCAGGTACTCGCGAGTCCTGGACACTTCCAGCCACTCTTCCAGGCCGGTGTTGTACGCAGCCGCCCCAGCGGTGTGGTAGGCCAGCCAGTGTTTCGCCAGAGAGCACTGTCGTTCAAGCACGAAGCCGTAGCGACGACGTTCTTGTGTCATAGCCTGGAGGAGAAATAACAATAAAGATACAGCTCATATGGTGAACGTATGGGTGCTAATTAACATCATATCAGTACATGGAACACCTCAGAGGTCGCTAAAATGAATCACCGTGCTTGGCAATTTTATTGGTGTTTTTATTTTAAACAGTTTCAAGTATTATAGTTCGTCCATTAAAATTTTGTATAAAAGGTAAATAAACTTTTGATCGTGAAGCATTCATTTTTCTTTAAAACATACACATTACCGCAGTTATTTATTTTTGTTATCTAAAATGTGTATTTAATTGGATTCTTGGAATAAAATAAATAGGTATTTCACGATCAAAGGTTTGTTTGATTTTTATACAAAATTTTAATGACCGGACTATAGTGTTTACTGCTAACTGCAGTATTATGTGCCAGTTTACAATAATGAAACAATAATATTTATAATTAAGCTGCAGTTCCTTTTTTTAATTAGCCCATTATTGGCTGCAAGTGGTGGTTCTTAGCATTCAATTACCAGACTCGTCTGTGAATTCAATGAATGAATAAGACCAACTGAATGTAGTTCTGCTAAGATCAATAAAAGTAGTTCTATAGTATTGTTCGTTTTCCTTTGTACGAGTATTGTGGCAGAATACAATTCGACGTTCGTTGTTACAGAGTACTTACGTTCTTCAAGCTTTGTTCGCAGAACGCATCCAATTTGGTTTTCTCTTCCTCTAGTATCTGCATGTTCTGTAAAAACAGTACAATGTCATTACAAGTTTGGTGAACTGTTTGAGGGTGTTTTCTATCTATCGAAACACATTTTCCATTTTATTAGGGGTTCGATGTTCTGGTCAATATGCTGAACACCATATGCGACTGGTTGTGTCAAGGACATTATAGTTTTAATTTTCTATGAGAAATTTAAAGCAAATAAGGCTATGTCCAGCAGTTGGCTGCAATAAGCTGAGACGAAAGAAAGTGGTTGTGACGCGACTAACTGAGAATTGAAGAGAGCAGTCATGAATATTTTTTTACGTAGATGCTGATTGAATAAATTTACCCACAATCCTATCAATATAAACACTTTATTCGTCGAAACGAGCTATCTAGTATCAAAATTACTAGCACACAATATGAAGACTCAATTAACATAGTACACTGCATCGTATTTCATGTTTATACGACAATTTATTTATGCGAACTATTATTATGGCTATTACGTGAAAATATGTCAGCGCAAACTCACTGTGAAAATGTTATACGTACTGATATTCCTCTAGTTTCTATCATATGGCTTGAATAATACATGCAATTCTAGTTTCCGATTACCATTGAATGAGAATTTGCACAGAATTTGAATTTAATTCTATAACTTGATTAGGAATACTAAAGATAAATATAGCATAACATGGCGAGGAGATAGAGACTTATTTAGACCCTGAAGTGTGATTGAATTATGCATTGTTTTTATTTTTAATAATTCATGCAAAAAAGTCTCGCTGTAGCCAATGATGGTAGATTTTCCCACACAAGATAAAGAGGTTTATTAACTGTTATGTCGTATACAGAAAGAGCAATGGGGTGCAATAAAGAGCCTCCGCAAGTGACGCTACTTAAGTACGTCCGGCGCAGCCTGGGTAGACAGCACCGCTACCTACCTTGCTGACTAGCTAGTCTTTTCACCACGGTATGCGCTATTCTCAAATAGAACCTTATTGTTTGTATACCCTAAACCCGAAAAGGGGTCATTGTACTCATTACTACGAACAACTTTTACTATAGGACCAACCCTGAAATCGCGAAAAAAAAACCAGCTGTGCCGTACATTTTGTCGAGTTATGTGAACATAAATGTATGGAACAGCAGATTTTTTTCCCGATGTCATGGTTGTTCCCATAGTAAAAGTTGTACATAGTAAGGAGTACAATGACCCCTTTTCGGGTTTAGGGTATAGAAAAAATAAGGTTGTATATCTATCTGTCATCGCCGTGGCAACCGAATATCAATTTGATATTTTATAAAAAAAACGAGTATTTTTCTTTTTTTTTGATTTCTTATTATAAATCGCCGTTTATTTCTATTGTAAACGATGTCGAATAGTAGTGTGTAGTGTCGAGTACGAGAAGTATCAAGTTTTAAGACAAGCATATCATTTTGGGACCCAGTGCATAATATCAGCAAGCACATTGGGTCACCCTCGCGACAGCGCAACGAGTATTCCCAAGGAGGGTTGATGTCAGGCAGGCGGCTGGTCATAAAACAATAAGCCAAAACCTCTAACTAAACCTCTCGACCCCATCTAGTGTGGGATAAGGGCAGGAAGAAGAAGAACTATATCTAGCTCGTACCGACACGATAGAAGAACATAAATATCTTTACAATACCTTCATCTCCTTATCCATAGCAGATCCAACTTTGGTGACATTAGGTTTCTTCTTGCGTTGTTTTTTGATCGTCGCAGCAGCCTTGCTGTAACTTTCTGACCGAAGCTTGTGTTGTTGTAAAAATCTCTTCTGTTCCGACTGAAACAAAAATAAAACAGAAATTGAAAGCGCATCGGATTTCAATTGTTTTGTGTTGTTCACCAATATTTTCGGTTTTAAAAATTCCCAATTTATTGTTGAAAAGAACAATAGTTCTATGCTCGAATTTTTGAGTGTCAATCGCAATACTTTTTGTATAGCTCCCAAAAGTTCTTGCTCCGAAACTAGGTTTGTAGAAATTATTTTGAAGCTGTAATTTAAATAATTTATTCTTCAATAACAATATATTTTCTAAGAGAAACTAAGTTTTCTGCGATTTGAGCCTTGTATTGTCAAAATGTTATAAATAGTCTAGTTTCTTGTTAAACAAATAAACTACGCCATTTATAAAAATATATACGAGCTGTATTGTCGAAACTTTTTTAATAGAAAGTCTTATCTCCGGGCGCTATACTAAGCTTATTTGAACTCGGTACCCTATCCCCTTTATCCGGTAAACAATCCCTTGAAACTTGGAACTATTCCCATAAAAGATTATGAAAGGAAAAAAAAACCTTATTGACTGACCTGTACTACTTTTGTATCTTTCTCCAGATTAGTTTCCAAGGGTACCAGCAGATCTACGTAAAATGCCTTCAACTGAAACAAACAAATAACTTGCAGATTATTGGATGGAGACACTTAGAGATAGTTTCTACTATAAGGACAAAGGCGAAGACGTAGATGTAGGTACTAATAGAAGGTATCTTTGTCTTTCCTGTTAGTTTTCCTTATAAATGTAACTTACGATATTCATTTGTTGATCTTGTATTTCTCGGTACACCTCGACGACTTTCATTAGGGCAGTTCCTGAAAATGATAGTTATTGTTATGTCTGGTAATTAAAATAACTTCAAAGTGGCTTATTTTAAATGGATAATGCGGAGTTTAGATTTTATTACAAAAAATACGAATGTTTTGTCCGACCTGTGGAAATCTAACAGAAGGTTCTCTATGTATCTATATATATATATATATATATATATATATATATATATATATATATCTAATCTAACACACAATACATTTTCTATAACACGAACTCATCATTTGCTTATCTTTTTCGCGTGGAATTCCTCTGTAGCAGCCCAGAGTTTGGATTTGTGTTTGGATGATGGCAATAGGTTCTCCCCCTATTACATGGGACTTAAACATAACGGCGAAATGAAGGTGTTACTATACATCTCTGCCCCACATATTTGATATTACATACATAAATAATTTCATACCTATATCGGCGCATCCTCCCCACGTGCCTTGCTGTGCCTGCCTGCCAAGCTTCCCCACTGCATCCACATACAAGCGCGACGCCGCGGCCGCACCTGCGAAAAAAACATTCAGATGAATCCATATATATGCAGCTACATACTCTGCCGTCGCTCCATTTGAAACGAACATGGTTTAATGAAAACGTGCCGATCGGCGATACTTCTGGGGGTAAAAGAAAAAATGAAGAATGCATCAGGTGCCTATTGTTTCGTACAAGTCGTTATGATCGACGGGAGGAAAGGGGTAGGAATTGTATTTATGAGCAATAGACTGGCAACATTTTTTCTATGGTGCGGTATAATCAACCTGCTATACAAGGTTAGTCGAAAGGGGGTACTAAGCCGCGGGCCACCTAAAGTATCACTGATGACTAATTTAAGTGTTAAAATTTCAAAATTCGATAATTTTTATTTGCATGCAAAAAGATTTTTATTTTAGTTTTGTCCAAAAAACATACCTGCTTTAGTTATGAATTCAGAAAACTAATTTTCTAATCCATGACCCCAAATATGACCTAAATTGTAAAAACAGCTGATCATAGCTATGGACAGATAGATTTTAGCATATTTTTTACGAAATCTTTGAAAAGCTATTTCTCTTAAACTATCGAGTTTTGGGGAAAGTTGTAGAACAAAAGTTATCACTTATTATGGATACTTTAACACCCTTTCGGCTTAGTACCCCCTTTCCGACTAACCTTGTATATTGTATTTACGACAGACCTAATTTTAAGTAGAGCTTTACCCTTTCATTGTAACTTTTGCATTAGGTATGAATTTATCTACGATACCTAGGATATCTTTATATTGGTATTCAGCCACATCTGGTTAGACTGGAAGCTGTACATAGTTGGAAAAAGGCTAAGTTGAACACACACCTATTTCTCTATAAATAAATAAGAACCTGACTACTTATTACTAACTGTGGTGCAATATTGTGGATTTTATTAAACTATGTGTTAGACTCCCACGTCATTAACAAGAATGTGGGATCTTTAAGATATGAGAATAGCTATTCAACGTTTTTAGGTAGGTACCTACTCTAGTACCTATAATTTACTAAAATTTTCACATACCTATACGCTTTCACTGTTATTTAAAAATCAACGCCAAGAATCAATTTAAATGTAGCTTGTTTCACGGATTTAAATAAATAAACCACAAATTAATCTAAAAACTAGTTTAACTTCACCATCTTTACATAAATCTGTCATTACGTCGACAACAATCGAATTTTATGTCTGTCATCTATCCGTTGAGCCACATTCATTAATTTTAATGAAATATGAATCGATAAAAAGAGATAAAAACAAATCGTGATGAATTCAATCGCAGATTGTCGATACGATAATAATATAATCGATACATATAATATGATATTGCGTCTGTTGAGTTCTGCCGGCCGCTTCACATTATCTAAGTAGTGAAAGTACGTATTATTATTAAATTATAGCATTATGCCAGTATGCAGTAATATTTTATTCTTTTTTCTTACGTAAAGCGGACTCTTAATTCAAAAATGATTGATCTTTTTTCTTTAAAATGATGTAAAGATGGCCAGTCATTGATGAAGAATAAATAAGTAGGTTAATGATCTGTAGTTACGTATATAATTCCGAGCAGTAATTAAGATATGGAATGAAGCTACTTATTATAAACTGCAGCCTATACGTTATTTCGCAAACGCTAATGGAGGTGGGATCGTCGTAACTGAGCAATAATTATAACTAGGCGATGCTATCTAAAATAAAATCGACGGTCCCTACGTATACTATCGAAACTACAAAATCTCGGTTTTTATTTTATTATGTATGTACACCGATTACGCTGAGATTTATGATCCGATTTACGTGATTCTTCTTTAGTTTGATGCGGAATAGTTGCCATTTGGTCCCATAAAAAAATATTATTTTATAACGTTTAAGATAACATAATTTCACACATTTTAAGCAGATAAAATAAAAACTGAGATTTTTTGTAGTTTCGATAGTATACGTAGGGACCGTCGAAATGTTTTTATAGATACAGGTACACCGTGTGGATTCTGGCTGAGAATTAGTGTCCGCCCGAAGATATATTTTTGGCCGAAAGCCGAAGACGATTGTTCGGCTCTTGCCACAACCTTCAGCCGGTTCCGAACCGAAGGTTTGATCAATCTCAATTCAAATTGATACTAAAAGTATAAAATTAACGATGCAAATACTATTTTACTGGTTTAAATATTAATTATAATCATAAATAAATACTTAATATGAATAAATTGCATTACATCCAGCTGTCACACCACCCACCAGTCCGCACGCGCGATTCATTCTTAATAAATCGTTCGTTTTGGTAACGTGGTTACAAAAGTTTGGCTTCGGTTCGGCTAAATCTTCGGCGTTATAGGCCGAAGCCGAGGCTGAATGTGCTATTTTGACCGAATGTGGCCGAAGCCGAAGACGAGGTTCTCTACTGAGAATAGGTTTTCCTTATCTCTTCCAGCGTAGGTCGTAAGAAATAGGGATTATGGGGGATGGGCACCTGTACGCAGATAATAGAAGAGGTAACTTACATAGATATCTTAGTCATAGGTACCTACCTACATCTTTGAAGTACATATTCAATGACAGCCAGTTACATCACAAAAATGGAACGAGAATTTGGCGTCACCAAAACTTATAGTAGGCCAGTTGATTTACCATAAAAGCGCAAAATTCTTGAAGTTCATTAGAATAATTAAATCCGACAAGTACTTGTATTTGGCACAAGTCAATAACAAGTACGGTTTAATACCAAAGGCTGCCCTAAAAGTGTGTGAGAAGTTCCAACAGCATTTTTTGTCTGTTTGAGAAAAAATATTCAGGCCAGATTAAAAGAAGCCGATGGCATTCAACGAATCTGTAAAGTGCCATAAAATGTTAAGTGCTTCGACAAAATTCCCAATCGGTGGAGTATAAGAAGAAATTAAATTTTAATATTCATTTTACTTAACTTTAATGAAAGTGGAGTTAATCCATTATACTTAAAATGTAATAAAATTAAAATTTATTTGAATACAGAAAACAATGCGTAGGTACATTTTACAGTTATGCAGTTTTTATTGTTCCCATGCTGAATCCTTTGATTTATTTACAAAAGTTTCCTAGAAGGGGAACAACGGTGACAAAAGTTGGCTAATAAATAAACAGGTCACTCATTACCCTCATAAAGCGAGATGAAACAAAATTAACCGCAAAACATCCAAATAAAGTACATACATGGAGGCCTCTGGAGCCATACATCGCGGAAATGCCCAAGTTTATTGCTGCTAGTGCTGGCTATAATACTCTAGATAAGCCAGCAGAGACAATTTGGCACAAACCACGCCCCAGTTCCGTAGCCAAGCAAGCGGGGAACACCGAGGTTTTGCATATAGATGCGCCCATTTGGCTTACACTACATAAATTAATTGTACACGTTTCACTGAATACGCGTCAACTGAGAGTTACGAGACGCGGCGACGATTTCACTTTCTTATTGATGTGGCTAATTGTGTGGTGTCTAGTCGGGTCTAGAATATGTAAATCTCTATATGGATATTATAAAACAAAGCTCCCGACCGCATCTGACTTTTTAACCGACTTCCAAAAAGGAGGAGGTTCTCAATTCGACTGTGTTTTTTTTTGTGTTTGTTCCGCGATATCTATGCTAATTGTGAACCGATTTTAATGATTCATTTTTTGTCTGAAAGAGTATTCTTTCGAAGTGGTCCCATTTAAATTTGGTGAAGATCTGATAAAGAACTTCGGAGATAGATAATATGAAGTCGGTTTTTTTTGTTAAAAAGTTAATTATTCTCAATCTATGTTTACAGAATTGTTTGGAACAAGACTGGGCTGCTCCGGTATGCTTTTCGTTATTATGTTGAGGTACAAAAGTTTTGGTATACTGAACCCTAGTGAAGCTATTCAGAGAGTTTCTAGTTCACGGAAACTTCAAAAACTTCAGATAACCAGGTTTGTAACAACTATAAATTCTAATTAGTGTTCATAATGGAATCTGATGCTTCTGCCCAACTATATGCAGTTTTGGTAGAGTAGCGGTTAAACGCTTGCCTTCTCTGCAGGAGGGTCTTAGTGCAATCCCGGCCCGCACCTCTATTTTTTCGAGTCCATGTGCAAATCATAATTTGACTATCACTAGGAAATCTGCACCTGCACACCTGTGAGGGCTCCAAGAAAATCTCAATGTTGTCTGTTGTCCGCCAACCCGCACAAGGCCAGCGTGGTGGACTAACCCTTCTCATTCTGAGTCCCCGTGCCCCGCAGTAGGAAAGTAATGGGTTAATTTTGCTTAATGCCCAACTATCTGATAAAATTCCTCAATCACCTCTTACGATATACATTGGAAGATCTCATATCTTATTCTTAATAGCCTACATCACTACAGAGACTACAATTACGCACTAGTGTAAATTATACAGCTTTGATTAGCATACAGTCGTTGACAGAGCCTCGCAACCTGATTACGATGGTTACCTACCATTTACTATGCAGTTCTAGAACATAACTGCCTACTTACCTACGCATCGCGTAAGATATTCCATAACAACCTTCAGAGTAAAATCACGACTGTACAGTAGGGGAATTATAAGGTTTGTCAGTTTTCAAATTCATGCCTTTCCCACATCGCGGGCACATGTTACCTTTTCAAACTGTTGAACGGAACAGACGAATGCATGGAAAATTATGTTTAATTATTGGGTAGCAAAGATCAAAATTGCCTTTTGCCTCCATTAGGATGTATTAGTGCCATGTAATGTCTTTGATTTGATTTAAGGAGTTTTGTTGTAAAAGCCATTACATCAATCAAATCGATGATTATAGATTGGCATTACTTGTCTGTCACCATGTCATCATAATATCCTGTCAAAAAATACTAGTATTTTCTTTTCTATAATGTTGGCAATACGTAGTCGGTACAATAGTTCATTTCTTGCACTGTGCAAGCAAAAATAGACCTTAAGGTGTATAACATTATCATTCCGCGACTGTACATAGTATATTAAAATTGTGCACAGAATTCAATTGGATAAAAAAGGTGATGTGATAAAAAGATTCTCGATAAAAAGATACTTGATAAAAAGGTACTTACCATGTAAAGCCTTTAAGTAGGCCTTTCCGGCCGTTATCATCTGTCGAGCACCTGGATTAAATTTGTCCAGGATGTTCTGTAACAAAAAAACAATATTTTTTAATGTTATTTAAAGAGAATATTGTACTGTACTTCATATCACACCTGTATTCCCCGAAGGGTTGGGCAAAGGTGTATAGTAACACCCTCATTTTGCTGTTATGTTTAAGTCCCATGTAATAGGGGGCGAGCCTATTGCCATCGACTGGGCACAAACCCAAACTGCGGGCTGCTACTGAGAAATTCCTCACGGAAAAACCCAATAACACTGCCTGGCCTGGGGGTTTCGCCCAGGACTTCACGATCAGCAGTCGCGTTTGCCACCACTAGACCAACGAGGCAGTATATTGTACTAATCTGATACTAATTGCGAAAGTTTTGGTTGTGAGTGAAGGTGTGATTAGACCCAACAAAGAGAACCTACCTAACTTAACAAGTGCCTCACTTGATAGATATGAAGTTGTAGGTAACTGTTGGAAGGCCTGTAAGTATGTATATACTTATAGACGGACTGCATTCCAATTGCTGGCCAACTGTTAAATGCACCTGAATGCAGCTAGCATACAATTGGCAAGACTGCACCCTAACTTTGAAACAATCGCACTTTCTGGCTTTTATCCTTGTCATGCTGCTACTAAACGTAATTGCAAAATGCAATTTGGTATGTAAACCAAATTGCATTTTGCAATTACGTTTAGTCTGTTTACACCCTTATTTTCAGAGAGTGATTAGATGGGTAGTGCAACATTTTTTGTGACGTAATCTCGTTTCTAAAGTCATCATCCTCCTGCCCTTATCCCAACTTATTTGGGGCTGGCGCAGTATGTCTTCTTCTTCCATACATCTCTATTAGCCGTCATTTCGGTAGTCACCCCATTTCTAGCCATATCATCTTTCACACTATCCATCCATCGCTTCTTTGGTCTTCCTCTACTCTTATAACCAACCATCCACATTCACACTCAATACTTTCCTCACGACATGTTCTTCGTTCCTCCGCATCACATGCCCATACCATGACAATCGGTTTCCACACAACTCTTCTTCTTCGTTTCTAATGTATCAATATTCAAATCTATTAGCAGCCCTTAGTGGCGAATGAAAATAATAATAAAATACTTTATTATCTAACAAAACAATCTCAATCAATCGATTCATTGTTACGAAAGCCTGTAGTATTTTCTTAGAAACTTCGTTACGAAACGCCATCATTTGTGACGCTTATATATAAGGTCCATTCATATGCAATGGAAAATGAGGTCTTAGACCGTAAATAGACTTTGGTGCTGGAATGTGGCCTTCAAGGATGCTGCAGCGGTTTGCGGCCTCGTCGTTGAGGTGTGGCGACGACGACATTCCTTTACAAATACTGCTTTATGCCACTTCTCCGAAAGCGTTAACTGCGTATAAAAATCACTAGTACTTTTGCATGTTGTGCACGAATGAATACAGAGTGCTGCTATAAGATCTTTAACATACAAATGGCAAGTGTGCCACTTAATTTAAAAAAATAAAAATACACTCGCGAAATGCAAATTCATATACTTAAAAATATTTCATTTCTATGAAGATGACTTTTCTATAAATTGAATCTGTTGAAACGTAACATTCGCTGTACAAATTAATTACAATATGAATACACGCGTCGGTTTGAAACTTAATTACAGAGCTTTTTACATTAGTATCGACGTAATATTATTCACGTCCAAAATAACATAATTAGTTAATTTGTCATGGAGGCTTTTAATTACTGGTACCATGCAAAATTCTTGTGCCTTATAAGGGTTTTCAAAATTGAACTCCAAAACGCTAAACAATACAAACACAAGGGATCTCATACATTACTATCAAAGGATTTGTACAACAGCAATGTTCAATTTAGAACACATAAATAGTAGCAAATAGTTATTTATTTCCACTTTCTGAACAAAATTGCGTATAAGCCCGAAAAATAGTTCCACTAAATCCCTTCGAATATATTGTGCTCGCTGTTTAATTTAGCAACAAAACGTCTCTTCGATGTATCCTATCTAAATCGATACAATATACGAGGCGAGAAACAGGCCTTAGCTTTTATGTTCTACGGATCCTTTCAGATAACCGAATCGAGTAATGTAGGAGAAAACAAAACACTGGCAACGTGCAAACTGTGACTCGATTCTCGAATACTCGTATTGTATAACACACTCAAGCAAATGTTTCCACTTCGTAGGTTTCAGAACGCTAATAGTTAATACAATCTTCATACGGTTTTAGAGTTATACCAATTTAGTTTGACAGCGTTTACACAGTATTGTGCTTTTAAATAAGGACTAGTGTCACTTCGTTTCATATTAGTGTCAGCATTTAGAAATCTGTTAGAGAAATTGTGTGAAATATTACTTACTTGTAGTGTTGTTGGTAAGTTCTAAATAATATAAAATATAGATGATTTTGTCCAATTTTCACTGCTTTTAGTGTTAATTTGTTGAAGGTTGTCTTTGAGAATATCAAGTGTTAATGACGACATAATTAACCTCACTGATAACGTTATTATTTTTTGTCATGAAAATGATGTTAGAAAGTTGCGACGATGTAAAATCATTTCCTTATTTCCAAAACTAAAACAAAGATACCATCTTCGTCCCCCATAACATATTAATTTAAGCGTAAGCGTTCCTTTATACACGTTTAGATACGCATAGCCAGCAACCCTAACGTTAAAGATTCTCCGTCGTAAGCATGTTAGGGTATAAGTAAGTGCGTGGAACAGAAAATGGCCGAGTATTCCGGGACGGCCCGTCCTAATCCTCAGGTTATTGCCACATTACAAAAAGCCAATGCATTTTCCCTTCTACTCCAATATCATTTGGCTGGTGAGGGCCTAACTACGTGTTAATGTGTTTTACGATGGGTTAACTCAATTTTTTTATGCTGTGTTTTCGCTCAGCGTGTTTATGTTTAATTCATTTTGTTGTACTCTGTGAGGTGCGTCCAAATTGCAGCGTTTAGAGGAAAGCTAAGCAAATTGAGTGAAATTTTTCTTTTATTTGAATAATTATATAACTAAACGGAGTACCGACACTCTCGTAGTCAGTTTATGAATATTATGTTGACTGTTATATAAATGCTATTGTCACAGTCTGATAAATGCAGTGCAATATTGCTGTCGTCGCGCGGTTTGTAGTCAAATCAGCGCACCTTAAAATATTACCGTTTGGAATTTCAACCATTCCATATTTTGACAAAGTGAACCATACTGCTGTTATTCAACAAAATATAAATTATCAAGAAAATGCATTTCAAAGAAGGCTGACTTTATCAATGAAATAAAAATCTAGCTCAATTTCATTGCTTTAAAGCGAATCATCGGCTCAACTATGAATGCAATTATTACTTAAACGATATCGACTGACTCATATTTGATCGTGCTCACCCAATCGTGCACTGATGCAATATGCTTCAATGTTAATATTATTGAGCTATTATTAAACACTGTTTAACAACAGCGCAATTACAATAATTACACGCCCGTTTAATATTGTTTGAGCTTCAATCGAACCTCTAAAATTATTGTTTGCTTATTCCTTGCTGTAATATTTACCCGCGACCCGACGAATCTTTTGTTATTGAAAGCTATTTCAACGGTGAAACCTTCCTCAGAACATTTCATATTGCTACGTTTACTGTTTATAAGGGCAATCTTGGCACTTAGTACCTGCGTATTACCGGATAAATGCTACCTTGTATATCGTCGTAAC